>JAJJWX010000676.1:0-688889 GCA_023529315.1 Papaver bracteatum
ACACAAGACTAGATCCTCCCATCCAGATTTACCAACAACCAGCTGTTTTCGCAGCCTCTTGTCCTTTATGCCTATATGGCTTATAGTTACAAGACTGCACCCTAAGTGGGGTTTTCTTCAGGCCAAGTGCATTATATCCAAGACTTACCAAGAATGGCAAGGGAGTTTCGTACGCCCTTGGCACCCTTGGCTCAACCGTGTACCTCGGCGCCTTGGTCATACTTTGCACTTCTTGGAAGAGATTCTCGGTCGTCCAACCAGGGTATAACCATATATAGTTGGAAATCCAAGATCTCTCTCCCGGATAGGTTTTCTTTAACCCCAACATCTGCATGACTCAGGATCCAGCAGCGGTATAACCTTACCCATGAATCATGTCAAGAGATACCCCCTCCTATGACGTGCTATTAGGTCTTACATTTGCCTCTTGTGAAATTTTATTCGCGAACTAGGGTGCACGCCATAAAGGTTCGTCCCATTCTTTAATATCTGGGAAATTTTATTCGCGCTTCTCGCGAGTATTGTAACTCTGATAGAATTTCACAACTTTAATCTTCTTTCTTTTTGTAAAATATTGCAATTCTTTCAAGCAGAATATTCTGTTCAATTACATATTCTTCAAACAAATCATTCATAGAGTTTTCTAAAGTTCATCATTTTACCTCTCTACTTACTATTTTCTGATTCTGTTTTTCTGCTACGTTTTGTTGTTGTTCCTTTTTCTGCGAGACGCTCGCTATCAGCTTTCACATCCTATTTACGCTCTATTGTATCAATCATTAACCTTTCACATCTTTGTTGTTGTTTGATTTTGTACTTCCAACTGCTATTCTTCTCATCTCTTTCCTAGCAGGACTTCATATCAATTTCATAACATTTCTTGCTTTCTCCCCAATCTCTTTTAATAACTCCAACACCTTTAGGATGAGGAAATTTGATACACTGGTGATAAGTAGACGCTACACCCAATATCCCGTGTAACCAAGGTCGTCCTATCAAAGCATTATAAGGTGATTCGATATCCACAACACAGAATAAGATTTTCGAAGATATTCCTTTTAACGGTATCTGCATTTCAATTTCTCCCTTTGGTTTGTTAGTTTTACCGTTAAATCCATAGATTTTATACGTTGATGGTATCAAATCTTCATCTCTTCCGCCCATGGTTCTATAGGTATGATAGAATAAGATATCAACTGAACTCCCAGTGTCTATTAAGACTCTGTTGATGGCCCAAGAGTCATCAATTTTACCATCATTTTCTTCATCTTCTTCTTGTATTTGCTTTGGGTTTATCTCTAGCCTTACTACCAACGGGTTATCATGCTGCTCGCCAAGCCCTGGTACATCTTGTGCACTGAAAGATATAGTTTGTTTTTGCCATTTTTCTAATGGCGAGGCTCTCGCAATATTCATTATCTCTCTTCCATCTGTATTTTTCGCGAAGACTCTTCTTAAAACATTATCATGGAAATCTTCTACAGTTCTGTATAAATGCACAATGGAGTTACAAAACAAATTCTTTGCTTTATCCCCCACTTCTATCACGAATGTTTCTTCTCCTTTTACAGCATTCACTCTGCGAGTTTCTGGTGCTGGTGGTAATTGATGAAGTTGTGGATGTCCTACTAAATAGTGATTTAACTTCCCCTGATTAATCATCCTTAAAATTATCCTCTTTACATTCCTACAATCATTTATTGAATGGCCATGAAAGTGATGGTAAGGACAAAATTCTTGACTTCTATTGCTTGGATGTGGTTCTTTTCCCATGTTCCATGGAGATGGTATATTTTCCATTAAAATGATAGCTTCCAAATTTTTTTCTATACTAGCATTAAGAGGTGGCATCTTAATTTATTACCATATTATCTTTTGATTTCCTTGCCCTCTAAAGTTATTCTGCCTTTGTCCGCCATAAGTTTCTTGCGGATGATCAAGTCTTTGAATGTTATTATTTCCACCGCGATTGTAATAATTCTTCTCTCTTTCATATTCTTCTTGATCTCGACTGCCCATCGCTACCAATTTTTGTTGGTTATCAATTACTACTTTCTCTTGTTGTGCCTGCGAGGTGCTCGCCACATTATTTATCATTTTAGGGAGCAAACTTCCACTTGCTGCTAGCGAGCTGGTGTTCACGATTGGATATGATTCCATCTCATTTTGTTTCTCCTCCAAAGCAATGTATTCTTCTTGTAGTTCTCGCAGTTCAGTCATAGTGATTGTATTCTTGACTCTGAAAATTTGTATGTACAGTAGATTAGTCGCGAACATTGCATTGATAAAAGACAAGATAAGATATCTCTCGTCAACTCTTCCTGCCATCTCACTGCACATTGTCTTCCATCTTATGGTTAAATGTTTCAGACTCTCGCCAACTCTCTGTTTTAACCCAAACATATCTTCAATACCCAGCTGCGATGAATTGTTTCTAATATACGCTCCTAAAAATGTAGCTTGTAAATGATCAAAAGAAGTAATGGTATTTTTTGGTAATCCCTCGAACCATTTCAACGCCTCGACAGTTAATCTAGATGCAAAATATTTGCATAACACAGCATCATGATTCTCCCACTGTAGCATATATCTAACATAAGCTTTGATGTGTTGAACAACACAAGTAGTTCCATCAAAAATGCTGGTTAATGCTGATAAATTGCATTTTGGAGGTATCCCTCTTAACTGTACTTCTTGAGTAAATGGAGTTCTCACAGCTTCTTCAATAGATTCATCAAGTTGCCTTCTACCTCCTTCTCTTCTATTGTTTATCATTCCTCGCATTTCTGTTAATTCTCTCAATATTTGCTCATTCTCAGCTGAGTTTTGTTCCATTGGCCTCTTTAATGCTGTTTCCCTTCTTCTGCGTTCTTGCATTTCTTGTCTTGCGAGATTTTGTGTATCTTCTTCTTCATCATCATTTCGTATTTCTCTGCGATTTTCTCTTTCATCTTCCTCTTGATATCGTAACTGCCTATCTTCTTCTCTGCGAATTTCTTCATTTCTCCTTATTTCTCTTCGCTGTCGCTCTATTCTCCTCTGTATCCTATCATACTCTTCCTGAATATTACCATTGTAGCGATTTGCATACGTCTCCTTTCTCGATTTTCATGATTATTTTGTCGCACTGCTTCTCGAAATTCATGTTCTTCTACTTATGCCCTTAATCTTTCTCTCTCGCGGGATAGACGTGCTTGTTCAGCGTAATTACTCTCAATTTCTTCTTCAATCATTCTTTGATTCTCTCTCCCATGTAATATCCTCCTACCTTCTTCTGGGTTTTATTCTTCAATTTGGTTGTTTCTTCCCTCTTGATTTCTATTGTCGCGCGGATTATAGCGATCACCAATTATCTCTTCTTCTCTATTTTGCACTTCTCCTCGAGTATTTTCTCTAACATTTCTTATAGGGGAATTTTGCCTTGGTTCTTCTCTGAATGATCTTGAATTTGATCTAACAGTACTTCTTGATCTCCTTCTTTGTAACCTCAAATTCTCCATTCTTAGCTCATGATTTTGCCTTGTTAAATTCACACGCTCTTCTGCCTCTAATCTTCTTTCTTCATGTATTCTTTGTCTCAAATCATCTACTATTTCACGTTCTTCATGAATTAATCCTCCAACCATTTATTGATTTCTTTCTCCTTCTTCTTCATTTCTTAATTGTCGATTTTCTGCTTCTTCTATCGAATCCGACCTCCAAGTATGCACATTCACTCTATCATAATCCACATTCCTATCTTGTGATTGTGTTTGTTAATTCGGTTGTTGAATTGAACTTTCTGCTTCATTTCTTATTCTATTTATTCCTGATCTTATCCTTAAAGATTCTTCCAATTCACCTGTTCCCTCATCTGCAAGTCTTTTACTTCGCCTCTTCAACCCTAACAATTTCTTCAAATCTTCAAGTTGTAATTAAAGATTTCTTAGCTTGATTCTCCCTGTTTCTAGGCGCCAAAATGTAGTTGCAGGAATTCCCACACTACACCATTGTTAAGATTCTATAGAAATCTATTGGAAATCAATTAAACTTCAAAGATTTAAACGACACTTTAGTATTCAAATCTCAGAAATATTTACAGAATTGGAAGAAATCAAGATTACAAATATTCTCTTGAAGTTTCTCTCTCCTCAAGGCTCTTTCAACTCTCAAAAATACATCCTCCTTTTCTGGATCTAACGAGCCCTTTATATAGGGATTTACATAATGGATGATAGCTAAGTTTTCCTCCTATTTTGGATCTATTCTTCGATCTCATCGCGATCGCTACAATATTCTCTATCGCAAGAATGATGACCATCACAGGATCAACACATTCTTCTTTTATTTCTTCCATCGTCAGTTTCTTTTGGATGTTCTGTGACGCTCGTGAAATGTTGTTAAAGAATTGGCAGTGACGCTCGCAGAAACGTTGTTAATATCGCAAGAATAGCGTTGTAGCGATATTATGGTCCTACATTGTCCTTTTTGATGATTTGTTGACATAATTTTTGCTGGTATTTTCTTCAGATGCCTCTTAATATATCTCCTTCTCTCTATTTGTTGTATAATCATGAGTTTTCGTTGTAGCTTCCATATTTGATCTTGATTTTTTTAACTCCAGTGAAATCCAATTCTAATGATAGCTAATTTCTTTGAATCTTCTTCAATTTGACAAGTAGGTAGTGTTTCTAGTGCCAAAATGTAGTTGCAGGTTTTCCCACAACACACCCCTTATCATATCTTGATATTAATTTCTAGATCTACAAATAAAATTGGTAGTAAAATTGCTAAAATTATAAAAGGACACAAAGATTTTTTACATGGTTCGATCAATTTGATCTACATCCATGATTCTTCACTATGATTGTTAAAATTTACATTTAATTTACATTGATAATCTCCATTAATGGAGTTCTAAATCTGGTTTTAGGGAAGAAGATGATAAAGAAAAATACATTCTCTCTCTAAAAATCTCTCTGCATAATATATATCTCTCTCTCCCCTAAAATTATGTCCTCTCTTTTCTCTCTCCCGCTCTTCTCTTTATATAGGTGTTTACATAAAGGATGACAACTCACACTTCCCCTATTTTAAGATCTCTTGCTATGTGCTCGCAGGATTTCTCTTCAACTAAAAAATCTTCATTTCTTGCCTTGCTCTCGCGAGATCCTGCCTTGTGCTCGCGAGCATTCTCTCCAACTACAAAATCTTCACATCTTTCTCATGTTTTATGGTTTCGTTGTCTATTACGTCATTCTTTGTATTATTCTCTGACTCTCGCAAAGTGTTGCTGGAGATCTTGCGATGATGCTCGCAGAAGTGTTGTTAATCCCGCGTGAATATAGTTGTAGCGATATTCTGGTCCTACAATGATCGTATAAAATCAATAACTCTCATTTGAACCGTTGGGTTTTCGTAAAAATTGGAAATGACATAGATACATATGTTAGAAATGCTTCCCTGAAATTTGAAGACGATCGGATTGAGAAATCATTATGAAACATGTAATATAAAATTCTAGTTGTTATTGAAAGTAGATGAATTGAGCCAAGAACAAAAGAATTCTTTTGATTGATGAAAATAGTTGTTGTTAATTCCTTTTTTCTTTTGATTGATGAAAATAATTGTTGTTAATGCTTTTTCTTTCTCTTTTTTTCTTTAGATTAAAGAATTCTTAGTGGGAGACAAATAATTCTTTTGATTATTGAAATTAGTTGTTATTAATGTTTTTTTTTCTTTAGATTAAAGGATTCTTAGTGGGAGACAAATTTTTCTTTGGATTGTTGAAAGTAGTTGTTATTAATTCTTTTTTTTTATTAGATTAAAAAATTATTAGTGGTAGACAAAGAATTCTTTTTGTTATTGAAAGTAGTTATTTTAATAATGAAAGTTTAAGAAATAATAGATATTAATAACTTGTTATGTTCAAATTTGAATTCTTTTTGGTTTTTGGTGGAATCCTATGAAATAATTTTATTTATAGTACTGTTTGCTTTAATAAAGAATAAAAGGGAAGAATTATGTTGGAGAGAGAAAGTAATTAAAGGAAGGTGGTAGTGGTAGACATAAATTATTAGCACCACTTTGAAGGACATAATTATTAAATCCTTATCTTGACCAAAACTTTTAAACATAGGGTTAGGTGGAGTTTGTTTTAGGTTGTGAGTATATATCTTATACTAAGAAGAAAAGAGTAACCTAGCCACAACCTTTTCTTCTGCTTTCCATTATTACTTTGTAGTCGTGAATCATATAATGGAAACTGAAATCTTAATTAGTAGAAATACCTAGAGATTCTTTTAGTTTATATCAAAGACGATTTCTTCGGTGATAAAGCTCTTCCTTGTATTATTGATAGTTTTTGGATTGCGATTCGAGGTAGGCGCAACACAATCTAAAACTCTTTTTATTTATGGTTTTGTTAATTAAATTCATATTTACAAGTTTTCAATAATATATGAATGATAATCGATGTCGTGAGCATGATTATGAATGTTGGGCTGCGGTCCATATATTGTGATTCTTAAAAATTATTTATGATGGGATACGAGATATCCTTGGAAACGATTTTGTTTCCTAACCCACGTGGGGCTCCCTGGGGCGAGCAGATTGATTGAATTTATTAATGTTTATGGATGAGGTGTTTCCATGTGGTTGTGGTGGTGTTAACCATGCTAGTTGTTTTCAAAGAAATTGAAAAATGTTTGAATAAATGTTTTGTTGCTTCTTTGCCTACTGAGTGTCAAAACTCACGTCATATTATGACAAAAATTCCATATTTGACGCATGACAAGGAGTTGATCAACGTGGAGTCTAGAGAATAATTTTAGATCCTTAAATTTGTTGTTTATGCGTAAATTCTAGTTCAAAGATGTAATTAGTCCTAGATAATAAGATTTTGTATTCCATAGATTCCAAAGTCACTACGCAAACCCCCATTTGAAGTTACATAGTAGGAAAGCGAGCAACAAGCTGTGCCGCTAGCCCTTTTTGAATAGAAAAACCTATCATATTAAAAATAAAATATCGTGAACCAGGAGTCATGACATTGTTGTGCATGAATTTCTAGGCACTCTTGAGTAGTCCAACTGCTTCTGGAGCCAAATAACCAAAAGTATCAAAAGCAAGCAAAGGGGACGAAAGCATTCCCATTGTCAACACATGCTTTCTCATTCTTCAATATCTTACCTGAGGCAGCCTTTAGCGCTGCTTGCCCGACTGTAAAGGTCCTATGTCCAATGCCTACCAAAGGAGATACCCCAGTGAGGTCAACACATGTGTGTTTCCCATTAGCCCATCCAAAAATAAGAACATCTGCTGGTCTTAGAGTCGATCTCCCTCCAAGTGGGTCTGTCAGGAAATGCACAGGTGCTTCTTTCTTTGCCGAAATGCCAGCCCTCCACAATACATCATACAAGATATCCCTCACATGATCATGTCTATATTTAAAACCAAGGTCTACTTTACAATGAACTGCATGTTCACCATACGAATCCAAGCATCCTGTGATGAAAGCAGGGAAGCGAGAGTCAGAGGGAAAAAACGGGATCATTAACCTGTATTTGAGGATAGAACGGTACTCCAAAGGAGACATCTTCTGTCTAAGGCCCTCAATCGGAATATCCAGAAGAAAATCTTGGGCATGTGCTGCTTGCAAACAACCAAAACCGCTTTCTGTCTCTCCATTAGCATGTAAACTTTATCTATGTCCTTAACCGCTTTACCAAAAAGAGCACTCGCCAGGATGCTTTGTGCTTTGGGGGGGGGGGGGGGGGGGGTTTATTTATTGGTGAAGTTGTTAAGATAAAAATCAGGAAGAGTTACTTGTAACGTTTCCAAAGCCTTATTAAAATTATCATCCATACCTTCCACACCACTGCTCCTCAATATATGATCCTGTAAACCCCCATGATTGCACACGTGAAGCCAAAAAAACATATTCAGATGCCTCCCTAGTAGTGTAAAGGCCAAGACCTCCATATCTGATAGGTAGAGTAGATAGTCTCCACTGCAGTTCTCCAATGAACGGTCCCCCCAAAACCACAATGCCTTCCACCACCTCTCTCAAGCCTCTATCAAATATATCTACCGCATCCATAATATAGTATGGGTGACAAATACGAAGGCCAAAAAGCAGCTTAGAGATACCCATACACGTTCGTAAAAGCAGCAATTCACTTTGAGGATCGCGGATCTTGGATAAAAGCTACATCAAATCCACTGATTTTTCATCCCTCTTAATGGCAAGGCCCTTCACAAAACCATCGTCGAGGCTAACCGCACTACCTAATAGTTTGACTCCCTTATCTAGTCTTGAGATTGCGACAGGAAACATCCCATCTCTTATCCTTCGTCCATCACAAGAAGACCAAAATATTTCAGTTTTCTTAATATTTAATATAAGTCCAAGCGCAGGCCCTTCTGTTTTGACAATAGTGAGTGTTTTTTCTACTTCTTCGGTGTCTCCAATAACAGTGCCATCATCAAGATACCAGGCATGTAGGGATAATATGCATTGCTCATTTATCTTAGCTATAAGCTGATGAAGTACCAGAGCAAATAACAAAGGCCCTAAAGGGTCACCTTGTTGTACTCCTGTAGATGAGTAGATAAAGGAGTCCCCCACATACAGCCATGAAGGTTGACCATACAAGTATTCTACCCAAGGAGATATAGATGGACAAAGCTTACGTACCTCAGAAAACATAGTTGTTCGGTCAACTAGGTTAAAAGCATTGGTGAAGTCAATAGTTAGCATAGAGAGGCTAGCGTCTACATGATGTTTACTGACAAACCTATTCACAACATGTAGAATTGCCTCAGCACCACCTGAAACACCTATATAATTCTTTGTACCATTGTTAAATCCAGAAAATATCCTACTATTTTAAATATCTCATGAATATCCTATTTTAGAACTATGATACATTAGTTTTTAGATCTCGGTGTCTTCTGTAAAAATCTTTATGTATCTTTTATATTTCTAAAATGACAAACCTCATCCAATTTGGAGTTGTGTGATTTTATATAATTTTTATAAAAAAGAATGGTACAGTTTTGATTTTATGCCGTTCTGGTCAACTACACGTTTGACTGTGGTTATAGGATACTCAACTCATTTAAAAATCCTGAATAATTTATTTCTAATAGTATTTAAAATATAGATTTTATCCGTATAATTACCATGAATTTTGGAACTCGCATGAAGCCTATAAAATTCTAGTAATTAACCTTGGTCTGTTTTCAGTTTTACAATTTGGGGTTGAAATCGTTTCTTATTAATTAATCTTAAGACTTGAACGGTGTTAGTATTTTTATTTGAGAACCAAAATATGATTTTCTTCCGGTGGCTTTCAAATTAGGTTAAATCTACGGTTAGATCTTCCTAAAGGAATTTTCTCAGAATTCCGCTGCGACAAAATTCTTAAAACGGACATGAATTAATTAAGCCCAAATGAATTACTTAACGAGCTTGGGATTAGTATCCGGGCCTCGGATATGGTTTCGATGTAGCACTCCGAGTTTTCGGGCGTGGGATACTGGAAGGATCCGGGTTCCGGAAACCGGGGCATCACAACACGAGTACAATCATGTCCTCCGCCTGAAAGAATTTTCAAAGTCACTTACCGGAAGAGCGTACAGCTGGTATAACAACATTGCGACAAACATCATATCCAACTGGCGTGAGATGGTCGCATCTTTCTACAAGAAGTATTTCTTTGTGTCTGAGAAAATTACCTTTTCAGACTTAAGAAGGATGTTCCAACGAAAAAATGAACATCCGAATGATTATGTCAAGAGATACAGAATTCAGGTGCTTGATTGTCACGACCCAAACGTCACTGAACAACAATTGGTGGACTCTTGCATCAATGGCATGGTTCCCATTTATCGCGCCTTACTGGAGAATCTGCGCTTCCATACGTTTTCTTGTTTATGGGTAAAAACTACTTCTGCTGGTTTTGGTAATTTTGGGTGTGTGGATGAGAAATGAATCTAAACCCTAAACAAATGCACTGCACGGGAGTGATTTTGATTTGAAAGATCAATCTATACAATTCTGGCCTAAACCAAGAAATGGCCGTTCCAGATTTGCTTCGGTTACAAAGTTAAGGAGATGGGGTTGATCTTAGGGAGGGAAGCGAAAAAGGTGTTGAGATTGTGAAGGTGTAGGCTATTTATGACTTGTATCAGAATACCGAAATGGCTTGCAATAATGTAAGAAATCATCTCTGGGTGTTTGAATACGTTGTATCAACACTTGGTTTTCTGTCTATCTTGTCTTGTGTTGGAAATAGGGAGGAGAACATATTTATACAAGTCATTGAGCCTAACCCTCGTATCTCGTGGGAAGTGGAGAAAGTGGAGCTATGGAGTAGTGGAGTCGTGTGCTGGTGTCACACGATCAGTCTTGCCCACTTCTTCTGTCATCAGTAACCGTCCATGTCTTCCTGGCACGTTATTGTGATGGCGCATTGTGCGCTGCACACTGTAAACCGCCAGACCAACACCCCAGTAAGTATCCCCCAGTTTGTGACATGTTTGATATCTCGATTGTGTGGATCGTGGGACCCATGGAAAGTAGCATACAGTGATAGGTTAAATAAATAAGTTATTTGGGAAGTCGATATTTATGAAATATCATGTGTATTCTATGCATGTAATGCATCGAATATATTCAGCATGGATGAAGCATCGCTTCTTTAAGGATTAATGGAGTAGGTTGTGGATTAAGCATCTTAAAACATACGCATGCCTTGCCGTTTTCGAGTGATCGTTTGGAGGATGCACAAGCAAGCCCTCTCTTGCCCGATCACTCCATGTGGTAGAGTGAAGTATGGTAGTCACCACGATATCTTATTGGCCGTTTAACTCCTATCCTGATCTGTCCAACCAGGCTGGTAGAGTTGGACGGACGAGATGACGCATCTGCGACCGTTGATTAGGGTTTTGAAGAGGTTCTCAAGCATCACTCTTCAGCTTGGTCGAAACCAAGCATGGGAAGTGTTTATAGAGGACCCACCAGGCATGCTTGTAGACGGCATGCTGGTGTCCATGTCTATATTTCACTGTCCCACGAAGGTGCGATCTAGGATACTCAAGTTTATCGGTAAAGAAGAGTGGCTGAAATTGATTTACGACAGGAATCTTGTGCCGCGTCGGGGACCGTACGTCCATGCTTAGTTTGGTCGCACGAATCAAGGAATCTAGCAATGGTCGGCCTTGGCCGATTGGTCAGGCATATAAACGGGCCCACGGTGATCGTGTTGACATGTTCAGGACCTGTTAAGTCCACATCTACACCTTCCATCTATTCCCGCGAAGATGGATGCTCGTGATCGATTAGGGACACATGTAATATGCCACAAACCCTAATTAGGGTTTTGGATCGGTCATGTGTACACGAATTCAACCTAACGGTTTGACAGGCTATGCTCTTCCTTTGGAGAGGCCGACCATGTGGGGCCCACATTAGGTCGATGGTGAACACAATGATACCTGACTGACGGTTATGGGTCTGATCTAAGCCATCCAAACATGCCGGTGAAGTTGGATGGTCATGATTAATTTAAGACCCTTAGCGACCCTTAAAGCATCATGCCGACCGAACTTGGGAGAACGTTTGCTCCTCTCTGGATAGGTCATGAGATGGTCGGCTATGCATGTAGAAAGTGGGCCCAACGGTATGTACCATGGCACTTCTCTGACCGTGCTTAAAGCAATCCCCGCCGTCCAACCGTGCCGGTGAAGTTGGACGGCCGTGGATGTTTTGAGACCGCCATTAGGGGTCTTTGCTCGTACGAGTTTCCAAGCTGCTTCATAACCATCCTTTCCAGGATGGCTTTTGGTGGCTTTTGGGATGCATGGTATGCATTCGACCGTCTAGGGAAACAACGGGCCCGCTGGTGGTCATTGTGGTGATATCCTGCTCCTGCTAGGGTTCGTCTAGGATGGTTGATTCGTGCGGTCAACTTGCATGGTCGTGATTGTTTCTGAGACTGATATGGATAGTCCAAATTCAAATATGCTCGAACGGGCTACTATAACACACCGAGAGATGATTCTCTTTGTCAGAGAATGGTGTAGCATGTACGCGTATTTCATGCATGCATCACTATTGACACTTGGATATTCATGTTACTCTGCTGAGAGTACCAATCAGTCATCATGCCGCACCAATAATGAGAATTATGCTGAGAACAACACATGAAATACAAAGCAATTTTATGCATTAATTAATAATGCTAAAATTCATAGAATACATGGAGATTGTTGCTACATGCTCCATTCTAGGTGAATTAATAAAGCGGAGAAGCATTCATCACTTATTAAACAGCCTTATTCTTTGCAGAATGTCGACCCCACAATTGGTTTTACAACATTAGACCTGAACTAAAATCCACCATCAACATCTCTGAACTTCATGAAGATTTTAAACGGTCGGCCACAACAACACCAGTATTGTTAGAAAGAACTAAGCCGGCCAGAGGTGAAGACGTATGCGAAACTCGAGGAAATTGACGCCTCATCAACAAGCAATATAACACCGGCCCCTTTGTAAACGTGGTGAGTGAAGGAGGGAAAATGAAAGCTCCAACAGCTGAAAAACATCCCAAGCGTGTAGCACCAGCACATCATGTGACTCCACCTCGGAAGGCCGCATCCACAACTCCTATGCAATACCAAGAAGCCGGAGAAGCCACCTTAGATTTCCCATTCCCAATAGAAGAAGTAAGTGAACTCTTGAAAGAGTGGATTCAAGATGATACCATCAAGCTGCCTCCTATCAAGCGCCCGCTAACTGAATAGGAAATGGCAAATCCTTAGTATTGTCGTTACTACAGGTTCGTCCATCACCCGACTAATGAGTGCAATAGATTGAAGTGTATCTTCAAGGAAAAGGTAGAGGTGGGAGAACTCCAACTGGGAAATGAGGGAGTTCACATGGATCATCTTCCAGCCAGGAGTTGTATGCTCTCTGGGGATTCCGTTCACAAAACTGTGCAGTCCATGATGCAACACGTGTGCGAAATCCTATATTTCTCCAAGGAACAACGTCAAGACATATTTACAGCCCTCAATCGTGTTGTGTCAGGAAAATAACTCTTTGTTGTTAAGAAAGCCACTCCGAAATCCCAACCTCTGTCAGGAAACGCTGTCGGAAAGTGCAACTGGGGACTGCTGACCACGTCTTGCTTGAAGGATGCCAAGTTCGATAGCATCCTGATTGATGCGGCCTCTAACTTCAACATTGTTACCGTCAAGACTTTGAGAGCTGCAAGAATTTCAAAGCAGGAGGATACACACTCTCCAATTGTGGTCAAAAATCCGGAAGCCATCCAACCAGGAAAATTACATGTTGCCGTATCAACAACTTGCCGGCGTAACCCAATTACCTGGAGAGAGCCGGTCGATGTTCATCCGCAGATTCGGAACACAAGTAAGTCTTATTGAGCAACCCTTTCTGCACCTAGTCACTTCTCCTCTCGGTCAGGCATAGGGAATCGGTCCAGTTATCAACCCGGGAATCACTAAGAGATGTGAATGGGATGCTGGGCCTTTTAAGCGTTTCATCAAAAATTTGGAGGCTGCCTTAGTCGAGAATAATAAACCCAAGAATCAAGTAGCCGCGTAACATCAAAACCCATTCCAAGTTAGAGATATGGTAGTAAAAGTTGCCTCTCATTCCCCTTCATCCAACTCCACAGACGAACCATACTTAGTAGCAGAAGTTATTTTGGTTGGTTAATGCCGACAAGTTGGAAGGTGTAGTAATACACACTCAATGGATCAAACCCTTTTAAGCCTGAAGGTGTCACACCGCCTCTTTGTTAAGTGCATATTTTGCATATATTAAATGTCAAATCCATGCTAATAATTGTTATATATTCTTGCGAATTATTGTATATTACTCTTGTTTTCTTTTATTTATGTTTTACTAGGTGAATCATCCAAAAGAAGCGAATTGGCACTTATTGTGCATAAAAGAAGTTAGCTAAAAGTGTAGAAGGGCTAAAAACCAAGTGGAACTTGTGCGATTCTAGAAGTTCTTGATATCATCTCGAAGAGGACGAAAAGACGAAGCTAACAACGAAAGAATGAGCTCATTCCGACATCATACGAGGAAGTTATGGATAATATCAGAGGTTAAAGTTTTCAGTTTTCCAGAACTGACAGGTTGTATAGAATGAAGAAGAAAAATGCACTATCAGTCTCAAAAGTCTGACAATGTAAATTATGAATATTAAAGGCACCAGGTTCTGTACTTGGGGAACTTCATCTTCCCTGAGATCAACGGATGAACACGATGACAATGCTGCACACGGTATGAAGATGACGAGAAGCATATGGGGAATGAAGATGCGATGGGTTAGAGAGTTGGCAGTCATGAAGACAATAGTGATAATCCTGATGGTGCTTGAGTTGAAGAATACAGTAGGGATGTAGTTATTGCATGGAGATCGAGCTAGGCAGAGTCAGGGAAAGGTAAAACTCGAGATAAAGCATGGAGTGAGTTGTGTTGGTTTTTCTCGAGTCCATGGTGCAGATAAGGAAGAGCATGATAAACCAGGAATGTAGTTTGCTATTGTTGGTTGGAAATGGCGAGAATCTTGGTTGCATGAAGCTGGATAACGAGATCTCGAGAGTTTCAGGGAGATGATAATGCAATGAATGGAGAGGCAGAGGAGTTGGCTGTCATCGGTGATTGGCAGAGATGATTGTATTGTTATTGATGCTACTGAGGCAATAAGAATATAAAGCTAAATGTGGTTGCTTCCAGCGATATGAAGAAATGGTGAAGACCAAGGGATGTTGAGTCTACAACATATGATGATGATCGAAGGAATGGTAGTGTTTCTGCCATTAAATAAGATGTAGAGATGTTGACCTTGAGATGTGGACTGCTGCAGTGATTCAATGGAATTTCCAGCGACGAAAGAAAAAGCTCGAGTTGATTTTCCTATATATTGTCACAATAATGGACAAGACTTGACGGTGACCAGAGTTTGATGGTTGATTGAGAAGAACTCGAGCTCGGCAGGCAGGGAGAATGAGTTTACTAAAAGAAGAGAACGTGATGGCAATGAAACTGAAATTGGGTTAGAAGAGGAATGCATGGATATATGTAAAAACAGGAAAGTTGTGTTCGTATGGAATTTCCAAGGAAAGGAAAGAAGAAAAGATACGGAAAACTTGCGGCTAGAAAGTTTCAGCCATAAAACTGTAGAGAAAATAAGAGAAAAAATCCAGGAGAATATACGGATGGGATGTCCTAGCCATTATCAAAAATAAAATTAAAATTTTAAAAGTTACAGGAGGACTTACGTCTACAAAAACCCAGCCGTGATTAGAAAGAAACAAAATACGAGAAACATCCAGGAGAATTTAAGGACAGAATTTTCTGGCCGTAATGAGAGATGAAGAAATAGACTGTCAGTTCTGCATGACTGACAGGCTAACAAGAATTAAGCCATAATATGGGCTGGACTTCTCAGACTTCATGTGTGGCCCAGTTGGATGTTTAGCCATTATATTCACGATCAATGTTTGGGCAGTGACCTACTTAGGCTAGTTTGGTGTGTTTTTGGAAAGTGGTCGCACTTATCTCGACCGGGATTTGGTGCATGGGAAGATCAATATTTTGGATACCTATATAAGAGACTCTACTAATATTTTTGGGAGATTACTTATAATCTTTAATCAAGCCATTGGAGGGAAGAAAATCTAGGGTTTTGGAGCGATTCATCACCGTAACTATTTCTTTATTATTTTATCATATGAAACTCATGGGTTTTGTTAGTACCATGAGTGGCTAAACTTCTTAGTGATTGGGGATGAATTCTAAGTTCTAGACATGATTTGAGTTATTATATAAATCTATTTTGAAGTTCTTCACATGATTATTGATTGTTTATATTAATTAGAATATTTATGATTGATTGATAGATTATTTATGTAGTTGCAGGAAATCCTACACTACACCCTTGATAAGATCTTACAGTGATTAACACATATTTGATGATTAAAACAACACTTTTTTTATTTGATTCTCAGAAAAGTTTACAAGTAATGGAAGAAAATCAAGAATACAACCGCTCTCTTGAATTTTCTCTCTCCTCAAGACTTTCTCAACACTAAAAAAAAATACATCATCCCCATTTCTGAATCTACTGGATCCCTTTATATAGGGTAGTTACATAGTGGATGACAGCTAAGTTGTCCTTTAATTTCGGATCTGGCTCGCGGTGCTCTCGCGGTGCTCTCGCGGTGCTCTCGCGGTAGTTATAATGTTAACTCTCGCATGAGTTGCAATCATCGCAGAACAATCACGCTCTTCCCGTGTTTCCTGTTTTCTTCATTCGTTACGTCATTCTTTGGATTATTCTTTGAGCTATTTTGTGACGCTCGCAGAGTGTTATTTTAGAATCTCGCAGAAATTTTGTAGCAATATTATGATCCCACATCTTGCCTTTCCTTATGTCTTCTTCGCGGAGTGAAGAGGATATGAGGATCTCCAACCCTTCATAATACCGCAACTTCCTGTATTTTCACGTTTTTCTTTCGACAACATTTCGTGAATTTAGGCTAATGGCCTACACGTGTCGTGAATTCCCCCTTTTTTTACTGGCACGTCTTTCCTTAACAAGTCATCTCCTTTTGCCTATAAAAGGTAGAATCTGGTTACAAAACTAATTTTCTTCTTTTACTTTTCTATCTTCTTCGTCCCTTCGTCTATTCATTCTGTTTTCCGTATACAACTTTCTTCTCTCAAAGATTCTTCTGCTACTGTTTCCATGGAGCCATCAAGGTATCTCTTCTTCTATTGTTGTTAAATTTGATCTTACTTACTTAGATTATGTTCATCATTATTTATTTGATATGTTTTTATCTGATTTTATACATCTCCCATATTGTGTCTTTGCTTCAGCAGTGCCGTCCCCAACAGCAGAGTTGTAGTCCAAAACCCTAATCTTCAGGAAGATTTTCAACAAAAACCCGTCGAGAAGAAAAGGAAGTCTGCGAGTAATAAGGTAGGAAGAAACATTTGTCTTCTTAATAACAATATTGTTGCCTCTGTTTATTATCTATATTATTATTCGCAGGGTAACGAAGATGCTGCTAGACCTCTCTCAAGCAATATCACAAGGCCAAATCTCTTGAAACTGATATTACTATTCCCAAATTTACATCTTCAAAACATGTTTCTACTACTTCGCAGATAGAACCTCTATCCTCTATTTGCGAGAATGTTATTATCAATACCCCCAATGCCATCAATCCTCCAATAAATGAGACTCTCAGAACTGTTATGAACAAAGTTTCTTCTTATCCTATTTTACCCCCAACCGTTACCTTTCCGGACACTCCTCCTCCTAACGATACAACTATCATAAATGATTCAAATCTCCAGCTCGCCATCATTACCACTTCACCCTCTACACCTTTTCCCTCATCTAAAGAATCATCAATAGGGGTTGATGTTGCTTTTAGAGTTCTGTCAGACATTTTAGATGATGCCAGAAAATCTTCCACTGACCCCTTCAAATATGATGTTTGCGAGACTTTAATCAAATATTTTGGTTCTGACCGCACTGCTTCGCAAGCATCTTTAGAAAATGAAATTGAAGCTCTAAAGAGAAGTCTCCAAGCCAAAACTTCAGAATGTGATATTCTTAGTCACAAGCTTCGCAACTCTTCATTAGATTGCGAAAATATTCGCAATAAAAACAAGGAATTAAAAGGTATGTTTCTTTTGCCTCTGCCTCTAACTTTTCTGTTCCTGTAGATTTTCATCTTTTCTGTACTCAATTTCCTTTTAAATATTTGGTGTGCCTATTTAGCTTTAAATCAGAAACGAGTAATGAAGATATTTGAATTAGAATCTGCTGCTGCAGAAGCCCATGTTGAGAGAGATTCTTGGATGGATCAATATAATAGATTAGATAATCTCTACACATACTCAATCGATCAAATAAATAATCTTACCAATGAGAACGATCAATTAGTGCAAAAGAAAAATCTATTAAATAGCGAAGTTACTCGCCTCTCATATTTGTTAACTCGAGATGACTTGGCGATGGAATCTTTATCAGATGAAAATAAAACTTTATCTCAGGAAAAACGTAGATTTTTAAATAAGATGGCGATCTCCTCGCAACAAATAAATGATCTTCAGAAAATGTGTAACGACCAAGAGCAATCTCTTCGTTTACTAAAAGATGAACTCAAGGAAGTAACTGAGTCTTCTGCCGCTGAGAAAGATAAACTTATCAAAGGCAGACTAACTCTAAGTTTAAAGGCCATCAAACTCCAAGATCAATATTCTCAATTAGAAGAATCTTACTCCTTATTAGCAAAAGAAAACACTTATCTCCTCTCCAAAGAAGAAATTATAAAATCTCGCATGAAGGGTATAGTTGGAGATAATTTCGATGATGCCATGAATCAATGGGAGAATTTTTTCTTAACATTAATTCAAAATTTAACTTCTCAAAAGGAAGATAGTCATTTTTATTGCCTTAATTGTTAATTTTTTCTATTTAATTTCTCTGTTATATTTCTTACGAAATTTTACTTGAATATTTTCTTGTCAACTTCTATTTCTCGCAGAATCTGAAAAAAGCCTTCATTCTACAATTTCTAATCTGACTGAAAAATTGGCTAAAGTTCGCAAAGAAAACGGAAAGCTCACTTCCCATCTTGTTCAATCTCGCGATCGTGCTGAGAGGAGATATGACTACCTTGAATATTACAAAAATATAGAGATTAGAAATCGTGATAGAGGTTTCCTTCGCAAGGTTCATCTTAATGCTGAAGTTCTTGTGAATGACGTTCTGTTATCCCAATCTCTTCCTCCAGTATCCATTGATCCTCTATAAGTAGATGATGATGAAATTCCCCTTCCTATCGATAATGACCTATACTATGCAAGTGATGAACAAAATGAAGAAGATGAAGAAGATATCTCTCAAGAAGACCCAACAGAAGAAGAGAATAGTCCTTCTAGAAAAGTAGCTACTAGTGGTGAAGAAAAATTAGGTGAAAAAGAAACTCAAGCTGATCGTGATGCAAAGAACACCAGTAAGGAGAATGAAGCTGGCGAGATTAATACAGAAGTCTGAATTTTGCTCTTGTTTTCTTTTCCCTCCTTTTTCTTGCGAGCAATGTATCTTTTCTGCAACTTTGAAGTTCAACTTTGCCTCTGTTATTTTGAATATTCTCAAGAAATATAATGATATTTTATTTATTAACTCCCCTATTTGCCCTTCATTATCTTTCTTATAATGATTAAGTGTTTCCTGCATTCTTCCTTTGCGAACTGTGTTGCGATATTTCTTACGAAATTAAGGATGATGTTGCGATATTATGAATAACCCTGATGTGTGATTCTGAATAACATTTCTGAAAAATTCCGAAGGATTCTAAGAAATCTTTCCTGCATTCTTAAAAGAAAATAGTTAATGTTTGGGATTATTCTGTTGGTCTGATCTTTCCTTCCTAGTTAAAGGTCTTATTTTGCCAATTTTTTCTGTATGCGACAAAATCGCAGGACGTATTTACATTTGTACGCAAAAACCCATTGATCTTGCCTTATATGTATTTTGTCAATTTATCTGCGACAATATGACAAGTCTAAGGTTTCTTGCGAAAACGAAGCCATATGACATTGCCGTCTCGCGATGAAATCGCAGGATGTCATTACACTTTCATGTAAAAACCCATTGATCTTATCTTAACATTTTCTATTATGGCTTGTTGCCTTTGTATAATATTTGTCACGCGACAATATGACATGCCTAAATGCTCTTGCGAGCGTAAATCCCCATGACATTGTCGTCTTTATACACTTATCAGCTCCCTAATGGAGGGTGCCGCCCTTATATTTCCACTGGTTTCCCCTTCAAAGAGGGAATATCGGCCATACAAGACTAGCTCCTCCCATCCGGATTTACCAACAACCAGTTGTTTTCGCAGCCTCTTATCCTTTATGCCTATATAGCTTATAGTTATAAGACTGCACCCTAAGTGTGGTTTTCTTCGGGCTGAGTGTATCATAGCCAAGACTTACCAAGAATGGCCAGGGTAGGTTCGTCCATCCCAGGCATCCTTTCTCAACCATGTACCTCGGCGCCTTGGTCATACTCTGCACTCCTTAGAAGAGACCCTCGGTCGTCCAACCAGGGTATAACCTTATATAGTTGGAAATCCAAGGTACCTCTCCCGGATAGGTTTTCTTTCACCCCAACATCTTCATGACTCAAGTTCCAGCAGTGGTATAACCTTATCCCTGAGTCACGCAAAGAGATACCCCCTAATATGACATACTTTAGGTCATACATTTGCCTCTTGTGAAATTGTATTCGCGAACTAGGGTGTACGCCATAAAGGTTCGTCCTGTTCTTTGTTTTTTTTTTACGTATATCGCAATATTTCCTTCTTGAATAATCTTGCGAATGAACTCGCAGATGTAAAAATTTGTTTTGTCCATTTTTTATTAAAAATTTGTTACTAGTAATATCTTTTTAAATATAATTTGTTCCAGGGCCTACCAAGTCTTTGACCAACATCTTTGCCTTCTGGGTCTACCAGCCTGTATGCCCATGTTCCAACTATCTCCTTAATGATATACGGTCTATCCCATTTTCTCGCCAACTTTCCACCACGTTATCGCTGATACTCTGGTGTTTCTCGTAAAACTAAATCGCCTGGTTGAAACTCACGTTTCTTGACTCGCTTGTTATATTCGCGGGAAAACCTTCGCTGGTAATTTTCCATATATTGTAATGCATTTTCTATCTTCTCTTCTAATTCATCAAGTTCTCTTAGAATCATGCTAGCATTAAGGTTCTTCTCCCAAACCTCTCTTTTTGTTGTAGGAATAACAACTTCTGTTGGTAATACTGCTTCAACACCATATGTTAAACAAAAAGGTGACATCCCAGTTGCCTCTCTCCTGGTTGTGTTGTAAGCCCAGACTGCATTATGTATCTATTCACACCATGCTCTATGGTACCCTTCTAATTTCTTTTTTAAGATGTCTGCGATTATCTTATTAGTTGCTTCAGCCTGACTATTAGCTTGTGGGTATAAAGGAGTAGATTTTCCACATCTTATCTTAAATGCATTGAGTAGGAATTCTATGTTTTGTCCTTGAAATTGTTTTCCATTATCTGAAACCAACTGTGCTGGAATTCCAAATTTGCATATGATATTTTCAAATATGAATGTAAATATATCTTTATCGCGAATATGTTGTACTGCTTTTACTTCTGCCCACTTTGTGAAGTAATCTGTCACGACAATTAAGTATCTCTTCTGCCCTGAACATGGCACAAAGGGTCCCACAATATCTAAGACCCATTTTCCAAAAGGCCACACACTTTTTGAAGATGATAATGGTGCCCCTAGTGCATGTATCCTCTTTCCATATCACTGGAAATCTTCACAACGCTTTGATAATTATTTTGCATCTTCATGCATATACGGCCAATAATAGCCTTGTATTTTTGTTCTATAAGCCAAAGATCTTCCTCCGCTATGATTACCAGCATCGCCGCTATACAACATTTTTAACACTTTTTCTTCTTCTTCCCATGCCAAGCATCTAAGTAATGTCCCATTAAAATATTTTCGATACAATACCCCATCCCTTAATTCATAATTTGTTGCACGGCTCTTTAATTTGTGCGCCTCCAATCTATTTCTTGGCATTTCGCCTGTCGCAAAATATGCGTGAAGTTCTGCTCTCCAATCTGCGATAATGTCGCTAGCTGATTATTCTTTGTCATTTTCTATTATCATTACATCCGCTTTTTCTTCTTCTTCTTTATTAATTTAAGGTGATACAAGTGTCTGAATTCTTATTCATCTCGCAGCTGGGTTTGTCATCATACTTGTAGTAGCAGGATTTCCCATACTACACCCCTATTAAGATCCTATAGAAATCTGAGTAAAACTAGTTGAAGATTGAAGAATTAAACGACACTTTTATTATTTAAATCTCAGAAATGTTTACAGAAAATATTCAAACTCAGAATTACAACGTTCCTTTCTGGAGTTTCTCTCTCCTCAAGATTTTCTCAACTCTAAAAAATACATCGTCCTCATCTGGACTTACTTGAACCCTTTATATAGGAAATTACATAGTGGGTGACAGCTAAGTTTTCCCCTTCTTTCGGATATATTCTGCGATCTCATCGTGGTATTTGTAATACTAATCTTCGCCAACTTTTGTAATCCTCGTGAAACAACACTCTCATAACATGTCTCTTCAATCGTCAGTTATTATGAAGCTCACTTGTGACGCTCGTCAAATGTTGCTGAAGAATCCTTACGACACTCTCGTGAACAATGTCATTTATATTTATAGGAATATTTGACCTTCTCGTGAAAGCGTTGTTCTTATTACGAGAATATCGTTGTGGCGATATTCTGGTACTACATCTTGCCTCTTCTCATGTCTTTTCTGCGAAGAAGAGAAGATCGTGAGAATAAATTGCCGTAATCTCCTATTTTTTAACCTTCATCTTTATTCTGACACGTCTCTAAACTTTTCACCAGCTGTCTTCATATAATTTTATCACCCATATATTTTTCGACACGTCGTCTTAAACCGCTGTTATTTGACCATTCACGTCCCTTCATTGTATTAACTACATTTATTTTCTCGAGAAACTTCTTCTGCTATAAATACCTTCTTTCATTCTTCTCTTTTTCCTTCTTCTCATTCTCTTTCCTTCTTCTTCTCTGCAAATTTCATTGCTTTCCCGCAAATCGCGTATCTACTATCTTTCGCCATTTTTTCAATCTCCTTTCATTCCCATTCTCTCAAAATGGTTGCTGTTGGTGCTAAAAATCTTATTGCTTTCAATTTGATGCAAGAAAAACTTAAAAATCAAGGATTTGATTTATCTTTAATCCCAGATCAAAGTCCCAAATCTGTTCTTTCTCTTGAATTATTTTCTAACTTCCAGTGCTCTCGTGAAAAAATTATAGTTTCATTAGGTCAACTTGAAGCTGGTCTTCCAATTCCTCTTTACAACCCTGAACTTCCACTCTTTTACCAAATAATTTCTGATAAGAGATTTTCACGAGCGGTGTATCAACTTGGCGAGGATTGTATTAGATTATTACTGGAATATGCCTCTCGCGGTGCTGGCAAAGGATCCCAATATTCCGAAGAACATAAAAGTCTTAAATATAAACATATTCCGATTATCTCGCAAAGTATCGTAGATAACTTCTTTCGAAATTACCAGTTACTCCCCATGGTAAGGGATAGTACCTGTTGGGGTGTCCGTTTGCATAAAAAGAAGGTCGCTGGCGAGAATGCTCTTATGCAAGACATTGATTTTCATACCAATACAAATGATGGCCCTCGTCATTCTAATGACGATAAGTGGTTTATTTTTCCCTTATGCCTTAAAGTTCCTTATATATCCGGCTCTCTCCAACTTCCTGCGAATCTCTCTCACTATGAACCATGGACTTTCAACTGGCCTGATAGGTCTTCCGATGTATGTTCTCTCATCTTCTTATGCTATTATTATTTATTCCTTCTCACTCTCGCTAACTTTTCCGTTATCTTGCAGGTTGCCAAAATGAAACTTAATTACCAGAAATATAGGAAACCCAACACTCTTCTAGCTCTTAGATCTTTCACAGATGAAGTAAGAAATATTCCTTTATTAATTAACAATATATTGTTGCCCCTATTTCTTATCTTTATCTGTGTTTGTAGGTAATTGAAGAATTACCACCTTTAGAGACAAAACCTAAGGAGAAATCTTCAACTAATCGTAAAGGGAAATCTACTGCTTCTAGTGAAGGAAAACGTTCTGCCCCTCGTGATAAAGAAACCAACGAGCCTCCTTTGAAGAAGAATAAAACTCAGCATTCTTCTTCTCAACATACCCAATTGGATAAATCTAATGATGAATTTATCGAAGAATTTGACGATATTAGAGAAGTTCCCTCTGTGAAAAATTCTTCTCCTTCTGATTCTTCCATGGCCCAACTGTCCATGCTTTTTGGCGATTCTTCTCGTGGAACTGCGAATGAGTATGGTGATGAGACTCTTAATGGGCTTGCTCAAGCAATCGTCAATGTGTGCGATGCTCCAATCTTATCTGATAATAATTCTCTTCGTGGAATTTCTGGAACTCTGACTCCAAGCTTCTTAAATGCACTTGGTATTCTGGTACGTTTTCTTAATTGTTTCTTAATTCGACAGATTTCTCTCGTCAATTTTTTTTGTACTTATAAAACTCTGTTGCAGGTTGGGAGAGCTTCTTTTGCTGCTGCTGCTGATTTAGATAATAAATGTGCTTCATTTAAGAAAAAGGTTGTTAGTCTTCGCCAAGATAAATAGAAACTAGAGGCTGAAATTGCTGGGCTTCGCGAGAAAAATAAACTGTTGGAAACTGAAGCTTCAGTTGATAAACAGAAGATTTTGGATCTTAACAATGCCAACAAACAACTTTATGGTATGATTTACTTTTTCTTTCTTTTAGATTTTTTATTTTTCTTTTATATAGCTTATCCAAGCAATAATTTTTGCAGATGTTTATGGTCTAACTGATGAAGCTACATTCCTTCAAACCTTTCCCGAACCTATAGATGATAATACTCTTCTTGCTCGCCTTAATAACTCCTTAAGTAATTTTGCTGACGAACAAATTAGATCCCTCTCTACAGAGGAACTTAAATTTAAGTTTAACCTCCTGACCATTGAACACAGACACAATTTAGGATTATCTAATAAATTTAAGCGTCTTTATCATGAATCAAAAGAAGTGATCAATGTATTAAGAAGTAGAAATAGTGATCTTATTGACGAGAAAGATCAAGCAATTAGAAATGGCAGCGAGACTCTAGAAGATTTCCATAAAATTCTTCTCGAAGTTCAAAGGGAAAGAGATATGCTTATCTGCGAGAATAAAAATCTTCTTGCAAGAGAAACTCAAGTTCGTTCTCGCCTTCTTATTACTAGCGATGATGAGTATTCTTGGGCAGCATAGGTTCTTTATAATGCTAGGAATAATTTAGGTATAGATGCTAGTCTTCATGATGATCAATCAGCCTTAATTAGGGACTTGATTTCTGAAAAAGAAGGTTGTTAACCACTCTACTCTATTAATAACCTTTTGCTTTTTATTATTCTTTTTTATAACTTCTATCTTATCGATGCCTTATTCTCGCAGATTCTGAAGACAGATGCCGTGTAAGGATGAGAGAACTAGAAGATATTAATCATCAAATCGCGAACGATATTACTGCTCGCAACAATAAATACTCACGATTAAAATCTCAATTTGGGATTACTTCTGCAAATTTTAACAGATCCCTCCTCATTACCCGTAATAATACTACTAGGCAGGTTTGCGATGATCATGGAATTCCCCATTCTTTGTATCCTGATCTTGCAAATGCAATACCATCAATGGTTCAAGATCTTGATATCTCTGATACTGATGAAGATCTTGACGAAGGTGAAGAAGAGATTAATGACGAAGAAACAAATTCTGGCGATGATGAAGAGCCCAACAAAGATAATGAAGAAAAGAAATCTGGTGAAGAAGAAGAATCTGATAAAGATGACAATGTTGATAAGTGAAACAATGTATCTGTCTAACTTCTTTCTTTAATGTAATCAATCGCTAGTTTCTTCAATTTGCTGCAACTTTCTTCAATTTAATGTGTAAATTTCTTTGCCCCCTTATCTGTATGAATGAAAGAACAACCTCTTTTTTGCAATATAACTTGGTGAATATAATTTTCATCTGCTAATTATCTGTGCCTTAATATCCATATAAATTTCTCATATGGTGATGAATAATAATCTTCATTATTCTATTCATTCCCACACTTGCCTCTTGCCTCTATTATTCATCTGCAATATGAGAAAGTTAATAAACAAATATTTTGGCGAATTTCATAATTTCTGCGATATTTTCGCAAACCTTGATATTTTTGCGATCTTATGGTCTTATCATGCCTTCCTACTTAAAGGTCTTACTTTGCCATAGTATTCTTTCCGCGACAAGATCGCAGGACGTCTTTACATTTTCATGTATTGACCCATTGATCTTGTCTTATATGCATTTCTTTATTGTATTGCGACAATATGACGAGCCTAAGTTTTCTCGCGAAAACAAAGCCTCGTGACATTGCCGTCTTGCGATGAAGTCGCAGGACGTCTTCACATTTGCATGTAAAAACCCCTTGACCTCATCTTAACTTTTTTCTCTTATGGATTTTTGCCTCTGTATAATTTACGCGACAATGTGACAGGCCTAAATGATCTTGCGATCCTAGAGCCCCATGACATTGTCGTCTTAAGACACTTATCAGATCCCTAATGGAGGGTGCCGCCCTTATCTTCCCCCTGGTTGCCCCTTCAAGGAGGGCACATCGGCCATACAAGACTAGATCCTCCCATCCAGATTTACCAACAACCAGTTGTTTTCGTAGCCTCTTGTCCTTTATGCCTATATGGCTTATAGTTACAAGACTACACCCTAGGTGGGGTTTTCTTCAGGACAAGTGCATTGTAGCCAAGACTTACCAAAGATGGCCAGGGTAGGTTCGTCCGTCCCGGGCACCCTTGGCTAAACCGTGTACCTCGGCGTCTTGGTCATACTCTGCACTTCTTGGAAGAGATTCTCAGTCGTCCAACCAGGGTATAACCTTATAAAGTTGGAAATCCAAGATCCCTCTCCCGGATAGGTTTTCTTTAACCCCTACATCTGTATGATTCAGGTTCCATTAGCGGTATAACCTTATCCCTGAATCATATAAAGAGATACCCCCTTTATTACGTGCTTGTAGGTCTTACATTTGCCTCTTACGAAATTTTATTCGCGAACTAAGGTGCACGCCATAAAGGTTTGTCCCGTTCTCTTAATCTCTGCGAAATTATATTCGCGTTTCTTAAAATTTCTTGCGAGCTTCAAATCCTAATAATTTCTTTTCTTTTTCTTTTTCTTTTCAACTTTTCAATTTCATTTTCTTCATTCAAACAGAAAAAACAACTTTACCTTTCCACTTCTAGCGATCTGCTCGTCATATTTCATCTCTCTATCACTTCATTCTTCTTATCTTCCTTATCATCTGTTCTTTTACTTAGTGTTTTCCCGCAGGTTGCTCTTGATCAACCTTTTATGCTTTTTATACCTGTACTTTTGCTGCGTTTTATTATTTTCTTGATATCTGCGAGGGACTCGTTAGTTACTTCTTCATGCCTTTCTATTGAATCAACCATTAATTTGTCACTTCTCTGTTGTTGCTTAATTCTGTATTTCCAATTTTTGTTCTTCCCTGCTATTTCCTCACAAGACTTGATATCTATCTCATAACATTTCTTACTTTCTCTCCAATCTCCTTTAATTACTCCAACACCATTTGGATGAGGGAATTTAATGCACTGATGAAAGGTAGATGCAACACCCAATATCCTGTGTAACCAAGGTCGACCAATCAAAGTGTTATATGGTGATTCAATATCAACAACACAGAATAAAATCTTGGAAGTCATTCCTCTTAACGGAATTCTCATTGTGATCTCCCCTTTAGGCTTGTTGGCAGTTCCATTAAAACCATAGATTTTGTATGTCGATGGTATCAAATCTTCATCTTTCCCACCCATGGTTCTGTAGGTTTGGTAGAACAGGATATCTACGGAACTACCAGTATCAATTAGGATTCTGTCAATGGCCCAAGACTCTTCCATTTCATTATTGTTTTCTTTATTTTCTTCTTCTTCTTCTTCTGCTTGTTCTGGTTTTATTTCCAACCTTACCACCAATGGGTTATCATGCATCTCGCCAGGCTATGGTACTTCTTGTTCTATAAAAGAAAGGACTTGTTTCTTCCACTCTTCTAATGGCGAGATTCTCGCAATATTCATTATTTCTTTTCCGTCCATATCTCTGGCGAAGACTCTACTTAAGACATTATCATGGAAATCTTCGATGGTTCTGAAAGAATGCATAATAGAATTACAAAATAAATTCTTTGCTTTAGTTCCAACCTCTATAACAAAAGTTTCTGCTCCTTTTACATTCGTCATTCTGCGATCATCTGGTGGTGGTGGCAATTGTTGCGATTGTTGATGCCCTTTTAGAAAATGATTTAGCTTCCCCTGATCGATCATTCTTAAGATTATTCTTTTTACATTTCTGCAATTATTTATCGAATGCCCATGAAAATGATGATAAGGACAGAATTCTTGATTACGAGTGTTAGGATGTGGTTCCTTCCCCATGTTCCATGGCGAGGGTATATTTTCCATTAAAATGATAGCTTCCCAGATTTTTTCTACACTAGCATTCAAGGGTGGCATCTTGATCTCCTCCCATATGGTTCTCATGTTCCCCTGATTTCTGAAATTATTTTGCTTTTGTCCACCATAAGTTTCTTGGGGTTGGTCAAGCCTTTGGATTTGACTATTTCCTCCACGATTGTAATAATTCTTCTCTCTTTCAAATTCTTCTTGATCACGACTTCCCATAGCCACTATCTTTTGTTTGTCATTATTCGCCACTTTCTCTACTTGAACTTGCGAGGTGCCCGCCACGTTATTAATCATTTTGGGAAGCAAACTTCCATTAGCCACTATAGAACTGGTGTTTGCAATTGGGTATGACTCCATTTCGTTTTGTTTTTCTTCCAAAGCAATGTACTCTTCTTGTAGTTCTCTTAGTTCAGTCATTGTGATGGTGTTTTTGATTCTGAAAATTTGTATGTAGAGCAAATTGGTCGCAAAAATTGCATTAATGAAGGATAAAATAAGATATCTTTCATCTACTCTTCCCCCCATATCACTACACATTATCTTCCATCATATGGTTAAATGTTTTAGACTCTCGCCAATTCTCTGCTTTAATCCAAACACATCTTCGATACCTGGTCGTGAAGAGTTGTTGCTTATGTATGTACCCAAAAATGTAGCTTGTAAGTGATCAAAAGAAGTAATAGTATTTTTCGGCAATCCCTCAAACCATTTTAGCGCCTCGCCAGTCAAGCTGGATGCAAAGTATTTGCATAAAACAGCATCATGATTCTCCCACTGCAGCATACACCTAACATAAGCTTTAACATGTTGAATAGCACAAGTAGTCCCATCGAAAATACTGTTTAGTGCTGGTAAATTGCATTTTGGAGGAATTCCTCTTAGTTGTACTTCCTGTGTGAAGGGAGTTCTAGCTGCTTCTTCGATTGCTTCATCAAGTTGCCTTCTTCCACCTTCTCTTCTATTATTTATTATTCCTCTCATTTCTGCTAATTCCCTCAAAATTTGCTCATTTACAACTGGGCTTTGTTCTATTGGTCTTTTTAACGCACTTTCTCTTCTCCTGCGATTTTCCTCTTCATTTCTTTCCAAAATTCGCAATTGATTTTGTCTCCTAATTTCTTCTCCACCAACTTCTTCATTTCTCGCCAATTCTCTTTGTTGTCTTTCTATCCTTCTCTGTATTCTGTCATACTCTTTCTGAACATTGCCATTTTCGCGATTTTGTGTACGTCTCCTTTCTCGATTATCATGATTGTTTTTCCTTATTGCTTCTTGAAACTCCTGTTCTTCCATTTCTACCCTCAGCCTTTCTCTCTCGCAGGCTAGGCATGCCTGTTCAGCATAATGTCTCTCAATTTCATTCTCAATAATTCTTTGATTTCTGATGTGCTCTCGTCCATGTAATACTCTTCTACCTTCTTCGTGATTTTCTTCATCTTCTTGATTACCTTCATTTATTTGATTTTCAATATTTCGCCTTCCATTTAAAGTTTCTCCTTGTGGATCGTTACAATCATTATTTACTTTCTCCTCTCCCTGACGTTGTCCTCTATTTGGATTTTCAGTTTCTTCTTGTACATTTTCTCCATTATTTCTTGTGGGAGAATTTCGCCTTGGTATTTCTCTAAATGATCTTGAACTTGATCTAGTAATACTTCTTGATCATCTTCTTTGTAACCTTAAATTCTCCATTCTCAACTCATGATTTTGTCTTGTTAAATTTGCACGTTCCACCGCCTCTAACCTTCTTTCTTCCTGTATTCTTTGCCTTAATTCCTCTGTTGTTTCATCTTCATCTTGATGAATCGACCCTTCTTCTACCTCCTGATTTCTTCCTACTCCACTTTCTTCTCTTACTTGTCGATTTGTTTCTTCTCCCATTGAATCCGATCTCCATGTATGCACGCTTATTCTATCATAATCCACTCTTCCATTTTTTACTGATGTTGATTGGTTTGGTTGTTGAACTGGATTTTCCCTTTCATTCCTTGTTCTATTCCTCCTACTTCTCATCCTTGAAGATTCTCCTAATACACTTGTTTCTTCACCTGCAAGTCTTTTACTTCTTCTCACTGTCATTAGTGGTTCTGATGTATTTCTTCTCCTTCTTCCAACCATTTCTTCAATTTCTCCAAATCTTCAAATTGTAATTAGAGATTTTGAATCTTGAGGTCCCCTTAGTCGGCGCCAAAATGTAGTAGCAGGATTTCCCAAACTACACCCCTATTAAGATCCTATAGAAATATGAGTAAAACTAGTTGAAGATTGAAGAATTAAACGACACTTTTATTATTTAAATCTCATAAATGTTTACAGAAAATATTCAAACTCAGAATTACAACTTTCATTTATGGAGTTTTTCTCTCCTCAAGATTTTCTCAACTCTAAAAAATACATCATCCTCATCTGGACTTACTTGAACCCTTTATATAGGAAATTACATAGTGGGTGACAGCTAAGTTTTCCCCTTCTTTCAGATATATTCTGCGATCTCATCGTGGTATTTGTAATACTAATCTTTGCCAACTTTTGTAATCCTCGTGAAACAACACTCTCATAACATGTCTCTTCAATCGTCAGTTATTATGAAGCTCACTTGTGACGCTCGTCAAATGTTGCTGAAGAACCCTTACGACACTCTCGTGAACAATGTCATTTATATTTATAGGAATATTTGACCTTCTCGAGAAAGCGTTGTTCTTATTACGAGAATATCGTTGTGGCGATATTCTGGTACTACAATACTTGATATGAACGCAAAAGCATCTGCGAGTCTATTATCTTTTCTTGATATATGTCTCCATTTTATTTTTGGGATTCTCGCAGACAATTCTTCAACAAGTTTCTTGTATTTCTTCAGAGATGGTTCATTCGTTGTGTATTCTCCTTTTATTTGGCGAATAACCAATTGCGAGTCATTGGTAATCCTTGCGTTCTCCAACTTCATCTCTACGGCGAACTTTAGATCATGCACCACAGCTTCATATTCTGTCTCATTATTAGTGGAAGTAAAATCCAAACGAAATGAGAAAGCCATTTTTTATCCTTCTGGCGAGATAAAGACTACTCCAATTACATTTCCTTCCGCATTTGATGATCCATCCACCAATATTTCCCACATGTTGGGTTAATTTAATAGATCTTTTGGATCTCCATGTTCTTCTTCTATGTCCATCATTTCTTCCACAACTTCATCATCTTCTAGAGGGAATTCTGCTAAAAAATATGCCACAACTTGTGATTTTGGTGAGGATAGGACCTCATATTTGATTTCAAAGTGCACTACTTGTGCATTCCATCTCTCAACTCTGCCTGATCTTTTTGAATTCTTCATTACTGACTCAATGGGCACCTTTGTTAACACCTTTACTTTATGTGCTTGAAAATATATGCGAAGTATAAAGGTTGCATAAACCAATGCCAGAATTAGCTTCTCAATTTTTGAATAATTTTTCTCCGCATAATTAAACGTTTTACTGATGTAGTAAATTGTTTTTTCTACCCATGCATCTATTCACAATAACACTGCGCTTAATTAGTGCGATGTTGTCGCAAGATAAATCAATAATTCTTCTCACGGTTCCGCTTTCTGTAAAATAGATATGTTCATTTGATATTATTTAACTCCTTGAAAAGCCTTCTCACATTCATCTATCCACTTGAATTTTGTACCCTTCCTGAGTATATTGAAAAAATGTTTGCATTTATCTTAAAATCGCGAAATAAATCTTCCTAGCGATGCTAAGAGCCCATTCAACTTCTGTACATCTTTCACTGTTGCTGGCGTTGGCATATCGCGAATTGCCTGTACTTTCTCTGGATCAACTTGAATTCCTTCTTTTGATACAATATAACCTAAAAATTTCCCTGATGCTACTCCAAAAATGCATTTCTCAGGATTCACCTTGATGTTAAAGAGTTGAATTTCATCAAAAATCTCCTTCAAATCTTGCACATGGTTCTTATCTTCTTTACTCTTTATTAACATGTCATCTACGTACACCTCTAATGTTTTGTGTATCCACTTTGCGAACACCTTCTCCGCCATTCTTTGATATGTTGCACCAGCATTTCGTTACCCAAATGGAATTTTTGTGTAACAATATAATCCTCTTGGAGAAAAAAATGCGGTGTGCTCTTGATCTTCTTCATCAAGAAGAATCTTATTATATCCTTTATACCCATCCAATGAAGATATTCTATCATTTCCTACTGCTGATTCGACCATTTGAGGAATATCTGGTAATTGAAAGCTATATTTAGGACAAGATTTGTTTAGGTCAGTAAAATCTATGCAAATTCTTATCCCTTTATTCTTCTTTGGAACCACTACCATATTTGCAATCCATTCCGGGTATTTTGCTTGCCTTATAATTCCCGCATCGAGCATCTTCTGTAACGCTTCTTCTATTTTTGAGTGATAAGTTGTCGCGATTTTCCTTATCCTTTGCTTGAATGGTCTCACATCTTTGTTAATTTCTAACTTATGACATGCAACGGATGGATCTATTCCAGGCATTTCATCCATACTCCACGCGAAAATATCCTTATATTCTCGCAAGAGATTTATGGTTTGTTCTTCTTCATCTGAACCCATCTTAGTTCCAATTTTCAGCATTTTAGGTTCTTCTTTACTTCCAACATTTACTTCCTTTGTTGGTTCTGCTGCGGTATAGCTGGCCTCAGGTTCTCCCATTGGCGTTGGTGTTTCCATGACTCTTGTGGGCTCATCATATTCCTGCGAGATCTCGCTGGGTATTCCTTTTCCTTCTCTTGCTTTTATCACGTAAACTTTAAATTCTTCTTCTTTCTTTGCCTCTTTTGCCAATTTTCTGCGAGCTTTTCGCAATTTTGGACGCTCTTTATAGTTTCTCACTTCAATTTGATAACACAGTTTCGCAAGATCAGTATCTCCTCTAATTTCTCCAATTCTACTAGGCATAGAAAATTTGAGGCATTGATGTAATGTTGATGCTACAGCTTTGATTGCGTGTATCCATGGTCTCCCCAATATCATGTTATATGGTGCCTCCACATCCACCACACATAATGTTACTTGTGTTTCAATATCTCTTAGCGGAATGCGTACCATTATTTCGCCTTTTGTTTTTGTTATAGATTTTCCAAAACCATGATTGTGATAATTTGAACAAGACATCTCTTCATCCTTATATCCTATTTTTTTAAATGTATGATAAAATATAATATCTACAGAACTTCATGCGTCCACCAAAGTTCTATTCACAGCCCACTCTTCTGTAGATCTTGTTGATTTCTTCTTCTTCACTCCCATAGTAGATACCGTGATTACCAATGGAAATGTATGATCCAATTTTTCTTTTGGTATTTCTGCTGCTGTGAATGTGATTTCTTGCTTTTCCTAATCTTTCAGAGGTGATATTTTCTCCACCATCGTAATTCTTTTTCCTTCAAAATCTCGTTTATGAATCTTTCCTCTAATATTTTCATGGAATTGGTTGATCATTGTTTTTGTTATCGTATTTCACTCCAACTTCATGTAATCCTCCTTTGCTTCATTTTTTTCTTCAACTGATTCACCAATTTGTTCAATCATCTTCTTAACTCGAATATTGATCTTTTATCTTGCTTTTTCCTATAATTTTCAACTCTCATTCCCTGTTTCAGGCGCCAAAATGTAGTTGCAGGAAATCCTACACTACACCCTTGATAAGATCTTACAGTGATTAACACATATTTGATGATTAAAACAACACTTTTTTATTTGATTCTCAGAAAAGTTTACAAGTAATGGAAGAAGATCAAGAATACAACCGCCCTCTTGATTTTTCTTTCTCCTCAAGACTTTCTCAACACTCAAAAAAAATACATCATCCCCATTTCTGAATCTACTGGATCCCTTTATATAGGGTAGTTACATAGTGGATGACAACTAAGTTTTCCTTTAATTTCGGATCTGGATCGCAGTAGTTATAATGTTAACTCTCGTAGGAGTTACAATCATCGCAGAACAATCACGCTCTTCCCGTGTTTCATGTTTTCGTCATTCGTTACGTCATTCTTTGGATTATTCTTTGAGCTATTTTATGACGCTCGCAGAGTGTTGTTTTAGAATCTCGCAGAAATGTGGTAGCGATATTCTGATCCTACAATTTAGGTGGCCAACTGAATTAATTTGTTGATTCAATCAAATGCTAGGATTGAGTTAGGAGATAAGTAATAGTCGAACAATTCATACAAAAGTAGAGAACACAAGACCTTTCAGAGGGATTCTGTGTAGCGATTGTGTGTATAAACAACACTAGAAAGTGGACCTTGAGCTAAGAGTCTAACTACTAGGATCAATCTATAATTCACAAAAGATAAAGCATTCGACCAAATTACACCTTGAGTGAGCTACTACTAGGTGGTTTCGAAGAATAGAATCTCGTATAGGAGAGCTTCCGTACCCAGTGATATAAGGAATTTAGGGGATATCACTGAGCTATCTGTTATTCCACGGTTGGTAATAATTTGTGATTAATTGTATTAATGGATGAATATAATAACTTGATGACAATTTAGTAACGAAGAAGGATTCCCTGGTCATATTTCTCTCTATTGCTTGCAAACTTTATTATTTTCAATTGCTTTGATTTTACTTTGAATCTAAAACAAAATCCCCCCATTGTGACATTTTTGACAACTAAAACTCCATGCTCTTCGTGGAAACGAACCTTATTTGCTACTATATTATTCATTAGTAATGTAGGATCAGAATATCGCCACAGTAATACTCTTGAGAAATTTATATATAACATTTATGCGAGTTCTTTAACAACACCTTGTGATCGTCGCAGGATGATCTGAAGAATGACGCAACAGACGACGATAGTAGAAACATGAGAAGAGTGTGATGATTCCGTGAGGATTAGAATGTTTGCAAAGATTAACAATGTAACTCTTGCGAGAATATCGCAAGTCAGATCCGAAATTAAAGGACATATTAGCTGTCATCCACTATGTAAAACCTATATAAAGAGTTGAACAGGCACAAGGGAGCGAGAGATTAATTTGAGAGTGTGGAGAAAGTTTTGAGGAGAGAGAAAGTTTAAGAGAGCGGTTGTATTCTTGTTTTCTTCCATTACTTGTAACATTTCTGAGAATCAATTAGTAAAAGTGTTGTTCTTAATCTTCAAAAGATGTGTTGATTATTATGAATTCTTGTGAGGGGTGTAGTGTAGGATTTCCTGCTACTACAAGTAAAGTAGAATATAAGTGAATTAATTTGAGCACCTACGACACGCATCAAATTTTGGCACCGCAGCCAGGGAGAAGTCGGTAGCTTTAGTTGTTTCTTTCAGTTTTATTTTGTTATTAGATTTTCTTTTTAGTATTTAACTTTGTTTTCTAGATTTTTGTTTTAGGTACTTAATCTCTGGCATCGAAGGGTTGGAATTACCAAAGGAACAGAATTCAAACTCGCAAGGGAACGGTACTACAATCACGTCCAAAGTTGCAAGAAGAACCTTCTACATCAACAATGGTAGGCGGTACAAATAATCCACCACCACCTCCACCTTCAGAGAGGAGAACGTTGATAGATCTAACATCACCATGTTTAGAATCTCAACCACTGGGTATTACTCTAACTGACACAGTGGAACTTAAGTCAAATCTTCTTCATTGGGTTCCAAAGTTCAAGGGACTACCGGATAAAGATCCTACTCGACACTGCAGTAGTTTTAGAATACAATAAGAAGTATGAAAAAGAGCGATGATGATGAAGATACAGCTTTTCTACAAGCTTTTCCGTTTTCATTAACGAACCAAGCAAAATAATGGTTATCTTATCTCCCTTCCGGAAGTATTACCACATGGACCGGAATGAAAAAGCTATTTTTAGAGAAGTATTTTCCTGTTTCTAAGGCTGCAACTATTCGTAAGGAAATTAGTGGAATTGTGCAGATTACTGGAGAATCTTTGTACGACTATTGGGAGAGGTACAAGAGATTGTTGGTGAGTTTCCCACACCATCATATATCACCGCAACTTATCATTACACACTTCTATGAGGGGTTACTACCGCATGAGAGATACTTGATTGATGCGGCTAGCAGTGGTGCACTGGCTAATATAACTATCGAGGAGGCTACTAGTTTGATTGAGAGCATGGCTGCAAATACGCAACCATTTTATACTAGAGATTCATCGGTGGTTAGAAGAGTTAGTGATATGGGAGATTCTTCGCAATGGAGCAACGGATAAGTAATGTGGAAAAAATGGTACAACGTATAATATCTGCAGTTGTTCCTTCATATGAAGAGGATGCCGAGGTAAATGCGATATTTCCTAATCAGAGGCCAAGGTATGATCCCTACTCTAATACTTATAATCCTGGTTGGAAAGATCATCCAAATTTTAGTTATGCGAATAAGAAAGCTGCAGCTCCTAATCCATATGCGAGACAAGGTGGTTTCCAACATCAATTCCAACCACGACAAAAACCTCCAACTTAAGAATATAATATTGACATGCTCATCTCCATGTTTCAACAAAGTCAACAGAAGTCTGATCAAAATCAGTTGAAAACTGATAATGCTATTAGAGATTTACAAACTCAGATGTGGAAATTGGCGACAGATATGAATCAAATGAAAGCACAAGCTTCGACAAAGTTGCCATCACAACATTTTGTGAACCCAAGAGAGCACGTTAATGCAGTAAATCTAAGAAGTGGGAGACAAAATGAAGAGCCACAACAACAAAAAGAGCTTAGTAACGACATCGAAAAGGAATTAGAGGAGGAAACCATCCCAAAGGAAAAGCCAACCTCAACCGTCCAACACAAGGACATGGTTCCCACATTTACCACACCACCTCCTTTCCCTAGTCGTTTTGCCAAGTCGAAGAAGCAAGCTCAAGATAAGGAGATCATGGATATTTTCAGCAAGATAAAAATCAATATCCCATTTATTGAGGCCATCAACTACGTACCCAGGTATGCTAAGGTTTTGAAGGATTTGTTCTCAAGGAAGGATAGGTTGATTGCTAATAAAATTACTCAGGTTGGCGAAAGTGCAACAACTATGCTATTGAAGAAGATGCCTGCAAAATGTGAAGATCCGGGTGGCTTCACAGTGCCAATTACTATTGGTAAACGACGATTCGAGCATCCTTTACTTGATTTGGGAGCATCCATAAGTGTTATGTCAGCCGATGTTTATGATTCTTTGAATCTTGGACCTTTAAAAGAAGTAAAGATTACTATTCAATTGGCAAACAAGTCCAATATATATCCTAAGGGTGTCATGGAGGATGTGTTAGTTCAAGTGAATCAGTTAATCTTTCCGGTTGATTTCTACATTGTGGATATGCATAATGGAGATAATTGTTCATCTACTTCGTTACTTCTTGGGAGACCGTTTATGAAAACTGCAAAGACGAAGATTGATGTGGACAATGGTACACTCACTATGGAATTTGATAAGGAGATCATTTGCTTCAACATATCTGAGGCCATGCGTTATCCTAGTGATGTGCACTCCGATTTCTCTATTGATGTTATTGATTCGTTAGCACAACAAATATTTGATTTGAGCAATGAGGATGAACTTGGAGTTGTGTTACGAAATAGCATTGATTTGGACATTCATGGGCAACCGAATTCGTACATCGACTTAGTCAAAGAGCTAGTAGAGATTTGTGGTTCTTTAACAACATTACAAGAAGCTCGAACCGGTAATATTTCTTATATTTCTTTACCCGTAACTAATGAGGTTCCTTTACCATCTATTGTGCAGGCACCTAAACTAGAATTGATGCCTCTTCCTGATCACTTAAAGTATGCTTGGGTAATAAAGAGGAGCTTCTGGTGATTATTGCAAAGAACCTCACTGCCATACAAGAAAAACGTCTACTTCGGGTTCTGAAAGAGAACAAAACGGCTATTGGTTGGACAATTGCTGACATCAAAGTCATTAGTCCATCCATGTGCATGCATAGAATCCTAATGGAAGATGATAGCAAGCCAGTACGTGATGCTCATCGTAGGGTTAATCCCCCAATGATGGAGGTCATGAAGAAAGAGATCCTCAAATTACTAAGTGTGGGGGTAATTTACCCAATTTTTGATAGCAAATGGGTTAGTACGGTACGAGTGGTGCCTAAGAAATCGGATGTCACTGTTGTTAGAAATAAATATGATGAACTTGTTCCTACAAGAGTTCTGTAGTACCATAATATCGCCACAACGATATTCTCGTGATAAGAACGACATTTCCACGAGAAGGTTGAATACTCCCATTGCAAGAATGACATCTTTCACGAGAGCGTCATGAGAATTCTCCAACGAAATTTGGTGAGAAACATGAGAAAGCATCAAGATAGTTGACGATTGAAGAATCATGATAAAAGAATGTTGTTTCACGAGGATTACGAAAGATGGCGAAAATAAACAATGTAACTACCACGATGAGATCGCAGAATAGATCCGAAAGAAGGGGAAAAGCTTAGCTGTCACCCACTATGTAATTTCCTATATAAGGAGATCAGGTAAGTCCAGAGAAGGATGATGTATTTTTTAGAGTTGAGAAAATCTTGAGGAGAGAGAAACTCCAGAAAAGAAAGTTGTAATTCTGAGTTTGAGTATTTCCTGTAAACATTTCTGAGATCTAAATAATAAAAGTGTCGTTTAATTCTTCAATCTTCAACTAGTTTCACTTAGATTTCTATAGGATCTTAATAGGGGTGTAGTGTGGGAAATCCTGCTACTACATTTTGGCGCCGACTAAGGGGAACGTTGAATTAGCAAAATCGAAGAAAAGGTAAAAAAGAAGACAGGGATTATTCAAGATCAAGGAAACTTTGAAGAAGATTGTTGAAATATTCAGAAGAAAAATGATTAGAATTAAAGAAAATTGTAGGAAATTGAAGTATGAATTAGTGTCAAGAGAAATGATCGATAAATTTCATGAAAATATTAAGGGGAGGATACATAAGCGTGATTTTGAAGGGAGAAAAATTATGATGGTAAAGAAAACGCCATTATTAAAGAATTGGGAAAAGCAGGAAATTACATTTACAGCAACAGAAGTTTTAGAAGAAAATCTAGATCATACATCTCCTTTGGTGATTACAGTACCCATGATACCAATAAGGAAGGAAAAGTCAATAAAATCTGTAGAGAAATGGGCTATAAATAGAACTCTAGTTGACACAGGAAGTTCTGTGGATATAATGTTCTATCATTCTTTTAAGAAAATGGGGTATAAAGATGAAGAAATGTCTATTTCAGCATATCATATTCATGGTTTCGGAAAATCTATAACAAAACCAAGAGGATAAATAATAGTACGATTACCACTTGGAGAAATTGAAACACAAGTAACATTATGCGTGGTGGATATGGAATCACCATACAACATGATATTGGGAAGACCATGGATACACGCAATTAAAGATGTAGCATCAACCTTACATCAACGTATCAAATTCCCTATGCCTAGTAGAATTGGGGAAATTAAAGGAGATACAGATCTTGCGAAGACATGCTATCAAATTGAAGTAAAAAATTGTGAAGAACGTCCTGAGCAGTGAAAAGCTCGCAGAAAATTGATGAGAGAAACAAGAAAAGAATAAGAATTTAAAATTTAAATGATAAGAGCAAAAGAGGGAAAAGGGATACCCAATGAATTTTCGCGAGAAGGAGATGAACGTGCGAGAGTCATAAAAACACCATCACCAGAAGCCAGTTACACTGCAGCTGAACCAACAAAAGAAGTAAATGTTGGGAGTGAAGAAGAACCTAAAATACTGAAAATTGGGACTAGAATGGAGATAGACGAGGAAGAAAGAACTATAAATATTTTGCGAGAATACAAAGACATTTTCGCGTGGAGCATGGATAAAATGCCAGGGATAGATCCATCGGTAGCATGTCATAGATTAGAAATCAACAAAAATGTAAGGCCGTTCAAGCAAAGAATAAGAAAAATCGCAACAACATACCATTCTCGGATAGAAGAAGAATTACAAAAGATGCTTGATGCAGGAATAATAAGGCAATCCAAGTATCCATAGTGGATTGCAAATATGGTGGTGGTCCCAAAGAAGAATAAAGGAATAAGAATTTGCATAGATTTTACCGATTTAAATAAAGCTTGTCCTAAAGATAGTTTTCCACTACCAGATATTCCTCAAATGGTTGAGTCAGCAATGGAAATGCAAGAATATCTTCGTTATATGGATATAAAGGATACAACCAAATCCCTCTCGCTGAAGAAGATCAAGAACATATCGCATTTTTTGCTCCAAGAGGGTTATATTGTTATACAAAAATGCCCTTTGGATTACTTAAATCTTTGGTGCAACATACCAAAGAATGGTGGAGAAGGTATTTGCAAAGTGGATCCACAGAACACTGGAGGTATATGTAGATGATATGTTAATCAAGAGCAAGGAAGCTGAAGATCATGTACAAGACTTGAAGGAGATTTTTGAACAAATGCGGCAATTTAATATCAAAGTAAATCCTGACAAGTGTACTTTTGGAGTGACTTCAGGAAAGTTTTTGGGGTATATTGTATCAAAGGAAGCAATACAAGTTGATCCAGAAAAAGTTCAAGCGATTCGTGATATGCCCACACCAGCTACAGTAAAAGATGTGCAAAAATTGAATGGGCTGTTAGCCTCGTTAGGAAGATTCATCTCGCGATCCTCTGATAAATGCAAGCATTTTTTCGATATACTCAAAAAGGGAACAAAATTCAGATGGACAAATGAATGTGAGAAGGCCTTTCAGGGAATAAAAGAGCATTTAATGGATATAACCATTTTACAGAAAGCTGAACCAGGAGAAGAGTTATTAATTTATCTCGCGACAACGGCATATGCGCTAAGTGCGGTATATTCTTTGAGTAGATCTTTGGGATAGAGAAACCAATTTACTATATTAGTAAAACATTCAATTCAGCAGAGAAAAATTATTCAAAGATTGAGAAATTAATCCTAGCATTGGTACATGCAACTTTCAAGCTTCGCATTTACTTTAAAGCACATAAGGTCAAGGTGTTAACAAAAGTGCCAATTGAATCAGTAATGAAGAATTCAAAAAGATCAGGAAGAGTAGAAAGATGGAACGCACAAGTGGGACATTTCGATATCAAATATGAAATTCTATCTTCGCCAAAATCCCAAGTCATCGCAAATTTCTTAGCTGAATTTCCTTTGGAAAATGACGAAGCTGTGGAAGAAATGATGGAGGCAGAAGAAGAACATGGAGATCCAAAAGAATTATTGACAGAACCCAATAGATGGGAGATATTAGTGGATGGATCATCTAATGGAGAAGGAAATGGGATTGGAGTTGTTTTTATTTCACCGAAGGAGAAAAAACAGCTTTCTCATTTCAAAGTTAGAATTTACATCCACTAATAATGAGACAGAATATGAGGCCGTTATCCACGCTTTGAAATTTGCAATAGAAATGAAGTTGGAAAATGCTAGAATCACAAGCGATTCTCAATTGGTTATTCGTCAAATAACTGGAGAATATATAACAAATGAACCTTCTTTAAAGAAATACAAGAGACTCGTGGAAGAATTATCTGCGAGAATTCCAAAGATAAAATGGAGGCACATATCAAGGAAATATAACCGGCTTGCGGACGCTTTTGCCTTCATATCTAGCATGATGACAAACCCACTTGCGAGATGCATAAAAATTCAAACACTCTTATTACCTTCAGTAAATAAAGAAGACGAAGATGTGGATGGGAATTCCGTCGAAATTGACGAAGGAGGAGAGAAAGATGTGATGATTGTAGAAAATGGCGAAATAGAAGCAAAAGAGAGAAACAAAGATTGGCGAGCGGAACTTCTTGCTTATTTGGCGAAAGGAGAAACTCCAAGAAATAGACTGGAGGCACACAAGCTAAGAAGCAGGGCAACTAATTATGAGTTAAGAGATGGAGTGTTATATCGCAGATCTTTTAATGGACCATCGCTAAGATGTTTGACAAGGGAGGAAGGAGAAAAGGTGTTAAGAATGCTGCACAGTGGAGATGCTGCTAATCATAGCGGAGGTATATCTTTGTCATATAGAACGAAGATGCAAGGGTATTACTGGCCTTACATGAATGAAGATGCGAAACAACATTCAAGGCGTTGTGAAGAATGTCAGCGATTTGGAAAAAATATACATGCACTAGGAGCACCACTATCATCCTCAACAAGTGTATGGCCCTTCGGAAAATGGGGATTAGATATTGTGGGACCATTTGTGCCTGGTTCTGGACAAATGAGATACCTCATTGTGGCTACAGATTATTTCACAAAATGGGGAGAAGTAAAAGAAGTACAACATATTCGTGATAAAGATATTTCAACATTCATATTCGAGAATATCATCTGCAGATTTGGAATACCAGCACAGTTGATGTCTGATAATGGAAAGCAGTTTGAAGGACAAAACATAGAATTACTATGTAGGTACTGAATATCGCAAGATAATAGTTCACGAGTATCGTAATAAATAAAGGAGAAAAGAGTTATAAAATGATACGATGATAGAAGTAGCGCGGAGAAATATGAAGTTTTACGAGGATGGAATAATGTTATGAGTATAAGTTGCGATACTTCGCAACTCATGTACAGCTGTATAAATTTTACTATAAATAGGAGTTCAAAGAAAAAATTCGAGAGGTTCTTTTAGTGAGTATTAGAGAATATCTTAGGAAAGAGAATAGAAAAAGTTGTAACTATTCTAATTCCAATTAGATACTTCTTTGTAATCAATTGAGAGCATTAATAAGAAAATTGTTATTCATCATCAAGAACTTCTTAAGTTTTACAAATTCTACTGAGGGTGTAGTTGTAGGTTATTCTGCAACTACATAATTGGCGCTAGAAACAGGGATTTGAAGAATTCCTATACCAAAAATAAATGACAAGAAGAAGAAACACATCAGAACCATTAACTGGAGTAAGAAGAAGTGTAAGACTAGCAGGAGGAGAAGCAAAGAACCTAGTAAGAGAAGGAGTAATCGAAGAAATCAAACTCAACAAATAAGAGATCATGATCAAGTGAGTATACACACTTGGAGAACTAATACACCAGAAGAAGAAGATAGAGAACCACAAATCAGAGAAAATGGGAGGTTGATGGGAGGAACAATTCTTGAAAGAGAAAGGGAGATGTTAGGAACATTGAGACAAGGAATCCAAAAAGAACGAATGATCGAAGCTGAAGAACGTGCCAATTTAACAAGACAAAATCAAGAATTGAGGATGGAAAATGAGATGCTACAAAGAAGGAAATCTCAAAGTGTTGCAAGATCAAATGTTAGAACAGAAAGAGAAGGACAAAATTCACCGATAATCAATAATGAAAATAATATGCAAGAACAAACACAGAATCAAGTTGAAAGAAATCAAGAAAATCGTTTCATTTTAATACCAAACCACGAACAAAATATGGAGAATTTACGAACAAGACCAAATCCTAGAGAAAACAATCAGAATCGAGAGGAAGAACAGCAACTTATGGAAGAAACTGAGAGACAACAAGCAATACATCAAAACAATCACGAGAATGGAGTAAGAAGATATGAAGAGGCTCGTAACAAACAAAATGTAGAGTATGAAAGAATTAAGAGAAGAATTGTAAATCAACAAACAGAAGTGGAGAGGAATGAACCAAACTCTCGAATCAGAGTACAAGCAAATCAAGAAGAAATAAATCACAGAAGAAGAAGAAATGAAGAAGAAGAAATTCCTGATATTCGCATGAGAAGAATATAAAGGGAAGAACAAGAATTCCAAGATGCTCTGCAACTGAACAATTATGATAATTTGGAAAGAAGATATTTGCAAAATTATGCAAATGAAAACATTAATGAAGAATATGATAGAATGCGAAGGATCGCAAGGGAGGAAGCACAAGAACGTAGAAGAAGAGAAGCTGCATTAAAAAGACCAATGGATGAGAATTCTGAGGCAAATGCACAAATCTTTCGAGAATTGGCAGAAATGAGAGGGATGATAAACAATAGAAGAGGAGGAGATAGAAGGCAATTAGATGAAGCAATAGAAGAAGCTGAGGACTCCATTTGCTAGAGAAGTAAAATTGGGAGGAATTCCACCAAAATGCAATTTTCCCATACTTACCAGTATCTTTGATGGGACTTCATGTGCTATTCAGCACATTAAAGCATACATAAGATGCATGTTACAATGGGAGAATCATGATGCTGTGTTATGCAAGTACTTCGCATCAAGTTTAACAGGGCAATCTTTAAAGTGGTTCGAAGGACTCCCTAAGAATACTATTACGTCATTCAATCATTTGCAAGCAACTTTCCTTGGAGCATATATCACAAATCACTCTTCACGGCTTGGTATTGAAGATTTATTTGGTTTAAAACAAAGAGTGGGTGAAAGTTTGAAGCATTTGGTAAGATGATGGGAGACTATGTGCAGTGATATGGCAGGGCGTGTGGATGAGAGATACTTGATACTGTCCTTCATAAATGCGATGTTCGCAACTGAACAATTATATGTTCAAATCTTCAGAAGAAAGAATTCCATAATGATGACAGAGTTACGAGAATTGCAAGAAGAATACATTACACTAGAGGAAAAGCAAAACAGTATGGAGTCATATCCAGAGCAAACACTAGCAATCAAGAGGGAGGAGCAAATTTACTTCCCAAAATAATCAATGTAGTAGCAGGTACTTCGCAAACATCCTCACAAAATTCTTCGCAAATTTCAGAAGAGAAGAAAATCAATGATAGCCAGCCAAAGATGGTAGCAATGGGAAGTAGAGATCAAGAAGAGTATGATAGAGAGAAGAATTTCTATAATCGAATAGGAAATAGCCAAATTCCAAGACTAGATCAACAACAAGAAAATTATGGGGGACAAAGGCCAAATTATTTTGGACAAGGAAACCAGAGACAAAATTATAACAACGGTCAAGGAGGTAAAATAATGGTAAGGGAAGAGATAAAGTTTCCACCTTTGAATAAAAGTGTAGAAAAGATATGGCAAGCAATTATCCTGGTAGAGAATATACCAACTCCATGGAATATGGGAAAGGAACCACCAATGGGTCCAAGAAGTCATGAATTTTGTTCATATCATCATTTTCATGGAAATTCTACAAATAATTGCCATAATATCAAGAGGATAATCTTGCGAATGATTGATCAAGGAAAACTAAATCAATTTTTACTTAAGCAGACACAGTCGCAACAATTACCACAGGCTCCATCCATAACTCGCAAGGAGAACACGACAAAATAAAAAGGAGAAGAAATCCTACATATAGAAGTGGGGTCAAAAGCAAGGAATTTTTTCTGTAATTCCATTGTTCATTCATATAAAACCATAGAGGATTTTCATGATAATGTGTTAAGTGGGGGTATATGCGAGGGATGGTGAAGGAAAGGAAGTAATGAACATCGCAAAAATTTCACGACTTGAAGATTGGCAGAAACGTGAAATTTCTTTTGAAGCCACTGAAATTCCAGAAGGTTGTGAAGCACATGATAATCCATTGGTGGTAAGATTAGCAATCTACATGAATATGGAGGAAAACGAAGACGATATGGAGGAAAAATCAATTGGTCTTAATAGGATTTTGATTGATACGGGAAGTTCTGTCAATATCCTCTTCTATTCTGTTTACAAAACTATGGGGGGAAAAGATGCAGATTTAATACCTTCTACTTATAGAATTTATGGTTTTAATGGAACTGCCAACAAGCCCAAAGGAGAAGTGAGCATGCGAATTCCATTGAGTGGAATGCGATCTGAAATTATGTTCTGCGTTGTTGATGTTGAATCACCATATAATGCTTTGATAGGAAGACCATGGCTTCATGGAATTCTAGGCGTAGCTTCCACTCTACATCAGTGCATAAAGTTTCCTCATATGAAGGGTATTGGAATTATCAAGGGTGATTGGGCTGAGGGAAAGAAATATTACGATACAGAAGTAGAAGTTTGCGAAGGAAAAACTGCTGAGAAGGAAAATTGGAGAAAAAGAGCAAAGGCTGTGAAAAGAAGTGAAAATTTAATGGCAGAGGATTAATAAAAAAGAGAATAAAGTTACGATGATAATCATACAATAAATTTACGATGATAATAAGGGATTGTGATTTGCGAAGAAAGAAGAAGGAAAATAATAAAAAAAATAAGGTAATCAGTATGTTTTCTCGTGGAAATAAGGTATGCGGTAAAACAAAATTTTTATTTTGTGATAAATTTTACGAATATTGTTTGCTCGCAGAATTTATATTCCGATTAAAATTTCATTAATTTGCGAATAAAAGACCGCAATCTGTGATCAGTCTCCAAAAAAGAAAGAGAGCCGCAGAAAATTTTATACAGGCAAACCTTTGTGGCGTACACCCTAGTTCGAAAATCTATATTTCGTAAGAGGCAAAGTCCTAAAGTACGTCATTTAAGGGGGTACCTATAACGTGGCTAAGGGTAACCGGAACACCACCAAGGGCCCTTAGTACATGGTAAAATTTTTGGGGTACAACCCAATAATGGGGTACCTATCCGGGTTAGACACCTTGGATTCTCACCTAATCTAGCGACATTACGCAATATAAAATGCGGTGTAAGAAGATTTAGGTTGGGCGACTAAGGCATACTGTCTTTCCCAATAAGTGCAGAAAGCGATCAAGGCACCGAGGTACACGGTTGAGTCAAGAGTGCCGGGTGAGGTTGAACCACATCTGCCATTTTTGACAAGTCTTGGAAAATGATGCACTTGGCCCAAAGATACCCCATAGGGTGCAACCTCGTAACTATAAGCCCTATAGGAAAAAAGGATAAGAGGTTGCGATCAAAAGCTGGTTGTTGGCAGAACCGGATGGGAAGAGCTAACCTTGTATGGTCGATGTACGCTTCCTTGAAGGGGAAATCAGGGGGAAGATAAAGGGAAGCACCCTCTATTAGGGATCTGATAAGTGCTATAAGACGCAAATGTCACGAGGCTTCTTGTTTGCGAAAACATAAAGGCTTGTCATATTTGTGCAACAAATGAAGTTCTGCGAGCCTTCAAAAAAAAAAAAAAAAAAAAAAAGAAAGAAAGAAAGAAAGAAAAGAATAAAGAACTCGCAGAACATAATAAAGAAGTTAAGATGAGATCAATGGGTCAATACATGAAAGTGTAGAGACGTCCTGCGATTTCATCGCAAGACGGCAATGTCATGGGGCTTTATGTTCGCAAGAATATTTAGGCCTGTCATATTTTCGCAACAATTCCTGAAGAGGCTAAAATACTATACAAAGAAGTTAAGATGAGATCAATGGGTTTTTGCATGAAAGTGTAAGAACGTCCTGCGATTTCATCGCAAGACGATAATGTCACGAGGTTGTATGTTCGCAAGAATGTTCAGACTTATCATATTATCGCAAATACAAAAATTTACTATAAAAGAGGTGGAAAAATAAGACCTTTAATTAGGAAGGCATGATAAGACCACAGAAATTAATGAAATTTATTGCATCAACATCATTGAAGAAATTATACAAGAATATACATTATGAAGATCTGAAAAGAAGACAACTTCGTCAATATCATTGAAGAAATTTTACAAGAATATACATCAAGAAATTTTGAAGAGAAGACAGCTCTGTCAATATCATTGAAGAATTTTTACAAGAAGTCCTATCAAAGAAGACAACATCATTGAAGAATTTTAATGAAGACTTAAAAAAAGATGCGATTTTGATAGCAATCAAATACAGATAAGTTCATATTCGTAAAAGTTTACGAGAATTACATACTTCTTATACTTCTCCATATATTGAATATTTCTCCAAAAGGTTGAATGCTTCTTATAATTCTTCAAGAATATCTCATATTTATTATACTTCTTCAACGGATATTTAATTTTGCGAAGGTTAAGTACTTATTATACTTCTTCATACAATGAGTAATAATTTTTATACTTCTTCATATATTGGGAAATTCTTCATAAATTGAATGCTGCTAATACTTCTTATACTTCTTATACTTCTTAAGAGTATTTCATATTTCATATACTTCATACTTCCTATACTTCAAGGGGAGATTTATTATTTACTTCGCAACATTGCGCAAAAGGCAAAAGGCTTATATTTCTTATACTTCGAAGGGAGGATTTTTTATTCATAATCACAATAAGAAGAAAATTCGTAAGATAAATTCAGAAGGATATTCTAATACTTCCAGTGATAGTTGATCATTTGAAGAGAAATAATAAGGGGAAAGGGAATACTAAGCTAAGTATTTAAGATATATTATTTCTCTCCACATGATCAAGTTATGCGAATAAGGGAAATAAACATCAAAGAAAGATTAATTCAAATTAAGCTTTGAAAAATAAATTGTTGGATTGATTAAAAGCACAATCAAGAAGAAAGTGTTGTATTGAAAAGTTATAGAACAGATATACAAAAAAAAGAATGAATTTATTCTTCAGGCGATCTGTTCCCATCAAAATGATGTTCTTCTTCAACTTCACTATCATCTTCAAATTCACTTTCAGAAATTTCCAGATATGGAGTATCTTCAGGAATTTCTTCAGAAAGGAGCGTATGATACTTCTTGAGAGGAATTTCATTATCTTCGCAAATCTTGCGAGTCATCTTAGCTCGAAAACGCTTGACATATAAACTATGGTTATGCTGGGAAATTAGAAGCTGAGATCTCAAGTCAGAAATTTTCTTATTACGATTAGCAAGGAGAGTTTCCAGATCGTTATTTATCTTCGCATAATTTTCTGCAGCAAGGAGAGAAATTAAGGAATTGGTTAGCAAATTACGAATGAAAAATAACCAAAATAATTACCATCGCAAAGAATTTACCTTCTAGTTTCTTCTTATCATTACGAAGAGAAGAATTTTCAAGCTTTAATTGATTATTCTCCTCAAGAAGAGAAAAATTATCAATTGCGATGCTCGCAGATTGTGAATTATCTTCGTGACGAGATATTAATTCTGCGTTATCAATATTTAGATCTTCTACTTTCTGACGGAGACTTGAATTTTCAACCTCTAACTTCTTACAACGATTCAAAGTTTTCTTCTCAGCAATAGAATGACGTCTTTCCCAATCAGAAGCAGCTGCACAACTAACTCTTCCAACCTAAACAAGAAAAAAAAAGGGGGGGTTAGAAATCAACAAAATAAGGGAAATAAACAAGGAATAGAGAAGAAACTTACCATGCTACCTAAAGCATATAATGAAGCAGGAGAGACGAATCTTGAAATTCCTTTGAGGGAGTTATTATCAATTACAGTAGGAACTTTACAAGCCTTCTCAATAAGTTTGCGAACATTCGCTGTAAGAGAATTTCCTAATCCACGATAAGAATGGAGGAAAGCCTCAGAGATGCTAACCATTGCTGAGGCAAAAGTTTCTGGGATACTATAATCTTCATTTCCACCTTCATCAACATCATTATCATCATATCCTTCGTCAGAAAGAGTATCAGAATTAGAACTAAAATCCTTTTCAGGAAATTTATCATCTTCATCACCAAGATCTTCCTCAATATTTTCATTAGAAGAAATTACATTGGAATGAGACTTGGTTGAGAGTTTATTCTTTTTCCTCCTTTCGTAAACAACATCTTGAAGATTTATTTTCCCCTTGCGAAGAATATCATCTTGACTACCAGAAGCTTGGGTAACCTTTGCAGAACGAAGAGTTTGTTGTCTTGCAGTAAGCCTTTTAGAAGAAGTAGTACTCTTATTTTCACTCGCAGCAATCTCAGGAAGAAGTGGAACCTGCAAATTCAAATAAGGATAAGAAACAGAGGCAACAATATATTGTTTAGAAAAATACAAGAGTGTTTCTTACCTCATTTGAAATTAAAGGGTAACAAAAAGATAAGTAGATGGAAGTACATACATTTCTAAAAACCCAAGGTTGATAATAGCGGTTACGAAGATTCGCATGAAGTTCTACTATCCCAGTAATATAAGAACCTGATAATATTAAAGGGTACTTATACCAATCTTCATTATTAGAACGACGAGGTGTCTTATTATTTCCTGAAGCATAATCAATATCGTGCATGAGAAGATCATCTGTTGTGATATTAGCTTTACGATGAAGACGAACACCCCAACGATTATCTTCTTTCCTCGCAGGAATTAGTGTGTAATTTTTGAAGAAACCCTCAACTGTATAATTCGCAGCAACAATTTCTATATTTTCAAATCCAGGTTTCCTAAGATCAACTGAATACAAAGATTTCCCAAAAGCGGCACGATTTGCGAATTCAACTAAGAGGCGAATACAATCACCAGTTAATTGGTAAATGGCACAAGAAAAATTGGGGTGGGAAATAATTTCGTAGAATAAAGGAAAGTTAACATCATAAAGAGGAAGAGGAAGACCTGCGAGGATTTGACCTCGTGAGATTAAAATTTTCTGATCATCCCAAACATAGTTGGTAAAGAGCTTCACACAGAGAGAAGACTTATTATCATAACCTTCAATCTCAGAGAGAATAAGGTCTCTATCAGCAAGTTCCGCATTAATTTGTTCAATAGTTTTCTTCTTTGGTGCCATTGAATATAAGAGGGAAAATAGAAAGGGAAAAAGATAAAAGAGGTTGCAGATGCAGAAGTGGTGAAGAATATGAATAAGGGAATAAAAAGCAAAAACAAAGGATAATATTTATAAGAGAGTTTGATGAAGATAAAAATTCATTAATATGAGTAAGCGTGAACGGTTGAAAAGAACGGTTACGAAGAAACGTGTCAAAAAGATAAGGGAAAAGTAAAAAGACGTGTTGCAAACTTGATAGGTGGTAATAACTACACTAAATTTACGAGAATAGGGATTCTCATGACATTTCTTCTTCGTAGAATTGACATGAGAAGAGGCAAGATGTAGGTACTGAATATCGCAAGATAATAGTTCACGAGTATCGTAATAAATAAAGGAGAAAAGAGTTATAAAATGATACGATGATAGAAGTAGCGCGGAGAAATATGAAGTTTTGCGAGGATGGAATAATGTTACGAGTATAAGTTGCGATACTTCGCAACTCATGTACAGCTGTATAAATTTTACTATAAATAGGAGTTCAAAGAAAAAATTCGAGAGGTTCTTTTAGTGAGTATTAGAGAATATCTTAGGAAAGAGAATAGAAAAAGTTGTAACTATTCTAATTCCAATTAGATACTTCTTTGTAATCAATTGAGAGCATTAATAAGAAAATTGTTATTCATCATCAAGAACTTCTTAAGTTTTACAAATTCTACTGAGGGTGTAGTTGTAGGTTATTCTGCAACTACATACTACTCAATGCATTTAAGATAAAGTGTGGAAAATCTACTCCTTTATACCCACAAGCAAATGGTCAAGCTGAGGCAACTAATAAAACGATCGCAGATATTTTGAAAAATAAATTAGAAGGGTATCATAAATCATGGTGTGAGCAAGTACATAATGCAATATGGGCCTACAACACCACTAGAAGAGAGGCTACTGGAATGTCACCCTTTTGTTTAACATATGGGGTTGAAGTTGTATTACCAACAGAAGTTGCTATTCCTACAACAAAAAGAGAAGCGTGGGAAAGGAATTTCAGTGCTGGTATGATTTTACATAAACTAGATGAATTGGAAGAAAAAAGGAGAAGACTCTACAAAGATATGGAAAACTACCAGCGAAGGTTAGCTCGCGAATACAACAAACGTGTCAAAAAACGAGAATTCCAAATTGGTGATTTAGTTCTGCGAGAGACACCGAGATATCAGCGAGAGAATGGTGGAAAATTGGCGAAAAAATGGGACGGACCTTACTTAATTAAAGAAATAATTGGAAATGGGGCATACAAATTAATGGATCCTGAAGGAAGAGATGTTGGCCAACGACTTGATAGACCATGGAATAGACTATTTTTGAAAAGGTATTATCAGTGACAAATGTTGTAAGGTAAGAAATATTGGCATAACTAAAGGTTATTATCAGTGACTATTTTTATTTTAAAGATTACGCGAGCAATATCGCGAGAAACGCGAATGAAATTTCGCAGAGATTAAGAGAATGGGACAAACCTTTATGGCATGCAACTTAGTTCGCGAGTACAATTTCGTAAGAGGCAAATGTAAGACCTACAAGCACGTTATAAAGGGGGTATCTCTTTATATGATTCAGGGATAAGGTTATACCGCTACTGGAACCCGAGTCATACAGATGTAGGGGTTAAAGAAAACCTATCCGGGAGAGAGATCTTGGATTTCCAACTTTATAAGGTTATACCCTGGTTGGACGATTGAGAGTCTCTTCCAAGAAGTGCAGAGTATGACCAAGGCGCCGAGGTACATGGTTTAGCCAAGGGTGCCCGGGACGGACGAACCTACCCTAGCCATCTTTGGTAAGTCTTGGCTACAATGCACTTGGCCTGAAGAAAACCCCACCTAGGGTGCAGTCTTGTAACTATAAGCCATATAGGCATAAAGGACAAGAGGCTGCGAAAACAACTGGTTGTTGGTAAATCTGGATGGGAGGAGCTAGTCTTGTATGGCCGATGTGCCCTCCTTGAAGGGGAAACCAGGGGGAAGATAAGGGCGGCACCCTCCATTAGGGAGCTGATAAGTGTCTTAAGACAGCAATGTCATGGGGCTCTAAGATCGCAAGATCATTTAGGCCTGTCATATTGTCGCGTAAATCATATAGAGGCAAAAAGCCATAAGAGAAAAAAGTTAAGATGAGATCAAGGGGTTTTTTACATGCAAATGTGAAGACGTCCTGCGATTTCATCGCAAGACGGAAATGTCACGAGGCTTTTTTTTCGCGAGAAAACTTAGGCTCGTCATATTGTCGCAATACAATAAAGAAATGCAGATAAGACAAGATCAATGGGTCAATACATAAAAGTGTAAAGACATCCTGCGATCTTGTCGCAAAAATAAAAAATTTGCAAAATAAGACCTTTAATTAGGAAGGCAAAATAAGACCAATTGAATAATCTCAAAAATTAATTCTTCTTTGTTAAGCATGCGGGGAAGATTTCTTTATCACAAGAAACAAGTTGAATTCAACAAATCTCAAGAAAATTAATGAGGAGGCAAGCAAGGGAATAAATATGTAGGATTTCATTAAATTTCTTGAGAATATTATAGTTCAAAAAAGGGTTATATCATTTGCGAGAAAGAAGAAAAAAAAAAACTAAAAATAGAACTCAAGCTTCAAGCGGTAGTCTCGCCAGATTTAGAATTGTCAGGATTGTTATCATCACCAATATTTCTTTCATCGCGAACATCATCGTCATAGTTCTTTTTGTTACGATCTTCTCCTTCTTTTGGAGGGTTTTCTTCTTTTCCTTGATCATCTTCTTCTTCAGCGTCTTCTTCAACATCTCCTTCAGAAGACAGATATTCTAAATCTTTATCCATAGGAAGAGGGACTTCATCATCGTCAACTTTCAAAGGTAGAACGGATACAGGAGAAATAGAGTTGGAGATCAAAATTTCGTTCACGAGAACTTCAGCACTAAGATGAACTTGGCGAAGGAAACCTTTATCATATTCTTGAAATACTCAAGATAATCAAGTCTTCTTTCTACTTTATCACGAGTTTCTAAAAGGTTGAGAAGAAGAGTCTTGTTTTCTTTGCGAACACTGTCTAGCTCCTTAGTAAGATTGGTGATAGTAGAATGAAGGCTTTTTTCAGATTCTGCGAGCAACAAAATAATGAAAGATTATAGAAATAAATATATCGTGAGAATATCAACAAGTGAAATATAACATAAATTGTGACAAGGGAAATCAACAAGTGAGGCAGTCATAATTGACTACCTTCTTTTTGCGAAGTTAAGTTTTGGATTAATGAAAAGAGGCAATTCTCCCATTGGTTCATAGCATCATCAAATTTGTCGCCAACTATGCCTTTTACATGAAATTTCATGTTCTCTTCTTTGGTGCGTAAATATGAATTTTCTTTTGACAATGAGGAATGAGACTCCTTTAGTTGGGAATATTCATCTCGAAGCTTGCTGGCATTCAAACTAAGAGTTAGTCTACCCTTGATAATTTTGTCTATTTCAGCGGCAGATGATTCAGTTACTTCGTCAAGTTTATTTTTAAGAGAGCGGAGAGACTGCTTTTGGTCATCACATATCCCTTGAAGATTGTTTACTTTCTGCGAGGAGATCGCCAACAAGCTTGATAATTTGTATTTCTCTTGAGATAGAGTTCTATTCTTGTCTGATAAAGATTCTATAGACAAATTAGTCTTGGATAACGAATATGAGAGGCGAGTAACCTCGTTGTTTAGAAAACTGTGATTTTGCAATAATTGATTATTCTCATATGTGAGATTTCTTATTTGATCAACTGAATACGTATAAAGATTATCTAATCTACTATGCTGGTCCATCCAAGAATCTCTTTCAATGCGAGCTTCATCAGCTATGGTTTTAGATTTAAGTTTCTCGATGAAACGATTTCGATTGGAGACTAATATATAAACCAAGAATTTAAAGGGAGGATTAAGTACGAAGAATATGGAAATAGAATACAAAGATAAAATGACAGAGGCAAAAAGAAGCTTACTTTTTAGCTCATCAATCTTTCTAGCGAGATTCTCGCGATCCAGTACAGAGTTGTTGAGCTTGTGGTTTAGAGTTTCACATTCAGAAATCTTATCTTGAAGACTTTTTCTCAAAGCAGCATTTTCATTCTCTAGAGAAGCTCTTGAAATAGAATTGTCTGAGCCAAAATATTTGAGAAGAGTTTCGCAAACTCCTCTTTGGAGAGAGTCAGTATAAGAATCTCTAGCATTATTTAGAATGTTAGATAAAATTTTGAAAGTAACATCAATTCCTACGATGGTCTCATTTGATGAAGGAAGGGATGTAGAAGGTGAAATAGAAGAAGTGAGGACAAGATGATGATTTGAGTCATTAGCAATGGTTGTATCATCAGAAGGAGGAGTTTTCGGGAAAGTAACATTTGAAGTAAGTAAAGGGCTAGAGGGAGTTTCAGTTATGATGGGTTTTGCAATTTGAATTGGTGAGGGACCAGTAGAGGTAGTGGTAGTGAAAGCGAGCTTCTCGCCAGAAGAATGAGGAAGATCGGATTGCACAGGTGTAGGTGAAGCTTTCGCAGATATTAAGGGAGGAATGACGAAATTACTTCCAAAGGTCTTATTTAGTTGACGAGATCTTTTAGGAGGATTAGCATTACCCTCGTCATTCTGCAAACAATAATCTAGATAAGAAACAGAGGCAACAATATTGTTATTAAGAAATAGAATGTGTTTCTTACTACCTTATTGCTCGCAGAATTTTCTTTCCTTTTTCCAGTCGGCTTCTTGTGAATAATAGGTTTTTGAGTCGAGGATTGGGAAATAGATGCAGCTCCGCTGAAGAGAACATAATATGGGGTTATAAAGAATTAAGTAAGAGAAGATCGAAGAATATAAATAAAAAGTTTGATCTAAGAAAATATCATGATCAAAAATATACCTCGAGGACTCCATTAACACAGTAGCAGAATAATGAGAAGCAGAAAAAGTTGCAGAACAAAAAACAAAGAAACTAAGTAAAGAATAAATAGAGTTAAGAGAAGAAAACTAGAAATGAAATTCGACTCTTCCTTTTATAGGAAAAGAAGGGAGTAAAATTATGTGAGACGTGTCAATACAAAAGGGCAGATTTACAACACGTGTTAACAAGGAAAGCTGAATTAGCGGAATATTGTCGGAGAAAGAAGTTCAGATATTCTTGTGATAGTTAAGGATTCTCATGATCGTTTCTTCTTCGCAGAAAAGACATGAGAAGAGGCAAGATGTAGTAACAGAATATCGGCACAACGATATTCTCGTGATAAGAACGACATTTCCACGAGAAGTTTGAATACTCCCATTGCAAGAATGACATCTTTCACGAGAGAGTCATGAGAATTCTCCAACGAAATTTGGTGAGCAACATGAGAAAGCATCAAGATAGTTGACGATTGAAGAAGCATGATAAAATAATGTTGTTTCACGAGGATTACGAAAGATGGCGAAAATAAACAATGTAACTACCACGATGAGATCGCAGAATAGATCCGAAAGAAGGGGAAAAACTTAGCTGTCACCCACTATGTAATTTCCTATATAAGGAGATCAGGTAAGTCCAGAGAAGGATGATGTATTTTTTAGAGTTGAGAAAATCTTGAGGAGAGAGAAACTCCAGAAAAGAAAGTTGTAATTCTGAGTTTGAGTATTTTCTGTAAACATTTCTGAGATCTAAATAATAAAAGTGTCGTTTAATTCTTCAATCTTCAACTAGTTTCACTTAGATTTCTATAGGATCTTAATAGGGGTGTAGTGTGGGAAATCCTGCTACTACAAGTTCAAACAGGATGGAGAGTATGCATAGACTACAAAAAGCTTAATGTCGCAACTAGAAATGATCACTTTCCTTTGCCTTTCATTGATCAAATGCTAGAGAGGTTAGCGGGACACTCATATTATTGCTTTTTGGATGGTTATTCGGGCTACAATCAAATTGTTATTGCACCAGAGGATCTAGAGAAGACAACTTTTACTTGCCTCTTCGGTACATTTGCATATAGAAGAATGCCATTTGGTCTTTGCAATGCGCCTGCCACTTTTCAGAGATGTATGGTTAGTATATTTTCCGATTACGTGGAAAACATCATTGAGGTATTTATGGACAACTTTAGTATTTATGGCGATTCATTTGATATTTGTTTAAATAATCTTGAACTTGTGCTTAAAAGATGCATAGACACTAATCTATCTTGTTTTAAATTGGGAGAAATATCATTTTATGGTGAACCATGGAATTGTGCTAGGTCACATCGTGTCCTCTCAAGGGCTCGAAGTAGACAAGGAAAAGATAGAATTGATTAGGAACTTACAATACCCCACTTAGGTGAGGGAAATTCGCTCGTTTATTGGTCATGCAGGTTTTTATAGGAGGTTTATCAAAGATTTCTCCAAAATCTCAATGCCGATGTGCAAATTGTTGCAAAAGGAGGTTTCCTTTAACTTCGACCAGGATTGCAAGGATGTATTTAATAAATTGAATGAATTGTTAACTACTGCACCAATTATTAAGTCACCTGACTGGAGTTTGCCGTTCGAGTTAATGTGTGATGCAAGTGATTATGCAGTCGGAGCTGTTTTGGGTCAAAAAGTAGACAAGAGGTCACATGTGATTTATTATGCATCAAGGACCCTAAACGATGCTCAAATTAACTATTCCACTACTGAGAAAGAGTTGCTGGCTATAGTATTTGCATTGGAAAAATTTAGATCTTATTTGGTGGGTGCCAATGTGATTGTATATTCTGATCATGCAGCACTACGGTACCTATTGAAAAAGAAGGAGGCAAATCCAAGACTCATTCGTTGGATTCTTTTGCTACAATAATTCAATATGGAAATCAGAGATAAGAAAGGTGTTGAGAATACAGTTGCTGATCATCTTAGTAGACTTGTTGTTTCCGAAGAAGAACTCCCATTACAGGATCGTTTTCCAGACGAATAACTTTTCTCGATTGAAGAATCAATACCTTGGTACGCTGATATAGTGAACTATTTGGTTACAAGGAAAGTACCTAGTACTATGTCTAATTTTCAAAAGATAAAGCTTAAGAAAATTTCCAAGCAGTATGAGTGGGATGAGCCCTACTTGTGGAAATATGGTGCTGATCAAATTATCCGCAAGTGCGTACCAAACTCTGAAATCAATTCTATCCTTTTGTCATTCTTATGCCTGTGGTGGTCACTTTGGTGCAAAACGTACCGCTCTCAAAGTCCTTGAGAGTGGATTTTATTGGCCTACCCTATTTGCGGATGCGTATAATTTTTGCAAATATTGTGATAAATGTCAACAAACGGGCAATCTAGGTGCTAGAAATCAAATGCCACTCACACCAATTCTCACTGTTGAGATATTTGATGTGTGGGGAATTGATTTTATGGGCCCTTTTGTCAATTCAAATGGAAATTTTTATATAGTTCTTGCTGTGGATTATGTTTCAAAATGGGTGGAAGCTAAAGCCACCCCTACTAATGATTCTCAAGTTGTTTGTGAGTTTGTGAAGGAGTATATTTTCTCTATACATGGTACACCAAGAGTGGTTATCAGTGATGAAGGCTCGCACTTCAAGAAATCCTTTCATGCTCTTCTCAAGAAGTACAACATTACACAAAAAATTGGTACGCCGTATCACCCACAAACTAGTGGGCAAGATGAAATTTCAAATCGTGAGATTAAGTCCATCCTTGAGAAAACCGTTAACACTACACGGAAGGATTGGACTTATAGACTCAATGATGCACTTTGGGCGTATAGAACAGCATACAAGATACCGATTGGTATGTCTTCATATCAGTTGGTGTATGGAAAAGCTTGTCATCTTCCTCTTGGACTTGAGCACAAGGCTTATTGAGCGATAAAGATGTGCAACATGGATTATGATAATGCGGGGAAACATAGGCAACTACAAATCAATGAGCTAGAGGAGATACGTAATGATGCTTACGAGAGTTCTCATATATAAAAGGAGAAGACTGAGCTTTTCCATGACAAGATGATTTATCGGAAGAATTTTGTTGTTGGACATAAAGTTTTTTTATTTCATTCTCGTCTTAAGTTATTTCCTGGTAAGCTAAGGTCCAGATGGATTGGACCATATGTTGTTACTAATGTTTATTCTCATGGTGCAGTTGATATCACTAGTCTTAGAGATGAGACTATTTCTAAGGTCAACGGACACAGATTGAAGCCATACTATGAAATATCGCTTATGTGAATGTGGATGAGATAGATCTTAAAGAGTTACTCCCTCTGGAGGAGTAGCATAAGGAGAATGCCAAGTCGGACCGATGACTTTAAACCAAGCTCTAAATGGGAGGCAACCCATAGGTTTTGTATCTTAAACCCTTCTATTTTTTGTTTTTATTGTTTTCATATAATATTTTCATCCCCATGTTTAATTTCATTGAGTCCGTAATCTATTTTAGAAGAAAATTATGACGAACACCTTTTCGTCAGAAGAATTCAGACTGCGCGTAGTTCGGTCCATAGATCACAACTGTCAGACCATTTATTGAAACACTGTTACCTTTTGACATTTTGTAGAAAACACATAGATGAACAACTTTTGTGAAATGGAGTTTTTCCAAATTCCTTGCCAATTTGCACAGTTTTTGCGTTTTATCTTCTATTACGTCAGAATTCAGAACTTTTCGGTTTTACACATTGAGGACAATGTGAAGTTTAAGTGTGGAGGAGTATTTTGCATATAGATTTTTCATTTTTTTTGTATATATTTGAATAAAACCTCTAACTTTTAGAGATTTTAGAGTCACTAGCATACTTCTAGGTATGTTTACATAGAGATTCTGACCGACATAACTGAATTTGGAAGTGTTAGGGAACTACATTTGGATTTCTTACGAATTGGACTGTTAAATAATGGATTTAATCATGCTGGTGATGCAAATTAGGAGCAGCAAGAAATGAATTATTAGATTTGTTGATCAATCATTAGTGGAGATTACCTATTTTCATATCAACCGAGGCACCATACCAAATATTTTTTGTAGCTGACTAAAGAGCTTTCTTTTGAGTGTGTGTCACCGTACATTAATTCCGGGTAGAATTGTGAGCTACCCAACCTCCCACCAATAGAAGCACTATTTTTTATCTCTTGAGTGCTAATTTTGTCAATCATGAGGGTGACGTCTATAGATGAAAACCACCTTATTGTAGTTTGATTTGCAGTTAACACCATTCTCTCTCGTCAACAACAGATCCATAGAAACACCATCATCATCAACAAGCGGAGCGACATCAAAATCTACAAGGAAAGTTGAAGACGTTTGAGGTTTACAAGCAACAATTCAAGGAAAAGCAAAAATTTCATATCCAAGTAAAGCAACATACAATGAGCAGATTTTTATATACATGTTGAAGACTTACATATAAGAAGCGGAATTTTATATCAAAGTATGAAGACTTATTTACAAGAGTGAAGAAAATCAAAAGATAAGAATTATTAAAGTTTATGATACGAAGACAATACAAGTTGTGAAGATTAAAGTGGTAAAGTACTTCTTTCATGGCCATGTTAATTTTATTTCATTTTTATTGTTTTAGTTGTAATCTCTTTAAAAATACAAAAAAAAAAAGGAGAAAAAAAAATTATACAAAGAGATTTGCATTTAGGTTGTTATTTGTTTAATAAGGCCATGTGGAAGAAAAATATATAAAGAAGTTTCAAGCAACAAGGAGATTGAGGAAAAGAGTACACATTGTCGAAGTTCTACAAGTTCAAGAGTTTATCATCAATAGTTGAAGACCGAAGACCAAGAAGATGAAGAAGACGGGCCGAAGGAAGGAAGACGTTTCTATTGGATGCTGTGAGAGTGGTGATTTCGTCACTGCCGATCGGATGTGAAGGTGGTAAGTACTCCCATCCTTGCTATAGTGGTTGATTTATTTTAGTAGAGATCATCAGAAAAATATCTTTATTTTCCACGATTTTGTGGAGTCTCCAGAAATACTTCGGAATGTTTCCTTCCCACCATTCAACGTGTGTAGGATTCTCTCTTCATTCCTACCTGCACACATGTGAGACCCATAAAAAGCCGTCTTATTGAGTGTAATTATCATAAAATCCTTTTAAGTGAGGCAGAAGTCGAGGTGAAATACTTATTGATCGCTCTCAAATATGCATTCTCTCATTATGGTGTGGTTATTTCTCACTCAAGATTTAAGAATGAATATGTTCTTTGGTATTTCTAACTTCTTATTACTAGCATGCAGAAACTCTATGTCATCATAGCTCTTTGGATGCTTGGGAAGCTGGAACGCTTTGAAGTTGGAATAGGTTTTGTGGGTATACCTATCGTAAGCCCTCATGAGATTATAACTCATCCATTAGGGATACCTAGGGGTTTAAAAGGCTTGTTATATTCATGCTAAGAGTAACCGTATCCTCAGCGACATGGAGTTATTGTATTTTAGATAGTTTGCTCGAGGACTAGCAAAAGCCAAGTGTGGGGGAATTTGTTAAGTGCATATTATGCATATATTTAGTGTCGAATCCATGCTAATAATTGCTATATATTCTTGCGAATTATTGTATATTACTCTTGTTTTCTTTTATTTTTGTTTTACTAGGTGAATCATCCAAAAGAAGCGAATTGGCACTTATTGTGCATAAACGAAGTTAGCTAAAAGCGGAGAAGGGCCAAAAACCAAGTGGAACTCGTGCGATTCTAGAAGTTCTTGATATCATCTCGAAGAGGACGAAAATAAGAAGCCAACAACGAAAGAATGAGCTCATTCCGACATCATATGAGGAAGTTATGCATCATATCATAGGTTAAAGTTTTCAGTTTTCTAGAACTGACAGGTTGTAGAGAATGAAGCAGGAAAATGCACTATCAGTCTCAAAAGACTGACAGTGGAAAGGGTGAATGTTAAAGGCACTAGGTTCTGTACTTGGGGCACTTTATATTCCCTGAGATCAACGGATGATCACGATGACAATGCTGCACAAGGTATGAAGATGACGAGAATCTTATGGTGAATGAAGCTGCGATGGGTTAGAGAGTTGGAAGTCATGAAGATAGTAGTGATAATCCTGATAGTACTTGAGTTGAAGAATATAGTAGGTTTGTAGTTATGGCATGGAGCTCGAGCTAGGTAGAGTCAGGGAAAGGTATAGCTCGAGATAAAGCATGGAGTGAGCTGTGTTGGTTTTTCTCGAGTCCATGGTGCAGATAAGGAAGAGCACGATAAACCAGGGATGTAGTTTTATATTATTAGTTGGAAATGACGATAAGTTTGGTTGCATGGAGCTGGATAACATGAGCTTGAGAGTTTCAGGGAGATGATAATGCAATGAATGGCGAGGCAGAGGAGTTGGCTGTCATCGGTGATTGGCAGATATGATTGTATTGCTGTTGATGCTACTGAGGCAATGAGAATATGAATCTAATTGTGGTTGCTTTCAGCGAGATTAAGAAATGGCAAAGACCAAGGGATGTTGAGTTTACAGCGTATGATGATGATCGAAGGAATGGTAGTGTTGCTGCCATTAAATAAGCTGTGGAGATGTTGAGCTCGAGATGTGGACTGCTACAGTGATTCAATAGAATTTGTAGTGACGAAAGAAAAATCTCAAGTTGAGTTTGTTGTATATTGTCACAGTAATGGACAAGACTTGACGGTGACCGGAGTTTGATGGCTGATTGAGAAGAACTCGAGCTCGGCATACAGAGAGAATGAGTTTACTAGAAGAAGAGAACATGATGGAAATGGAACTGAAACTGGGTTAGAAGAGGAATGCAGGGATATATGTAAAAATAGGAGAGTTGTGTTTGTATGGAATTTCCAAGGAAAGGAAAGAAGAAAAGATACAGAAAACTTGCGGCTAGAAAGTTTCAGCCGTAAAACTATAGAGAAAATAAGAGAAAACGTCCAGGAGAATATACGGATGGGAAGTCCTATCCGTTATCAAAAACAAAAAAATTGTGAAAAGTTACAGGAGGACTTGCATTTACAAAAACCTAGTCGTGATTAGAAAAAAAAAACGAGAAACATCTAGGAGAAGTTGCGGACATAATTTTCTGGCCGTAATAAGAGATGAAGAAATAGACTGTCAGTTCTGCATGACTGATAGGCTAACAAGAATTAAGCCATAATATGGGCTGGACTTCTGAGATTTCATGCGTGGCCCAGTTGGCTATTTATCCATTTTATTCACGAGCAATGTTTGGGTAGTGACCTACTTAGGCTAGTTTGGTGCATTTTTGGCAAGTGGTCGCACTTATCTCGACCGGGATTTGGTGCACGGGAAGATCAATATTTTGGATACCTATATAAGAGACTCTTCTAATATTTTTGGGAGATATCTTATAATCTTTATGTAGTTGCAGGAAATCCTACAATACATCTATCACAAGAATTCATAACAATCAACACATTTGTTAAGATCAATAAAGACACTTTTTATTAATTGAATCTAGAAATTTTACAAGAAGGAAATGAAATCAAAAATACAACATTGTTTTGGACTTTCTCCACCCATCTCTTGACACGTCTTTTTCAAACACTGCTTCTTAACCGTTCACGTCTACTCTTCACATTAATGTGTTTATTTTCTCGAGAATTCTCCATTCTATATATATTCTTCATATTCTTCTCTTTTTCTCTTTTTACCCTCTTTTCAACTTCTCTGCAATTTTACTGTTCCTCTGCAAATTCCGCTTCTGCTACTACAAATTCCCATTCTTCTTTGTCTTCTCTCTTCATTCCTTCATTCACATACTCAGATATGCCTCCCAGTGGTCATATAGCTAATATTTCTCTTTGGGAAATTCAGAGAGTTCTCGCGGAGAAAGGTTTCACATTATCCACTATTCCTCATCAAGAAGCTACTTCCATTTTTTCCGCTAAATTATTTTCTGATTATCATTGTGATGATAAAGAAATCATAGTTTCGCTAGGTCAGATCCTCGCTGGCCTTCCTATCCCTCTTTATGATCCTAACCTTCCTTTGTTTTATGAAATTCTCTCCCACGCGAAGTTCTCGCAGGAAATATATCAGTTAAGTGGGGATTGCATTCGCTTAATGCTTGAATTCTCCAATCGTAGTGCTGGCAAAGGGTATCTTTATTCAAAAGATGTTAGGGATCCTGAATTTAAGGAATTAGAAATTCTTCCCGAAAAATATACCGCAGAGAGCTTCTTTGATAATTATGAATCAATACCTATGAAGAATGATAAAACTCGCTGGGGTGTTTACTTGAAGAGGAAGGAAAATATCGACGTTGATAAAAAACTTATGCATGACATTGATTGGCATTCTGGCAAGAATAAAACTTCTCGCCAATCTAAAGATAAAAAAATGGTGTGTTTTTCCTCTGGTTCTGAGGGGTCCTTATATTTCTGGTCCAAACGTGCTTCCTGCGAATCTCGCTGCTTACCAACCTTGGGTATTTAATTGGCCTGAGAAGGAGAAAGAGGTATGTTTCTGTCATTCAGTTTATTGCCATCATTCTTCTCTATACTTATTAATCTTGCAAAAATTCCAGATTAACAAATTAAGAAGAATCTACAAAAGAACTGGCAAGGCAAGCATCCTAGAAGCACTTCGCTCGATCACGGATGAAGTAAGAAATACTTTCTTTTGTTATTTTTTAACAATATTGCTGCCACTGTTTCTTATCTTCATTCGTGTGCGTAGATTGGCGTTGTGGTTGTTGAAAAAGGAGGATCTAAGGTTGCGAAGACCAAAGGCAAAGGCAGAACTGCTCCTCGCAAGGAAAAATCCTCTCCCCCACCTTCAAAGAAAAGAAAAGTCCGTTCTCCCTCTCCTTCAGACTCTCATTCTGGCAAAAATTATGTTGATGATGATGCTGACAATTCTTTCGCAAAGGGAAGTTCTTTACCTGAATCTTCTATGGCACAATTGTCTAGTATCTTCTCTGACTCCATGTAAAGGATTGGAGATGATGATCTCACCAACACATGTAATGCTCTTGCGAACATTTGTGACGCGCCTTTATTAGATGGTGATCATTCTCTTCGCGGAGTTTCCAGATTAGTGACTCCCAGCCTTTTGAATTCACTCGGGACTCTAGTATGTCTTCATTTCTCTGTTCTTTCATGATTATGATTCAAAGTTATAATCTACGTTAACAATTTTTTTTTTTAACTTCTTTTGTAGGCTGGTAGGGCCTCTTTCGCTGTTGCCTCAGATTTGTAAAGAAGGCGTGCTACTCTTGAGAAGAAGAGTCTTGAACTTCGCAAGAAAAACGAAGAATTGGAGGCTGATGCTGCTAGTCTTCGCGAAAAGAACAAAGTATTGGAAGTTGAGTTCTCCAATCAGAAGCATAAGATTTCTGATCTTCAAAATGCGAACAATCAACTCTATGGTATAAAATTCTTCTTCTTTCTTTTTACTTCGGTTTCCCATTGCTTTCTCTTATTTGATTTGTCATTTTCGCAGACGTTTACGGTCTTTCCTATGAATCTATTCTTCTTCACTCATTTCCCCATCATATGGATGATGACACCCTTCTTGATCATCTTAATAATTCTTTGAATAGTTTTTCAAATGACAAGATTAAATACCTTTCTATAGATGAACTCTGATCCAAACTTCGCCTCCTAGAAATTGAACATAGATCCTGCTTGGGTTTAGCCAATAGATTTAAACGTCTCTTTCATAATTCCAAAGAGCAAATTAATAGTTTAAGGGCCAAAAATAGTAGTCTCATAGATGAAAAATATCGTATTGCTAATCAAGGTGCTCAAGCTTTAGCGAAATTCCAAGAAACTCTTCTTGAATTTCAAGTTGAACGAGATGAAGTTAACTGCAAAAATGCTATAATTAGCGAGAGAGAGAGAGAGAGAGTCAAGTTCGCTCCCATCTTTTAATAAATAGTGATTATGAATTCTCTTGGGCTGCGAAAGTTCTATATGATGGCAGGAATAATCTAGGTGTAAATGTTAGTCTCCAAGTTGAGAAAACGACCTTGATTAGGGATATTATCTCTGACAGAGAAGGTTGTTAACTGTTCTTCCTTGTTAATATTTGTCTCTCATAAATTTCCACCAAGTCACTGATTCATTGTTGTATGTTTGTAGGGGCTGAAGAAAGGTTTCGCAGAAGAATTGAAGAACTTGAAACTGAGAAAGCGAAACTCGCAAAGGATATTGCTTCTCTCAATGATAAATGTTCTAAGCTGAAGAGCCAATTGAAAATTACTTTTGCGAACTTTAAAAATGATGCTACTCTTTTTCGCAACCAGACTATTAAAATAGTTTGTGATAACAATAGCATTCTGCATTCCACATATCCTTGTCTTTTAGATGAAGTCCCAAAGAACACTCCTGATTTGGTTATCTCTGATAATGATGCTAGAGAAGAAGAAGAATCTGATAAAGATGTAGAAGAAGAAGAGTCTGACGCTAGTAAGGAAGGAGAAGAGTCTGATGAGGATGATGAAGAATCAACCAAGAAATAATTTTTGCTTCCTTCTTTGATTTTTTGTATTATCTGTATATTTGTCCTTTAATCTTCTGTTCTTGTAATTTATCACTGCGAATTTCTTCAATCTTCAATACAAGTTCTATTTCTTTTGTTTCTTCCTGCATGTGTTATAAAAACAATTCTTTCTCGCAATATGATTAATCAATATATAATTTATTTTTCACTTTGTGCGTAAATCTATCATATGGAGACAAATAACATATTCTCATTTTATGCATTTCCATACTTGCCTCTGTTATTTGTGTTCAAATGAGAGATTAAGCAAGTTACCTTTGTACAGTAAGATTGTTGTGAAATCTTTCAGTATATGCATTCCCAAATCTCGCAGTTATTTCTGCATAATCTCGCAATCACATATTTTAGAATTGCAATTTTTCTTGTATTCTGATGTGGTCTTATTTTTCCTTCCTAATTAAAGGTCTTACTTTGCCCCCTCTTGTCATTGCGACAAAATCGCTGGACGTCTTTGCATTTTCATGCGAAAACCCATTGATCTTGTCTTAACTTTTTTCTCTTGTCATTTTTGTTGCGACAATATGATAGGCCTAAATATTCTTGCGAAAGTAAAGCCCCATGACATTGCCGTCTTGCGACGAAATCCCAGGACGTCCTTACATTTTCATGTACTGACCCATTGATCTCGTCTTATCTTTCTCTTTTGTATTATTGCCTCTTCAGGATTGTCGCACAAATATGACAAGCCTTAATACTTTGTGAGTAAAAAGCCTCATGACATTTGCGTCTTTAGAAACTTATCAGCTCCCTAATGGAGGGTGCCGCCTTTATCTTCCCCCTGGTTTCCCCTTCAAGGAGACGTACCTCTACCATACAAGGTTGGCTCCTCCCATCCGGTCTTAACAACAACCAATTGTTTTCGCAGCCTCTTATCCCTTTTGCCTATATGGCTTATGGTTACAAGACTGCACCCTAAATGGGGTTTTCTTCAGGATGAGTGCATCATAGTCAAGACTTTCCAAGAATGGCCAGGTACGCTCCAGACACCCCAGGCACTCTTGGCTCAACCATGTACCTCGGAGCCTTGATCATATTTTGCACCCCTTAGAAGAGACCCTCAGTCGTCCAACCTAAATTATAAGTCTAGGTTGAAAATCCAAGGTATCTCTCTTGGATGGATTTTTATTGACCCCACATATCCATGACTCAGGTTCCAATAGCGGTGTAACCTTTTCGCTGAGCCATGCAACAGGTACCCCCTTCTATGATGCACTTTAGGTCTTACATTTGCCTCTTGCGAAATTTTAATTTCGCGAACTAGGGTGCACGCCATAGTAGGTTCGCCCAATTCTGATTGTTATGATTATTCTGTTTTTGCATTTCAGCTCTTATTATAATTTCTCAATTCTCGTCTTTGTCATTCCATAAAATATATTTTTTGAATTTTTTTGTAACAAATCAGTCATACATTTTTCTTTCTTTTCTCAATTTTATTATGTTATCAAATTCTAAGTTTCTTACCTTTGCTGCTTTCTGCCTCTGCATCATTGATATTTTCTGCGGCTTTCTTGCTTTCTGCGAACGTTTCGCCACTTTCTATTTTCAGCAATATTTTTTCTTTTCTCTTCTCTACTGCATCGACCATCAATTTTTCACTTCTCTTCTTTTCTTTGACGTTACATTTCCAATTTTCTTTCTCTGTAGTTCGTTCTTCGTATGACTCAACATCAATTGCATAACACTTCTTTCCTTCAATCCAATCTCCTTTTATAATGCCAACTCCACTCGGATGAGGGAATGCACTGAAATATCGATGTTACGCCTAGAATCCCATGTAGCCAAGGTCTTCCAATTAAGGCGTTGTATGGTGACTCCACGTCGACAACACATAACCGAATTTCAGAAGATATTCATTTCAATGGAATTCTCATAGTGACTTCGCCTTTAGGTTTATTAGCAGTTCCATTAAAACCATAGATTTTGTAAGTTGAAGGTATCAAATCTTCATCTTTTCCACCCATAGATTTATAAGCATGATAGAATAGGATATCCACGGAACTTCCAGTATCAATTAAAACTCTGTTGATTTCCTATGAGTCCTCAGCCCATGAGTCCTCAGCTTTATCATCTTCATCATCACTTGGTTTTGGATTAATCTCTAATCTCACCATCAATGGGTTTTCATGCATTTCTCCACCTTCAAGTACTTCTTATGCGGTGAAGGAAATAGTATTCTTTTGCCAGTCTTTTAACAGTGAGACTTTCGCAATGTTTATTATTTCTCTCCCATCAGCATCTCCTGCGAAAACTCTTCTCAGAACATTATCGTGAAAGTATTCAATCGTTTTGTATGAATGTACAATAGAGTGACAAAATAGATTCTTCGCCTTTGATAAAACTTCTATTACAAATGTTTCTCCTCCCTTTGTTATATTAACTCTGCGAATTTCTGGTGGAGGTGGTAACAGTTGAGATTGAGGTTGTCCCATGAGAAAATGATTTAATTTTCCCTGATTTATCATTCTGAGAATGATTTTCTTTATATTTCTGCATTCATTTGTTGAATGTCCATGAAAATGATGGTAAGAACAAAATTCTTGACTTCGGTGATTTGGAGGTGGCTCTTTTCCCATATTCCAGGGTGCTGGTATATTCTCCATCAAGATTATAGCTTCCCATATTTTTTCTACACTAGCACTCAGAGGTCATATCTTGATCTCTTTACATATCATCTTATGATTTCCTTGGCCTCTGTGATAATTTTTCCTTCGACCTCCATATGTTTCTTGCGGCTGATCAAGTCTTGGAATCTTATTATTTCCACCTCAACTATAGAAGTTTCTTTCTCTTTCAAATTCTTCTTGATCACGACTCCCCATAGCTACTAGCTTTTGATGACTATTCTCCATCATATTTTCTTGTTGTGCCTGCGAAGTACTCGCCACTGTATTTATCAACTTGGGTAACAAGCTTGCATTCGCTGCTTTTGAACTTGTGTTCGCAACTGGGTATGATTCCATCTCATTTTGTTTTTCCGTAAGAGCAATATATTCTTCCTGAAGCTCTCGAAATTCAGTCATTGTGATCGTGTTCTTGACTCTGAAAATTTGAATATACAGCAGGTTGGTTGCGAACATTGCATTAATAAATGATAAAATGAGATATCTCTCATCCACATGACCAGCCATATCACTACACATTGTCTTCCACCTCGTGGTTAAATGCTTCAAACTTTCGCCAACCCTTTGTTTTAACCCAAATACATCTTCAATACCAGGTCGCGAGGAATTGTTATTTATATACGCCCCTAAGAATGTAGTCTGCAAATGGTTGAAAGATGTTATAGTATTCTTTGGTAATCATTCAAACCACTTTAAGGCCTCTCCCGTTAGACTTGAAGCAAAATATTTGCACGATACATCATCATGATTTTCCCACTGTAGCATACATTTCACATAAGCTTTAATGTGTTGAATTGCACAAGTTTTCCCATCAAAGATGCTCTAGTTAACGCATGCAGATTTCACTTTGGGGGTATTCCTCCTAACTGTACTTCTTGTATGAATGGAGTTTTCGCAGCTTCCTCTATAGCTTCATCCCATTGTCTCATGCCTCCTTCTTTTCTGTTATTTAGCATTCCTCTCATATCTGCTAGTTCTTTTAAGATTTGATCATTTATTTCAGGATTTTGTTCCATTGGTCTCTTTAATTCTGCTTCTCTTCTTCTACGTTCATGTCTGTCTTATCTTGCAAAATTTTGATTTTCTTATTCATTATTTTCTTCTTGTCTTTCCCTGCGATCTCCTCTTTCACCTCCTTCATGAATTCGCACATGATTGTACCTCTCATTTTCTCCTCAGAGATTTTGGTCATTCCTTATCAATTCTCTGTGTTTCCTTTCATCTCTCTTTTGTATTCTATCATATTACTCATTGATATTACCATTATTGCGATTTTATTCACGCCTTCTTTCTCGATTATCATGATTGTTTGATAAGAGCCTAAAATACATCTTTTGAATGTCTATTTCTTTTGCTTTTCTTTGTTATTTCTCTTGTATTTTTGTATATTACACTTTGTTTTGCATTTTGTAGGTATTTTGGAGTCATTAGAGTAAAAAAAGAAGAAACAGGTGCAAAAGGAGCAAAATTGTCATTTCATAGGCAAGTGTTATTGGGAGTCCAGCAGACAATAAGGGACAACCATCTGAAGGTTCACTAAAGACAGACTGATGTTCGTTAAGGGGCACCTACTCCCTTATAACTAGCTAGGTCATGTCAAATTTAGTCTTATCACATAATTATTTTCTCCTCACTGAGCCGAGAAGATGCCTATGCACCAAGTTCTTTTGGCGGCAATCTCAAGTCTGTGCTAGAAACCGAGAACATCACGGAGGTTTAATTCGAGTTTGGTCGTGGTTTGAATCCAAGAAAACAAAGAAAGCTAATGATACTGCCATTGAAGATAGGGAAGAAAGGAGAAGAGTTCAACGATGACTGAGAATCTGAATAGCTCATGAACAATATTCCTCTTGGCAGCAAAAGCAAACTCGAGATTACAAATATTACAAGAAGATTTGGGTTCACTTCAGCTGGAGAAACATGGATAAAGAATTGAGATGCTGCCATTGATCGAAGACAATTGGTAGCTGATTCAGTTGTGTTTCGAATTCTTATCAGTGATTAATAGAATGAGTTTGTGTTATCGAATCTATACTATGCAGGGAAGGAGTCTTTTGTGCAAACTCCAGTATACAAGTAATACCCAGCCATATCAGTTTGACAGATGAACTGCAGCTGTTCGACAAAAAGCCCAAGCCACCAGTTTTACACATTCAACTCCAGTCACGATCTGGTGCTGCTCCAGGTTTGATATCATCTATCTATGGGTCTCTAAAATACCAAGTTAGGAAGAACAAGAAGCTTGAATCATATTTTGTTATTTTGAACACAGTTTTGGAAGCGAGATTTCAGTGGATACACCAACAGTGATGCCTCGGTCTTTTGCTGCTGTAGCCATGGATCTATGGCTCTGTAGGAAGGGTATTTGGCAGAGGATAGGTGATGGTACTCGAAATCATCATGGAAAGAAGACCTGGGCACCAATTTGTTATGATTTTGGATAGATATTGAGCCTTGAAAACAGTGAGAGAAACTGACAAGTGCCGTGATTTGTGGGTCTGTTTGAAGGGTTTTGATATAACACAAAATATTGGGAGAGCCATGAGGCTTGGTACAAAGCCCTAAAAATCAGGTGAATAACTGAAGTTTAGCCGAGAAGTCAGCTGGGGTTTGCGTGGGATGTAAGTTCGCAGCGAGAATTGAGCTATAAAAAGAAGACCTAAACCTACAGGAAGGAGAGATCTCATACCCCTCACCACTGCCGTTCACAGTCAAAAGAGAGGAGATTTTTCTCCTCTCCAAACCCTTCCATCGCCACTTTATCATACCATTAGCATTCCACCATCTGCATCCCCACTATTATCTGCATAACATCCATCTCATAGCATATCCACCTACATCCATCAGCATACACAATTCCATCTTCACCACCATCCTTGCATACCACCAGTTCCCAGTACCACCTGCATACATCACCAACAACAGCTGGAGTTCAGTTTCATCCTCTCCATTCACAACAGCAGCTTCCATCACAAGCACTCCACCTGTTCGCAGAAACTTCAACTCGCACCAACGGAAAAATAGCAGACCACCTCCACAGTTGCAGTTCACACCACCAGTCCACCTGTTTCTGCCTTTGGTCGCTATTTTGGTTTGCAGTTTTAGTTTCATAGATTCTGCTTTGTTTAATATTAACTCCAGTAGCTAATTGCATCTTGATTAGGGACGATTTCGACATCCGGTCATGAACGCATATTGATATTTAAAAAGCCTTTTTATTGCACTTATATTGTTATTGTTCATTCTCTACGGTGCTAATATTGGTTATGAATTATTCTTAAATCGTTTAAGTTGCAAATTAAATTGGTTTATGGATGATTCTAATGCTAGTTGAGACCTCTTCGACCCGTAATTGTCTAGAGAGTATTGATACATGTAGTAATATGTGGTTATTAACGATGGGATTTTGTTAAGTAATCATATGTATTGAATGACACTAGTAGATGAATCAAGCTTTTGTGTTTGTCACTAGGAATAACCTATCTCACGGAGCTTAATGCATTTGATTGAGTCACACCTAGAGAGCGTACTTCTAGGAAACTTGATGAGTAGAATCCGGTAGTCGAGCGCTTCCGTGTCCGGTGAATTAATGAGATTGCGGGATATTTGAGCGTACTAAATATTCTAGGGTTATTAGTAATGGGTGATTGCAGAAATTAGATATATCAATAAGATTCATGTTTTGTGACTTATAAGGAGTCCTTGATCATTCTCATTTTCATATTTGCATTTCTTATTCAGAAATTGGATCGACAACTTAGACTCAACTCTCCCTTAGGAACGAACCTGCTTGTCCATATACTACTAGTTAGTTTAAAGAGAAGTAGAGAAATATTATTTTTGCGAGTTCGACACCTCGTCATTGTTCTGGCGTATTGCCTCTTGGAGATATTGTTCCTCTACTTCTGCTCGTAGCCTTTCTCTTTCACCAGCCAAACGTGCTTGTTCGACGTAATGCCTCTAAATTTCATCTTCAATTCCTCGTTGGTTTCTTTGAATTTCTCTTCCATGTAACATCCTCCTTCCTTCTTCCTAATCTTCTTCGTCATTTTTATTATTTCGTTCTTGACGTAATCCATTCCACTGATTTCTTTCATTTTGTCCGTTATGTTTAATTTCTCCATATGGAATGTAACGATCTTCAATTATTTCTCTGCTCTCGCAACGTTATTCACTTGGATTTTGTATTTCCTCTCGATTTCCTTCTCCAATATTTGTTATAGGCGAATTTCGTCTCACTTCACTTCTAATTGATCTTGAACTTGATCTTGTAGTGATTCTTGACCTCCTATTCTGTAATCTCATGTTTTTTATTCTCAACTCATGGTCTTTCCTTGTCAAATTTGCGCGTTCTTCTGCTTCTAACCTCCTCTCTTCGTGTATTCTTTGTATCAATGCCTCTAATGCTTCAATTATTTCATCTCCATGAATTATTCCTTCAACTGCTTCCTAGTCTCTCTCTTCTTGTCTACCATTTCTTAATTGTTTCTCTTCTTCCACTTCTTATGTAGTTGCAGGAAATCCCACACTACACCCTTGTTATGATTTTGCTATATTCAACTTACAATTGAAAATTAAAAATGACACTTTGTTATTTTGTTCTCAGAAATGTTTACAGAAATGGAAGAATTCAAGATTACAACTATTCTCTTGAAGTTTCTCTCTCCTCAAGACTTTCTTAATTCTCAAAAATACATCATCCTTTTCTGGACATATTGGGTCTATATTTATAGGGTAGTTACATAGTAGAAGACAGCTAAGTTTTCCTCTTATTTCGGATTGGTTCTGCGATTGTACCGCGATAGTTACAATGTTCATTCTCGCAAACTTTATAACCATCGATGGATAAACATGCTTTTCTCATGTTTTCTTTAATCGTCAGTTATTACGTCACTCTTTTGGCTGCTTTTGTGACACTCGCAAAGTGTAGTTGAAGATCTTGCGGTGATGCTCGCTAGGAAGTGTTGTAGCGATATTCTGGTCCTACATCTTGCCTCTTCTCATGTATTTTCTGCGAAGAAGAGAAGATCATGAGAATTTTAAAATGCCACAACTACTTATCTCTTCAGATGTTTCTGTTCTGACACGTTTCTATATCTTTCGCCAGCTATTTTTACATATTCTCTCCTCTAATAAATTTATGACACGTCCTCTCTAACCGCTGCGATCTGACCGTTCATGTCTTTTCTTAACATTTATTGCATTCACATTCTTCGAGAAATTTCTTCTTCTATAAATACTTCTTTCATTCTTTTCTTTTCTTTTCCTCTTTTACTTTCTTCTTCATTCTCTCCATATTTTTTCTGCAAGTTTACTGTTCTTCCGTAAATTGCGCGTCTGTTATCTCTGTGATTCTTTTCTTATTTTCCAACCCTCTCTCTCATTCCCATACTTAAAAGTGGTTGTCGCTGGTGCTAAAAATTTGATTGCTTTTGGTGAGATGCAAGAAAAACTCAAAAGCAAAGGTTTCACTTTGTCTACAATTCCAAATAAGAGCCCTAAATCCGAACTTTCTCTCATATTATTCACTAATTATCAATTATCTCTGTAGGACCAGAATATCGCCACAGTTATATTCACGAGAGATTAATGATACTTCTGCGAGCGTCACTGAAAACTCTTCAACAACATTTCACGAGCGTCACAAAATAATTCAGAAAATGAAGTAATAAACAACGACAGCATAAAACATGAGAAAAATGTGAAGATTTTTGTAGTTAAAAAGAATGCTCGCGAGCACAAGGCGGGAACTCGCGAGAGCAAGGCAGGAGATGAAGATTTTGTGGTTATAGAAGAGTCTCGCGAGCGGATAGCAGATCTCGCGAGCAGATAGAAGATCTCTCGAGCGGATAGCAGATCTCGCGAGCAGATAGCAGATCTCGCGAGAAGATAGCAGATATCGTGAGCACGATAGCAGAGCCAGCAAGGAGCATAACAAAAATCCTAAAAAATGGGAAAGATAAATTGAATGTGAGCTGTCACCCACTATGAAGATACTTATATAAAGAGAAGTGCAGGAGAGAGAAAAGGGAGGACACAATTTTAGAAGAGAGAGATATTTTGCAGAGAGATTTTAGGAGAGAGAATGTATTTTTATTTATCATCTTCTTCCCCAAAACTAGATTTAGAACTCCATTAATGGAGATTATCAATGTAAAATCAAATGTAAATTTAAACAATCATAGTGAAGAATCATGGATGTAGATCAAGTTGATCGAACCATGTAAACATCTGTGTGTCTATTTATACTTTTTAGAATTTTAATCATACTTTTAATATCAAATTAGTTTAGATTAAGAGATTACTATCAAGATGTTACAAGGGGTGTGTTGTGGGAAAACCTTCAACTACACTCTCGCGAGAAAATTATAGTATCACTAGGTCAACTTGAAGTTGTTCTTCCCATTCCTCTCTATGATCCAGAACTTCCACTATTCTATGAAATAATTTCTGACGAGAGATTCTCGCGAGCGATATATCAATTGGGTGGAGACTGCATTCGATTGCTGCTTGAATAAGCTTCTCGCGGTGCTGACAAAGGATATCGCTACCCTGAAGCTGCGAAGAATCCTCAATTTAAAGATGTTCCCATTGTCTCTGCAGATTATACTGTGGAAAACTTCTTTGAAAATTATAAAATAGTCCCTATGAAGAGGGGTAGCACTTGCTGGGGTGTTCGCTTGAAGAAAGAAAAGATCGCTGATGATAAAGCTCTTATGATAGATATTGATTGGCATACATCTACTAATCAAGGCCCTCGCCATTCCAATGATGACAAGTGGTTCATTTTTCCATTATGTCTTGAGGGTCCTTATATTTCTGGTTCTTGCGCATTACCCGCGAATCTTTAAGAATATCAACCTTGGGTTTTCAACTGGCCTAAAAGAACTAAAGAGGTATGTTCTCTCCGATCTTTGGTATAATCATTATTCATTATCTTCCCCACGTTTTTATATTTTCGCTAATTACTTCAATCTTTTCCAGATTGACAGAATGAAACTCAGCTACCAGGCTTTTAGGAAACCCAGCACTTTCCTAGCTCTTAAATCCTTCACATATGAAGTAAGAAATATTGTTTTATTAGCTTTAACAATATATTGTAGCCCCTATTTCTTATCTTTATCTGTGTTCACAGGAAATCGAAGAACTAGAACCAATAAAACCTGCGAGAACCAAAGTGAAATCCACAGTTGATCGCCAGGGGAAATCTACTGCTCCTCCCAAAGGGAAACCTACTGCTCCTCGCAGTGAGGGATCTGACGATCCTCCCTTAAAGAGAAGAAAAACCCAACTCTCTTTTTCTTCAACTTCTCAATTTATCCCAGAAAATTTAAGTGTAGATTTCGACAAGGACAACGATAATGATAATTTCGGCGTTTATAATAACGTTCCTTCAATGAAGGATTCTTCCTCTTCTGAGTCTGCAATGGCTCAACTATCCAAATTTTTTGGCAGGAATATATTTGGTATCCCAAATGAGTATGGAGATGAAGCTATTAATGAAATATCCCAGTCCCTCGCCAAAGTCTGCGATGCTCCCATATTAGCTGATAGTGATTCTCTTCGCGGGGTTTCAAGATCGCTGACTCCAAGTCTCTTAAATTAACTTGGCAGTCTGGTATGCTTCTGCTTTTTCATCATTTTTATGTATCTATTGATATTTTTGCCAGATTTTGACTTATATAGTTCTATCGCAGGTTGGAAGAGCTGCTTTTGCTGTTGCTTCTGATTTAGATAATAGGCGTGAATTTTCTCAACAGAAGAATGTTGTCCTTTGACAAAAGAATGAAGAACTGAAATCTGAATCTTCTAATCTTCGCGAGAAGAATGAACAAATGGAAGCGGAACTCGCTAGTCTTCGCGGGAAGAATAAAGAACTTGAGAACAATCTTTCTCATCAATCAGCCAAAGTATCCACTCTTGACACTGTTAACAAACAACTTTTAGGTATGATAACCTTCTTCTTTTCCTTCGTAACTTTATGTTTAACTATTCTTTCTTACTTGATTTATCATTCTCACAGACGTTTATGGTCTCACTGATGAGGATTTAACCATTCGCTTTTTCCCCGAACCAATATACAACGATACTCTTCTAGAACTTCTTAATAATTCTTTAAATAACCCTTCCGATGTTAATTCCCTTTCCATAGATGAACTCAGATCTAAGTTTCGACTCTTAGAAATTGACTACAGATCTTCTTTAAATATAACTCATGGATTCAAACAACTTTATTATAATTCCAAAGCTGAGATTAAAACTTTAAAGGCCAAAAACAAAGATCTCTCAAAAGACAAAGACCGTATATCTAGGCAAGGAGCTGAAACCTTAGCGAATTGCCATAAGACCATTCTTGAAGTTAAAATTGAAAGGGATGGGCTTATCCGCGAGAAGGAAGGTTTTATTGAAAGAGAAAACCAAATTCGTTCCTGTCTTCTTATAAATAATGACGTGGAATTTGCTTGGGCTGTGAAAGTTCTTGACAATGCCAGAACTAATTTAGGTGTAGATGTTAGTCTTCATGCTGAACAAGCGACTTTAATTAAAGACATGATTTCTGAAAGAGAATGTTATCACTCTTATGATTTCACTAAATTTTTTCTTAATTGAATCATCCTTATATGTATTAACTTCTTTATCATTTGCTCGCAGCATCCGAAGAGAACTATCGTAAAAGATTTGATGAGCTAGAAGAAGAGAAAAACCAACTCGCTAGAAATCTATCTTCTCGCGATGAAAAGTATTCTAGATTGAAGGAAAAATTGAATATCTCATCTTCGAATTTTAGTAACGCTCTTATCCGTGTTCGTAATAACGCCGTTAAACTAGTCTGTGATGATCATGGTATTCCTCATTCTACATATCCCGATCTTGCAAAGGAAATTCCAGTTGATACCCCAAATCTAGTTATCTCTGATAGCGAAGCTGAGGAATCTAGCGGAGATGAAGACGACAATAATAGTGGTAATGAAGAAAAGTCTGGTAATGAAAAGAAATATGATGAAGATGATAACGATGAAGAAGAATCTGGCGATGACAAGTAATTTGATGAAGAAAGTGAAGGATCCGAATAATTTTTTTTCTTCCTTTTATTTTCCTTGTAAACTTTGTACATTTGTTTTCTGCTTCTCGTAATATTGCTGCGAGTTTCTCCAACTTGATGTGTAAACTTCTTTTGCTTTTATCTGTACGAATTAGAAAATAATTCTTTTTCTGTAATATAATCAATCAATCATAATTATTATCCTTTAATTATTTGTATAAATGTATCATCTACGCATTTTTGTCATATGATGGATGAATAATAATTTCATCATTCTATGCATTCCCATATTTGCCTCTATTATTCATCTGCAATATGAAAAAATTGAGTAGAGATTAGATATTAGTTGTGAATCAAATTAAATTTGCCTCAATATCGGCGATGTTATTGCTATCAACAATTGCATAACTTTATGATCTATACGTAGAATCACAAATCTCATAAATTCTACAAGCATTATCGCAATAATCTTATGGTCTTATTATGCCTTCCTAATTAAAGGTCTTATTTTGCCACATTTTTTCTTTCTGCGACAAAATCGCAGGACGTCTTTACATTTGCATGTATTGACCCATTGATCTTGTCTTATCAATATTTTTTCAACATCTCTGCGACAATATGATAAGTATAAACTCTCTTGCAAGAATTAAACCTTATGACATTGCCGTCTTGCGATGAAATCGCAGGACGTCTTTACACTTTCATGTAAAGACCCATTGATCTCATCTTAACTTTTCTTTTTTGGATTGTTGCCTCTGCATAATTTTAGTCACGCGACAATATGACAGGCCTAAATATTCTTACGGTCATAAAGCCCCATGACATTGCCGTCTTTAGACACTTATCATATCCCTAATGGAGGGTGCCGCCCTTATCTTTCCCCTGGTTGCCCCTTCAAGGAGGGCACATCGGCCATATAAGACTAGCTCCTCCCATCCAGATTTGCCAACAACCAGTTGTTTTCGCAGTCTCTTGTCTTTTATGCCTATATGGCTTATAGTTACAAGACTGCACCCTAATTGGGGTTTTCTTCAGGCCGAGTGCATCATAGCCAAGACTTGCCAAGGATGTCCAGGGTATTTTCGTACGCCCCGGGCACCCTTGACTCAACTATGTACCTCGGCGCCTTGGTCATACTCTGCACTCCTTAGAAGAGGTTCTTAGTCGTCCAACCAGGGTATAACCTTATATAGTTAGAAATCCAAGATCCCTCTCCTGGATAGGTTTTCTTTAACCCCAACATCTTCATGACTCAGGTTCCAGCAGCGGTGCAACCTTATCCCTGAGTCATGTAAAGAGATACCCCCATATATGACGCACTATTAGGTCTTACATTTGCCTCTTGCGAAATTTTATTCGCGAACTAGGGTGCACGACATAAAGGTTCGTCCCATTCTATTATTCTCTGCGAAATTTTATTCGCGCTTCTTGCGAGCATTGTAACTCTGATAAAATTTCATTTCTTTGATCTTCTTGTAAAATTTTGCAATTATTTAAAACAGAGTACTCTTTTCAATTGCATTTTCTTCAAACAAATTCTACGTAAGCTTCTTTAAATTTCATCATTTTACCTTTCTACTTACTATTTTCTGGTTCTGTTTTTCTGTTACGTTTTGCTGTTTTTTCTTTATCTGCGAGCCGCTTGTCATCATCTTCCTCTTGCTACTATATTGAATCAATCATCAATCTTTCACATCTCTGTTGTTGCTTGATGTTATACTTCCAATTACTCTTCTTCTCATCTCTTTCCTCGCAAGGTTTTATATCAATCTCATAACATTTCTTACTTTCTCCCCAATCTCCCTTAATAACTCCAACACCATTAGGATGAGGAAATTTAACACACTACCATTAAAACCATAGATTTTATATGTTGATGGTATTAGGTCTTCGTCTCTTCCACCCATGGTCTTGTAGGTATGATAAAATAATATGTCAACTGAGCTGCCTGTGTCTATTAGAACTCTATTAATGGCCCAAGAATCTTCATTTTCTTCATCTTCTTCTTCCACTTGCTTGGGGTTTATCTCTAACCTTAATACCAATGGGTTATCATGCTGCTCGCAAAGCTCTGGTATTTCTTGTGCACTGAAAGATATAGTTTGTTTTTTCCATTCTTTTAATGGCGAGACTCTCGCAATATTCATTATCTCTTTTCCATCTATGTCTCTCGTGAAGACTCTGCTTAGATTATTATCATGGAAATCCTCAACTATTCTGGATGAATGCACAATGGAATTGCAAAACAAATTCTTTTCTTTATCCCCAACTTCTATTACGAATGATTCTGCTCCTTTTACAGTATTTACCCTGCGAATTTCTGGTGCTGGAGGCAATCACTGAGATTGTGGATGTCCTACTAAAAAGTGGTTTAGCTTTCCTTGGTCAATCATCCTTAATATTATTCTCTTTACATTCCTGCAATCATTTACTGTGTGACCATGAAAGTGATGGTAAGGACAAAATTCTTGACTACGATTATTAGGATGTGGTTATTTTCCCATATTCCATGGTGATGGTATATTTTCAATCAAAATGATAGATTCCCAGATTTTTTCTATACTAGCATTTAGAGGTGGCATCTTAATTTCTTCCCATATTATCTTCTGGTTACCTTGGCTTCTAAAATTGTTTTGTCTCTGCCCACCATAAGTTTCTTACGGCTGATCAAGCCTTTGAATCTTATTATTCCCACCGCGATTGTAATAATTCTTCTCCCTTTCATATTCTTCTTGATCTCGGCTGCCCATAGCTACCAACTTCTGATGGTTATCAATCTCCACTTTCTCTTGTTGTGCTTGCGAGCTGCTCGCCACATTGTTAATCATTTTAGGAAGTAAACTCCCATTTTCTACTACTGAATTGGTATTCACGATTGGATATGATTCCATCTCATTTTGTTTCTCCTCCAAAGCAATGTATTCTTCTTGTAGTTCTCGTAGTTCAGTCATAGTGATTGTATTCTTGACTCTGAAAATTTGTATGTACATCAGATTGGTCGCGAACATTGCATTGATAAAAGACAAGATAAGCTATCTCTCGTCTACTCTTCCTTCCATCTCACTGCACATTGTCTTCCATCTTATAGTTAAATGTTTTAAACTCTCGCCAACCCTCTGTTTTAACCCAAACACATCTCCAATACCTGGCCGCAATGAATTGTTGCTTATATATGCTCCCAGAAATGTAGCTTGTAAATGATCAAAAGAAGTTATAGTATTTTTTGGCAGTCCCTCAAACCATTTTAGCGCCTCGCCAGTTAATCTAGATGCAAAATACTTGCACAATAAAGCATCATGATTCTCCCATTGCAGCATACACCTAACATAAGCCTTAACATGTTGTACGGCATAGGTAGTTCCATCAAAAATGCTGGTTAATGCTGGTAAATTTCACTTTGGAGGTATTCCTCTTAACTATACTTCTTGAGTAAATGGAGTTCTCGCAGCTTCTTCAATAGCTTCATCAAGTTGCCTTCTACCTCCTTCTCTTCTGTTATTTATTATTCCCCTCATCTCTGCTAATTCTCTTAAAATTTTCTCATTCGCAGCTGAATTTGGTTCCATTGGTCTTTTCAATGCTGTTTCCCTTCTCCCGCGTTCATGTAATTGCGATATTTCTTGTCTTGCGAGATTTTTTGTATCTTCATCTACATCCATATTCCTTCTTCTGCGATCTTCTGCTTCACCTTCTTCTTGCCATAGCAGCTGATTATACTGTCTATTTTCTTCTCTGCGAATTTCTTCATTTCTCATCATTTCTCTTCGCTGTCTTTCTATTCTCCTTTGTATTCTATCATACTCTTCCTGAATATTATTATTATGGCGATTTTGCGTCCGTCTCCTTTCTCGATTTTCATGGTTATTTTGTCGTAATGCCTCTTGAAACTCTTGTTCTTCTACTTCTACTTCTGCCCTTAATCTTTCTCTCTCGCAAGCCAGGCGTGCTTGTTCAGCATAATGCCTCTCAATTTCTTCCTCAATTATTCTTCGATTTCTCTGAATCTCTCGCCCATGTAATATCCTCCTACCTTCTTCTAGATTATCTTCACCATTTTGGTTATTTTCATCCTCTTGATTTCTATTATTGCACCTATTTTCCATAGTTTCACCTCGCGGATCTTGGCGATCTTCAATTACCTCTTCTTCTCTATGACGTTGCTCTTCATTTGGATTTTGTCTTTCTTCTCGAGTATTTTCTCTAACATTTCTTATTGGGGAATTTCGCCTTAATTATTCTCTTAATGATCTTGAATTTGATCTAACAGTACTTCTTGATCTTCTACTTTGTAATCTCTAGTTCTCAATTCCCAACTCGTGATTTTGTCTTGTTAAATTTGCACGCTCTTCTGCCTCTAATCTTCTTTCCTCTTGTATTCTTTGTCTTGGATCATCTGGTGTTTCATTTTCGCCTTCTCTGTGAATTAATCCTTCAACTACCCCTTGATTTCTTTCTTCTCTTCTTCCGTCTCTTAATTGCTGATCTTCTATATCTTCCATCGAATCCGATCTCCAAGTATGCACACTCACTCTATCATAATCCACATTTCTATTTTGTATCGGTGTTTGTTGATTCAGTTGTGGAATTTGATCTTCTCCTTCAATCCTTGTTCTATTTCTTCCTGTTCTTATCCTTGAAGATTCTCCTAATTCATTTGTTTCTCCTCCTGCAATTCTTTTACTCCTCCTTACAGTTGTTGGTGGTTCTGATGTATTTCTTCTTCTTCTAGCCATTTCCTCAACTCTAACAATTTCTTCAAATCTTCAAATTGTAATTAGAGATTTCTTAACTTGATTCTCCCTGTTTCGGGCGCTAAAATATAGTTGCAGGAAATCCCACACTACACCCTTGTTATGATTTTGCTATATTCAACTTACAATTGAAGATTAAAAACGACACTTTATTATTTTGTTCTCAGAAATGTTTACAGAAATGGAAGAATTCAAGATTACAACTATTTTCTTGAAGTTTTTCTCTCCTCAAGACTTTCTTAATTCTTAAAAATACATCATCCTTTTCTGGACATATTGGGTCTATATTTATAGGGTAGTTACATAGTGGATGACAACTAAGTTTTCCTCTTATTTCGGATTGGTTCTGCGATTGTACCGCGATAGTTACGATGTTCATTCTCGCAAACTTTATAACCATCGCAGGATAAACATGCTTTTCTCATGTTTTCTTTAATCGTCAGTTATTACGTCACTCTTTTGGCTTCTTTTGTGACACTCGCAAAGTGTAGTTGAATATTTTACGGTGATGCTCGCTGGAAAGTGTTGTAGCGATATTCTGGTCCTATATCTTCTGCTAAATCTGATCGCCAATTGTGTACACTCACTCTATCATAATCCACAGTTCTATTTTGTATTGGCATACGCTGAGTTGGTTGTTGAACCTGATTTTCTTCATTGTTTCTTGCATTTATTCTAGATGATTCCCCAATTTTATTTCCCCCTTCTCCAACAAGCCTCTTACTCCTTCTAACAGTTGTTGGTTGTCTTGAAGCATTTCTTCTTCTAGCCATCTTTTCAATCTTAATGAATTGTTGAAAATTATATGAAATTCTTCTCCAATTACTCCAAATTCCTTCAAATCACAATTCAATCAGAATTCCTTCAACCAGTCCCTGTTTCTAGCGCCATTATGTAGTTGTAGGAAACCCTACAATACATCCCTCACAAGAATTCATAACAATCAACACATTTCTTAAGATCAATAACAACACTTTTTATTAATTGAATCTAAAAAATTTACAAGAAGGAAATGAAATCAAAAATACAGTTTTGGACTTTCTCTCTCCTCAACACTCCAAAAATTATCTCTCCTTCCTTAAGCATATTCATCTCTTTATATAGTATATTACATAACGGATGACAGCTATGTTGTCCCTTATTTTCGGATCTGGCTTGCGATATTCTTGTAAGCATTCTAGTGTTAATTTCGCAAACATTCTAATTTTCGCAGGATCATCATAGTTTTCTCGTGTTTAAGCTGTCGTCACCTGTTACGTCATTTCTGTTAGTCAACCTGCGACGTCTTCGTAGTGTACTTTGATGCTGATTTCGCAGGAGTACTGCTATTGCGATATTTTGATCCTACACTTTAATTAAGCCATTGGAGAGAAGAACTCAAGAGAAGAAAATCTAGGATTTTGGAGCGATTCATCACCGTAACTATTTCTTTATCATTTTATCATATGAAACTCATGGGTTTTGTTAGTACCATGAGTGGATAAACTTCTTAGTGATTGGGGATGATAGACATGATTTGAGTTATTATATAAATCTATTTTGAAGTTCTTCACATGATTATTGATTGTTTATACTAATTAGAATATGAATGATTGATTGATAGATTGTTTAGGTGGCCAAATGAATTAATTTATCGATTCAATCAAATGCTAGTATTGAGTTAGGAGATAAGTAATAGTCGAATAATTCATACAAAAGAAGAGAACACAAGACCTTGTAGAGGGATTCTGTGTAGCGATTGTGTGTATAAACAACACTAGAAAGTGGACCTTGAGCTAAGATTCTAACTACTAGGATCAATCTATAATTCACAAAAGATAAAGCATTCGACCAAATTACACCTTGAGTGAGCTACTACTAGGTGGTTTCGAAGAATAGAATCTGGTATTGAAGAGCTTCCGTACCCAGTGATATAAGGAATTTAGGGGATAGCACTGAGCTAGCTGTTATTCCACGGTTGGTAATAATTTGTGATTAATTGTATTAATGGATGAATATAATAACTTGATGACGTTTTAGTAATGAAGAAGGATTCCCTGGTCATATTTCTCTCCATTGCTTGCAATCTTTATTATTTTCAATTGCTTTGACAACTAAAACTTTGAATCTAAATCAAAATCCCCCCATTGTGACATTTTTGACAACTAAAACTTCCTGCTCTTCGTGGGAACGAACCTTATTTGCTACTATATTATTCATTAATAAAGTAGAATATAAGTGAATTAATTTGAGCACCTACGACACACATCACTCTTGCCTCAAAATTCTTCTTAGTATTTCCTTCAGCAATTTCCCTTTTCCTGCAATATTTGTAATTCCTCCAACATGATTGCACTGCTTGTATTCATATTTAATTAAAAGCATCTTTATTTCAAAATAAGTTTTCCTGAATCATCTCAAAGGAAAAGTGCCCAGCAAATCCAAACCCCCACAAAGTCATTACCTATCAATTAAAAACCAGAAAAAATCAAACCCTACAAAAAATATCTTGTTCAGAAGGGAATATGCAAGGAAGAAGATCATCAAAGTAGCGGCACAGATACCGTCCTTCAAGAATGTATGTCTTAAACTTTTTCCTGATGAGGTTTATCTACTTCTCATGACGTATTTACCATTTTGTGGTAGTTCACACTTCTACATACCCATGCGGCATGCCACAGACGTCCTGTGTGATTTGCAAGGGAAAATTTAATAAGAGGTTGGTCGAATTCCTAATTATTGTTACTGTTTTCCCCTATTTTGGCATGCAAGGCGTTGATATGGAGGTAGATCAATGGAGAGAATGTGACACGCCTAATAGCATTATTGCTGTGCTATTTGATGCGTGTCGTAACCATAACAAATTAATTAATATATTTCCCACTAATTAACTGGTAATATAGCGGTAGTAAGAGATCGTTCCCACGAAGAGCAGTGTAATTGATATGTTATTTAGATAGCAAAACAAAGTAAAAATAGGGTTGTTTGGTTTATGAAATAAATAAAAAGAATAACAAATAAAAAAAAGAGATGATCAAGGAGTCCTTCGCCGTTACCAAACGTTGACTCAATAGTATACTTATCTATATTCGTAAGAACCATTCATCACCAACCGTAGGAAAGCAGCTGGCGCAGTGTTATCCCCAAAATTCCTTATGTAACTTCATACCGAAGCACTCGCATATGAAATTCTATACAACCGAACCACCAAGTAGTAGCGCACTCAAGGTGTAACCCAGCGGAAGCTTTAAGTTATGTGAACTTAGGTTGATCCCAGCAGTTAGACTCTTAGCGCAAGGTCCACTTACTAGTGTAGTCTTCACACACGATTGCTCCACAAAATCCCTCTGCAAGGTCTCGCGTTCTCTACTTGTGTAAGGATTATTCAACAATTACACGGATATCCTAACCCTTTACTAGCAATAGAATGATCAAAAGATTAATCCAGCGTGCACTCCAAACAATCTAATTAATCAATCATAAACCCTAGAAATGGTGGAAACAAACGATTATGTGATTAAAACTCCGAATAGATTTATATAACTAATAAAGCTTCACGCTAGAACATTGAATTCATCCCCAATCAACAAAAGTTTAGCTTCTCATGTTTACACCGTTTCCCCGGTTTTCCCCTAAAGGGGTAAACCCTAAAATATTTTATGAAGAACAAAAGTGTTATATGAGATGGAGATATTATCTTGTTAGGGAGGCTTTCTTATATATAGTTATCCAAGTTGTAGATATGACCGTGCAATAACAAAACTAGTGACAAAACCCCTAGGTGAACAAACTAGTGATAAGAAAAAACCAGTCATATTATTTCTACCAAATAAAAACCGTTTCAAATAAAACTGGAACAAAAACCCCAAGCCAAATAATAATGAGCAAATTTAGTTTTGGTTAATTTAATAAAACCCAAACATACCCTTTTTAGATTTTCTTCTTCTTCTCCTCTCGTTTCTTTTCTTCTTTCTTGCATCTCATTCTCCCTACCACCATCACCACCACCGGCAATAACAGATCTCCATTGTTATCACCTGAAATTAGATCGAGACAGAGATGAAGAAGTAGAGAAGAACGACGTTGATTCAAGAGATGAAGAATTCGATTAACATTTTCTCTTAATCATTAGTTCATTCATTTCCCTAAAACTGAGAAAAGAAGAAGCAGCAACTACTGATGTTTAATCTCCTGAAGTTGAGAGTAAATCTCGTTGTTGCTGATCGAGAAATAGATCGAGAATTGGGAGATGAGAAAAGGGTAAGATAGAGATGATGGACTTGAAACAGATTCAAGATGGGTTGAATCTGATATTGCAAGAAATTGGATCTGCATCTCGTCTGGGGTTGATTCAGAAATTGAAACTCAGAGTTGAGTTAGATTGATGTGAAGATGGGAATTAGGTTGCTGTTGGTGAAATTGAGGTTCCGACAAAGGGTTAGCTGAAATTGATGATGGAGATGAATTAAGTCTCAGAGATTTGAGGGTGTGGTATGTGCTTGAAGAGTTAGATCGAAGAAGTTCCGTGTATTGCGACTGCTCCAGCTACCCTCTGTAAGGGAAATGAGAAATCTATCAACTACAAGAAGTTACGGCTTCTTCGATCTTGTGACTCCTAAAAATGGAGGTAAGTTTTTCTAGCAAACCTTTTTGCTGTTTTTCTTTCAATTTAGAACTGGTGGATGGATGGGTTTTAGCTGAAATAGGATTCCATGATTGAATAACATGTTTTGTTTTGTTTTGGCCATGATTGAATAGCATGTTTCAATTTAGAACCGTATATTCTCTATTTCTCTGTTGTTTGAATCACTACAGGCAAGCAAATTTACACTTAGAATCGACATTATTTGCAATATTAAATTCATTTTGTTGTACCAGAATCCGTACTCTTGTCTACAGTTTTCTTGGTCTATGCTTAGAACCATTGGGATTAACTTTGTTGTGCCTTAGTATTTTAATGGGATTTAATAGAAAGACTGGAAAGGGTGTATTCTTATCGCCTTACCGTTATGGGGAATGTGTTTTAAAATATCCTGTGGACTGACATTGATCATTTAATCTCAGGTTGAATTGAATGGCTTGTGACTATTATGTTTTTCTTGCCTGCCAAATCCTAACAGATATTGAACTACATGGCTAAGAATAATGTGCTAGTTTTCCTCACATATTATTGTACTTCTATAGTACTTCTATTACACATGCTTGGGTGAACAGGAAAGAGATGGGTAGGAGATGATAGTAAAATGTTCAATTTCGATAATGGGGAAGGACTCTTTATGCAGAACCTTTTTTGACATTCGGCTTGTTGAGATAGCGGAAACGGGCAAGGTCTCACTTGTAAAATATTCAAGTTTTCAAACATGTTTGTGTGGCTAGTGTTTTGAACCGTTAGTGACCCATGTGTGTTTGATTTTGGTTGGTTGTTAGTTTAGTGGTGATGATCATTATATAGGTTCTGTTACTCCTTGCCATGTGAACTTAGTGGTGCTTGTTGTTGATTAAAGTAATTTTAATGGCTTGGATGGCACCTGTACTACTGTAGTAGTCAGGTTATAAACAACTTAGCTAGTTCTCATTTTAAGGTCTTGTTACTTTGAACCCTTGACATTCTGGGTTAGTTTCATTGGTGTTGGACTGTTGTTCTGTACTTGATACTTGATTTCCCTCTGTTGATTCTTCATGAGTCTCAAATTTAGCATGATCATTTTAATAAGAAAACTATCTAAAAACACTCTTGGTACACTTCAGGTTTTTCGGGTTGTTGGTGCTGTCTATAAATTATGATTGAACCGTTGGAATCTAATAATATTCTTGTATGTGATACTTAATTAAGTGATCAAGTCATAGTGATATGATAAAAATTTGAAGGCGATCGGACATAGTCATTAAGTCATGTTTAAACAAGAGATGGATAATGTATTGCAGGGAGTGCTGGTCGTAATGGAGTTGCTGCTTGGTGATGTTGAGCTTGAGATGGTAGTTGTAATGAAGTTAAAGGAAAGGGAGAAATGCTGCAGGTAAGAAGGATTTGAAAGGCCTGTAATCTGCTAGGAGATGATCATAAATAGACAGAACTCGTCCTGGTTGCATGGTTTGTAATTTTTCTTGTAGTTGAATTATGAAGAAACCAAATATGGTTTCATTGTACTTATGATGAAACCAAATATGGTTTCATCTTACTTATGATGAAACCAAATACTGGTTTCATCCTATTTTAGCTATGGAGATGATGGTAGTGGTGGTACTGGTGCCATTGGTAGTCGAAGATGGAGGTGGTATGTAGTGCTGGTGCCAGTGGTGGCAGCAGTGCCAGATTTTAGAGGCAACATGGGTGATGACATTCGGTGGTGGTGGTGGGCGAAAACAGTGATGGTAGTCGTTGATGGTGGTGGGCGATCGTGGTGCAGGTGGCGGTGCGGAAGGTGTTGGCAGTGGCTGGTAGTGGTGGTGCAATGTGGCGGTGCTGGTGGTGCTTTTAAGAAGAACTAGAAGCGCTGAGCAGGAACTGAGCCAAGGAGCAGTTGCAGTCGACGAAACCAATAATGGTTTCATCTTATTTATGATGAAACCAAAATAGGTTTCATCGTATTTATGATGAAACCAAAATCGGTTTCATCGTATTTTTGGGTGGTGGGAGGTCGTGGTGCTGGTGGCGGTACGGCGGGTGTTGGCGGTGGTACTGACTAGTAGTGGTGTCTGGCAGTGGTGATGCAATTGCTCAGTATTGGTGGTGGTGGTGCTAGTGGTGTGGCAGGAATTGAGCCAAGGAGTAGTTGAAGTTGCAGGAAAGAACTGAGCCAAGGAGCAATTGCAGTCGACGAAACCAATTATGGTTTCATCGTATTTATGATGAAACCAATTTCGGTTTCATCTTTTTTTTGGTGAAACCAATTTTGGTTCCATCATTTTTTTAGTTTGGTTTCATCATTTTTTTTTCATTTTCAGTTTGGCTGCATCATTTTTTCTCATTTTGTTGAACATTGATCAATCAAATTAATTATTTGTGGTGGCGATGGCTGTTTGGTGGTGGTGGTTGGTGATAATGATGGTGTTTCTCGGTGAAGGTGATGGTCGTCTGTGGTTGTGGTCATTGGCTACGGTGGTGGTGGTTGATGACGGCAGCGATTGGCAGTGGTGGTGGTGGCGGTTGGTGACGGCGGTGGTGGTTGGCGCCGGTGACGGAGGTCGGTGGCGGCGACGATGGTCGGATGCGGTGGCGGAGGTGGTGATGGAAGCGGTGGCCGTGGTGGTGGGAGGCGGAGGCGGCAGTGGTGCAGTGGTGGCGGTGGTTGGAGGCGGCGGTGGTGCAGTGGCGGCGAGAGGCGGCGGTGGTGTCGCGGAGGTGGTGCAGTGGCGGTGGTGGTGGTGGGAGGCGGCGACGGTGCAGTGGCGGCGGCAGTGGTGGTGGGCGGTGGTGTCGCGGCGGTGGTGCAGTGGCGTCGGTGGTAGTGGTGGGAGGCGGCGGTGGTGGGAGGCATTTGATAACAAAGTTATGGCGGTGCTTCTTGTCTTTGTGTCGCTGTTGGTGGTGATAATTTAATAAAATTTAAATGTGGGGTTGATTTTTGTTTTTGTTGGGGTGATTTAAATAGTACAAGGGTAATATAGACAGTTTATGATATTTGGGTTTTTTGTGTCATATTTGTTTGGATGGGTTTTTTGTGGATGGGTTATAACCCCTTTGGGGTTATAACCCGCGTGCCGGTGCAATAATCCCCGTGCAAATTGGTTGACAAAACTAGTCGCAATTACAAAATAAGTCACGTCCAAAAATTGCTTCACGACCAAACTAACCCACTTCCATAAACTGTCGTGTAAAGATGTGCTTACACAGCCATTGGGCTTGTGCAGATTGCAAAAGGCCCGATCCTTAATATCCAAGGCTTCTTCATCCATGGACAGTCATGTATCCGTGCAATAACTTTTCCCCTGAACTTTCACTTTCCTCCGCAGAACCACGGACACTTCTCCATCCATGAGCGATAATTTCTGCTGGATTTTTAGTTTCTCCGGTCAGAATCACGGCTACTTATGCCTCCGTGAAGAATAAATTCCTCTGACTTTATACTCTTTTCCGGTTAGTTTCACTAATACCAGGCCCTCCGTGAACATCCAGCAATAATACATCTCTATTCTTCCATCGTAATCATTGCCAAGCTCGAGCTGTACCTTCCCTGACTTCCTAAACTCAACCAACTCCATCAGCTTCTCAAGCTCTACTGTCAACCATCACAGCTTATTAATAGCCAGTAAAACTCCCAGCAGCTTCTCCTTATTGAGCTCAAGACACAAAACTCATGCAGATGTCAACTCCTTCATTTCCGCCATTAAGAACAGTGCAGCTCCCTTAGCTCCTTATTTCTTCTTCATCACCGATAGTAGCTCCAAGACAACATATCGAGAATAACCAACAACAGAAGCTTCACTCTCGTTCTCCCTGTCCTTTCCATCAACCTCCAACGATCTTCATCGGATGCAGCTCAATCCCAATATACCACAGAACTGCATTCCTTCCTGACCTTTGAACGTCCATGCTTCGAAACACGCAACCACTAAAGCTCCTCCATCACTGCTGCTTCACTGCCATCAGCAGCAGTAATCTTCCATTCCCATTCATCTCAGCCAACAGTCCCGTGTTCTGTCCATCTCTAATCTCTTTCCTGTTTATATCGAGTTGAACTCACAGCTCCAAGTTCCATTTGATCACCAGCTTCATATTCTATCTCACGAATAACCCAACACCATTGCATAGCTCACTGGTTTGTCGAGCAGAAACTACTCGACCACCAACTCCCTGTATAATCCACAGATCGGTTTCATAAATCCCATCACTCGAGCTTTCATTGCTTATCTGAGTTCCAGAGCAGACCACCATCACTGAACCTTGATACAACACAGCAATCACCGATCATGGCAGTATCTCCTTTCCTGAAGTCCTACCCGAGCATAGCAGCATCCATCTTCCTCGTCATTACCATGTTTCCCATTTTGTTCTTAACTCCTCCATCGACAGAATTATCTCATAACGCCATCAATGGCTATTTCCTGCCAACCACAGACTCGAGAAACACCAGCACATATCAAATCCATCGTCACTTCATTCTCTCACTGCCAACAACCACAGCTCAACCGTACTCGATAATGCAGCGTCATCGGTTCACTATCATCATTCCCAAACCATTTACAGACCTTCTCCCATTACTCTTCATTATCTCTTGCCATCGAGCATCACTTATTCATTGCCAGCTCCTTCCCTGATTCTCGAACCTGACATCACTTCACTGCCTTTGGTGGTGTTTAAATTGTAGGTTCCCCTTAGTAAATTACCCGTCTGCCTTTAGCACTTCCTTTGAATCAGTGTGCCCCTTAGCAGAATGGACACCCCTTATAAATTCTGTGCGTAAACAATTTCGCAACTTTGCTTACTTCAAATGCCCATAAAATCTTCATACGACGTCGGAACGACTCCATTCTTTCTCCGTTGGCTTTGTCTTTTCGTCCTCTTCGAGATGATATCAAGAACTCCTTGATTTGAATGAGTTACACTTGGTATTTGGCCCTTCTCCGCTTTCAGCTAACTTCTTTTATTGCACAATTAAGTGCCAATTCACTTCTTTTGGACGATTCACCTAATAAAACAAAAATAGGACAACACAAACGTAATATACAATAATTCGCAAGAAAATATAGCAATTACTAGCATGGATTCGACATAAAATATATACAAAATATGCACTTAACACTATTTATGTGATTTGGCTTCCCATCCGCTGAATCACTCTGGAAGAATGGAAGAACTTGTTTTTCGAAAAAAGGGGTTTTGGGATTCTTTAGGGAGATTTTATTCATTCATCCAATTGAAGATATGAAAATATCAAAACAGCATGAATGAAAAAATATTACTCGGTGAAGCATGGCTCCAGTCACATGAACAAAAAAAACACTGAAGTATAAAAAACATCTACAGGCTACGAAAAGATTGTTTTCTACGAGAGGAAATAATGGAATGCGAAAACTAGTTGTCAATATCAATGCCAAGGTCAGCGGCGCCTCTACTAGAGTTCTTTCCAGCACTTGCTGCAGCACCCTCTCCAACAACAGGGATCCTCTCCAGAAGCTGTTTCAGCAGCATCTTTAGCATCCTCTCTAGATGTTGTTTCAGCAGCAGCTTTAACATCCTCTCCAAAGCCTGTTCCAGTGCCATCTTCAAAACTTTCTTCAGCAGACTCTCTAACGGCCCCGACGTTTGCTTCAGCGCCCTCTCCCTTGGCTGCTTCAATAGCATCCTCGACGATCGCTTTAACCTCTCCAACAATAGTTTCGGCATTCTGGGATGCACCAACATTCTTCTCAGCAACTGCTCCAATAACCTCTGAAGGATACTCTGGTTCATCAACATCTGAGTCGAGGATTACGATACCATCATGAACATGGTAATTGGACTTGCTCTCGCTTGGAGGTTTCTTAGGCCCGATCCTTCGCCGCTTCATTCGGGCAGCGAATATTTTAGCCCTGGCACTGGATTGCTGAGATGTTTCACCATACCGAGACTTGATATGATGGGAGGCTTAATCATGCCTCCACTTTTCCTCCATGTCAACCGAAGACATGAAAGCTTGAGCACGCGTCCGAATAAGACGTAGATGAGCGAGAGGCATACCCTGTATGATCCGAATAGCATCACGAAACAAATGATCGATTTTGTTCAATACTTCTTCATATGCAGAAACCCTGGGTTTGTCGACTTCAAAGCTTATCTCCGAAAAATCGGAAAGATGATCATCACCAAGAATTCCCATTATATACTGGAAAAAAAAGCACTATGTACGCCTCAAAAACCTGCGGTAAAAGAAAGCACAAGAAGATCTACGAGAGGAGATATGTAACAATATCTGGAAGGAAGATGAATGTGATTCTATGGTGATATATATGAAAGAAAAGGCTCAGAGTGGTATTTTATATCACACAAATCGATGACACATAGGAAAAAAAACTTTTTTTCTTACCATATATGAAGGATTTGGATACATGATATCAACTGGATTAGATACTTATCTATCTGGGATAATTGACTCACCTGGGCTACTGACGGAGGGAAGTTTTCCGCTATAGAAGCAAAGCCAATGGAATTAGAAATAAAAGATGGGTGACGTATTTTACATGCATAACACTTATGGGATTCGAATGGAATAAGGTTTCCTTTTGGGCCACACCCGGAAGAAGGCATCTGGATCCGCAGTGTCAATGTTACTTGACATCAATCACCATATTCAGGCCAGAAGTACGCTAACGCTCCAAGCGCCATCATCAACATTTCATGGCCGAGCCAGCAGCACCATCATCACCGTTCTGTGGCCAAGGTTGCAGCGCCAACATTAACAGTTCATGGATGAAGTTGCAGCGCCAACACCAGCACCATGCGGTCAAGTCGGAAATACGCCGAAGCTTCCAACACAAAGATCATAGACTACTCATGCCTCTTACCAAGGTCAGACGAATTCTTCTCGGCAATTTCTTCATGTCATGCCTTTCGATTTCTATTCTTATCTATCACCATCTTATGCTTACCCTGCAACAATACCACTGTTACGTACTAAGCAGGGGACTTAATGTTAATGGTGGTTTTCAGTCTAGGGTTAAGATTGTAAAACCCTCGCATTTAATGTGCCGTTACTCTGCAAATAAACGGAGCCATGTAAAATTGACGAGTGCTCAACCTATTCACTGACACCTTTATTGAGCAACTCAATATATTCACATGAAATTTATCCAAAATGGTGCATGTAGAAACAATCCCAGATATTCTGTAAATTTTGGCACCTTTCCTGTATTATTCAGTTAATATAAGTTTCTTTGATTGCTTTATGTGCCACGTTCCCCGGCTAAACCCTTAATGTTGATATGGCATGACAATTTGTGTTCACTCGTAGCGGAGTAGCACGAATTTCCAAGTATCAAGGATAAGGTCCTTGCATAAAGTATTCAATCGGAAAGCATACTGCTATCTGGTAATGAACTTAAAGAACTCTGTGTCAACACATAGAATTTAATCAATTTTATGGTAATTCACAAGATTCAGATATCACCCTGACTAATTTGCAAAAATTAGGGTTTTGCGCCCTGCGCAATATATTAGACCTTGCATGTCGAAATTAAGCATAGACAAACTAGGTAATTAATCAATCCTGGATTAGTAGGCGCAAAATCCTACCCAAAATCAGAATACAAGGAGCCTCGCAACAGAAGGAACAACAAAGGAAAGGTGGCCATGTTATAGGCCAGCCGGCGCCACTTGCAAGTGGCCACACCTTATGTTGCTCGACCGGCCCTATTTTCTGTCGACCAATCAAGTCGCTCTAAACCCGCCACACGCACACCAGAAGTGTGGCCAAACCTTTCACACACACACACACACCAGAAGTGTGGCCACGCCCGTGTCTGGCCGACCCCCTCTTTTTCGACCAATCATGTCGCTCTAAACTTGCCACGGTATTAAAAGAGGAAAAGTTGCGCCAATACCAAATTGGCTTTCCAAAAATTGCGCCAATGCGCTAATTGGCATGCCAAGCATGCCACTTTGCCACATAAGCATGCCGAACGTGGAAACATGCCATAAATGGCGCGCCAACGTGCTAACATGCTTCTTGTTCATGGCCAAATGCCATAACACATTCCAATTAGGGTATTCCATGGCTCTGCCTTATGTCATTATTCGAAACCCTAATTTCTAGTCGTGTCCCAATTACGCGAATTTGGCCCTACAACATGCCACGAGCCATGTGGGACCCGAAAAACCCTAAAAATGACGGCTTTTTATAGCTACCCATGGCCATCCTTTCACTTGTGGATATTCCCATAATATGTCATGCCATAATTCCTTTAATGTGGACATAGCACCGATTGCATAAAACGTCACCGTGCCGCAACCATGCCACACGCACTAATTAGGGTTTCGATATGCCAAACCCTAATTTAGCTAAAAGTTTCCATGCCAACTAGGTCAAGTAATTCTCCTGAGGCCTTAATTCTGATGTAGCAACATGACCAATTTTTCCGGAGCCATATTTGGGTTTAACACCAATATGCCAAAATAGTCGCCATGGCTACGCCAGGCGCCACTATGCCACTGGAATGCCGCTATATTCCACCACACCATTGGCATATGCCAAAGACACCACTGTACTACCATCAGGCTCTAACAGAATATGGTCATAATCCATGTCCACCCTTTCTCATGAGTTGCAATCTCAGCCGTCCAAACTCGCCACAGAATTGACAGACCTGTGGAAAGTCTTAGGTGACCAGCTAAGATAATCTTAATAGCATCACATGCTATTTTCCTGTGGCAAGTGTCTTAACTTTGACTTGCTACACGTTTTCCACGAAAACACTCGAGACATCAAACATGTCACAAACTGGGGGAATACTCATCAGAGTATTGGTCTAGCGGTTTACAACGTGCATCGTGCAACATGCCCATTATAAAAAAGTGTCAGAAAGCAGGGAAGTTAGTGGCGGCAAGAAGTAGTAGGTGTAAACTAACCCGTATCTTTCATAGTGGGAACGTGGTTTCTAGCATTTACACATGACCCCACTTCTCTATCACTCCACCATTCCCACTTTCTACGAGACCATGGTGCATTCAATATGACTTGTATAAATTGGTTCTACCTATTTCAACAAAACAACAAGTTTTGGTGAGAACAACCACACGGTATCCAGAAAAATACCAATGAACTGATAGCTTACATTCCGAAAACCAGTTCCAAAATTATGATACAAATTGTAAAATAGCCACACCTTCAGAATTAATCATTCTGGTCTCAACACCTTCTTCGCTTCCCTCCCCAAGACCAACCCTTCTCCTTCACTTTGTGACCGAAGCAAGACTGGAATGGCCATTTCTTGGTTTAGGCCAGGATTTTACAGATTGATCTCTTGAATATAAAGCTTGACAAACAAGCTTGAGATAGCAACGCTTGCGAGTTCGACCGAGCAGTGCTCTAACAATCTCCCCCTTTGTCAGTTTTAGTGGAAAAACTATCAATACATATAGATTAAAAAATAAATAAAATTTGTAGCTTCTCATCCAAATGATTTATTTCCTTGATTCTTCAAAATTCCTTGAATTCTTCATCACTTCAAGTACTTCAGTGATTCTGAACGTGTTCAACTCAACATCATAGTTGTTGATGATCTGTAGCCATAACAATAAGAAAACAGATGTTTTCAATTATTGTTATAAAGTGTCATAGTATTATTACATAACATCAAAGTTCAATTGTATCACAACTTTGACAATAATACTACGGTGATATGTATCATTCCCCCTTAGTCAATACTTCATCTCACAACGAAAACCACTCCTCCCTTACATAATGATCCGTAAACCATATGTATGTAGTGCGAACTACCAAATAATTCTCCCATTTTTGTCAATATAACTTGGCAAAGGTACGAAAACTAGCGTGATCATAATGAAATTCTGAAAGAGATTATTCATGACTAAAAGAGAACATATCAACTTTGTTTCGATGATTTTACATAGTTTCAATTTAGTGTATTCATCAAGGAGTATATAAAGATACAAGATTAATCATACAATATTCCACAGCCGCACTCCCCACTAAGATTTGGCAATTAAGCACAAGTTCAGTTAAGAACTCTTCCCCATAAAATGTCATTCCCGAAAGAACAACAAGAGCGACCTTACTTTTACTAGAAAAGAAGGATTTCTTTGGACATTAAAAAATCGCATGAAACATGAATTTGTATCCAGTAAACTCAATTAAATTAACCACAAGAGAACCTTAATGATTAATTTAATCGGAAATGCTCAACATAAGAAAATTACGGAGCCATACAGTATTTTCACATAGAAGTAGATCAGGGAAAGATAAATACTGTGGAATATTCAAAAGTTTCATTCCATCTTTTATCAATATTTGCATAATGACATAATAGACTTATCTTTTGACATATATGGGAATATCATAGTTCACGGACATAAACACATATATCCCATAACAGTATTTGCAATATATGAAACCAATAAAGATTAATACTGCAAAATCATCTTCCAAATAACTTATAATTTAAATAAATAAATCTAAATCATTGTAAGATGAAAATCGTTAGAAATAACTATGTGTAATCACAATAATTGTTATCCCAAACCCTAGTTATCCTTCTTAAAAACACAAGAATAAATTCTCATAAGAAGTTTCCTAGACATAATCAAGTTTCTTTGATAACTTCTGTAGGATCAGAATATCGCCACAGCAATACTCTTGCGAAATTTATAACGACATTTCTGCGAGCTCATCAACAACACATTGCAAATGTCACAAATTAATGACGTAATAGACAACGACAGCATAAAACACGAGAAAGATATGAAGATTTTGTGGTTGTAGAGAAATATCGCGAGAATGAAGAGGAGCTCGCGAGAATAAGGCGGGAACTCGAGAGAATTATGGAGAGAATGTAGCGGGAGGATTATGTAGAGAATTATGGAGAGAATGTAGCAGGAGGATTATGGAGAGAATTATAGAGAGAGTTATGGAGATAATGTAGCGGGAACTCAATAGAATATGGAGAAAGCTTGCGAGAGTGTAGAAAGGGATCCTAAAATAGGGAAAGTATGAGTTGTATGTGAGCTGTCCTCCATTATGTAAACATCTATATAAAGAGGAGAGCAGGAGAGAGAAAAGGGAGGAGACAATTTTAGTAAGAGAGAGAGATATTTTGCAGAGAGATATTTTTAAAGAAAAAATGTATTTTTCTTTATCATCTTCTTCCCCAAAACTAGATCTAGAACTCCATTAATGGAGATTATCAATGTAAATCAAATGTTGATTTAAAACAATCATAGTGAAGAATCATGGATGTAGATCAAATTGATCGAACCATGTAAAAATATGTGTGTCCATTTACAATTTTAGTATGTTAATCATCATTTCCATATCAAATGAGTTTAGATCAAGAAATTATTATCAAGATATTATAATGGGTGTGTTATGGGAATTCCTGCAACTACATTTTGGCGCTAGAAATAGGGACTTACTACTTGTCGGACTGAAAAAGATTCAAAGAAATTGGCTATTGTCAGAATTGGGTTTCACTGGATCTAAAAGCTTCAAGATCAAATATGGAAGCTACAATGAATACTCGTGATTATACATGAAATAGAGAGAAGGAGATATATAGAGAGGCAGATGAAGAAAAAGCGAGCTAAATTATGCCAACAAATCATAAAAAAGGACAAATCCCTTCTCATTTTACTTATTTTATGTTAAATTTTGAAGACCTGGAAGTTTTTAAGAAAATATTTAGAGAAAAATTTTACACAACCAAAACTATTTTCTTCATGGAATTAGATTTACTTTTGTTACTTTAAATCAAAACAAGTTTTGTTTGCAAATTTACAACATAATCAAAGTACTATTTTACAAACCCATCAATTCAACTTAAAAAAAAAATGTTATTAAAATTATCATTTGATTTAGCAATATTTCATGTGAACTAAACCAAACGGATTTTCGTCGGTGACTTTCTTGTACAGAGAAGAACAACTGCAATTGTCAATCACCAATAATTTATGCGAAAAGAATATCACCTCAAATTTTATGCGAAAGAAACTAGTTTTTCAAAATTGGCGGAGCACACGCTTGAGATCTTCTCAGAGCCGCAGGTGAAGAATATCATCATTATAGCACGAAGGAGTACGCAAACGCAACGAAAGAATAAATTCCAGAGGCAGAATATATCATGTGAAGTAAAAGCACCAGCTTAAAGCTCGCCAAGAGTAACAATGAATGAGTAAATGAGAATCTGCGAGCAAATTAACCACACCAAGCAGAAAACTTTCAATTGGAGTACAAAGAGCATGGATATGTTTACTTCTGCGAAGTATAATGGAAACATAGAAGAAAGTTGCAGAAGGAAAGTTTATTCTCTTGAAGTTTACCATCAGCTACATGAATACGTAACAAGATAGTTCCTGAACAACAAGAAAAAGATCTAAGCTCGTCAAAAACTTTGGCGAAGATGCATACTTATTACTTTGTGGCAGTTCAAATTGTCAACCATTCTAGAGAAGGAAAATAATATTGCAGAGATAGAAGAGACAGGGATGATAGAGAGTGCAGACGAAGCAAAATTGAATAGAGTAGCATCGTTGGAGTAACAAGAACGAGCTTGCTCGTGAGATTTGTTTAGTCAACAAACAAGACTACGCCAGCAATTTAAAAGAAGTGTAGGACATAATACTTCATGAAGTAAGATCAAATCTACTTTGACTTAGTTTTCGGAAAAATCACTTTATGGGAGGTGAAAACTCCAGCGAATATATAAAAGTTTAACCCGTTAATTTCCAGCGATACGAAGAACATGGATACTTTAGTCCAGGGAAGTTTAAAAACAACACGTTCCACTTCATTAGCCGCGAATGACACAATCAAAAGGGAAACTACAATCAGCGAAGCTTAGAAGAACCAATGAAAGATGATGAATAAGCAAACAATAGAAGTAACACAACCTATCAACGATCGACTTTTATAACCACCTGCCAGTAAGTTAGAGCTGGTCATTTAAATCAACGAAGAGAAATCAACCAGCGTATCTCATCGACTCTTAATACACAAAACCATCACTTGCGAAGAGAAGCATTTGACTTGCGAAGAGAAGGATGATTGAAATTCGTCAGAAGCAAAGGGAAAACCCGGTGAGGTTATCTAAATATGTGAAACCAAAGCATGCTCATGATACGTTTGAGAGAAGCTAATTCTGGAGCAAGGTTCAGTTAACTCCAGCAAATCACCTCGTTAACCAACTATTCAGGCAAGGAAAGAAAGAATGAAGGACATAATGTGTTTCTGCGAAGCAAAAACAAGACGGAAGAGAAAATACACCAAAGATGAAATCGATCAAGTCCAGAAGGATAAATCCTCCTCTTACTTCTTGTTTTTACTCTTCAATATCTTTAGGTCTAATTATTTTTAAAACAAAGATTTGGCAAGTGAAGATATACTAGTGTCGTCAAACTTCTATGAAGAGAAAAGCAGCTGTACTTCGTCACTTATCAAACTTGGAGCAGCAACCACTTCAGTGAATAAAATTAACTCCAAACTGTTAAATCTACTTTCATAGAACATTCATTCTTAGTCCATCATCAAAAACCAATCAACTTGAGCTAGACAAACAAAAAGGAAGTACACATCCCTTAGTATCTCTGATATTAGCAATCACTAGAATTAAATAGCTTAAGAACTGATGGATTTGATTATTATAAATAAAAACTATGATGTATTTTTTACATAATGTTTTTTTGTAAATGTTCAGTTACGCAATTATTAACTAACTGATATTCACAGGCTCTTGTAATGTTCATCAAGATTCGACGAAACTTTATCGATGACAAAGAGAATATGTGTTGCAATCAGTAAATCAGCGAAGAACGTGAAACTAATGGGAATAAATAATTGGCCAAATCAAAACATTTAATAAACGACAAGAATTTAAGAGCAAAGACAAGCTTCTGGTGCTTCAACTGCCAACGGTGAGTAGGAAAGAATGTGATGATATCGAAGATAAAGAAGGTAATGATATACATAAGGGCGATTAAGTTAGGACAATGACAGGATAGAATGGAAACTAATATGTTGTGCTTATACTTCAAAAACGACATGATAAAAAGGAAACTTCGCAGCCATTAATAGGAGTACGTAAAAAAATCTATTATTCTACACAGCCACATCAATAAAGAAGCATTAAGGGAGTATGGTAGTAGTCATCTTCGCAGAAAAATCTACATCTTTGCAGAAAAGTTTACATATTCGCAGAAAAGCCTACGTTTGCAAATAAAATTATACATATTCATCTTTCAGTTACAAGTCTACATCTTGAAGATAGTCATCTTTAGTAGAAACCATTACATTGAAAGAGATTGTAGCCAAACTACTCAGCAAAATCACTTATAGATTTCAACGGATAATGAAAGAAGATAGGTTAATGAAGATGAATCGTCGAACTCAGTTACCATGCAAACTGTTCTGGAGAAGACAAACTAGTTTGTCTTCTTTATATTTTACAACTCCTTCACAACTCAAATCTTGGACGGATGGTCACAAATGAATTTGATGAGTTTAGTAACATGGGTTCAAGTCTCATTCTTCGCATAGAATTTTTGCTTCGCAAGTGTTTACAACAAGAATGTTTGTTTATTTCAGAAATATGTTTACTTCGCAAACGTTTTCTTCTTCCCAAATACCACCGTGAAGAAGAAATGAGCAACATTCAAGCCCAGTTAGTCCAAGCCCATTAAAGCCCACTCAACAGTAAACGAACCAACAATGAGGCAGAGGCATGAATTTGGTATTTCATTACTTCGCAAGATCTTTGATTATTTCGCAAATAAGAGAGTTGATGATTATCTCGCAAACAATGAAGAAACGACAGAATGATTATTTCGCAAAGAAATGAAATAAATGAAAGAATAAAGAAACGCGAAAATTTCGCAGAAACGCGAATAAAATTTCACAGAGACATAAGAATGGGACGAACCTTTATGACGTACACCCTAGTTCGCGGATAAAATTTCGCAAGAGGAAAATGTAAGACCTAAAGTACGTCATATAAGAGGGTATCTGTTTGCATGGCTCAGGGATAAGGTTATACCGTTGCTGGAACCTGAGTCATGGAGAGGTGGGGTCCATCTCCATGAGAGATACCTATCCAGGAGAGATACCTTGGATTTCCAACTATATATATAAGGTTATACCCTGGTTGGACGATCGAGGGTCTCTCCTAAGGAGTGCAGAGTATGACCAAGGTGTCGAGGTACACGGTTGAGCCAAGGGTACCAGGGGCGTACGAAACTACCCTGGCCATTCTTGGAAAGTCTTGGCTATGATGCACTCGGCCCGAAGAAAACCCCACTTAGGGTGCAGTCTTGTAACTATAAGCCATATAGACAAAAGGATAAGAGGCTGCTAAAAAAATTGGTTGTTGTTAGGACCGGATGGGAGGAGCTAGTCTTGTATGGACGATGTGCCCTCCTTGAAGGGGAAACCAGGGGGAAGATAAGGGCGGCACCCTCCATTAGGGAGATGATAAGTATCTTAAGACGGCAATGTCATGGGGATTTACGTTCGTAAGAGCATTTAGGCCTGTTATATTGTCGCGTGACAAATATTCTACAGAGGCAAAAAGCCAAGAGAAAAAGATAAGATGGGATCAATGGGTTTTTACATGAAAGTGTAAAGACGTCCTGCGATTTAATTGCAATACGGCAATGTCATGGGGCTTTGTCTTCGCAAAAAAACTTAGGGCTGTCATATTATCGCAGAGAAATTGACAAAAATAGGATAAGGCAAGGTCAATGGGTCTTTACATGCGAATGTAAGGACATCCTGCGATTTTGTCGCAAATACTAAAATTGGCAAAATAAGACCTTTAACTAGGAAGGCAAAATAAGACCAATAGAATAATCTCAAACATTAACTATTTTCTTTTAAGAATGCAGGAAGGATTTGTTCATCGCAAGAGAGATAGCAAGTACTATTTAGAATCTCTCAGAAATACTATTCAGAATTTCTCATAAGTATTATTCAGAGTCTCTCAGGAGGATTCTTTACAATTTCGCAGGAAATGTGATTAATTCGCAGAATGTGATTATTTTCTTAAAGAGATTATCGCATGAGGCAGAGGCAAGATAAGAATATAGAAATAATTCGCTCATTCAACATTTTCTCAAGGATTCTACCTTCATAGATAAAGAACATAGGCAACTATGGATTACCAAGAAAATATTTTATGTTTTTTTATCTTCTCAGAAAGAATCATTTCCAAAATGGACAAGAATTTTCACCAAAAATGAAGTAATAATTTCGCATGAATAGAGGCAATACTTATGACTTTCATTCAAGGACGGATACTTCTTATATTTTGAGGATTGAGTACTTCTTATATTTCTTCAAGGATATTTGATAATTCGTATACTTCAAAAGTTGATACTTCTTATTTACTTCGCAAAGATCTGGAACTTCACAAAAGAATAGAGGAAAGTACATACTTTTCAAGTCCAATATTCTTTCGCTCGTTCCGTCATCAGCAAAGATCGAAGACTACTACAACAACAGATTTTTTCTTAAAGATCGCTCTTCAATCAATATTCAAGAAAAAAGAGGCAAGATGTAGGATCAGAATATCGCCACAGCAATACTCTTGCGAAATTTATAACGACATTTCTGCGAGCTCATCAACAACACACTGCAAATGTCGCAAATTAATGACGTAATAGACAACGACATCATAAAACAAGGGAAAGATATGAAGATTTTGTGGTTGTAGAGAAATCTCGCGAGAATAAGGCGGGAACTCGAGAAAATTATGGAGAGAATGTAGCAGGAGAATTATGGAGAGAATGTAGCGGGAGAATTATAGAGAAAATTATGGAGAGAGTTATGGAGAGAATGTAGCGGGAACTCGAGAGAATATGGAGAAAGCTTGCGAGAGTGTAGAAAGGGATCCTAAAATAGGGGAAGTATGAGATGTATGTGAGTTATCCTCCATTACGTAAACATTTATATAAAAAGGTGAGCAGGAGAGAGAAAAGGGGGGAGACAATTTTAGTAAGAGAGAGAGAGAGATATTTTTAGAGAAAAAATGTATTTTTCTTTATCATCTTCTTTCCCAAAACTAGATCTAGAACTCCATTAATGGAGATTATCAATGTAAATTTAAAACAATCATAGTGAAGAATCATGGATGTAGATCAAATTGATCGAACCATGTAAAAATATGTGTGTCCATTTACAATTTTAGTATTTTAATCATCATTTTCATATCAAATGAGTTTAGATCAAGAAATTATTATCAAGATATTATAAGGGGTGTGTTGTGGGAATTCCTGCAACAACAACTTCATACCTTTGAAAGACTCCATCATAAAAGGTATCACTGATATCCTTGACTCTTTTGACCATGGAGATTCCATGTTCATGGGTTAGAACATTTACTTTTCGATCCACAATCCGGGAAAGCTGTCTAGCTTTGACGTAGTCCATGATGAATTTCTTCTGATTCCATATCAAGACATTTTGAATTTCAAGGATTTTGGTCTAACCATCAATGAGCTAATTTATTTGCAGTTGAATATTTGCGAATCCGACCCTTGGGTCATTCTAAAAAAGAATTAAATCCTTGACAGATTCACCAACCAGGAGTTGTACTCTTTCCATGCAATCATCTTTATCAAGACAAGTTCTTGAACGAAATCGCATCCTCTAATGTCTTCTTCCATCTTAAGATTCACCACTTCCTGAGGCCTTGAAGAGTTCTCCATTTTTTATATTAGGGATGGAAAAACAATACAATATATATATATATGTTTACGAACAAGATAAGGACACCCTTGTTATGGAAACCCTAAAAACTCCCAAGAATAAGATACGGGCGTTCATGGACTTGTTATGGAAGGTAAATGGATCAGAAATGATCCAAAAATAAGGAAATACAGTATGTTTTCAGATATCTCATACTTTCACAGCTCAATAATTAAAATATTTTATTCAAATCTGAGCATATGAAAAGATACAATAGTTACAAGGAGTCAAGATATGACTCAACATTCACAAAAGAAGAAAACAATCATTTGAAACACAAGACAGATGGTAACCTACAGTAGACTTGAGCATCTCGCAAATATCATCCTTGCAACCTCAAGTTAGATACAAGGATGAATTTACCTAGACCTAGGTGGCAAAGTGAGATGTAATTCCACCATGAATATTGAGAGATGAGCTACTAATACCATCTGAATTTTTGAGCCTCATATTCCTTACATCCCTTCGGTTATTTTTTATCCCAAAGGAATAAGACATAAACCTTTTTAAGTATCCATCAGAAGGATTTTTCTGAGGATTAAATCTAGGAGCTCTAGAGATTGGTTCCAGAGGGTTAGAATTGAGAGAATTCCATCTCATAGACTTTGATCTACCAGATTTATTCTCATTGGCACTGGGAATGTGTATATTTGTAGCGCAGAAATTAACACCATTGAGAAGGACATGATTCGTGTAGAGATTTCTAGAGGGGTGACTTTGAAAACCTTGTACATGAGAATTTTAGTTTTCTGCAAGAATGAAATCCATTGTAGATTTCGTCAGACAATTCGCTATGTCGACGGTAAAAAGAAGTAGATTTTGAAGAACAAAAATCTGTTTCTTTCTAGCAAAACAATGTGAAGCATAATGATTCTTTTTCCCGCAGAAAGAAGAGGTTCATGGAAGAGAGACATCGTAAGGAACCTATTTTAAACTCAAAGCCCTATTAAAATATCGCAAGTTATGTAAACATTTCTTAGCAGATGCTTCTTTTGGAGTGATTTTCTTCATGTACTGTAACCCCACTTGAGAATTATAGTTTGGCAAAGAAGAATGTTTACTCATTAAAACAAGGTTTTCCTTTTCCAAGGATTTGCACTGTTCCTGAGCTAGAATAAGTGATGCAACGAGTTTATATTTTTCAACACGAATGTTGTTCAGATCCGATGAATGAGTCTCAATCAAACGTTTTTCTCTAATTGAATCTTCTTTAACAATATCTTCAAGAACACTAATCTTTTCACGTTGTAGGGTAGTTTCTTGAACAAGATTTTCGATATTGTTAGAGAAGGACTCAACGATATTGTAGAGTTCTCATTCTCGATCAAGAGAATTGTCAAGTTCATCAATGAGCTGAGCATGTTTTTCTTCAAGAAACTTTATTTTAGAATCTTGAATATCAATAATCTCAGCAGATTTTTTCAATGTTCTGGTGAGTTCTATTTCAGATTAGTGTCAACTATCTCATTAGAGGGAATGTTATCAAAATCTGATAGCAAAATTTTTCTACCTCGGGATTCGGAAGAATCATCTAAGTAGTTCTCCTTTGAGGTAAGCCCAAGACATTTGTCATAATCAAAAACTTTGGAAGATATTTTTATGTGCGTAAAAATAAGATAATCTTCTATCCACAGAAATCATATTGCTACAAACACAGACTTATGAGGTATTAAACATGTTTGCCTGCTCTGATACCAATTGAAAAAGTGGGTGCCTAGCTACCACACCTAATATATCGCTAGGCAATCTGTATGGACTAACTCAAGTATAATTCCAAGAGAATCAACTAGACAGTTAGACTCAATCAAGGAAATATATCCAAGAGTTATATCTCTGTTTCTCAATATAATCAGCAAATCAAACAGATAGAAATCCGCGAGCCTGATTATTATGAGAAACAACTTAAATTGTACCAAAGACCAATTTTCAAGTGTCATTCAATTTCAATCAACAACCAAAGGTTGGATTTACCAATTGATTGAGCTACGCACAACCTGTGATATTTTAATTATATAAACAAATATAATTCGGAAAAGAAATCACACAGACACCAGAAGTTTTGTTAATGAGAAAACCGTAAATGCATAAAAACCCCGGTACCTAGTCTAGATTTGAACACCATACTATATTAAGATGCTACAGATTATATCCTAATACAAGTTAAATTCGGACTGGAATGTAGTTGAGCCCTAACCAATCTCACATTGATTAAGGTATAATCGAGTTCCTTACATCTCTGAATCTCAGCAGGACTCTACGCACTTGATTATATTCCCTTAGATGATCTCACCCATAAGTAAGAGTTGCTACGACCCAAGTTCAAAGACTTGATAAACAAATATGTATCCTACAGAAAAGTCTATTCTGATAGATAAATCTGTCTCCCACAGAAATACCTACGAAGTTTTTGTTCCGTCTTTTTATAAATCAAGGTGAACAGGAACTAATTGATAATCTTCTCTTATATTTGCAAAGAACATCCTAGAAATATCAATCACCTCACAATAACTTAACTATATGGCAGTAGAACAAGTTATTGTGGAATCACAAAGAATGAGACGAAGAGCTTTGTGATTACTTTTTATATCTTACCTATCAGATATAAATCTCGAGCAAATCTTAGAGAAGATAATACTCAATACGATAGAACAAGTAAGATCAGAACACGCAACTACTGGGAAAATAGTTGGGTCTGGATTCAGAATCACACTGAAGTCTTTAAGTTGTTAACCTATAATGGTTTTAAGAAAAACCTAGGTTAAAGGAGAATCACTCTAGTCGCAACTAGTATCACACATGAAGTGTTGGGATTAGGTTTCCTAGTTGATAGAGTTCTCCCTCATATAGTCTTCAAATCAGGGTTTGATAACTTTGTAACAAAGCAATCAATATTCACCATTAGATGAAACGTGATTTAAGATTCAGGCCAAAATATTTCCACCGTTATATGGTCTTAGCTTGTTACACACATATAAAATATACTTTCATTTAGATATAGGTAACTATACCTAAACATGTATATTGAGTTGGCTCAATAACAGTTAACCGAAGTTAGCCATATGAACACTTTTATGTTAACCATGTTCATCTTAACACTTCTAGATCAAATGATACTCAAATGAATTTAATTGTGTTACTCATAGAGTTGTTCAATTGTTTATATTCTTATAGAAGTATACAAGACACAATTGAAGCAAAATCGGACTGATTCAAAAGAATCAATTTATGAACATTTTAGCCGCGGTTTGCAAAGATTGCATTCCTTAATATATAAATGTATTTGTTCATGAGTATGAAAACATACTTAACTGATTTTAAAACTTAACCACATAAGTTTGCAAATGGGTAAGCAAACTTAAGTTTCGGACTTTATCCTTTTCGACAATTAGCAAATGGGTATGAATATTGTCATCACGGAACGAACTAAGGTGAATAAGTTTGCAAACGTGTAAGCAAACTTAGTTCCTGGACTTTGACATTCAAAGTCATTCGCATACAGGTATGCATACTGTGATATATCCAGACAATGATTAATTGTTCTAAACTCTCATTTCAATCATTGACACATTCTTAGCATACGAAAATAGCCATCTCACACAAACTATTATATTATAAGCAATTTTCAAGTGATAGAATGATCAATACGAAACATTCCGAGTCTACATCAAATGACTGTCTCACACAAATCATGTAAGATGTTACCAGGCGATTATCACATGATAATATTTTGACTTTCGTCAAGAATAATGATGAACATAGTTAAAGCAAAAAGTTTTCCAACACATATTTCGAGAAAGATATAAGCGAGTTAAACTCAACTCAAAATATCAAATGTGTATAATGTAAAGTCTATACAATTATACGACTTTGTCTCAATAAATATACTTTTGAGTGATAGATGAGTTCAAGTCTCCACATACATTTTATTGATGAAGTTCCACAATATCCCCTTAGTAGTTCTTCGTCTTCAATTGATGAACGCCATGAAGTCTAAAGCTCAACTACACATTCTATCCTAATCCGAGACATAGCTATAAGTAGACTAAAAATCAAGGCATATAGTTTTGATAGCTAAGCTTGACAAACAAGCTTGAGATAGCAACACTTGCAAGTTCGACCGAGCAATGCTCTAAAAAATATATATCAAGACTTTACTTGTTCTTATTACAAGAAGTCCAGTTTCGAAAAGATAATAGTCATGAGATACTAGTAGAAAGTACTTTTGAAAAGTCTTACATGTATCAGGTTTTGACATGGTGAATGTCACATAGGTATTTGTGATACTTCTAAATGTAAAAAGTCTATACAATAGTCTTGAGATACATATTGCATTAATCCATATTCCAAAGATACTATGGAGAGAGAGTTTTACGTTCTTCATTCGTGTCTACCATCACGAAAAATTGAAGCCATCAAATCTTGATGTACGTTTACTGAATTAATTATAGGTTCAGTCGGAACCATTTTAGATTTCCAATATTACAAGTTGGATCGTTTCAAACACAGATTGTTAGATTTTTCGTGTTTGCCTGCTCTGATACCAATTGAAATAACGAGGGTACCAAGTACACCACAATTTTTTCGATATCAACCTATAAGTACAATACCTTGCGTGATCTAGTATAGGCAAAGACTGTCATTAAAATAGCAAACTACAAGGTATACACTTGGTATATAGTTCTGGGTCAAATCCGAACACAACCCAAGTGTTTCGGATTAACGTACAAGTGCAATTAGATTAATTATAACTTAAACAAATTATAATGCGGAAATTAAAGTAAAAGCACACAACAAGATTTTGTTAACGAGAAAACCGCAAATGCAGAAAAATCCCGGGACCTATTACAGTTTTGAATACTCTCATAATTACAAAGACACTACCAACTTCGTATAGTTGAGACCAAGTAAACTACCCTAGTTACCTAATTTCCTCAGTATCCATGCGCCTACAAAAAATATGGCCAAGGCACATGAATCCTAAGATAGAATCCACTATCTTAAGTTGCTTCAGCCTCTCGAAGACTTTAAGCACTCAAATCTTTCGATTGTATTCCAAACAGTAAAATACTAATTTTTTTGGTAACCACTCTCCTATCTCAGAAATCAATCATAGATATTTATGTTAAGTGTAACAAAGGATTTTCTTTTTAAAATCAACTAAACCATTTGTCGGGTTTTAGATATTCTAATATCTTGATTAAACAAATTAACCAGATCCAGTCAAACAAGACTACCAGATTCATGTACTGAAGAGTACCTCAAATGATATCTTGTCGATCTAAATTAAGACTAGAAAAAATAAGTCTATCAAAAGATAAACTAGATCTAGTCGGATCCTAGACAATCAATTTTGTGCACGAAGAAAATCACGAAGATGCAAAACCAATAAGAAAAATCTTTTTATCTTCAATCTTCAATAGTCTTATGTACCTGCATAAGAACAAACTTAACTTCTGACTTATGATCAATCATGCAACGAACAAAGTCTATTAAAAATGTATGATCACCATTCAATGTTAACTCTTGATCTAGTTTGAGTGACCATACGTCAGAATACAAGAATCTCAAGAATAATCAAACTAGGTACAATCAAGAGTTAACAACCGTTAGTCAATCAAATCAATAATCGAAAACTAAAATAACAATGCAATTCTAGTTTCCTACCAACGGGACTAATAAACGCTTCTTGATCCCAAAGAAGTCTTCAAACTAGCGGACGTAAGAGATTTCGCCTAATTAGGTCACTCTCCTTTCCAAGATATTATTATGAGAATACTATTAGTCGGCTACACTAGAAACATCAAAGATGAAGTTTACTTGGTTTAGGATAAGTTTGTAAGAAGAACAAATTTCACTATTTATATACCAAGGTAGTTTGGACACCAAGGAACTTCCATAACTGAAGATATTTTCAAGATATGCAATAAAACACCTAAATTCAGTTTTGTGAATTCCAACCGATGTCCAACTATATAACTGAAATTTTCATGAACAACTCAATATTAGCTAGAACTTAACTAATATATCTTTCAAGAGATGTGCTTTGATTGCTGGTAAAAAAAAACATATCAATTTCAAAAATCTTAAAATGATTTTCTGCTATTTTGGTTTGGGATCTTACCTTGAGTATCAAGGAATATCTTTGAACAGTTAAGAAATAAGACTTCCACACATATTCGAATTACTCATTATGTTGACAGCTTGAACTTTCTAATTTTCCAAACCCAATTTCTAAATCACACAAACCCTAAAGTGTACGTGACTTAGAGAAACCGGTTTTGCCTATTGGAACTGGTTCTACCATGACTCCTAAACCAAGTAGGATTGGTTCTACCTTTACTCCCAATATTATCTAGGTTAGGATTGGTCCAACCTTAATATCTTCAATAAAACTGGACCATCAATCATTATGATTTCTTTTCGACTATGAAACAAGTTCGTACATATACTTCCTTAAACTCATGTATTAAACCTATGTACGGGTATGTTTGGGAGCTTGGAAATGGGATAACACACTCTAGAATAGCGTATCTTAAATTTATTTATGATAACCTTGTTATTGGTTAGTATTAATGTTGTTTGTCTAAAATTCTATCATGTCTTAGGCTAGGTTCACTTGTGTTTGTTTGACTCCAGAAAAAGGTTAATATAAATAATTATTTTTAAGACAACTACTTATCTTAAAACAAAATAACTACATAACCCAAGTGAGGATATTTGTATCCCAGGTATTTAGAAGAATACAATAACCTCACTTTTTTAGCTTCCTAAAATCAAGGAAGGTTTAGTAATCCTAATCCAAGATTGGAATTGCAGTGAGACAAACACATTTTAACCATTTTTTACTAAATAACCCAACCTATGATGGGATATCAAGGGTAATAAAGATGACCAACTGTTGATGGTGGATTTTCATTTAAGGCTAAAATTGTAAAAGCCAAAATTATGCGCTGACATCTTGCAAAAGATAAATACTTCTTCACTTTACTAATTCACCTAGAATGGAGCATATGGAAACAATCCCAGTATTCTGTGAATTAAATACACGAAATTCATCCAGGTTGGAGCATGTAGCAACAATCCCCTATACCCTTTGAATTTACAGCATTATTAATTAATGCATGACCAGCCTTGTTTTTCTTGTACTCATTATCGGTGCGGCATGACGACTGAGTGTTGTTCTCAGCAGAGCAACACGAACCTCCAAGCATTAATAATGAAGCATGTATGAAATACTCGTATAGGCTGCAACTCTCGGTGGGTTATACTATCCCGATTGAGCATACATCTCTCGGTGTGTTATACTAGCCCGATTGAGCATATTTGAATCTGGACTGTCCATATCAGTCTCAGAAACGATCACGACCATCCAACTTTACCAGCATGATTGGATGGCTTAGATTGAATCCATGACCCCAAGCAGGTATTGGAATATTCACTATCGACCCAACGCGGGCCCCGCATGGTCGACCTCTCCAAAAGGGTGGCATAGCTTGCCAAACCATCCAAGCCAAAGCAGCGCAGACGTGAAACCCTAAATTAGGGTTTACGACACATTACATGTGTCGCAAATAAGTCTCAACCATCCATCTTCGCAGGCATAGATGGAGGGTGTAGATGTAGATTCAAAGGGCCCAGATCATGTCAACACAAACACCGTGGGCCCGCCTACATACCTGACCGATCGGTCAAGACCAACTATGGTAGGTTATCTTAATTCGTGCGCCCCAAACTTGGTATGACACACGGCCGGTAAAAAACATAATTAGGGTTTGTGTCGCGATCACGAGCGTCCATTTTCTCATGATCGAATGAAGGGTCCAGGAATAGACTAAGCAGGTCCGGTGAGTATCAACACGATCATCATGGTCCCATATATCTCCACACCTGATCGGCCAAGGCATATCATGCCTGGTTGCCTCGATTCTCACGCCCAAACTAGCGTGGTCACACCTCCCAATTGCAAACTAATCTCGACTACTCAACTTTTCCGGACAAATTGAGTTGCTTAGATCACGTTTCTATGGGATATTAAGGTATGGACGTGTAAACCATCTCGCCATATTTATACCATACTAATAGGCCAAGACCGACCAAGCTTGGTCTTCTTGAAACACATGCCCGAAGTTGGCATGACGCACGGATTTTGCGGCACCAGATTTCTGTCCCAAACTGATCTCGACCACTCAACTTCGCCGGAAAAATTGAGTGGCCCAGATCACACTTTCACAAGATGATGAGGTATGGGTGCCTGCATCATCATGCCGTCTACACACATGCATGATCGGCCCTGCCAAAATCGTATCCCAAGCTTGAATTCGACCAAGCTGAAGAGTGATGCTTGCACACCTCTTCAAAAACCCTAATTCCATTAACGGTCGCATATGAGTGTCTCAAAGATCATCTCGTACGTTCAACTTCACCAGCTTGGTTATACATCCCTGGTCATGAGTTAATTGGTCAGTGAGGCGTCATGGTGATCACCACCCGTCAATACACCACACCATGTGGTCGGCCAAGGGAGGACTTGCTTGCGCAACCTCCAAACCATCACATGAAGTAGGCTGGACATGAGTCTATTTTGAGACGCTCAAACAACGATGCTTCATACATGCCGAATATACTCGATGTAGTACCTGCATAGAATACACACGATACTTCACAAGTATCAACTTCCTAAATAACTTAGTTATTTAATCTAGTATTACATGATACTTTCTATGGGTCCCACGATACACACACTCGAGAAATCAATCATGTCACAAACTGGGGATACATACTGGGGTATTGGTCTGGCGGTTTACAGCGTGCAGCGCACAACGCGCCATCACAAGAACGTGTCAGGAAGTCATGGAGGGTTAGTGATGATGGGAGAAGTTGGCAAGACTAGTCGTGTGACACTAACACACAACTCCACTACTCCGTCACTCCACTTTCTCCACTTCCCACGATATACGAGGGTTAGGCTTAAAGACTTGTATAAAGAGGTTATCCTCCCTATTTTCCGAACAAGACAAGACAACACAAAAACCAAGTGTTAATACAAAACGTATTCAAACACCCAGAGCCTGCTTGCATTAATTGTAAGCCTGCTCACATTTCTGTTACAAGTCATAAACAGCCTACATCTTCACAATCTCACACCTTCTTCGCTTCCCTCCCTAATATCAACCCCATCTCCTTCACTTTGTGACCGAAACAAGTCTGGAACGACCATTTCTTGGTTAAGGCTAGAATTGTATAGATTGATATCTCGAATCAAAAGCACTCCCGTGCAGTGCATTTGTTTAGGGTTTAGATTTATTTATCATCCACACACCTCAAATTACCAAAACCAGCAGAATTAGTTTTTACCCATAAACACCTACATAATCTAGTAACGAGTTACAAAAATTACATCGATATCGCAATTACGAAGTTCAAAAGATAAACATTATTTTTCGTAATTCAATAGACCAATATAAAGCACTTATCACTATTGATATATTATTCCTTGACGCTTTGATCACAATATGATCATCAAGTCTATTATACTAGAGTTTTTCATATATAACTTCGCATGTTATATTTTCAATCAGAAATGAGTTGAAAGCTTATAATATAGAAATGGAAACAAGTCAAGTCATGTATTACTAACCTCTAGTGGAAGGATGATGTTATCGTCAATGTCAATACGTCTTCGGAATCTTCAGGTCTGCAGAGTAATACGTGTATGTCTCAATATTTCTAGACTTCCTATTCTAACCTAAAAAAGTTGACTATAGTAATCTAATCAAGCGACTTATGAGTTTTGATACTAAAATATGATAACCAACCTTGACGTACCAACGCTTGGTGGGTTCAACCGAGCAATGCTCTAACACTCCACATATCCATTTTTTGGTCGTACAAAATGCACCAACCCTTTATTACGTCAGGGGTTAAATCCTACTTAATAAAAAGTTTGGCACAACAGAGATAATGGACAATTGGGTTCTAACCAAAGATCGATAAATTGGTTGCCTCCAACCAATGCAATCACCTCTCTTGTATATTTAAGTTAGTCGACACATATTCTTATTTTAGGGGAGAATGTAGCACTATAACCTTTTGAGAAATAATGAACCACATAGTTGAGAGCGGAGGAGATTAAGAGCTCACATATCGGCATGTGCATCCAATTAGAGACCTTATGATTGTCCCAGTGTAGAGACCTTGAAACTTAAAAAACTCCTCCTTTACCCCACAATCCGTCTCTATCATCATTGTCATGTAAAATACCAGATTCTCCTGTAGCTTTGTCAATAACCTTTACCTTATATAGTGATTTTACACCCATTATATTCCTTGGCACGGTGTGAAAATGACCGTAGATGTCAACTGCATCATGAAAACCACAATTACCATCTAACAGATCACTCATTAACGGATCGTTGTGAGGATTAACAAATACTTAGTTTACTCTACGATGTGAAGGTTCGAATTCATAGGAGTTGTCACTCGAATCGCTCATTTTGGATTCAAGAATCTCAAAACCGAAATTTTCAACAAAAAAAAAACAAAAATCCTTTTCTCATTCTTTCTCAATTATTCTAATTCTAAAACTAAAAATAACAGTAACTCAGATTATTTATCTAACGTACCTATCCAATTTAATCATTTAGAAACAAAATCTTCCCCCCTCTCCTTTTCAGCGATAACAAAACCCATCACCGCCTGAAATCTTTCTTCTCAGATTTACTCCGATGGAGCACATCTGGGTAGATCTACAGCCTATTTTGTACTTTCGCTACCAACATATAAATCTAGTTAAGATTTTCAAACTCTTTTTGGTTTAGGGGTTTTGTTCTTAGCTTTCTTTTAAATATCTAATATTTCTTTGTCTGATGATGATGTTAAACAAATGGGGTTTGGGTTTTTGTAAGTGAAACTCTTCTTCAATTTCTACTGAAACAACAACAACATCACCAACTTCGACTCCTTCACTAGAAACAAAAAGAACAACAACTTCAACTGCAAAAGACACTACATTCGGAACTTCAACTCTTACAAAGACATTAACCATATTCCGATCGATCCCGACTAGATCCATACCGACTCAACTCGCTTCATAAATTAGATACTATTTTAGTTTAGTTTGTTATTTTAGTTTTGATTGTATTACAAAAACTTGATAAATAGTTGGATCACTTGGTGATTCTAACAACTCTAATTCATGTAGAGTTGTTACTTTTCTTAATTTTTCCCTTAAATCTTATTTGGTTACTTAGATCTTAGTTTATTGGTAAGTTAGGGATGGGTTTGATTGAAAGGTGGAATTAGTTTATCTGTTTTCATGAAAAAATTGTGGACGTGATATAATCGTCTTTTTGTTTATTTATCACAAAGGTCATGTAAAACACCAATGTAACAATCCCTTTCTCTAATCGGTGCTATCAATATAACAATTTTATAAAAGTGTGGACAAAAAAAAACTGTTAATATAAAATTGTCGAATTCGGGGGTAATTGAATCCAAATATCTAATCAAACATGATTGAAATATAAATTAAATAACCCATTATGTGATCTAACTGTAGGTTTTGGGTTTCTTATATTGGGTACTAAACCTTCATTAAACCATGTTTATGGAACAATACTGGATATCAACAGTAATATACCGGCGATAGAGTAATTCTGGCAGTGAGTTACACATATTGCAATAATGATGAAGTTAGGTTGGGATTTGAGAGAAAAAAAGGAAGATGATAGTTAATTAATGAACATGAAGTTTACCTATATAATATGATAATATGTGTTTAGTTTGTATACCCAACCTAATAAGAGTCATACACAATTCGATTTGGATAGTTGAGATGGGATGTAGGAAAAATTTGGATCGGAATGTTCAAAATGAGAAAAGTTCCCAAGGAAAAAATAAAAAATGAGCTGCTCCCCAAATAAAAAGGATCCATGGACACTCTTAGATGGAAATTATCATACATGATTTGCACCATTTTCTCTGCAAAACTCAAACGACAATGAATTTAAATCTAATATTTTGAAGATACGTTCCTCTTATAAGACTCTACGTTCCTAACAAAAATGAGAACAATCCGAGATATCAAACCTCACCATCTACCAACCTTAATTTCAACCGTTAACTTTTAACGATTGATATTCAAATGGGTAGATGGTGTTGTTATACGTCTCGAATTGTGCTCATTTTTATTATGAATGTATAGTCTTATGAGAGGAACCTATCATCAAAATATTAGATTTAAATTCATTGTCGTTTGGGTTTTGCGGAGAAAATGATGCAAATCATGTATGATAATGTCTATCTAAGAGTGTCCATGGATCTTTCCTCTTTAATAAACCCGAAAAAATAAAACAACCCATACGGGCCCATACGAGTGATCATTTTTGATCAGTTCCAGGCTGGCCCATTAGAGGTGGTTTTGGACCTTTTGGTCACGGTCATCAAAATAAGTTTGACAGGTTATTCAAATATTTATTAGATGTTACTATATTTGTGCCCGTGCTACACACCGGTGATTTCTTTTCTTTTAACTTGGTGTGGCGGGGCTTCGCCCCACCCCATAATGGTGCATTACTGATTTGATGTGCGGGTGGCTTCGCCCGCCCCGTGGTTAAGCATTTTCGATTTGGTGTTGTTGGGTGAATATATACATTAAATAGTAAATAAAAGATAGGAAATATGTGTGGATTTTTTTTTTATGTGGGAAAAATCCTTTTATTTATTCCTTTTATTTATTAAATATGTGTTTTTTTTCACTGTATGTATTAATTTGGAAAAAAAAGTCTCAATATGGTAGGTACTCGACTTCCGAATTGAATTTAAACTTCCATAAAATTCCAAACACGGTAAGTAAAGTTTTATTTTCTGAGTTTGTAACCTTTTAACCAATCATACGTAGACAAATGTCCTCACCAGAGATTACGTCGTTGCTAAAAATTCAACAGGGTGTTTTGCAATGGAAAAATCATGTTCCGACCCCGGTCATCAATAGACAGAGTAGGCTGCTGAATCCTAAAAATGGTATAGTGTTCACAAAACTCAAAAAAACCTTTTTTCGGCCTATATGAAGCGAGAGTTTCGTCACCGTTTAATGTGGGAGATTTGTTTTTCTAGGCCTTTAAGTCTTTAGATTGCTCGAGTCGTCACCTTATAAGTTATGCATCGATGCATATATCTCTTAACTTAACTTTGTGTAGCCACATCGGCACATGGATTCGGTGCTTGCATCCTAAGATCACAACACAATCCGACTAAAGAATTTGTGGTGTATCTACCAAGTCAATTGTAATGTACTGTGGTATTCCATGATGTAATATAAGATGAGGATGAAGCTATAATAAGTAAATGGAGTAACTCAGTACCGCTGTACTTCCTCTTCTTTATCTATTTTCATGATAAACACTAAATGCAGGTACAAGCATATTTAAGGATGAAGAAGACCTAACACTGAAGCCTAATCATCACTGACCTTACACGTGGTCGAGATGCCAATGTTCATCCTTAACAGACTTACAATAACTTAAAATAGGGTTAACAGCTAAGACACAATTAATTAATTAAACTGAAAGATAAACACATCCTCCTGATGGATGCAGCATACCACAGAAGCAAGATAGTGCAACACGGGACCATGACAATACTTCCCTCTTCAGAATATCCTTGTCCTCAAGGATGGCATTTAGGAAACTGAGCTCTAACGTTTTCCAAGTCCTCCCAGGTAGCATCAGCTGGGGTGATGTGTGACCACTAAATCAAAAGTTGTTGTATTGCCTTACATTGACGAAAACCCTAATGTGAATCCAGGGTACCTATGTGCTTGAGGATGATCTCCCCATCTAAATATACCAAGGGAAATGAAGGCATTGTTGATGCAGCAACACCTAACTTTTTCTTTAACTGGAGACATTGAAGATATGGTTAATCTTGGATCATGGAGGTAACTCTAATTTGTAAGCCACTTGACCCACCTTCTGAATCACAGGAAATGACCCATAATATCTAGAAGACAACTTGAAATTTTTGCGCAAGGCCATGAAAGTTTGTATGTAGGGTTGTAACTTCAAGTAGACCATTTCCACCAAAACAAAGGACATATCTGTTCTTTTTTTTCTTCAGCAAACTGCTCCATTATCTCTTGTTCCTTGTGTATGTTTTCCTTCAAAATGTCAAGGACTGCATCTCTCCATTGGAAATATTCTTTAACTTAAGCTACTGATGTATTGGCTACATTAGGAAAAACTAAGTGGGGTTGAATATACCCATATAGAGCTTGAAATGGAGACATCTTCAAGCTGGTGTGGAAGCTGGTATTGTACAATCATTCTGCTAATGGGAGCCAGTTGAACCAATGTTTAGGTTTATGACCTGTCATACACCTTAAGTAACCTTCCAGGCAAGCATTATCTCTTTCATATTGGACATCTGATTGAGGATGATAAGTAGTGATCGTGTTAAAATATTCACCCAGGGTTTTAAAGAGTTCTTTCCAAAACTTGTTAGTGAAGACTTTGTATTTGTCTGAGATAATGGAAACTGGTAAGCCATGTAACTTGAAAAATCTATTTAAGAACTCTTGAGTTATTATGAGTGTTGTGTAGGGATGAGTAAGTCATATAAAATGACTATACTTGGTGAATCTTTCCACTACCACTAGGATAACATCCTTATTATGTGACTTAGGAAGACCTTCAATAAAATCCATGCTTATGTGTTTCCAGGCATGATCTGGTACTGGAATTAGTTCTAGAAGACCAAGAGGGTGATGATGCCACAACTTGTTTCTTTGGAAGGTGTCACATTGGCTGACTAGAAGTAAATTATCTTGTTTTAACCCTTTCCAATAAAAATAAGCTTTGGTTCGGAGATAGATGACATGAATACCTGAATGACCCACAATTGCATATGAGTAAATGGAATGCAGAATATGTTGCCTCTTTTTTTTTTCTCAATCAATATAAACTTTTTATTAACAATGCTCACCTCAAAAACAGTATAAAAAAAACTTTATTAGGCATTACAAAATTGTGAAAGGAAACAAAAATTAGCAGAACCTATAATAGGTCTGATATGGGTTTTCTAAAATAAAATAGCTTCCATCTAAGTAAGCTTTAACACTGCCCTCTATGGCCATATTATTAGCAGTGAATTTTATTTCCATGTAACTGTTATCAAACTCAATACTGTGCAAATTTTCACTTACTTTATCCATATGGAAATAATGAACAAGGGCAATTTATTTCTCTTTGTAGATGGTGGATTTTCGACAAAGGGTGGAGTTGTAAAACTATACTCTAGATTCGGCAATCGTATGAATATTGAGGCTCACGTCTCTCAATTAAAGTATGAAAGCTCATGCCACAAATCTCTGACTGATAAGGCTGTCTCTTAGAGTACGTGAAGATGTGTAGTCTCCCAGCTGAGATCACGGCACATCTCATGAATACTGAACAATTTCAGTAATTACTCCGGATCCGGCAATTAGATGAGTATCGAGACTCATGTCTCTATGCATGAAAGCTCATGCCACCTCAGATGGAGAAAGTCTCTCAGAGAAGATGCAGATGTGCAGTCTCCCAGATGAGACCATGGCATATCTCATAACCCTCTGATGGAGAAAGTCTCTCAGAGAAGATGTAGATGTGCAGTCTCCCAGCTGAGACCACGGAACATCTCATAACCCTTTGATGGAGAAAGTCTCTCAGAGAAGATGCAGATGTGCAGTCTCCCAAGTGAGACCACGTCACATCTCATATTGTATAGAATCGAAAGATTGGGCGACAACGTCTTTGGGATGCGACCGGTTTTCCCCAACTATGCAAAAAGAATATGACACTCCAGCAAGTTCATATTGCTCAAACCCTCAGATGATTAGTGCTCTTATACAGGGAGACCTTCTAGAGTCATCAATTAATTATCTGAGATCGTCTGAATATCCAGCAATATTCTACGAACCATCGTCTGAATATCCAGCAATATTCTACGAACCATCGTCTAAATATCCAGCAATATTCTACGATTTTCTGTTATATTTCGTCACTTAAATTCGTGGTTCTTCCCAGTAGAATGCCACGGATTAGTGATAAATATCCGACGAAACAGGCATCTGAGTATCGAATAAGCCCTGACAAAAATGGTGCAAGTGTAATTAGCAAATAATGCACAGACCAGCATGAACGAATGAGAAACCTATGCAAAATAGGAAAGAAAATACTAATAATAAAAAATTAGCAAAAGCACTAGGGAACTGGGTTCACCAGCCGGCCAGTCATGCCGTGACCAGTCTCGTGCCCAATTTTATATTTTATCATATTTTTGCTATTTTCCTGATCTCGTGAAAATCCTCTCGTTCGAGCAATTTTCTTTATTTTAAAGAAATTATCCAAACCACATGGTTTTATCAAAAATAATAAAATTAGGGAAAGGTGACATGGGACCGCCGGCCGGCCAGTCAAGCCCTGGCCGTGGCCGGTCCCACACCTCATGTCCTCATTATTTTATTATTTCTCTTGATTATGAAAATTCCCTGATTTCTTATGAATTTTCTCTAAAATCATGAAAACTACCTAATTTCATGTCTTTTTACCTAAGTCACATGATTTTATCAAAAAATAATAAAATTAGGAAAAGGTGACATGGGACCGCCGGTCGGCCAGTCATGCCATGGCCGTGGCCGGTCCACACCTCACTTCCCCATTATTTTATTATTCCTTCTCAAATTATGAAGATTCCTTGATTTCATGAATTTTCCTAAAATTAACTAATTCATGTATTTTTATCACATGATTTTACCAAACATGATAAAATTAGGAAAAAATACCATGGGACTGATCCCTTGAAATCTTCCTGAATTTTACTCTCGGGCTGTTTTCACCTCATGAACGATCTTAAAACCTAAATATTCCCGCGAAGGGAGATAGGAAATTCTTTTCCGTACGGAATGGATGGGCGGACCATCAAAATCCGAGTCCGTATGAGAATTCTACGTCAATTCTACTAAAGGACGTTAGCTAGAGTTTCAACCTAGCCGGTCCCACGTGTTTTATTTATTATTTGGTATTTTGTTTCATGATTTCATGAAAACTCCCCGATTTCAACAAAATATTTTGGTTTTCAATAAATGCCTCTGATTTCATGTAAAATTCCCTTAAAATCATAGAAAAATACATAAAATCACATGAAACTGAGAAAAGCGTGTGGGACCGCGTGTCAGCCGGCCGGCCATTCCCTAGCCGTGGCCGGTCCCACAACTTGTAATTCCTTGTTTTATTTATTTTCCCTCATCTCATGTGTTGTTCCCAGTTTCAGCAAAATCATGGATTTTGCATATTTTCTACAAATGTTGCTCAAACGTGCACCAGAAAATATCAAAATTCTCAGGACTGAAACACAAACATTGTGGTGACACGGGCACATCCCCTTGACCGACCAAGGGTGACCCTGAGGCTTGCAAACAGCTGATCCCGCATGTTTTACTGATTTTAACCTAATTTGCTCAACTGCTCATATTAGGTTCAAACTCTTTCCAAACTATTGGAAGTTTGCTCAGACGACCATCCACTGGTCCCACACGCACCATGAGCCAGTCTCATGACCTCTTGGTCGGCCCATCACGTTTTCATAATACCAGGTTTTATTATTCGTTGCTCACGCGAGCATTATTTCGGTAAATGATTAAACCAACATTTATTCATTATATCACCAACTGGTCCTCAAGAGACTTTGGTATTTCTGCTCATTCGAGCATCTGGGAATTGCATGGTGAACCCGTCATCCCATGTAGCCGGTCCCATGTATCTAGTCCCATGTTGATTTGCAATAAATCACCATTTTGGTGAAATTAGGGTTTTGAATCCAGAGCTCTGCAGAAACGTGATTCTGAGCAGATTCAAACACTCTGATAATTTTATGTTGATTTCATGATTAACATTTTTATTTATTTTGCTCGACCCAGCAGTCAATAAATTAAATTATTATTTTATTCGGTCCTGCTACCAATAAATTCATCAAACTGGAAATTTTGCTCGAAACGGAAATATTCACTTAAATTAGCAATATTCGTTCAGACTAGCAATATTTGCTCGAATCAAAGAATATTGGTTCAACTATCAATATTCGACAATTCAGCAACACAATTTGCTCGTTTTAGGTTATGATACCTCGTCTCAGCGGACATACATTTAATTCATGAGTTTTGGAACATTTGATAAAAGGTGTTCAACTCAGCACTACATGGACTCATCATCCCACAAAGTCAACAACTGACTTCACTATCACGAGATTTCAATCGTGTCACAATGGGGGGATATTAACTAGGGTTTTGGTATGGAAGTCTACGGCACGTGTGTTCACCAACGATGAGAATGTGAGCAAGTCGTGCAATCAGTTGGAAGAATCAGCAAAGTAGTGGGTGGAGAATTAACCAAGTCTCCGCACGATGAGTAATTGGTTTAACACGATTTCCCACTCTCTGATTCCATCAACTGTCACGCTTCATGGGATCATGGTGTTTTCAACTCCGGCATTATAAAATGCCTCTGAATCCTGATTGAAATAACAAGGTAGAACAACATTGAACAAGATTCGAACAATTCGAACACTCAAGCAATATTTTCTTAAATGAGCAATTTCTCATCAAAGTTCATACAGACAATATTTCGTCTACACGAACTCACAGAAGTTTCTCTCAATCAAGCAAAACTCAATCATTCAGAGCGTTTTCACGCCGAAATCACAACACACCTACAATCTCAGATCACCATTGATCTCACATATTTATCAGCTTCCCTCCTACAGATCAACCCATCCTCTCTTGTGACCGAATTTACTCTGGAACGTCCATTGTCTTGGTTTAGGTCGGTGTACTACAGATTGATCTCTCGAATTCAAAGCACTCCCTTCTTGCAGTGCATCTGTGTGAGGTTCAACATTTCGCTCGGTTCAAGGAGTCTCCACATGGTCGACTCTTCAATTCCGTAAAAACCAGAAAATCGTTTTTCCCCATCTACAGATTGGCGACTACAGTGGGAGATTAATCTCTCGGTTGCAATCTCTCGGTTTCACGAGATGGCTGGTCTTAGGTTTGGATTAGTCACATGTTCCAACACCAACTGCGCTAGCACTAGCAACAACGACAATGAAGACATTCCGGAAACAATTCCGATCACAAATACTGATGGTGGTGATATTACTACTCCTCATCCTTCGTTTGGCCGACACCCTGAGGAAATCAGAGGAAACCAACCACTTACTATTGTTGATCTCACCAAAGCGCAAGAAATCATTGCACAGAATCAAACAGACATGGTTGCAGCACAGAAGAAGCTATTTGATCAGTTGAAGAATGTCACTGACAAGATGTCAGAGAAAATTCAAGGAAAGGGGAAAGAGAAGAAGAAATCCTCAGATGACAATCCTGAGGTAATTCCAATTCATACAGTGGATGGTGACGAAGCCGGAAAAGCTACAGGCGGTCTATCAGCAAAGGAGTCATCAAACTTCATTACTCGTGAAGACTTGGAGCGTTTTCTGGAGAACCGTGGAAAGGGAAACACATCACACGTTTATCGTCACCAACCTCCTTATCCTGCCGCTACACAGAGGATTCCCCTTCCTAAAGGTTATATTTCTCCAACTTTTACTCTGTATGATGGAACTGGCAATGCTCGAAAACATGCCTCTCGCTTTCTTGAAGCTTTGGGAGAACATGAACATAACCATGTCATCCGTATCAAGGAATTCTCAAAATCCTTGAAAGGCAGAGCATACACCTGGCACAACAACATCGTACCAGGGACTATCAACAATTTGGGAGAAATGATTAACGCCTTATACAGGAAGTACCTCTTCGTGTCAGAGGAAGTGACTCTCTCTGACCTTGGAAGGATGTTTCAGATGGTCAGTGAAAATCCCAATGACTATGTGAAAATATTCAGAGTCCAAGCCCTGGATTGTCATGATCCAAATGTCACGGAGAAGCAACTGGTAGATTTGTGCATCAACGGCATGCTCCCGGTTTACTAAGCTTTACTGGAAAATCTTCGATTCCAGACTTTCTCAGAGCTTCATGAAGCCGTGAAGAGATCGGAAACCACTGCACCCGCTCTACTGGAAAGGACAAGAGATACAAAGGATGAATAACTGCGAGACATTCGAGGTAGAATACGTCTGATCAAGAAGTAGTAAAACCTCTAGCCTTCCACAAACAACAGAAGGGAGAAAATGGAAAGCCAAGATACCGTGCAAGCATACCTCATCTCCTGCACAAAGGAAGGATAAGCAAGATGCACAAGCCTCTGACCAACGCACAGGAGCTCCTGATCAAGAAGCACCTGACTTTCCTTTTTACAATGAAGAGGTGATCGAACTCCTGGATGCATGAGTCCAAGATGGTGCAATCAAGTTTCCATATGTCCAGAAAGAACCAACTGAAGAATACGTGGAAAGTCCTCGTTGCTGCCGCTTCCACAGGTTCGTCAATCATCCCATAAGCGACTGCGGAGTTTTGAAGCACATTTTCAAATAGAAGGTTGATCCACAAGAACTAGGGACTGAGGGAGTACACAAGAATCCTCTCTCAGTCAGAACCTTCTGAACAACCTATCAAATAAGCAGTTAAATCCTTGGTCGAACGTGAATTGCATTGCCTGTCGGAGGCACATAGAAGAGACATGTCCACAGTACTGAACTACATCGTGTCAAGAAGTCCATTCCGAAAATACTTCTTGAGCCTCCAGCCATATACCAAGAGATGTACGACTGGGGACTGCTTACCACAGTCAAACTCAGAAGAAACGAATTTGGAAGAACATTGATCGATACTGACACCGCCATCAGCAACATTCCACTAAAAACCATCGGATCCACATGCATCACTCGGAAAGAAGATACTCATGCTCCATATCAATCAGAGACCTTGAAGGAGCGCTCGGAAGTACTTATGGCTACATCATTCTCAAAGTGAACATAAGCTCAACCTGGACAGAAACCAAGTTTCACATAATCAGGAAGATCCAGTATGTGACATGTCCTTCAGACAAGCGTGGATCCACGCTGAAAGATGGGTACTTACAAATCGCCTTTGGTTACACATCTCTTCAACGAAGAAAGTTCTGATACAGAATATTTAACGGACATTCCATCATCAGAGTACTTTGAGGAATTTCAAGACGAGGTTGAAGCAAGAACCTGCAAAAGATGCATAAACATTCATCAAGAGGTTCCGCACTCAGGCAAGTCTCATTCCATGTCTATGTTATTTATTTCCTCACATGCTATCCTAGCATGGGGACTTAATTATGCTAGCAACTCTTCAAGACGTTATGAATGGTAGCTTCACCACATTAGTATTTTACCAAGTGGTTGAATCTGACGTTTCTCCGAATCAAACACTGAAGCATTCATTACTGACGTCCAAACATGGGAAAGAACACTTTGGGATTTTCTCCTGAAAGTCCATGTGTTCCAAAAAATTAGAAATCTCTGATGTCGGCACAAGTGTCGAATCCCACTACTGCAACGAAAGGGATGCTGAATCAACAGAAGATACCCCAGGGCCGAGATGATAAAACCCCTAAGACATTCGATGCTTAAGGAATATATGCTTCAATGCTCAAGCATCTAAAAGCCATCAAATTGTACTCCCAATCAAAGGGTACAGTTTCAGCACAAATATCTCGATGATGACATATTGGTTCAACACCAACACAATCGAAGTGTAACTAAACTACAGTCGATAAGTCTTCATTATTCCATGATAATACTTCTGAAGAATATGCGACATTATCTATACATGGATGACACTAACTCCTTCAACATACACTGGGAAACCTGAGGTGATTCCGTGAAACTTCATCAACAGGATTTCTCTACATCACAAGCCCTGCATAATTGAGGAACTTTCTCTCTTCACTAATCATATCCAGTATGAAAACTACTGATGCTATCTACCACAACAACATCGACTCACTTGCAAAGCCAGTTCATGTTCATAGGCTCATTGGAGGAAGGAGAAAGGGTCACATCTATAATCATAATTCTAGCCTTTTCGGTCATTGGAGCAACTTCAATCATGGTACCAGCATCAACAATAATCTCTATAGGAACACCATACATGATCTCAGCAATCGACAAGGATATCTGGAGCGTAATCATTGATGGCTTCAGCACCAACAACTCAGGAGCAACATCCTCAGGGCTTCATCAACTAATCATTCTCTGAAGTGTTACACATGAAGCAGACTTCTCTAAGAACCAATGATTCATATCAAGATGTGCAGACATGATAATATGCGCACACGAAAGTCTTCCCAAAGCTGGCACGACTGGTGGGCATAATCCAAAGTCTTCTACAAGATGTTTTCATCACCTTTACAAATGAGATACAACACACTCCAGGCCATGGGTTTGGAAAAACGTATCAATGGGTGAGGAATGGGACAATGTTTCCTCAAACAAAAGATGTTAGTCTATGTCTCTTCTACAACATACCAAAAGGGCGCATTAATCGGGCATACGAGCTAAAAGACATGGCCTTTACCGTCAGGTCTACGAAACATGAAAATTTCATACGGGATTACAAATTACAGATGTGCACGCTTTGTTGGCTGATCTCTACAACTCAAAATTGAGTGATTCTTATCTCATGAGATAACACAGTCTCATAGATTCAAAATTTGGGGTCAAGCATCAAATTCTGACGTCGTATGAGGTTCCTCCAGCTTCCAGAGAATACAACATGCAAGCAGAAATTTGTAGACGGGTTCATAACCCCACAGTCGATCGATCTCCGCCAGGTCTTTTCGCTAAGTTCTACATCAAGGTACCTCCAGCTTCTACCACCTGGATCTTTACATCAATTTATTACCCGGGGCCTCTATATAGGTCTTCCCAGAAGAAAATAAAACGAAAAGAAGATGTTTAACAAAACACTGGGGACTGGCGCTCCACTGCAACAGTTTTTTCATTCTTCTCTACTGGTGGCTCGATTTCTCCTATCACTGAAGCAGAAACAATCGAGGTTTCCATAACTTCAATGATGACCTTCTCATGTCCTTGAAGTGCAGGGATGGTTGTCTCTCCATCAATAACTCCAGGGCAGCTCGAGTTATCTTTATTGGTTTCAATATCCTCAACTTCGGTATTTGGCACCTAATACGAAGATTACATGAGGTTAGAGCAATCTAAACATGAGACCAAATGAGATCATAAAATAAATTATACAAGCATTCCAACATCATCAGGGTTCATCATTATACACTCGGGGCACAAGCAAATAGCATGAAAGTCATGAAAATATGTTTTGCGGCAAGCTCGTCTGAAGAGACTTTACTCTGTCTTGTACAAGATGACGAACTGGGATCAATATACAAGTAATTTGGGGATGGGTCATAACCATTCTCTTCGTATGTATGTCCTCTACAGCATATCCAAAATTCAAAGAAATTGAAGAAACTAGCAAGGAGATGTGGCCAAAACATTGGACAACATACAATCTGGAAAAGTTCTGAAAGTCTCCTGGAAGTTTATTGTTTCTCCTTTTTCAGGTCCTAAACGTTCTCACAACTCAAGAATCTTCTTTAACAAAGCTTGGAAATTTTCTGGGCTTGAAGATACATATGCAAATCGCTAAAATCCAACTTCGAACAAAGATGCTGCGGTGTTTTTGCTAAAGGGCTGAAGTCCGAAATTTTCTAGTGACGTATTTCAGCAAAATTACTCGTATACTTATGTGGATTCTCATTCATTCATCCACAAATCAGAAATTGCATACCTCTATGAAGATATTACAGGAGACATACTTACTGGGGGAATCTCTAAATCATTTGAAGGCTCGGTAACGCCGGAATCTTCATCGGCAACGCCACTATCTCCATTCGGGGATTTTGGGAATTCTCCATATTCCCATATCCCAAAGAAGAGCCCGCTTCATCAACATGCTGCTTATCTACAATGATTTCTTTCTGGATTCATCAACGAAAATTATTATTATTCAAGGAGATGCCACAATCACCTACACGAAAATGGATACTTACATCGGCTTCTTCATTAGTGCTGGATTCATGAATTGTTTACCCTGGGAAAAAGTTGAAGACCGTCAATCGATGGGTCAGAAGTCTAAAAGAAATAACAAACCTTGGTCTCATGATCCTAATTGCACAGGCAAAGTCATGGCACAAGGAGCGCTAACAACTCGTCAAAGAAACGGCTGGGGACTACATGTCATTTGCTAGCATCTTGTAGTCCTTACTTCTGGGTTCTCCGCTCCCGTAGACTTTATTCCATTTCCGTGGAGTCTACATTGATCCAGGATCTCACTTCACAATCATCGTATAGTAAAGCCAATGAAATATGAAGAATCTCTCACCATCACCCAGAGGTTCCAGTATCACTTCTTAAAGTTTCTTCCGTAGAGATGTTATCTCTGGAAACACCATCTTTGGAAGTATCATCATGGGAGTCAGTCATTCCCGCAAAGTGGATACTTCAGCACATCGTTCATACCAAGCGCAGGCTTCGACAGAATAATGAATCATGGAATAAAGGTGCTCACATCAGCGTCTACAAAAATGGTAACGATCCAACTCTTACCTATTTACAATTTCACTAGTTGTAGTGATATTAGCGTCAGAAATTTCGAAAACTTGCTCGTTCTGTCAAACCTGCGAAGACGAGCAAAATTCATTATTCAAAATGATTACTTGATTTTCATAAAATTGTGAACAACCTACACAAACTTTTACTGTGTGAACATTCACTGGTTCTTCAAAATTGGGCAAACCTTCATTCTACAATTTTGAAAACTCACAGATATTATTTCACCATGTAAAATTGTCTACTTTCAACAGTTGTTCAAAATCAAAACATTGATTTTACAAAATATATATATTTAACGTGAAACTCACGTAAATTTGAAAAATATATCTATATATTTTTGCTCCGTCACACGATCATCTGTCTTTGAAGCGAGAGTATATTTTCAAAGATTTCCGAAAGCTCGAAGATAAAATTTTCATGAAAGATCACAAAGAAATTTTTATTACTAACAGACGCACGTCTATTTAAAAAAAAAAAAAAAACTTTTCTCTCGTACGACCATCCACCTTTGAAACGAGAGTTTATTCCACTTCGTGAAAGCTCACATCTCTTGTGATAAAAAATTAATTCTCATGAAAGCTCATACACAAGGTTTTATCACTGAACAGAAGTTATATACCCATAATATGTCACGGCTACATATTTATTTAAAAAAAAAATCTATTTCCTTCGTATTAGCATTTTCTTTTAAAAACGAAGGTTTATGCTAGTTTTGTAAAAGCTCACACCTCTTGTGATAAAATACTAATTCTCATGAAAGCTCATACATAAAGTTTTATCACTGGACATAAGTTTATGTGCATAAAAAAAATCTATTTTTCCTCGAATTTTCCAAAGCGAGGTTTATTTCGGTTTTGTGAAAGCTCATACCTCTTAATGTAAGATTTTGTTTCCCATGAAAGCTCATAAACAAAATTTTATCACCGGACACAGGTCTATTTTCAAAGAAAAATCTCTCCTAAATCAGGGATTATTATTAGTTTTCAAAACTAACGATTGAATGAACATACGTTTAATAAAATAAGGGTTTTTCTACAAAACTCACATTAACATATACACATGTATAAAATTTCAACATGATGAAAGCATGAGAAGCTCATGAAATCAGCAAGTTTCAAAAATAAAAAATAAAAACACAAAAGGATTAATTCCCTTTTATACCTAATTTTATTTCCATAAGGATTTCCTTTTTGGGCCCGACCCGTGAATCCTAAACCAACCAAGGTTTCACCATCGAATCAGCGTTTCAACACGAATTTATGTTCACTGGATGACGCCCTATTATTCCACTGGGGTTTTCGCTCAAACCGTGATTTTCTCATTCAGTCGAAATCCGGTAACATCTAATCTTATAACTAAGTTCAATTACTCATTTCTATTTATGCCTGGAAAATCACCATTCAATGCTGACTGAGGAACATGAATGTTCCTCACTAAGCAGGGGACTTAATGTAGATGGTGGATTTTCGACAAAGGGTAGAGTTGTAAAACTATACTCCAGATTCGGCAATAGGATGAATATTGAGGTTCACGTCTCTCAATTAAAGCATGAAAGCTCATGCCACAAATCTCTGACTGAGAAGGCTGTCTCTCAAAGTACGTGAATATGTGTAGTTTCCCTGCTGAGATCACGGCACATCTCATGAATACTGAGCAATTTCAGTAATTACTCCGGTTCCGGCAATCGGATGAGTATCGAGACTCATGTCTCTATGCATGAAAGCTCATGCCACCTCTGATGGAGAAAGTCTCTCAGAGAAGATGCAGATGTGCAGTCTCCCAGCTAAGACCACGGCATATCTCATAACCCTCTGATGGAGAAAGTCTCTCAGAGAAGATGTAGATGTGCAGTCTCCCAGCTGAGACCACGGCACATATCATAACCCTTTGATGGAGAAAGTCTCTCAAAGAAGATGCAGATGTGCAGTCTCCCAGCTGAGACCACGTCGCATCTCATATTGTATAGAATCGAAAGATTGGGCGACAACGTCTTCGGGATGCGACCGGTTTTCCCCGACTATGCAAAAAGAATATGACACTCCAGCAAGTTCATATTTCTCAAACCCTCAGATGATTAATGCTCTTAGACAGAGGAGCCCTTCTAGAGTCATCAATTAATTATTCGAGATCGTCGAATATCCAAAGCAATATTCTACGAACCATCGTCTGAATATCCAACAATATTCTACGATTCTCTGTTATATTTCGTCACTTCAATTCGTGGTTCTTCCCAGTAGAATGCCACGGGTTAGTGATAAATATCCGACGAAAGAACATCCGAGTATCGAATAAGCCACGACAAAAATGGTGCAAGTGTAATTAGCAAATAATGCCTGAGACAAGCATGAACGAACGAGAAACCTATGCAAAATAGGAAAGAAAATACTAATAATAAAAAATTAGCAAAAGCACTAGGGGACTGGGTTCACTAGCCGGCCAGTCATGCCGTGACCAGTCCCGTGCCCAATTTTATATTTTATCATATTTTTGCTATTTTCCTGATCTCGTGAAAATCCTCTCGTTCGAGCAATTTTCTTTATTTTAAAGAAATTATCCAAACCACATGGTTTTATCAAAAATAATAAAATTAGGGAAAGGACTGGTCACGGCATGACTGGCCTGCTGGTGAACCCAGCCCCCTGGTGCTTTTGCTAATATTTTATTATTATTATTTTCTTTCCTATTTTGCATAGGTTTCTCGTTCGTTCATGCTGGTCTGTGCATTATTTTCTAATTACACTTGCACCATTTTTGTCAGGGCTTATTCGATACTCAGATGCCTATTTCGTCGGATATTTATCACTAACCCATGGCATTCTACTGGGAAGAACCACGAATTTAAGTGACGAAATATAACAGAGAATCGTAGAATATTGCTGGATATTCAGACGATGGTTCGTAGAATATTGCTGGATATTCAGACGATGGTTCGTATAATTTTTTTTCTCAAATTATGAAGATTCCTTGATTTCATGAATTTTCCTAAAATTACCTAATTTCATGTATTTTTATCACATGATTTTACCAGACATGATAAAATTAGGAAAAAATACCATGGGACTGATCCCTTGAAATCTTCCTAAATTTTACTCTCGGGCTGTTTTCACCTCATGAACGAGCTTAAAACCTAAATATTACCGCGAAGGGAGATAGGAAATTCTTTTCCGTACGGAATGGAGGGGCGGACCATCAAAATACGAGTCCGTATGAGAATTCTACGTCAATTCTACTAAAGGACGTTAGCTAGTGTTTCAACCTAGCCGGTCCCACGTGTTTTATTTATTATTATTATTTTATTTTTATTTTTTTTCATTTGCAATATTATTACATGAAACTAGTTGGAAGCCTAACAAGCTAGGCTCCAACAACATACTACTACATTAATTGAACAGGTTGATGTGCTAGCCTACCAGCGAGCCTCATGGGTAACCTTGTCAAGGGGAGCCGAAGCGGGAGGGGGGCGAGATTGTGTCACAAGGGGGGTAAACTAACACTACCTTCCATGTTAATTCCTGCAATATTACGTTTCATGTAAAATTCCCTGATTTCAACAAAATATTTTGGTTTTCAATAAATCCCTCTGATTTCATGTAAAATTCCCTTAAAATCATAGAAAAATACATAAAATCACATGAAACTGGGAAAAGCATGTGGGACCGCGTGTCAGCCGGCCGGCCATGCCCTAGCCGTGGCCGGTCCCACAACTTGTAATTCCTTGTTTTATTTATTTTCCCTCATCTCATGTGTTGTTCACAGTTTCAGCAAAACCATGGATTTTGCATATTTTCTCCAAATATTGCTCAAACGTGCACCAGAAAATATCAAAATTCTCAGGATTGAAACACGAACATTGTGGTGACACAGGCACATCCCCTTGACCGACCAAGGGTGACCCTAAGGCTTGCAAACAGCTGATCCCACCTGTTTTACTGATTTTAACCTAATTTTCTCAACTGCTCATATTAGGTTCAAACTCTTTCCAAACTATTGGAAATTTGCTCAGACGACCATCCACTGGTCCCACACGCACCAGGAGCCAGTCTCATGACCTCTTGGTCGGACCATCACGTTTTCATAATACCAGGTTTTATTATTCGTTGCTCACGCGAGCATTATTTCGGTATATGATTAAACCAGCATTTAATCATTATATCACCAACTGGTCCTCAAGAGACTTTGGTATTTCTGCTCATTCGAGCATCTGGGAATTACATGGTGAACCCGTCATCCCATGTAGACGGTCCCATGTTGATTTGCAATAAATCATCATTTCGGTGAAATTAGGGTTTTGAATCCAAAGCACTGCAGAAATGTGATTCTGAGCAGATTCAAACATCTGATAATTTTATGTTGATTTCATGATTAACATTTTTATTTATTTTGCTCGACCAAGCAGTCAGTAAATTAAATTATTATTTTATTCGGTCCTGCTACCAATAAATTCATCAAACTGGCAATATTTGCTCGAACCGGCAATATTCACTTAAATTAGCAATATTCGTCCAGACTAGCAATATTTGCTCGAATCAAAGAATATTGGTTCAACTATCAATATTCGACAATTCAGCAACACAGTTTGCTCATTTTAGGTTATGGTACCTCGTCTCAGCGGACATACATTTAATTCATGAGTTTTGGAACATTTTCTAAAACGTGTTCAACTCAACACTACATGAACTCATCGTCCCACAAAGTCAGCAACTGACTTCACTATCATGAGATTTCAATCGTGTCACAATGGGGGGATATTAACTAGGGTTTTGGTCTGGCGGTCTACGGCACGTGTGTTCACCCACGATGAGAATGTGAGCAAGTTGTGCAATCAGTTGGAAGAATCAGGAAAGTAGTGGGTGGATAATTAACCAAGTCTCTGCACGATGAGTAATTGGTTTAACACGATTTCCCACTTTCCCACTCTCTGATTCCAGCAACTGTCATGCTTCATGGGATCATGGTGTTTTCAACTCCGGCATTATAAATTGCCTTTGAATCCTGATTGAAACAACAAGGTAGAACAACATTCGAACAATTCGAACATTCAAGCAACATTTGCCTAAACGAGCAATTTCTCATCAAAGTTCATACAGACAATCTTTCGTCTACACGAACTCACAGAAGTTTCTCTCAATCAGGCAAAACTCAATCATTCAGAGCGTTTTCACGCCGAAATCATAACATACTTACAATCTCATATCACCATTGATATCACATATTTCTCAGCTTCCCTCCTACAGATCAACCCATCCTCTCTTGTTACAGAATTTACTCTGGAACGACCATTATCTTGGTTTAGGTCGGAGTACTACAGATTGATCTCTCGAATTCAAAGCACTCCCTTCTTGCAGTACATCTGTGTGAGGTTCAACATTTCGCTCGGTTCAAGGAGTCTCCACACGGTCGACTCTTCAATTCCGTAAAAACTAGAAAATCTTTTTTCCCCATCTACACTCTTGAAAGCCAAGATTGCAACACTTGAATCAGATTTGAAAAGCACTTCAAAATGCTGGTTATTCACTGCCCATTCACCTGCAAGAACAATGACCATTATTTATGCAATATAGTTAGTTACAATTCCCAGTCCTCCAAATTGTGCAAACAAAAAATTTCCTCCACCAGTTCTAGCCACAAATCCATACCCTGCTAAACCTGGATTTCCTTTGGAAGCTCAATCACAACATATCAGGATTTTTGGATGAGCAGGGAGTGTGAAGAAAATTTCCATAACTTTGGCAATATAAGTATGTCTATATTTGATCCCAAACAAACTTAAGATCTATAAATCATAGTCTTAATTTATCATTCTACCCTTTAATCTACTTTCACTTTCACCAAATAAGAAGATGATTTTATGCTTCAATTGTTCCAGATTTATAATTTTACCTTCAAAGACAATGATATTTCTCAGAAACCAGATTTCTTTAAGAGTTATGAGAGTTGCTGCTATCTATATCTCTATTATCACTGAACTTTGTGGTTTTCCATCCCCTGTATATCATGAAAAGAATAAGGATTCTTAAATTTGAAGATGTCACAGATCCAGATCCATAAGATAGTGTTGTAACTGCAACTCCATAAAATATGATCAAGTGATTATTCTTCTTGTTTGCACATATAGCACCTAGAAGCCATTTGAAAACCCTTTCTTTTTAACTTCCCATCTGTTGCACATATGCCCCTAGCTATTTTCCACACATTCCCTGCTATAGTTGGATGTATACATGCATTCCAGATTATTTTAAAAATATTAAGAACATGGTACTTACATCTTATGCATTGTACTGCTAAGGCAACATAAAAGGAACCAGAAATTATTCCACTCCAGATAAGCCTATCCTTTCTGCCATCAATAACTGCAGTTCTTGTATATCAAAGAAATTAAGCATTTCTATATGAATGTTCCATTCACCTTCATATGTAATAGATCTTACCTTCTTGTTCAGGTGGAGCTGAATATATTCATTATTTGAAAATATTGTGTTTAAATGCTCGTCTTTAATCCAATTATCATTCCACGGTGAAATGTATTTTCCATCGCCCATTATCCATCTGGAATTATTGAGTACATCATTCATCACCCACTTTAGACCTGACCAGATGGATGATTGCTTATAATAATTAATCCAATCTCCATTCTTCATTTTGAATTTAACATGAAAAAATAAAGCCAAATCTTCTGTTCCTTGCTTAATTTTCCAAGACAATTTCATTAGCATTGCTACGTTAATAGTTTCCAATCTTATAATGCCCAATCCACCTTCTTCTAAAGGAGTGCATACTTTTTTCCCATTTTAATGTAACTAGGTTTTTCACATTTGGATCTCCTGTCCACAGATAATTTAAAAAAATAATTTCACATGCTGTGATCACACTTTTTGGCCATTTGTAAACAGACATGTTGTAGATGGGGACACTGCAGAGGACTGTCTTAATCAGAACACGTCTTTCCTAAAAAGCTAACATTCTTCCTTTCCATCTAGCTAAATATTTCTGTATTTTCTCAACTACACCCCACACCAGATTAGATTTCACTCTTCCAGGAAAACGAATCACCCCCAGGTATTTATCTGAAAAAGTTGATAATTTCATTTGACATTCATTTGCTATGATTTCATTTCTTGTCTGTGAGGTTCCTCCAACAAAACATTTTCTTTTTGATACACTTACTATTTGACCTGAAGAAAGTTGATAATCTGATAATGTCTTCATTAGTCTTCTAACATTTCTTCTGTCACTATTGTAGAAAATAAACATGTCATCAGCAAAGAAGATGTGAGTTGGAAAAATGCCTTTTCTGTTGATCATTGGAATCAATTGTTTTTCCTCCATAATTTTATTAATAGATCTACTTAAAACATCTTTTATAATGATGAATAAAATTAAATAGAGAGGGTCTTCTTGTCTCAAGCCTCTATTAACCTCAAAATAACCTGCTGGACCTTCATTTATCATGACTGAAATTCTTGTAGATTTGAATAAAACTGTCAACCATCATATTAGATTAGAATAGAAACAAAATTTCTTCATGACTGTAAATAAGAATTCCCATCTTAGAGAGTCAAAAGCCTGATTGATATCAATTTTTAATCCAACATTTCCTCCTCTTTTTTTGGTTTCCATCTCATTTACCAGTTCAGAAGCTAAGACTATTTGCTCATGGATAGTTCTCCCTTAAATAAATGCACCTTGTTGTAGAGAAATAATCTTAGAGAGTACAATACTGATTCTCATTATTAATATCTTAGTGATTATATTGAAGAAAAAGTTGGAAAGGCCAATGGGTCTAAAATGGTTAGCTGTTTTTGCACATTTAGTTTTAGGAAGTAATACCATAAAATTTGAGTTTAAACCATTGGGTATGAAGAATCTTCTCCAACAATATTGTATAGATAATACCACATCATTACCAATAATCTCCCAACATTTCTTGTAGAACCATCCATTAAATCCATCAGGACCAGGAGAACTGTTTGGATCCATATCATTAATAGCTGCCTTAATGTCATTTGCACAGGGAATTGAATCAAGCATATCCCTATCATTATGTGTAATTACTTCAGGAATGACACTCAGGATATTCTATGAAATTTGAACTTCATAAAACTAAAATTTGGATTCAAAATGATTAACAAGAACCTTTGATATTTCTTGTTGTGAAGCATAAATATTACCTCGATCATCTTTAATTTCAGTGTTTGAGTTCTGAGCCTGCCTGATCTTCATGTTTGTGTGGATTTTTTTTGTATTGGTTCCTCCTTATTTAAGCCATTTAACTCTGTCAGTGGAGAATCCACAGTGGGGCCACTGGGGTCCCCGGCCCCCCTAATTTTTAAGAAAACAAATATCCTGATATAATTTTCATTTAAAGCAACCTTGAGCCCCCATGGTATTTACTACATGTACCAAGTATAAAGATAACTGAAACTAACTTTAGCTTCTTTCTTGTATCCATTTCCACGGCAACACAACAACCCTGATATTAAGGATGAGCGGTTAAAGACTAATCAGTTTGGAATATACTTAATTAATTTACTCCATTATAGAAATGCATTTAACTGCTGGATTTACAAGAGGTTTCAATGTTGGAATCGCTCACGAGTATAGACCAGTAGAAAAATAAGAATAACTAAAATGGTGTTCAAATACTGAAGTTGTGATGCTGGAAGGTTAACTATGTAAATGGTTTTTAGCTTTTATATACTCTTCTTCTGCTTATAGTATTGTTCGGTTGTTACTGTTTTTCGGTTAACATGTAGTTTAATAGTGTTCGCCATCAGAACTAATTTATTTGTTTTTGCCCTCCACAATTCGATTCTATACAAATTTGAATGAAGCTTATGAAATTTGATTAGATCTATATTGGCATATGTGATTTTTCCCATTACATTTTTAGTTATGATCACCGAGTGTAGATTGTGCCCCCATTGAGATTTTGTTCTAGATTCGCCACTGAACTCTGGACTTTTGATGAAGCATGTCTCTTTGTTGCTGAGATATGATTTCTTGTCTCCCCCAAGCTGTGATCAAGTCATTTTAGAGTTTTCAATATGCAGGATCCTTGTAAGAGATTAAGGCAGCTTGTATGACTTCTTCTTCAGCTTTTAGCATCTTAGCATTAATATCTCCAAAAACTTCCCAGTTCCATTTCTTTAAAATCATCTTTAAGTTCTTCAACTTAATCATAAAAAAAAATATAGGATTTTTTTTGTATCACCTTTTTTCATTCATCTTCAAAAACTTTTAAGAACCCTTCATGTGACATCCAAAATTTTAAAGATCTCAATGGAATATTATATGGTTTGGGAATTGAGATGTGAGCACCACTCAGAGGACTGTGGTCAGAAACCCCTCTAGTTCCAACTTTGTATTCCCAATTAGGATATAATTCTAACCATTTTGAGTTGAATACTGCTCTGTCAATATTGCAAAGGATTCTTTTAGTACCTGCTCTGTTATTACACCATGAATATTCAATTCCAGATTTAGGAGCATTTAAAAAACCACAAGAATATAGGCATTGATTAAATTCCAGCATAACTTCCTTTAATGGATTTCTTCATCCTTTTTTTTTCATCCATAGTGAGCACAACATTAAAGTATCCTACTACCAACCATGGGAGAGCAAGACTATTGATTGTCAGTACGTAAATCAGACCATAAATCTCTTCTGTCAATATATAAATTTTCTCCAGGTACTCCAGTCACCAAAACTCCTCCTACATTAACTGTAATTGCTTGTCTTGTTATAGAAATAATTTTTAGCATTCCAGCACAACCAAATATTACCTTTCTTTTATGTATTACTATTGTGTACTATTTCACATTTCATACCTATCAGCTTCAACATTCTCACATATTTAAAACCAATATTTACTTTTGGTTCAATGATCCATACTAAAGAAGGACTAAAATTCTTAACTAAAATCTGTAGCTTGTCTTTGACTTTATGTCTTCTTAATCCTCTGACATTCTAGTATAGGTCTCTCATTTAGAAATAGCGGGTTAAAGAGTAGAACTCTTCTTACCATTGTCCTTCTTACCAAAAAATTTCACAGCTTGTTTCCTAGTAGTGATTAAGCTGACAGATTTAGTTGGATGTGTATTTGTCACCTTTGGAAATTCCAAATTAACTTTCTTACTTTCCACAGTTGGAGTTACTTTGACTATTTGAGCAGCATAAGTAGTCCCAATCTCAATCATCTTCACCACTTCAATTTGTGGAAAATCATTATGAGAGAAAAGTGAGAATTCATCAGTATTTTGAAGAGCTTCAAATCTTCCAGAGGAGACTTCACCTTTTTCAATTGCCTCTTCAAGAGGCAAGGTTTTTGGAGTTGAAACATTCTCATTTACTGCAAAACCATTTGTATCAGGTGTTTTGTTATTACGAAAATCAGAAATATGAAAACCAATAGGTATTTACGTGTATTCCTTGTTTTTATTCTTTCTTCTATATGTGTTAACTGTTTTAGGTGCTACATCACCTTCTTTCTGAGATGATTCCTTCCTCTTAAGTCTGTATTCAGCCACATAATGCCTAATAACTTTACAACGATTACAGAATTTAGGAGCATTTGGCATTTGAACTCTCTGTGAGAAGCCTCCATTTTTTTTTGATCCAAACTTTTTCTAGAATAGCTTTGGTAAGATCTACTTCCACTAGTACACTTACATAATACCCTATCTTTCTTTTTAATGTAATATCATCAACCTTTATAGGTCTTCCCAAAGTTCTTCAAATATCTAACAAAATTTTCTCCTTCCAGTACTCAATACTTAAACCAGGGAGATGAAACCAAACAAAGGCAGTAGAGGTTTTTTGATCTGCTGGCTTGAAATTAAGTTCCCAGTTACGAACCTTCAGACTTTGTTTTTATACTTCCCAATATTTAGACCAAATATAGTTCATGTCTTCAAAATTAGACATTTTAATCATAAAAAAACCTTTACCTAATTGAATTAACTGAACTTCACCTTTTAGATTTCGTTGACTTTAAAGTGATTTTTCTGCTAGCTCAAAAGAAATTTTTAAAAAATCCAGTCTACCTATAAGAATGAACTGACATTTATTAATACAACCATCTATATCATCATCAGAAATACATATTTCTGGTTCATCACATCTTTTTCCATCACTGGATTCCTTTGCACGATCAAAAGGGGCACCAAAATTTACAGATATGAAGGTTTTTCCATCAAACCCTTATTTAAAGATTTTTCAATAATACTAACTCATTCAGACATATGTTATACAAAAAAGTAAGGAATTAATCTGAGCTATAACACCAATCATTATTAAAAATGTTGAAATCACCTGAAGAATGCGAAAAATCACTGAAAATGAAGAACCCAAAATTTAATTTTTTGACCGAGTCGATCGCCCGATTTGCAGTCTTTCTCTCACCTTGACTCCCATAATATGTTTCCTCAGATTGGTAGTAGTGCCCACATATATCCTTCCCTTGAACCTAAGAATTCCCTTCAAGTAAGTGTAGTGAGGAACTACATAAGCATTAACTAGAAGCTTTGGAATGAGGTTAGATGCCACAATATCATTTATATAACTGTTAATTATGTCTTGAGTCCATGGTGGAGTTGATAAGGAAAGAACACTGTAGTTGAGTTTGAAGTAGGTACATGAAGTATGGAAAGGGCATCTGCAGCTTTATTCTCTAGTCCTTTCTTGTATTTAATTGTATAATCAAGTTTGATGAGCTATCTTTGTTATAATAAGGTTGTAATTTTCTGCTCCATGAAGTATCTAATGCTCTACTGATCAGTATTAATAATGAAGTGGTGGCCAGTGAGATAATCTCTCCATTTTTTGACTGTATTGACTACATCCAATAGCTCTTTTTCATAAGTAGATAACCTTGAGGCTTTTGGCCCTATTGGTTTGCTGTAGAATGCAATGACTCTTCCCTCCTGCATGAGTACATCCCCAATGCCGGCCTTTAAAACATGTATCATTCTCCACCATAAACTTCTTGGTAAAGTCAGAAATAGAAAGCACATGAGTAGTACACATATCATTTTTAAGTGTAGTGAAAGCTTCCTATGCTAATGGAGACTAGGTGAAGGCATTTTTCTTCAACAAATCTGTAAAAGGATTACTAACAAAACCATAACCTTTAACAAACTTCTTATAATAGCCTATAAGACCCAAGAAACCCCTTAATTGTTTAAGTTTATTAGGGATGGGCCAAGACATCATACAAGTAATCTTCTCTGGGTCAACAGTCACCCCATCAGCAGTAATGATATGTCCTAAATATTCTAGAGAGGACTGAGCAAAACAAGATTTAGAGTGTTTGACAAAAAGATTGTGTTCTCTAAGTTAAAGAACTAATGAGAGGTGATGCACTTGTTCTTGGATGTTAAAGCTATAAACCAAGATGTCATCAAAGAACACAAGAACAAATTTTCTAAAATATGGACCACAGACAGAATTCATGAGTACTTGAAAAGTTGCAGGGGCATTGGTGAGACCAAATGGCATGAACTTGAACTCATAATGGCCATGATGGGTTCTAAAGGTTGTTTTATGAATGTCAGGCAAATAAGCTCTGATTTGATGATACCCATATCTTAAATACAACTTAGTAAATATTTTATACCAATGGAGTTCATCCAAGAGATCATCTATAACAGGGATAGGAAACTTATCTTTAACTATGATGGCATTGAGCTTCTTGTAATCAACACAAAACCTCTAAGTGTTGTCTTTCTTTTTCACCAGAATGTAGGAGAAGCAAAAGAGCTATAACTATCTTGAATTATACTATTTTTGAGTATTTCCTCAACCTTATCCAACCACTGACTTGTGAATATTAGGATATTTATAGGGTCTGGGATTGATAGGTTGGGAATCAGGTTTAAGAATGATTTTATGGTCCAAAACTCTATGTGGTGGTAGTTGGGTTGGTTCTTCAAAAACATCAGAAAAGTTGTTGAGTAGATCCTGAACTGGTGTGGGTATCTCAGATGGTATAGGAGTCATAAAATTAGAGAAAAATTGACCAACTAGATCTAAAGTATTCTTTTTGATAATTGTTTTCATTGCATTGCTACTAAGAATCATGAGTGTTGGTTTAGTGCATGTACCTTGTATGGTGATCACTTGAACATTGTGTATAAAGGAAATATAGAGTTTTTCCAAGTTAAATGTGACAAAAGTATATCACACCCACCTAGAGGAAGTAATCTCAAGACATCAGACTGACATCTGACTTGAGAGGTGCTCATGCTCTGGAAGTCCCAATACTGGTAGCTGACCCTTCAACCGGTAATCATCCTCGAATCAACAGCTTCACCACTTATGAAAAGCCAGTGGATCAAGAAGTCACATATTTGATTTAAAATCTATGTGAACTCCTATACTTCTCCAAGGATCGGCGTATGAACACGTTTTCCGCACTCAACAAAATATTATCTGATATTCCGTCGTCCCAGGTGATTGAACAAGTGTCCATGACATCTTAACCTTCGATCAAAAACATCACCTTCAATGAGGAGGACCGAATGACGGAAGAAGGGCATAACTGAGCCATGTTCGTAACTGCTTCAATTAAGGATTCTGAATTCAAGAGAGTCCTCGTCGACACGGGCGCTTCTACGAATCTTATTACCATGAAGACTCTCAAGTAAGCTAAGATTCCGAAAAACAAGGTTGTTCATCACCCCATACTAATGACGGGTCTACTGTGAAGTTCCACGAAATCGAGAAGGATCCTAACTATCATATGATAATCGGACGACCATGGATCCATGATAATAAAGTTGTTACTTCGACGTACCATCAATGTATGAAAGCTTTGATCAATAACAAAATCATATGCATCGCAGATTTAGAATCTCCCTATGCTCCGGTTTGTGATGCTGAATTCTTGGAATCACCAAAAAGCATCCCCGAACCTCCAAGAAAAATCTGCGGCACTCCACTCCCAAGTTGGAAATCTATTATGGAAACTGACAAATCATCATCAATAGATGCTAAATCCGTCAAACTGTCGATTACACCACTCAAGCATCGTCAAGGTCAAGGTACGGTTCACAAAAAGTCCAACTTTATTACTGATTACAACAAAGAAGGGGGGGGTCATTTATCTCCGTCGAAAAGATTAGAAATTAACAGGGGAGGTCGATAAAAAGTCTCCCCGACCTGAAGAATCATGCCAGAGCGAGCAATCACCCGACAAAAAAATTCAAGATGCGTCACGACAGCTGCAAGATGGCACATAATCCACCACAGATGACCTTGAGACTATCAACATCGGAACGGACGGAAACCCAAGGCCGATTCTAATCAGTTATACTCTCTCACCTGAGGAACGGGAAGGATTGATCAACCTGTTGAAAGAGTATCAAGATATCTTCGCCTGGACATACGAAGAGATGCCCGACCTAGATGATAAATTGGTTACTCATCATCTCCACATCACTCCCAGTTCCAAACCTGTCAAGAAACCACCTAGACAATTCAGACACGAAGTTGAGGAACAAATCAAGGTGTAGATCCAGAAACTACTAACAACAGGATTCATCAAACCCATTCAACATCCATCATGGCTGGCAAACATCATCCCAGTAAAGAAGAAGAACGGTCAAATCCGATGATGTGTAGATTTCACGAACCTGAATAAATGTTTCCTAAAGGACGATTTTACTTTACCCAACATTGATATGCTCGTCGATCCAACCAGTGGCCATGACATGTTTTCGTTCATGGATGGCTACAGTGGATTCAACCAAATCAAGATGTACGAGCATGACGCTAACAAGACTGCATTCTGAACTCCCATTGGAAACTTCTACTAAATAGTGATGCCTTTCGTTTTGAATAATGTATGATCCACTTATCAGCGAGCCATGATTGCAATAATTTATGACATGATACACAAACGAGTGGAAGACTATGTCGATGATGTGGTAGTGAAATTGATGACTCGAGCATCCCACATAGACATTCTAAGACAAGTATTCGAAAGATGCAGAGAATACAAACTGAAGATGAATCCTCTGAAATGTGCTTTTGGTGTTTCTTGGATTCTTAGTCACTGCAGAAGGAATCAAGGTCGATCCAGACAAAACTAAATCCATTACTACTATGCCTCCTCCACGAACTATGAAAGAACTCCAGAGTTTCATGGGCAAAGTCAACTATATCCGGCGTTTTATTCCTGGACTTGCTCAGCTTATTTCTTCATTCACTCCTCTGTTGAAGAAAGGGGAAGATTTTGTATGGACAACCATTCAGCAAGAAGCATTCCAGAAAATACAACAAATATTAATATCTCTTTCTGTCATAAAATCTCCAGTACAAGGACGACCGCTGATACTTTACACAGCCTCTAGTGATGTCACAATTTGGGAACTCCTCGCCCAAGAAGATGAAGAAGGTATCGAACGTCCAATCTACTACTTCAGTTGCACAATGAGTGATCCTCAACTCTGATATCCAAAGTCTGAAAGGGCGTGTCTAGCATTAGTTCATTCAATTCAGAGGTTCATGCATTATCTACTATCAAACAGGGTCATGCTGGCGTCCAAAGTTGATCCCATAAAGTTCTTGCTGTCGAAACCTGCTTTGATCGGGAAACCAACAAAATGGCTACTTCAAATGTCAGAGTTTGACATAGCGTGCATCCCTCCAAGAGCAATCAAAATACAGGAAGTTGCATACTTACTTGCTTGTTTTACTGGAGAAGACATCACAATGTTGCATGAAGAAGTGCCCGGTGAGTTTCCAAAAATTTCAATTTTTCAGGAAAAAACATGGCTACTATATTTTGATGGATCTTCCACTCCAAGCAATGATACTGGAGGACAGGGTATTGTGCCAGTATCTCCATCCAGTGAAGTTTTCTCACATTCATTCAAGCTGGATTTCACTGCACCAACAATTCAACAAAATATGAAGCTTTTCTCCTAGGATTATCTTTGGCCAAGAAAGCCGGGGCGAAGCACTTAGACTCAAAGTTACTAGTCAATCAAATGAATGGTGTGTACTCTCTCAAAGAAATAACGCTTGCTCTATTCAGGGCTGAGTCACAACGACTGTTAACTCATTTTTATGATGCAACAATTGTCCATACCGGCCGTACCAACAATAAAGATGCTGATTGTCTATCAAATTTAGCATCTAAACTACAATTCGAAGGGTCCTAGAAATCCATAACCGTACAAAGATGCTTTGTATCATCCACTTGTCTTACTCAAGTTAAAGACGTTCAATCAAGCGACTGGTGGGCGCCCATCATTCATGAATTGAGCAACTCTCTCACGGAGGGGAAAATCAGTCTCAAGGAGTTGAAAAACTTTTTCCTGCTACATGGAGCGTTATATTATCGCAATCCTGATGGATCCCTGTCATGATGCCTTGGAGATGAAGAAGCCAGTGAACAACTCAAACGCCTACATGAACAAATATGTAGTCAAACCCTAGTGATCACGCTAAAAAGAATGCTTCAAAGACTTGGATACTATTGGCCTTCTATGGAGGATCAGTCAAGGATGCTGCAAGGATCCTGTCCCAATTGTCAAACACCACCTGGAGATTCTAACAATCCATCACACTGGGGACCGAAGATAACCTTACATAAAGTATCTCTGCGATAACGATCTTCCATCAGAGAAGAAGGGAGAAATCAAACTTATTCAGAGAGCCAAACATTTCGTCTACCTGGAAGGAATTTTGTATCGCAAAATCTTTGGTGGGAACCTACTGAGATGCTTGGCCGAGCATGAAATTCCTACAATCTTGAAAGAGATGCACGCAAGTGAACACCAAGGAAAGAAGAAATTATTTCTCTAAATTTATGAGAAATATTATTGGCCAACCATGGAAGATGATGCAGATTCTTATGTTCAGAGGTGTCATCAATGCCAAATTCATGATTTGCTCGAGAAATACGGAATCAAACAGATTTTCTCCACACCCTACTATCCCCAAAGAAACGGACAAGCGGAAAGCACCAATAAAACTCTGATAAGGATTCTTAGTCGAACAGTTCATGACAATCCACGAACATGGCATGAAGAATTTCCCATGGCCTTGTGGGCTTACTGAACTACACCAAAAATCTCTATTGGGACATCACCATACTCTCTCGTCTATGGCGCTGATGCTATTCTCCCGGCTGAGATCAAGATTCCCTCTGCAAGAATTGCAACAGCCAGTGGAGTGCAATGTGATGAAGCTGAAGTATCCGATTCGAGGATTGCTGAATTGGACATGCTCGACTCGAGAAGAGCCAAGGTATAAAAATATGAGGAAACCAACAAACAGAGAGTTTCCAAGGCATACAACAAAATGGTAAGACCTCGAATATTTCAAGTAGGAGATTTGGTTTTTAAAATCGCAAAACATATCCAGCAAGACATGTTCGCTCCCAAGTTCTCTTCTAAATGGGAAGGGCCTTATGTGGTTATCAAGGCAGTGTCTAGCGAATATTACAAAATCTTAGTTGTTGATGGAGGAGTCGAAGGAAACATCATCAATGTCAAATGGCTCAAGACGTATTATGCTTGAACGATCATCAAAATATTAAATTTCTAAATGTAATTTCTGTTTCCTCCAAAAGAATATGCAGTATGCCCATTTGTTCAAAATTTGAAGTATCTTATGAATCTCGCAAGAATCTTTCAATCATTTGCTTTATTCAAAACAAAATCTCAAACCTACATAAAAAATATTTCTCTCAAACACTCATTCAGAACAAACCATCCAACAGAGGATAATCTCTATAGAAAACTCTGTCAAGCTTCTTCTAGAAATTTTTGGTCTTCACTCTTAAGTCCTGGACCGCCTTCTCAGGTCTTACTGACTCCAAAACGAGTATCTCATCCTCCTCCAATATGGGAGTGGTTCCAGAAATCGCGTCAGCAGTAGCTTTCGCCTTGTGAACTTTGACTATCTCGAGTTGATGACGAAGCCATCCTATGTTGAACTGCAGAATTTCGCAATTGGAGATCATCTCATCCCATCTGTGAAGTTCATGATTCTTGACACCTCGCAGATGTATCTGGTCCATATCTTCAATGATCGGTAACAACCCTGTAACTGTAGTCAGAAGGGTTGGTAGAAAAACTTTCCATACTTTGGTCGTAGAAATATGCTCGTATCTTCTCCAAATTTTGGTGTACAAGGGTGCGTGACACTTGTGAATGACGAATCCACCAACCACTTCATTATTCGGGCAATTGTTAATCATGAGAGCCTCAAATGGGAGTCCATATGTTGGGTACTCAGGTGTATGAACTCTACCCCCAGCCTCCGCGGAATCGGTAGAGTTCTCGTCAAGATGGTTACTGCTATCATCAACTACAATCATAGATTTCTCGTTCTTCCTCTTTTTACCATCGACAACAACATGAACATCAACCTGTGATGAAGCGAAGGAGTGTTTAACTTTATCGATCATTGAGCATGGTATAACTTCAGTCGAGAAGTTATGGAATTACTTACAAACACCCCGATGTCAGTATAAGCCGACCTGTATCGGGTAGGAGCTTTAACAGTCTGTTTGGGTCTCAAGCTACGATAGGAAGGCTGGTCCTTCTGATTATCCTGCGACAAATTATTTTCTTTTAATCAATTATCCTGATTGAAAGAAGATATGAGAAGATGAGTAACTCTGCGAGACAGAGACTTTCCAAGTATGTTTATCGCGAGATTCACTTCTAGAAGAGATACTGCTTCTGTACATGGTGATGAGAGGTAGGATTATGATCAAAATTTCTTCTGATAATACACAAAGGCAAGAGATAGTCGAATGTTTAAATGAAACCCTAAGTATCGCAAGTTAAAGTGTGGATGCTTATCCCATAACGGGTAAACGAGTCCGTTGCGGTTTTTACTGAAACCCTAAATATCGAATCAGATGCATGACAATGGGATAAACGTAACAATACTGGGGACTGACAGTTTGGTAATAGTCAACATTATGACTACGAATTGGTCATCTGGCAGGCCACGTGTTTCTTAGACAGTTCATGTGATCACATTCCGTGGGTAGCTATTGTATACGTGGATATTGGTCCATCGACTGGAGATATGAAAAAGATTCAGGAAAGAGATGCTATAAGGAATTACGGTTCAAAAAATAATAATCTCTAAAGAAACATCTATACATCCAAGCTATTCAAATAACCAGAAAATATCTACTTCAACGGAAAATAAAATATTCTCAGAGAGATTCACGAACAAGATTAATCATCGGATTTGTCAGAGTTATCGGATCCGTCATCATCGTCTTTTGCAAAGTCCTCCTCAGATTCTTCATCAAAATTACTATCAAGGCCATTGACGTAGTCTGGATGAACATCAGGGTCACTAGAATCCCAGTATTCCTCCCTCTCACGCTCAGCTTCAAGGTCAGATTTGACAACTTTCTCAATATCCCTAGTACGCCGATTCGGTTTGATATTACGATCTTTTGGTACCCATACGGTTTCATCTTCCGAAGCATCAGAATCAGAGGGTACACCATCAGCTCGAGATCGAAGTTTCTCCTCAGCAGCTGCTATTCTGCGTCGAATTCGGTCCCTTCTTCGCCGACGATCATCCATCTCGTCATCCTCGGCTTTTCTCTTCATGAGCTCAGCATAAGTAACTCTACGGTTGTTGAGAGGCACACCAGGCTATGTCTTCTCAATATGATTCATCTTAGCTCGTGATTTGGATGCGGAAACTCTGGAATCCTCTTCAGAAGAGTTGGAAGAACACTCATAGTCATAATCACTGTTGCTGGAAGCCAACATTGTCTGGAACCAAAAGCATGGGATTACAGATATGCTAACATATAATTCACAACAAAAATGGTAATCCTAAATTCTTACCTATTTACGATTTCACGAACTTAGTAATAACAACGTAAAATCTTAAAAACTTGTTCGTTCTTTCAAACCTGAAAAACCGAGCAAAAAACTTATATTATTTAAAGCCAACATTGGCTTTTCATGAAACTATGAATAATTCACACAACCTTCTATGTGAATATTCGCTGATTTTGTACATACAATATAAAACAACCTTCCATCATGGAAAAATTGTTTCCTTTCAACAATTTCTCATAAATCAAAATTTGATTTCTTTTTAAAAAACAAAATCGTGAACATGTCACTATTTAAAAAAAAATCGTGAGTTTAATAACTCATGCAAAAAAAAAAAAAAACCTTTTTTGCTCAAACGAGCATTCATCTACGAAACCAGGGTCTTTTCTACCTTTGTAAAAGTCCACATGTTCCAAACAAAATTTTGAAAGTTTAGAAATAAACTTTATCATGAACTCCAGGTCTTTTAAAAAATTTCTTTAACCATAAGGATTATTATTTACTACTTTTATTGCGAACAATCCTACGTTCTTAAAAGTATTTGCAAAGTCCATGCTTTGAAAACAAACTTGGGTTTTCATGAAACCCAATAAACAAAACTTTTACTACTACAAAATTTTATGTATCTCTTTCGTATCAAGGATTTTTGTTCGTTTCCTAAACTAACGAAAAACGGGCATTCATACATTTTCTAATAACAAATTCTTCATAAATCCTACATATACATGAAACTATGGGATTTTTGTTTTATGAACAACTCATGAATCATAGAACATACAAAAAAAATTGCTTGGTCGACACGGTCGCAGGAATTTGGTCGGCGGTGAGTCGATAGTCGCCGGCAACGGAAATTCCAGCAGCTTCTTTGCTTCCTGCAGGCGTGAAGGAGGTGAAGAGAGAGTGGTCGGTCAACTTAAATAAAAATAAAAAAAATATTAGGGCTTCACCCTTTTATATTAATTTTATTTTCAAAACCTAATAAAGCACGGGTTTCCTTTTTTGGGCTCGGGCCCGAAAATCCTAAATCGACCAAAACTTGGCTTTTAACTGACCAAATCAACAACACTTTACCTCTATGTATCCACAAAATAACACTCTATCACACCATCAGGGTCCTCACCTGAACATTTTCTCATACATGACACCATTGGAGCAAGTCGAGGATTTTGAAACTACCTTTGTAGATTGAGTTCAACCGCGATCTCGTCGACTGAAAATCACCATCTAATGCTTACTGCGGAACATGATTGTTCATCACTAAGAAGGGGACTTAATGTTGATGGTGGATTTTCAACAAAGGTCAAAACCGTAAAATCATGATAGTGCATGTTTACGATACTTCAAACACCCGTTTTTCATCATTTCCTCCCTTTTCATCATTTGTAAACCATTTTTGAGAAATAATAATGAATTTTGAGCGTGTTTCCTACATGATGAGCGGCTAATTCTCTAACAACCAAGGCAATGAGGAATCTATTTACGCATGAATAATTGGTAATTAATTATTTTCTCTAATTTATAATTTATAATTCACTCAATCACTGCTTTTGCAGAGGTTTTAAATGTTTGCAAAATTTTCTTCATTAGTTGTGATTCAATTAGATAGGTTATCCTTTGTTTAGATAATCTATTCTTAGGGGATACAATTAATTTTTGAGAATTTGCCTGATTATTTGTGAATTAAGAAATAAGGGACTTAAAAGATAATTAGAGTATTGGATTATTTATCACAATTTATTCATGTGTAATAGTGGAATCGGTGTCTTGGTTATTCCTAATATTTTGAAATCAATCTTGAATTAAGTTTTCTTTATTTTGAAGTTTTATTAAGTCTAAAATCTATTGGTTTCACAAGTCTCAACGAACCTATTATTACTACAACCACAACGATAAATTAAAATTCTTATTAATTTTTGGCGCCGTCGACACAGACTTGTCTTTAGACTAGAGTTTTTAGATTTTTTTTGTTCTTCTTTACGTTTTTGTTTTTTGTCTTTTCCTTACAGAATTTGGAATTTGGAGCGAAAGAAAATTGTGCCAAATCTTTTGGTGAATACTTAAAGACTTGGAGTAAAAGGCAAAGCGAAAGGAGCGAAAGAAGAAGATTTTTTTTTATTATAAAAAAAAGAGTTTTTTTTTATAGATTGTATTAGGATTTTTTTATTCTTGTAATTTTCTTTTTCTTTTGCACTTTACTCTTTACTCTTTGGACTTTGGACTTGGACATTTGGACATTCTTTTATTTTTAAACCCTACGGAAGGGTAGTATTAAATATTAAATTGTTTGCAGAGAAGGACAGTGACTACGATATCACCTCGGCCCCTCGGGTTCGTACATGACATAGGAGTTGTGGCCCGAGTCGACTACAACGGTTCATCCCCCGTCTGGAACGGTAGGTAAGTTTTTCTAAACACTCGCGAATCCCCTGTCAGCGAGTTACTGTATTCCTTCGTTTGCATATATGCTGAGGACTTGAATACGGCTGTTTTAAATTCCTAGTGAAGGGCAAGGACTGGCCATACAAGATAAGGGTTCGGATTTCATCATCGTTCCCTTCTTTCCCGCCTTAGGAAAACGATACCAAACGTGAACCTAAGCTTAAAATTTGGAATAGAACGAGACCGATAGGGTAACGAGCTTACTAGGAAAGTCGTTCGAAAAATATTGGTTACTCTTTTTAGCATGCTTTGAAGTTCATAATGGTTTCTGTAAGTTGAATGCTTGACTGCGCCGCCTTGTAATGCGGTGAGGCCTTGGGTATCAAATCTCCACGCAGCTTCCTTCGCCTTTATTCAGCTTGCTTAAACTCGGATTGATTTCAGAGGGGTTTGCTCAGATTGTAACGAATTCCCTTTCGAAGGATTAGAAGATGGTCTAGAAAACAATCTAAGTGGAGCCATCATGCTTTTTGTTTGCTAGAAATCTATAGGTTTTCTTTGGTGGAGTCAGCCTTGTTTGTGTTTGCATAAAACTTCCCTTTCTTTTAGGATTTTTCTTTTTCTTTTTCATTTCTTTTTCTAGTGTATCCTCGAAGTCATTAGAGAACGGTCTTGGAAAGAAACACTCTAAGTCGTTTGATTAGTGACAAACCTAGTAGTTCTTCTTGTGAAGGCGGGGAGATCGAAGACTCTTTTTTTAAGAGCCCCGTTTTTGGAAACTTCAGTTTTGAGAATATTTCTCTTTGTGAGGAAATTACCCCTAGTACTTTAGTTGTGCCAGCCATGGCTACTTTGAAAGATTACATGTTCCCAACTAGGACCAACCGAGCTTCATGCATTAAATTGCCAGCCAATACGGCTAATTTCGAGATAAAACCTAGTATTCTTAAGATGATCCCTATATTCTTAGGAAAAGACAATGAGAACCCTTATTTTCATATTAGGGACTTTGAGGAAATTTGTGGGATAGTTAGGATAAAAGACCTTACTGATGAAGTCCTGAAACTTAAGATGTTTCCTTTTTCCTTGAGAGATAAAGCCAAGACCTGGATAAACGACCTACCATTTGAATCCATTGAAACATGGAAGGAGCTTATTGATGCTTTCTATATGAAATTCTACCCTAAGCATAAAACTGCAGTTGTTAGGCAGAAAATTAGTGCTAATGTGCAGCAAGAGGGAGAGTCTCTTTATAGGTTTTTAGAGAGATTCAATGATCTCTTATCCCAGTGTCCTCAAAATGGTTTTGATAAGATGAAACTCGTAGAAATTATTTATGATGGTTTAGACTCTTCTACTAAATCCATGGTCGAGTCTATGTGCGCTGGTGAGTTCACTAGTAAAAGTGCTGAGGATGCCTTTACCTTCTTAGGAGTTGTTGCTGAGAAATCCCAACAGTGGGAGTCTTGTGTTGAACCCCATAAAATACTCTTGGTTAATAGAAGTAGCACCAATATGGTAAATACGAGTTTTGCATCAGATGCTAAGTTTGCTGCTTTGTCTAGAAGGTTAGAAGCTTTGGAAATAGGTCAGTCTAAAAATAAGTCCCTTGTTGAACCTAATAGAACCTCTCAAGTCTCTAGTTGTAGAATAGAGCCCGGTAACTCATTTTGGGAAGGCCAGGTTAGTGAAGAGCAAGCTCATGCTGTCTATAACAATGCTAGGTTTGAGAACCATCGGAAGTTTGACCCATACTCAGAAACCTATAATCCTGGTTGGAGAAACCATCCTAATTTTTCTTGGTCTAAGGGCCAGAATCAAGGTCAGTCTAGTAATTCTTAGCCTCCCCCAGGTTTTGGTTATGCTAAGAACTCTTCAGGTCAACCCCATTTCCGGAACCATTCGGATAAAAAGATCACAAGTTTAGATGAGACTCTCGCCTCGTTTATTAAAAGCTCTAAAAAGATCAACCAAATGGTTATGCAAGGGATAGAAGAAAGTAAGAGTATAGGTTATGCTAACTCTCAAGTTATTTCCGAGTTGAAAACCCAGGTTAGTCATATAAATGAGTCTTTGAGGGAAAAAAGTAAGTTTCCTAGTCAAACTCAACCCAATCCTAGAGGAGTTCATGAAGTAGGTGGAAGACCATCAGAACATGTGAATGCTATTAAAACCTTTAGGAGTGGTAAAGTGGTAGACAACAAGGTAACCATGCCTGATAGTGAACATGTTGTAGTTCACCCTTATGAGCCAGAAAATGATGAGGAGACTGATAAAGTCTCGAAAGAAACCAATGAGGGTCATATTGAGCCAGGCTTTGTTCCTAGATCCCCGTTACCCAAGCTTCTAGTTCCAACTAAGAAGGAGTCCAACTTTAATGATATATTGGAGGTTTTAAGAATGTTACTATCAACCTCCCATTGTAATGCAATTAAGAAGATTCCCGCTTATGCCAAGTTTCTTAAGGACTTGTGTACAATAAAGCGTAAGCTTAGTGTTCAAAATAAAGCCTTCCTAGCTAGTCACGTGAGTTCTATTATTCAGAATACCACTACTCCTAAGTACAAAGACCCAGGGTCCCCTACCATTGCTTACATAATAGGTAAATACCGTTTTGAGAAAGTGTTGCTCGTCTTAGGAGCCAGTGTGAACTTACTCCCATACCATGTGTACCTTAGGCTAGGACTTGGTGAGATGAAACCTACACAGATGACTCTTCTGTTAGCTGATAGGTCTGTTAAAATTCCTCGTGGTGTGACCGAGGATGTTCTTATATAGGTCAACAAGTTTATTTATCCAATGGACTTTGTTATCCTAGATACCCAACCTGTCACTGACCCAGACAACTAGATACTGGAAATTTTAGGTCGACCGTTTTTAGCTACATCCAATGCGGTCATTAACTGTCGAACTGGTATTATGAATTTATCTTTTGGTAATATGACTATTGAGATGAACGTCTTTCATATTAGTAAGCTACCCTCTGAACTAGATGACTCGAGCATAGAAGAGGTGAACATGATAGGAACATTAGTCGAGGAGTCATTACCAAACACTATGTTAGAATATCCATTAGAGAAATACCTATCCCACTTTGGGATTGATTTTGATGATGATGATGCGATAAATGAGGTGAATGATTTGTTAGATTCAACCCCTTTGATAGACACTAGTAATGGATGGAATCCTAAGTTCGAACCTCTACCCGTTTCTAAGTCTACCCTAGTTCCTTCGTTAGAAAAGCCTCCTAAGTTGGACCTAAAACCATTTCCAGATACCCTGAAGTATGTGTTTTTAGTCCCGTCTGAAACTTTACCCGTGATTATTGCTTCCGACTTGGATAGTGATCAGGAAAGTAGGCTAGTGACTGTCCTTCAAAACAACAAGGAAGCTTTAGGGTGGACCATAGCAGACATTAAGGGTATAAGTCTTACTGTTTGTATGTATTAGATCTATTTAGAGGAAGATACCAAACCTTCTAGGGAGATGTAACGTCGACTGAACCCTAATATGAAAGAAGTAGTTCAAACCAAGGTTCTGAAGCTGTTAGATACATGCATTATCTACCCCATTTCAGACAGTAAGTGGGTCAGCCCCGTTCAGGTTGTTCCCAAGAAATCTGGTATTATTGTAGTCCAGAATGATGACAATGAGTTAATCCCAACCCGAATGACCACGGGTTGGCGTGTCTCTATTGACTATATAAAATTGAACAAGGCCACTAGGAAGGACCACTTTCCCCTTCTCTTCATCAACCAAATGCTAGAAATATTAGCTGGACGTAACCATTTTTTCATTTTAGATGGATACTGCGGTTATAATCAGGTTCATATTGCCCCAGAAGACCAAGAGAAAACCACTTTTACCTGTCCCTTTGGTACCTTTGCGTATATACGTATGCCTTTCGGTCTATGTAATGCCCCTACGACCTTTCAGCGTTGTATGTTGAGCATATTTTATGACATGGTAGAATGATTCTTAGAGGTCTTTATGGATGATTTTTCAGTGTTTGGTTCGTCTTTCGATGAGTGCTTGCATCATTTGTCATTAGTTTTGACTAGGTGTAAGGAAAATAATTTAGTGCTTAATTGGGAGAAATATCGTTTCATGGTTCTTTCAGGAATCGTTCTAGGGCATATCGTATCTTCAAAGGGTATAGTGGTAGATAGAGCCAAAGTTGACCTTATTAAAACTTTACCGGTCCCAAAAACCGTAAAAGATATTAGGTCATTCTTAGGGCATGCAGGTTTTTATCGTCGATTCATTAAGGATTTTAGCTTGATTTCTAGACCTCTTTGCAATTTGCTTGCAAAATATGCTAAGTTTTTCTTTGATGATGCTTGTTTAGAGGCTTTTGAGAAGATTAAGACTTTACTCACTACCGCCCCCATAGTCCAGGAACCCAACTGGAACCTATCCTTTGAGATCATGTGCGATGGTTCAGATTATTCTATTGGTGTTGTGCTAGGTCAGCGAGAAAACAAATTACTTCATGTGATTTACTATGCTAGAAAAACTCTGAATGATGCCCAGTTGAACTATACCACCACAGAAAAGGAACTGTTGGCCATTGTGTTTTCCTTAGACAAGTTTAAACCCTATCTCTTAGGTTCTAAGATCATAATTTATACTGATCATGCTGCTTTGAAATACCTTTTGTCTAAGAAGGATACCAAACCTAGATTTATTAGATGGATCCTTTTATTACAAGATATTTTGTCCAGACATTAGAGACAAAAAGGGTGCAGAAAATGTAGTAGCAGACCACTTGTCTAGGCTAGTTGTTAGTTCCCATAATGACTCCCTTTATATAAGGGATAGCTTTCCTGATGAACAATTATTCTCTGTTTCCCAATCACCTTGGTATGCAAATATAGTGAATTATCTTGTTACTGGTCGAATGCCCCAACATTGGGGTAAACAAGATCGTTCTAGGTTTTTAACTGAGGTTAAGCACTTCTTTTGGGATGATCCTTATTTATTTAAGTATTGTCCAGACCAGATTATTAGGAGATGTATACCTAAGAGTGACCAGTCCAGTATTATTTCCTTTTGTCATGATCATGCTTGTAGGGGTCACTTTAGTGCTAAGAAGACTGCTGCTAAGATATTGCAGTGTGGATTCTATTGGACTTCGTTGTTTAAAGACTCTCATAGTTACTGTGTTACTTGTGAACGTTGCCAGAAATTAGGAACAATTTCCTGAAGGAATATGATGCCCTTGAACCCGATTTTAATTGTTGAGGTCTTTGATGTGTGGGGTATTGACTTTATGGGTCTGTTTCCTAATTCTTTTGGTAACCTATACATCCTTGTCGCTGTAGACTATGTTTCTAAGTGGATTGAAGCGGTTGCATGTAAAACCAATGACCATAGGGTTGTTATTGAGTTCTTGAAAGATAATACACTTACACGTTTTGGTACACCGCGTGCTATAATTAGTGATGGAGGGTCGCACTTTTGTAATGGACCTTTAAGGATTTTGATAAAGAAATATGGTATTACACATAAGGTAGCTACCCCGTATCATCCACAGACTAGTGGTCAGGTAGAGGTTTCCAATATGGAGATAAAACGTATATTAGAAAAAACAGTTAATCCTAATCGGAAAGACTGGTCGTCTAGGCTTACTGATGCCTTATGGGCTTATCGTACTATGTTTAAAACCCCCATTGGAATGTCGTCTTATCGGCTTGTTTATGAAAAGGCATGTCATTTACCTGTTGCGTTAGAACATAGAGCTTATTGGGCTGTTAAGCAGCTAAATTTTTCACTTTACAAGGCAGGAGCCCATAGGAAACTCCAGCTCAATGAGTTGGACGAGATTCGTATAGATGCTTACGATAGTGCGAATGAGTATAAGAACAAAATGAAACTTGTGCATGATAGAAATATTTTATGGAAGTCATTTTCTTCAGGTCAAAAGGTTCTTCTGTATGATACCCGCTTGCATCTTTTCCCTGGGAAGTTACGTTCTCGGTGGACGGGTCCTTTTATTATTCGCACTGTCTTTCCTCATGGAGCTGTTGAAATTGAGACACTAGATGGTAGTAGTTCTTCGAAGGTTAAATGTCAGAGATTGAAACCCTTTTTAGAGCCCTTTCCTACAGGTGATGTTGAGGAGGTCCCTCTGAAGGACCCTTTTTACCCTTGATTGACCATCGAGGCAGTTGTATGTTGTATATTAGTTTTGGTTTTATCTTTCTTCACCCAGGTACTATATCTCCAACTTCTCCTCGTGTTATTTTACTTTTAGAAACATTGAGGACAATGTTAGATTTAAGTTTGGGGGTGTGGAAGAACTTTTTAGTTGTACTTTTGAAACTTCTAGCGTTACATGGTATCCGGTTAGCTAAGTTTACTATTGTTTCTCACCGAAAAGATAGAAATTGGAATGCTAGGGATAACAACCTATTGAGACTTTAGAGAAAAAGACATTGAGATCCTTGAAATTTAGGAGAGAACTTGTTACTTTTAGAGGGTAACCGTGATGGACCTAACCATCCATGATGGAAAGAAAAGTAGGTCAGGAAATGCCAGAAAGACAAAGCAACCTCACAATGTAGTCTTAGTTACTGGATTACAACTCTCTTTCAGTATAAACTTATCATCATCAACAAGTGGAACAACCGACATCAAAATCTATGAAGAAAGTTGAATACGTTTAAGGTTTAGAAGCAACAATAGAAAAGAATAATTCAAAAATCAAAGCTGAAGACGTTACAAGAAGTTATAAGAGCAAATGATATAAGTTGTTGAAGTTCATGATACTAAGACATTACAAGTTGCGAAGATCCAAGTGTTAAATTCCTTCTGTGATGGCCATGTAAATTTTTGTCTTGTTATTACTCAAAAAAAAATAATAATAAAATATATATATATGTATATATATATATAAAGTTTAAATTTTAAATTTTAAATTTTGTTCAATTAGGCCTTAGGGAAGTAGAAATTTTTAAGTCAAGCAAGAAATCAAAGAGAAGAGTTAATTGTCAACAGTTGAAGACCGAAGAAGACGTTGTTTCTACTGAGCACTATGATAGAGTCGAAGAAAGATACATTTGGTTGCTTTGTTAGTCCTCTTTCAATATGACACAAGATCTTTCCAGCACTGGTTCAACTCATCACACATAATTAGTCCAGCTATGTAGCAGATGTCCCTCTCATTTTTATATTTCTCCTAATCTTATCCAGCTGTAAATCAGCGGACGCATCTTACAATGTTTATCTAGATGTTAGCGGATATCTCTTTATCTAGTAGTGTTGCGGATGTGTCTCCCCTTTTTTTCAGTCAGCTTTAGAGCTGGCACCTTTAATTTCTCTGGCATTCTAGTCACTTGGAGATAGGTTGAGAATTTGTTTTTCCTCATAGCTCTTTGGATACTTGTGACCAATTAGAAGTACAGGTTTTGCGAGTACACCTCTGGTAAACCCTCCCGAGATTAACTCGGTTTTATTTTTTATTAGTTTTGCTCGAGGACTAGCAAATAATAAGTTTGGGGGTATTTGATAGACGCATTTATATGTCTAATTTGTCCTCAATGTTTCGTATTGTTAGTACTCATTTTCGTACTTATTATGGTGTTTTTTTATGTTTGTAGGTATTTTGGGGAAATAAACATTTTTGGAGAATTCGGCTCGAAAAGTTGCTCGGAGCACCCCCGGAGGACATTTGCTATACGGATCCCCACTTTGGATAAGGGGCATCCACGGCTATGTATAGCCAAAATTTATCCTCGGCACCCGCGGGTATATATATCCCATTTATCCATCGCACCCATCTTCATCATTTGAATTTTATTTTGGCGGGAAAAAGCTTGGTCATTAATGGCAGAACTAGGGTTGCAATTTTGGGCTTGATGCAGTGAGACTAAAGGGCTAGAATCAATTGGGTGTGTTACTGTGAGATAGAAAGGGATGGTATAGGAGTTACTTTCGATCCAGTTTGGCTGGATATTCCACAAGAAGAAATCAGAACACACGGCAAGAAGCTGCTCATGGCAGCGTGATTTACGGTTTGCAGTTTGGTCGGGAAATAAAGAGACTCAATGGCTGGGATTTGCTGGGATGATTTGGACGTACCAAACAGGACTGGTATTCCAGTTGGATTCGTATAAAATTGGATATAATCTCGTGCTCTTGTGAGCAGTATACAGGTTTACACGGGTTCTGTTTGAATCACAAGTGTGTTCATAACATGTCATGCATGTGTTTAGAGTGTGTGAATCAATTTAGAAGCGTGAAAGAGATGAGAAAGGAAGGTTTTACAGATGCAGATACGTACATGAAACAAAAAAATGAAAGAAAATATATTTTCTTTACTGTCGGAGTTATGAAGATTATCTGGAGTTATTACGCGTGATTTCTTTGTCCTGCTGGGTATAAAAGAGGAGTAGGGGATGCGTACAAGGGTCAGAGAGAGTTTGGGAGAGAGACAGAGAACCAAGAGTCAAAAAATCAAATTGCAGGAAAATTATTTTCTATTGCTGCATATATGAAGAACACGAAGAACAGACCATCCAAGACAGTCGTTTTTAAACAGTGTTTGCGACACAAAAGCGTGGGTCTCAAAGTTACAGTGACTACGATAGTTTATATATATTGTTCTCTGTAACAGTGTTTGCAACAATATATAAACGTTGCAAACACCCGTTTTTCATCATTTCCTCTCTTTTAATCATTTGTAAACCATTTTTGAGCAATAATAATGAATTTTGAGTGTGTTTCCAACATGATGAGCGGATAATTCTCTCAAAACCAAGGCAATGAGGAATCTATTTACGCATGAATAATTGGTAATTATTTATTCTCTCTAATTTATAATTTATAATTCACTCAATCACTGCTTTTGTAGAGTTTTTAAATGTTTGCGAAATTTTCTTCATTAGTTGTGATTCAATTAGATAGGTTATGCTTTGTTTAGATAATCTATGCTTAGGGGATACAATTAATTTTTGAGAATTTTCCTGATTATTTGTGAATCAAGAAATAAGGGACTTAAAAGATAATTAGAGTTTTGGATTATTTATCGTAATTTATTCATGTGTAATAGTGGAATCAGTGTCTTGGTTATTCCTAATATTTTGAAATCAATCTTGAATTAAGTTTTCTTTATTTTGAAGTTTTATTAAGTCTAAAATCTATTTCTTTCACAAGTCTCAACGAACCTATTATTACTACAACCACAACGATAAATTAAAATTCTTATTATCCTCCTACATAATTGTTTGTTGAGAGGGCTTAACGCCTTCAGGACATCGGTGATACTCACTGTTCCCTGACTACAGGAGATCGAACCCCCTCTACATAGAAGAACGATTAGGCGGTTCTCCGTAAGATTGAGAGCAACATCGCCTTCAGGACAATGACACTCACCGATCCTGAATATGTAGAGCGATGTGTATAGATTCGGGCATTCTCCGTAGGATCTGAGAGTGCCTTCAGGATATTAGCCGTCTCCTGACTATGCACATAAATTAATTCTGCCGTGATATTCACCACTAAATTCCCAGAATGATCTATTATTGCTCCTATTCCATGTTCGAATCCACGGCCTGATCCCATGGAATGGCAATAACAATTTCTCCTATTCCATGGTCGAATCCACGGCCTAATCCCATGGAATGGCAATAACAATTGCTTCGATTCTATGATCGAATCCACGGCTTGATCTCATAGAATGACAATAAACAACTATGTTACCTTACTATTCCAATTTCATGATCGAATTCACTGCTAATCTCATGGAATGGTAATATATAATTTTATTACTCCGATTCTATGGTCGAATCCACGATCACATGGAATGGTAATGCATGTCTTATTATTCCGAGTTCATGGTCGAATCCACTACCGATCCTATGAATTGATAATAAATAATTACTTATTTTTGGATTAGCAATAAATGCTCAATAACCGGGCATCTGGACCATTCCTGAGTAAGCCCCACGAAAAATGGTGTAAGTGTATTCAACATGATGCACAACTAAGCACCCCGGATGCTTGAACGAGCATCCAAAAACATTAATAGATGAGGAATCCTACGCAAAACATGAGAGAACAACACATATTAATAAAATAATAAGAAATGCCCAGGGGCTTGCCCCACCGGCCGGTCGGCCATGCCCTAGCCATGGACGGTCCCATGCTCCTTTCATTATTTTGCACTATTTTGTTATTTTCATGAACTCATGAAAAAACTCCTTGATTTTAACAACTTTCATTGTTTTTGCAAAATTCATGAATTCTCCATAACTTCATGGATTCATAAAAAAATAATATTATAAAATAGGGAAAGGTGTGCGGGACTGGGAAACATAGCCGGCCGACCATACCCAATCCATGGCCAGCCCCACATCTCACAATACCTAGCTTTTTATAATTATTATTCCCTAAACTCATGAAACTCATCCGTTTCAACAAAAACCCATGGATTCTCCATAACATCACGGATTCATGAAAAATATTATTATAAAAAAAGGAAAGGAGTGCGTGATCCGGAAACATAGTTGTCCGGCCATGCCCTATCCGTGGCCGGTCCCACACCCTGCAATCCCTAGTTTTTTATAATTATTATTTTCCTCAAATTCATGAAACTCCTTGGTTTGAGCAAAAATCATGATTTCTTCATAACTTCTCGAATATTGCTCAAATCATGAAAATTCAAAAGCCAACGTAATCACATGACCGGCTAGCCTCTCAAGACAATTTTGGATGTTAAAATACTCTTATTTTAATATTTACAAAATATTGATTAATTGAGCATACATGCTCATTCCAACAAAAATCAAGAATTTCAGTCAAGATAAAACTCTTCTGAAAATTCACAATGTTGCTCGAACGCACATCAGAAAATACTGAAACTCTTAGTACGGAGACACAGACACCATGGTAACACATGCATTCCTTGATGACCGACCAGAGTCATTCCTAGGGCTTGCAAAAATCCGGTCCCACATGTTTTCATAATTCTGACCTAATTTGTTCAATTGCTCATATTGGGCCCAAACTCTCTCCAACCAACCTGAAGAATATTTAGAAAGAAATTGGTCTAGAAAAAGGAGTATATGTACAAATCAAAACTCTTCTGGATCTCTTCCTGATTACAAACTAAAGGATGACATTCCTATATTCAGTGGTAGGTTCAAAATTAAAGAACTGCTATACTAGTTTTATGAAGTTGAATCTTTTTTTGACTTTATGGATGTGCCAGAACGTGTTCAAGTAAAGCTAGTAGCTTACAAACTCAATGGAGGAGCTTCTTCTTGGTGGTCTAAGGTTGGTGAAGATCGAAGGAATTTTGGTAAACCACCAGTGAGATCATGGAGGAGAATGAAAGGCCTCATAAAAGATAAGTTTTTGCCGAGAGACTATAAACAACAACTTTGTATTAAGCTTCAAACTTGTCAACAAGGTGTAAGGTTAGTAGAAGAGTACATCTCTGAGTTTTACAACTTAATAACACGTAATGAGCTTAAAGAAACTGATGAGCAACTGGTATCCAGATTTATCGAAGGTTTGAATCGAATAATTCAAGAAGGAATGACTCAGACAGTTTATAATATGGATGAAGCAATTTAGCAAGCCATTAAGATTGAACGACGTGTTCTTAGTTCTCCAAAATTTCTTCCTAGACTGGGAAATTCCAAATATCAATGTAACTACAAAACTTCTTCTTCATACAGTAATTACAGTGAGAATCCTTCTTATCAAGGTGATAACCCTAGTCGACCATAGTTTAGAGCTATCAATTTTACAAATTCTCCTACACCATAGAATTCTTCACCTATTCTCCCTATTATTGTTGAATATCAGTCCGTACATCCTTCTAAGACTGTTACTTCTCTACCAAGTAATACTTCAAATACCCACTCCTCTAATAAAAGCCAAACATCTTTTCCTCCTCCACAAAAAAATTTGAATCCTTATGTTAAATTTCGAGGAGAAAAATGTAACAAGTTTCAATTACCAAGTCATATTTCATCAGAATGTCATAGAGTTCAGGGTTTGGTACTAGGTGATCAAGAGTATTTACAGAGGTATAATGGTTTAGTTAATGATACTACAAGAGAGTCGGAAGAATCTGATATTGATGAAATTATTGAAGCAGATGAAGTTGGTCCAATGTATGGAGATCATTACATTAGAGTGATTCGTCCATTACTACTTTCTCAACCTTCTTATTCCCAGAGAAATAGTATTTTCAGGACTAAATGCTCTATTAAAATGAAAAATGGTTGATATGATCATAGACAGTGGAAGTATGGATAACTACATTGCATCTGATGTAGTTAAGAATTTAGGTTTACCAGTGACTCCACATCCTCAACCCTATTCTGTTGGTTAGGTGAATAGTTATTCTTCTCAAGATATTACACATCAATGTCTTGTTAAGTTCTCGTTCATTGGATATGAAGATGAAGTTTTATGTGATGTAATCAATATGAATGCAGCACATTTACTTCTTGGAAGGCCTTGGAAATACGATGTACGTGATGTTCATAATTGTTTTGAAAATACATACACCTTTTTCAAGGATGGCAAGAAGAAAACTTTAGTTCCTTCTAAATCTGAAGCTATTTATAGGGAGCATAGTGATGGAAAGACAAGCGCGTTGGTGGAAAACATTGTAGAACAGTTACTTACACATTCTCTTAGTTCACATGAAGAGTCTAAACCTATGATAGTCATACCAAAAAAGGTAAAACCTTTGATCAATCAGTTTCTTGGTTTATTTCCGGATGAGCTACCAAAATCTTTTCCTCCTTTAAGAGATTTACAACACCAGATAGACTTTGTTCCAGGTGCATCTCTTCCTAATTTTTCTCATAACAGATTAACCCCAAAAGAGCATGAAATTCTACAAGGACAGGTGAATGATTTATTAGAAAAAGGTTTGATCAGGTTGATTAAAAGTCCTTGCGCTAGTCTGACATTTCTTATCGACAAAAAAGATGGAGGATGGAGAATATATATTGATTGTAGAGCTCTCAACAAGATTATTATTTCGTATAGGTTTCCAATACCAAGACTTGATGATCTAATTGATATGCTTGTTGGTTCTAAAGTATTTTCTAAAATTGATCTTCGTAGTGGTTATCATCAGATTCATATACGAATAGGAGAGGAATGGAAAATAGCTTTTAAGACTCGGGAAGGATTATACGAATGGCTAGTGATGCCATTTGGACTATCCAATGCACCCAGTACCTTCATGAGACTAATGAATCAAGTCTTACAACCTTTTCTTGGTAAGTTTATTATTGTGTATTTCAATGATATCTTTATATATAGTCGTGATGAAGAGGAGCATCTATCTCATTTATCTCAGGTATTTCAAGCTCTTACTGAAAATGCACTTCACGTAAATCTCAAAAAGTGTACTTTTTATCCAAATCAGTAATTTTTTTAGGATATGTTATTTATGACAAAGGAAATTCAGTTGATGACTCTAAAATTAAAGTTATCTCTGAATGGCCTACTCCAACATGCATTAAATATGTTCGAAGTTTTCACGGTTTGGCATCTTTTTATAGGCGTTGTATTCGTAATTTTAGCTCTATAGCTGCTGGAGTGACTAATTGTCTGAAGCAAGAGAAATTTCTATGGACGGAGGAGGCAGATAAGAGTTTTAATCTTCTTAAAGAAAAACTATATAGTGCACCACTACTTGCAATGCCAGATTTTTCGAAACCTTTTGAAGTTGATTGTGATGCATCTATAGTGGGGATTAGAGTCGTACTATCTCAAGATAATCACCCAGTTGCTTTTCATAGTGAAAAATTTCAGATGCTAAAAAGAAATTGTCGACTTATGAACTTGAATTATATGCTCTAGTTCAAGATTTAAAACACTGGCATCCTTATCTAGTGCATAATGAATTTATTGTCAACACTGACAATCAAGCTTTGAAGTTTTTACAAACTTCAGCTAAAATTATTCTAATGCATGATAGATGGTTGTCTACCATAAATCAGTATACCTTTTCTATTAAGCACAAGAGTGGTAAAATGAATCAAGTAGCTGATGAATTGAGTAGAAGAGCTCACCTTTTGATTACTATTCACAGTGATAGTGTTCCTTTTGATTAGATCAAAGACTTGTATGTTGATGATGAAGATTTTAAAATAATATGGGAGCACTTTGGAAGTATGTCTTCTGGGATAGATGATTTTCTTATTCAAGATGGATTTCTCTTCAAGGGTGTTCGTCTTTGTATTACACAAGGTTCTTTAAGGCTTCATTTAATTCATTAACTACATGGAAATGGGCTTGGTGGTCATTTTGGACGAGATAAAACAATTTCATTAGTTGAAAAACGTTTTTTTTTTTTTTTGCATTCTCTAAAAAGAGATGTGCAAAAGTTTGTTAAGAAATGCATGGTATTCCAACGCTCAAAGGGTACCATTAAAAATACTAGTTTATATACTCCGTTACCAATACCTGAAGCTTCCTGGGTTGATATAAGTATGGATTTTATACTTGGATTGGCACGTACTGTTAAAGGGAATGATTCAGTTTTGGTGGTTCTTGATAGATATTCCAAAATGGCACATTTTGTTGCCTGTAAGAAGACTACTGATGCTTCTAATATTGCTTATTTATTCTTCAAGGAGATTGTACATTTTCATGGGGTACCAAAGTCTATCACTTCAGACCGAGACACCAAATTTCTTAGTTATTTTTGGAAATCATTATGGATGAGATTGGGAACTAAACTACAATACAGTACTACTGTACATCCATAAATTGATGGACAAACTGAAGTTGTCAACAGATCATTGGGAAATTTAATCTGTGCTAAGATTACTGAATCTCAAGAGAAGCAATGGGAAACTTTCCTTTCTCACATGAAATTTGCGTTCAACACTTCTGTGAACCGTTCTACAGGTAAATCTCTATTTGCAATTATTTATTCAAAGGTACCAAATCATATTTTGGATTTGGTTGTGTTACCTAAACCTTCCAAGTATCATGCTAAGGTTGATCAACTGGTTGACAAAGCTTCTCAACTTAGTCAAGAAGTTAAAACAAAGTTGGAGGATTCTAATGCTAAGTACAAAGAAGATGTTGATCAACACATGCGACTTAAAACTTTTCAAGAAGGAGAATTGGTAATGATACATCTTAGAAAAGAAAAGTTTCCAGTTGGTACTTACAACAAAACCAAAATGAAGAAGTATGGACCTTTCAAGATTTTAAAGAAGATAAGTGACAATGCTTATGTTGTGGATCTTCCATACAATTGGAACATTTCTAACATATTCAATGTACAGGAAATTTTCACCTTCTATGCAGAGAATGATTTTGCTTGATTCATTATTCAACTTGTGTACAAGTTTTTTTTCAAGAAGGGTGGACTGATGTAGAACATCTCTACGTCTCTTTCTAGAATCTTCTATACTTGCTAGCCAAGTTTAGCTTTCCTAGTTTTAGAGTGTTATTACTTTCTTCTTTTAGTGTTTACCATTTTTAGAACTCTTTAGTGCCTATATAAACAGGCTAAGTCGTTCCTTTGAGAACACAATTATTATTATTATCAATTCATTGAATATAACTCAGTTGAGTAATCTATTATCTTTTCTCAGCAAACCTAGTTTACTTTCATCTGTTTTATCATCTCTTTCGTCTGTTCTCATCTCAAGCAAACTCCGTTTTGCTTTCTTCTACAAGTGCTACATTACATCCTAACCTCTCAACAAAATGAGACCATGCCCAAACTTTTTTTTTTTTTTTTTTTATAAATAACTTCCCAATTTTATTAAATATGTACTTCTCTGGGGTACAGAACTCCCATGGAGTCATTTGTTACAATTACATTAAGGAAATCAGGGCAGGTATGTTCCCAGATGTTTGTCGATATGTTGTTTTTGTTTCCCGCTTGCAATTGATTCTCTGTCGCATAATTTGCCAGACTATCTGCCGCCCGGTTCGTCTCCCTGTAGATATGTGTAATCGTGTAATATTGAATTTGGTTGAGATGGTTGCGAATTTCCTGCAGCATTGGTTGGATGATCCATGGTGCTTCCAAGTCTTGTCGTACAATTAGCGTCACCAGCGCTGCGGAGTCCGTTTCAAATTATATGTTGTTCCACTCTCTTGTCTTCGCCATTCTAGTTTTCAGAAGGAAAGCCCAAGTTTCTGCCACCAGGGCAGTTGTCTTACCAAGAGGTGCCGCCATTGCCATGATGATTGAACCATGTTCGTCTCTGCATATCCAGCCAGCCGCTGCCGATTCCGGTGTTCCCTGGTTGTCAGTTTTGCTAGCTCCGTCTGTATTAATTTTTATCCAATTTGTTATTGGATAGTTCCATTTAATCCAGATAGTTGTAGCGTTTCCTGTTTGGTGGTTCATGTTTTCCGGCTGGTTACAAATCTGGTGTTGTGTAACCCATTTGTACTCCTGGGTAAGCAACATATCTATGTAGAAGGTCTTCCCCGGCGTTTGGATGATATTGTTGTACACCTTAGCATTTCTTGCCAACCATATGGTCTATAGCATGTAACAACATAATGTGGAATCTGTCTTTGTTTCCATCAACTTCAAGAATTCGTCAAAATTCCTTGGTCGATCTCTCGTCTTTATAGTCGTAGCACCTCCTCTTTGCTGTTGTTGACATGGTGATGTCCCATTCTGAGATTTTGGTGTAGCAATCATTGTCGGCAATGGGTGAGGCGGGAGCACAATGCGATTATAAGTATTGTGTCTTTCATCATTGTTGTTGACATTACACCAAAGCTCCCATGCCGTTCTGACCGATTGGCATTCGAAAAGACAATGTTGGACTGTTTCCGGATGTAGATTACAAATAGGGCATATGTTGGTACCAGTTATGCGCCTATAGTGTAAGGAAGCAAACGTGGGTAAAGCTTCATGGCTGACTTTCCAGAGGAAAAGTCTAATTTTTTAAGGGCAATCAGCTTTCCAAATAGTCTTGTACTTCTGTTCCGTTTGATTGTTGCTACTTGGTTGTTGCTGATTGTTTGTGGATGTTTGTGGCTGAATGAGAACTTCATATCCACCTTTGATGGTGTAGTTTTCTTTTTTTGATAGCGTCCAAATTGGTTTGTCTGGGATTGGTGGGTTTGGAATATGCATGGTTTTAATTGAGTTTCCTACGTTGGGTGGAAACAGCTGATCCACCAGAGCGGTGTCCCAATTGAAAGAGTGTTGTTCTATCAATGTACTAACCAGATTGTCAGCTGAGGTTCCACTCGGTAGCGTGTTTGCATGCATAGGTATCCAATTCTCCTTAAAAGTAGTTGACTTTCCATTGCCGATTTGCATTGCATAATTCTCCTGCACAAAGGGAGTAATTTTTGTTAGATTTTTCCATGCCGGACTTGCTGACGTCTGCGGGCTTGGTATTTTCCTCAAAATCGACTCTTGTGCCATGTATTTGGCTCTATACATGTTGTTGCAGATTGAATGAGGTTGAGCATGTATCTGCCAAATTCTTTTGCCCAGCAACGCAAAATTATGCTTTCTGGAGTTTTTTATGCCAAGTCCTCCTTGCTTAATTGGTAGGTTGAGTCGTTCCTTACCAATCATATATAGCTTCCTGGTTTCCTTGTCGTGACCCCAAAAAACATTCCGAGCAATTTTGTCCATTTTATGGTGAACATGTGCAGGTAACAATTGCAATTGCATGATGTGATTAGCTGTTGACATGAGACTTGAATTTATTAGGATCCATCTACCTGCTTGGTTTAAACATTTCGCCATCCATCCCTTGGCATTTCTTTCCATTCTTTGTAAAAGTTGAGCAAAGATTGGTGAAGAATTTCTCCCTTGCTTGAAATCCACACCTAAATATTTATGTGGACTATCTGTAGTAGGAATGTTAAAAGAAGCAGTCAGCCAATCTTTGTTGTTCTGAGTTGTATATGGATGGATGATGATGACCGATTTCTGTAGATTGATTGCTTGTCCAGCTGAGATCGAATAGCTATGCAACATTCTGTTGAGATTTTCACCGGAATTGTATCATTTTTGTACCCTCCTTTATTGATCTATGAAATTTTTCCTCCGTGATAAAAATAAAATAATCACCAAATTATCTAGAATATTTCCGAACTTCAAACTTCTACTGTTGGGTGTTGAATTGTCCCTTGGCATCTCGATAAGCCAATATGTTTAATTTCTAGATTCATTTCAAACCGACTCGCCTAATTCCATTTGCGTAGATAGTTGAGCAAAGATATTTATCGATGGTTAAACAGTTGATTAAATGTTACATGCAAGTAATCTAGCTGGAACATATCACCTTTCATTTGATAGACGCACAATAGAAAGTTGTATGTAGAACCTAGCAAGTGGCAACATATTAGCTATCCTGAGAGCAGGTAGTCCGAAAACTGCATGTGATTCATGTGTACGTGTACCGATCGAGGTGGTAATCTTTGCCCTAGTTGTTAGCTAGCTAACTAGGGTTTTGTTTCTTAAAGTTTCATAATTCACATGCACATCAACATAGACTTTTCCCTGAAGAGGTATACCGTGCAGTAACCAATTAGCCTAACTTGTAAAAATGGAAACATAATCAAACAATGTGAGTACTTTCTAGATGAGTACTGTTGCCGAACTAACTAGTTGCACCGTTCAAACATGTCGAAACCGTAAATGTGACTAAATGCGCCATTTTTAAGACATTCAAATTTGTCAGCTAATCAGCAGCTCTATCGTCCAATAATGCTTGGTAAGTTGGTTGTTAGTTCCATGGGCATGAAATGCTTACAGTTGATGGTTTTGGGAATCTCTAGAATGTTGTTTGAAAGAAAGACATTATCTTATTCGTATCCTTATCACTGACACATTCCGAAACCACTGGTGCTAAATGTAATAAAAATGACCGACAATGTCACACTGCTATACCGCCCTGGTCTGGGGATCCAAAATGTAGACCTAATTAGTACTAGCGCAGCACATTAGTACCTCCTTTTCGTGAATCTTCTGATGAACACTGTTTGATGGACCGAAAACATTAGCTACCACAAAACCAATGCCATGATTGAGAGGGGTAGTGAGTTTAGTCATCACTGATCAAGACCTCCATACATTGCATTTCTCTTACAATTTCTAGTTTACTTTTTCTAAAATATCTTACCCAACTTTGACGACTGTGAAACAAGAATTTTATTATGTACTCGTATTAGATATCTGTTGGAGCCCTCTCTATTTGTAGATAATAAATCTGGCTATAAATATGTACTACAACTTCGCAGCTTAACTTCACAAGAAGAAGCAAATCATCTCTCGTGTAATTTAGCATTATTCAAGGCAATAAAATACAGATTGAGCGACCTGAAATATACAAGAGTAGTTACTATATATATTATTCTATCAGTGGAGACAGTGATGCCGAAGAAGAACTGGGGTGGACTAACAGGGACCGGAAGTAACAGAAAGATGAAGATAAGTTGTAGTAGTACTACCACTGCTAACAAAGGCCATTTTGTTGTGTATACGACAGACCAAAAGCGTTTTGTTGTTCCGTTGCAATATTTAGATAGCCAACCGTTCCAGAAGCTACTTAAAATGGCAGAAGATGAGTTTGGGTTAGCTTGTAATGGACCTCTTAGACTGCCATGTGATGCTCCACATATGGAGTATGTTCTTTCTTTACTTGAGAAATCTACAAGATAGTTTACTCTAAATTAGTTGTGGCAAAGACCTCCGTTTACATTTTTGCTTGATGAAGTATGGTCCATGCTGAGTCCTGACTCCCCATGAATTTCTTTGTAAAAAGTAAAAAAACAACATAACTTTGCTAGCTGAACATTTTTAGTACTGCTTTCCATATCAGGCCAATCAATATTTGAAGTGATAGTGTAAAACATATATAGTTGTTATGTTTTCTTTTATAATACGAGCAGGGTTTTTTTTCTTCTTTGCAAGATACAATGCGCTGGTGTTCCCACAAATATACTTGGAATTGGAATATGCAGAAAAACTACATAGTGATGTAAAATTTTCAACTGGCCACATTTTTTCAAACAAACTATCTGGTCAACTTCATTGATCTAATAAAATTCTACAGAAAGGCTGCTAGGTGAAGAATCACAAATTTTCAAGAAATCCCATTCTTCTTCTATGGTGATGTTGCCAACCCACCTATTCTTTGACCATTTGTTGGAAATACTAATTAATTAATTTGTAATCTAGATTTGTCTAGATAGTTAAGATAAATGTAGAATTGTGTAGTGAATTCTACAAAGTCAAACGGTCAAAGTTATAAAAGGGTTAGCATGTTTGTCTAGAATACTCAAGTGTAGTCAAAGTTGGTAGGTGGAGATAGGTGGAGATATTTGTAGAGATGTCAAGAGTCTTCTAGAGTAGGAAGAATACTAGAAATTCTAGAGAGAGCAAGAGTGATCTTGTAAGCCTATAAATAGGCCTTTGTAGTATCATTTGTAAGTAGTAAGAAGCAAGGAAGTTAATAAGAAGTTTAAGAGTTTTTTTAAAGAGTTAGTCTTGCTTCCTAGGAGCTCTATACGAGCAACACAACTATGCTCGTATATCTCCGAAGTTTCATTTCCAAAATTCCAACATGGTATCAGAGCGGAGGTTCGATCCATATGGGACATGTAAGCTGCGCGAATCAAAATGCTTGTGGAGTTTATAGCAAATGCGAAAGTGAAGTGAAGAAAGCGAAGGTATGCTTCTCCACTGTCTACAAGTTCGAGATTGCATTATTTTGTTTTATATCCCCATATGAAAGGTATCACCCATGTAAGAGAAAAAAAAAATCATAAAAAGAATTGTGTATGAAGAAGATATTGCTCGTGAGATACAGTACCGTTGAAGATGTAAAAGAGTCTCCATGAAATGAAAGTTGAAAAGAGAAAAGAGAAATTGTAAGGAGTGCATGTGGAAAAGAGTGCACTTTCGGACATGGCATGGGAAAAGCCATGTGGTCACGAGTATCTACTCATCTACTCGTGGAAAGTATAGCCAAGTGAAGGCTAGAGAAAAGCCGAGTGAAGGCTTGTGGAAGGCCGCGTAAAGGCCAGGTCGAGTGAAGGCCGACACGGTGGGAACGCACCCACTTAGAGGCTAGCAGAAAAGGTAGGCTAGCTGGAAGAAAAGAGGATGGAAAACGAGACCTATGGAGACATCATAAGGAGGACGAAGTGTGTCGTCGCGAAGAAATGTTGGACGCGAGAAACAGAGAAATTACACCATGAGCATGAGAAGTGAAGGATGAACGAGAAATTGGGTGAAGATCGAACTACGAAATGGAGATTACAAATTAGGATGGGATGTTGGAAATACTAATTAATTTGTAATCTAGATTTGTCTAGATAGTTAAGATAAATGTAGAATTGTGTAGTGAATTCTACAAAGTCAAACGGTCAAAGTTATAAAAGGGTTAGCATGTTTGTCTAGAATACTCAAGTGTAGTCAAAGTTGGTAGGTGGAGATAGGTGGAGATATTTGTAGAGATGTCAAGAGTCTTCTAGAGTAGGAAGAATATTAGAAATTCTAGAGAGAGCTAGAGTGATCTTGTAAGCCTATAAATAGGACTTTGTAGTATCATTTGTAAGTTGTAAGAAGCAAGGAAGTTAATAAGAAGTTTAGGAGTTTTTTTAAAGAGTTAGTCTTGCTTCCTAGGAGCTCTATACGAGCAACACAACTATGCTCGTATATCTCCGAAGTTTCATTTCCAAAATTCCAACAGCACAAACAACGGTTAGAGATTCAGTGATTCTCATTACCCCCTTAAAAGTGGGCGACACAACTCGCACTCTAGGCAAAAAGGGGGTTCTTGGTTCTTTTGTCACTAATAAAGCTCTTCCCATTCTGCATGAAGATTTGTAAATTAGGTACTTACCCATACTTCGCACTCCTTTAAATGCCCAAATTTACACTTCCATAACCATAACAATCTGTAAAAACGTACTCATAATTCAAAAGAAAAATCCATACTTCATAGGGGGCACGAGAGCAATGGATGAAATTTATGGAGGTAAAGGAGAAATAAGTTCCCTACCAATAACACCAAGATCATCAGCAATGGCACCGCCAATACCACCAATTTCTGCTCCACCTTCTCAATTTCATTCACCATCATTGAGTAGGTCTCCTTTACTACTCGAGAGCCCAATTCACCAAGCAAATATTCATACTCCCAATGCTAAAACACCAAATTCAAGACTTTCATTAACACCACGATTTCTCACACCATTAGGTAGCCCGGTAAGAAAAATCATTAAAATGACTAAGTTGGAAACTCATCATGATGATCCTGATAACTGGCTTCCTTTAACCGAGTCTAGAAACGGTAACGCGTATTATGCCGCTTTCCATACTCTTTGTTCTGGTATTGGCATTCAAGCTTTGGTTCTTCCAGTTGCCTTCACCATTCTTGGTTGGTAAGTAATTATCTTTAACTTTTGTGGCTTAAGCTAATTAAATCACTCACAAATTCTTTTTCCGGCCAATTCACACATGCAGGACTTGGGGAATCATAAGCTTGACAATCGCATTTTTATGGCAACTTTACACTCTCTGGTTGCTTGTTCAGCTTCATGAATCAGTCGACGGAACTCGTTATAGTCGATACTTGGATCTCTTCACGGCAGCATATGGTACGTACTTGCTACAACTACGAAATATACCCGTCAAACAAAGTATTCCGTTTAGCTGAAATTGCGTGTAAACAACTTGATTAAATTATTCATTCTGGATAAAGAGATTGATAATTGATAATTAACAATTAATAATTTTTAATTGTACTTAACTTAATTCATTAATATTGTCTGTAGGTGCAAGGGCAAGAAAAATTCTAGCCACAGTCCCAATTGTGTACCTATCAGCAGGCACATGTATTGCCTTGATCATCATAGGTGGTTCAACTATGAAGCTAATCTATCAGACAATATGTGCAGGCACATGTAGCAACCCTAAACCATTAACTCCCGTTGAATGGTATTTGGTATTTACATGCATTGCAGTAGTGTTTTCTCAGCTTCCGAATTTGAATTCTATCGCCGGTGTTTCATTAATTGGCGCTATTACAGCCGTTGGGTACTGTACGATTATGGTTGTCGTTTCTATAGTCAAAGGCAGGATTCCTGGTGCTACTTATGATCCCGTTGATGAAAGTTCAGATGTTTTAAAGATTTTCGGTCAGCTCAATGCCCTTGGTATTATCGCATTTGCTTTCAGAGGACATAATCTTGTTCTTGAGATCCAAGTAAGCACTTCTTCCTTAACAACATATGTTTGTTTAATCGAAAGGAAAAAAAAACTGTTACTACAAAAGGAAATTGGACCAGTTAAGGGTGTGGAAAAAATTCAGTTTGTAAACCTATTAAAAATAAAATCTCGTGAGCCAGGAGTCATTACATTGCTGCGCATGACTTTCTGGACCCTCTTGAGTAGTCCAACTGATTCTGGAGCCAAATAGCCAAAAGTATCAAAAGTAAAGGGGACGAAAGCATGCCCATTGTCAACACATGCTTTCTCATGCTTCGATATCTTACCCGAGGCGACCTTTAGCGCCGTCGCTTCGATATAAAGGTGCCATGTCCAATTCCTACCAAAGGAGATACCCGGTGAGGTCAACACATGTGTGTTTCCCATTAGCCCATCCAAAAATAAGAACATCAGCTGGTCTTAGTGTCGATCTCCCTTCAAGTGGGTCTGTCAGGAAATGCACAGGTGCTTCTTTCTTTGCCGAAATGCCAGACCTCCACGGTACATCATACAAAATATCCCTCACATTTCCTGATATTCAAAAAGGGTTATTCAAAAATGATAGGTTTTGCTATTCAAAAAGGGCTAGCGGCACAGCTTGTCGCTCGCTTGACTAGTATGTAATTTTTAACTTTGTAATCATTAATAATGGTTTGTAAACTGATTTATTGATAAAATTTTGAAAAAACAAAAAAAAAACACTTTAAATTCCAGATACAGCATCAGAAAAAAAAGCTTTATTATAATATTCATTGAGGAGGAAAGAAAAGAGCTCTTTGATGTATCATTATCAGTTGGTTAATCGTGTTTAGTTCATGAATTAAATAACGTTGACACTTTGACTATTTGACCATTTTGGCTAAAGAAAGACGAAGTCAAACATGAGCGCATGAGTTTTGAACTTTCAACTTTGTTGAAAAAATCCATGCAACAGAATTATCCATATTAAATACCGAAGAAGAAAAAGAAAAAAAAATCCATGTCATTTTAGTAAGGGTGACGACAGTATTAGTGTGACACCGTCATACATTCCATGGATAGTAATAAGTTAATCGTAGTGGGATAAGATTATTAAATAATTATTAATTAGCTATTCTCGATGGGCATAATTTTGCGTTAATGGTGGGTGCAGGGAACATTGCCATCAAGTGAGAAATACCCATCCAAAGTGCCTATGTGGAGAGGTGTAAAGCTTGCCTATGCAGTAATTGCTATGTGCCTATTTCCTCTGGCAATAGGTGGTTATTGGGCTTATGGTCATATGGTAAGCAAGCATCAAATGTAAACAATAACAAATGCCTAATTCTGCGAATTCGTTAACTCAGATTAAATCAGTATGCAGATACCAGAAAACGGCGGTATGTTATCAGCGTTATTCGCATTTCACAGCCGGGATACATCCAAAACAGTCCTTGTATTGACAGGTTCAGCAATTGTGGTAAATGCGGTATGCTCATTCCAAATCTATGGAATGCCATCTTTCGATGATATGGAACAGAGATACACAAACAGGTTTCACAAGGCATGTCCATGGTGGGTTCGAGTATTGACTCGTCTGTTTTTCGGATTTATAAATTTCTTCGTGGCGGTTGCAATACCATTCTTGGGAAGTCTTGCTGGTTTAATCGGAGGGTTAGCATTACCAATCACTTTAGTTTATCCATGTTTCATGTGGATTTCTCTCAAAAAACCAAAACCATATAGTGCAATGTGGTACGTTAACTGGGGACTTGGAATTCTTGGTACAGCATTGACATGCGTATTGGTTGCAGCTGGGTTTTTTACTGTGATAAACACTGGTATCAAGGTCAGCTTTTTCAAACCCAAGTAAGTCGGATAGAATATGAAAAGAAACCGTGTGGTTATGGAAATTTATCGAGAGCTCCAAGATTATACTGTCCCTTCGGGGATATCCAATAAAAAAATTAGAAATATACCGAGTGCGCTGATTCTTTCTTTGTTTTCTTACTTTATGTTTGTTAATTGTTACTCCATTTTCATCATCATCATCAAGGTGATGCAATATGTATAAGGTTGAAATATTCAATCATTTTAATGTGTGTTAACGGAATCTTCCTGAATAGGGGCCTAGCAAGCTTAATTGAGGCCTATAGATTTTTTCATCCCCAGTAGAAAATGATAAGGAGTGTCCAAAAAATTATAAAATTACTAAATTAACTTTAAAGAAACCTTAATTATTCTAACACAAATACAAATACAAAATTAAAACTTAATTAACAAATACCAAAATCATTAATCAAAACTCAATTTATTTTTCATCAAAATTAAAACTAAATCTTAATCAATCACAAACAACAATTAAAATCTAATTTTCCTTTTGGCTTGTAAAAAAAAAAAAAAAAAAGCCAAAAAACACACAATTCAAGTGTTGAGTTGAATCCTTTTAAACCTTTCCTTCTAAGGGATACTCTACAATGATTTACCTCTAAATCTTTAAAATCCACTCATCAAGTTTGCTGAAAATCCATCCAGAATCGGTCTATATGTGCACCATAGTAATCCGATTATGGCCTTAATCGGTTTTTATTTTGAACCTACATTACCCGATTCTGGGTGGATTTGATGAACATCAACTATAATCGGATTATATTAGTACACACATAAACCGATTCTGGATTCATGTTCGGATCATTTTGCAGCATATGTAATCCGATTTTGTAATTTAAAATCTTTGTACCAACAATCGGGTTACATTGTCGTACATATAAACCGATTCTGAAAAAGCTGCAACAAACTACCTTCAGAATCGGACTTCATAAACGTATTTGAAGTCTGATTCTGAAGTAAAATTCATGAGTCCTAGTTACCCAAAAAAAAAAAACCACTCTCATTCATTAAATTCTTCTTCTCCCCATATCCTTTTCCACATAATATTTATAACCCTTCATCATAAAAATAATCGCCCAGTGAGACACCCTATAATTTAAATTTGTAATCAACCGACTGTGTTCCTTGTAGCTTGTCATGATTTTCATCCTACTCTCTTCCATTTGAGCGGTTATCTTGATGATATCGGCCTTGGTGTATTCATGGATGGCTGCTTGTAATGTAACCACGGTGTTTTGGCTCCCTCGGGGAAAGCTTTCCAAACATCCATGAGATCCCTCCACGATACTTGTCGCCTCATTATTGTAATGCATGTGTTGGTACATGTAAGCATACACAAATTTTTCTTTGTACGGATCCAATAATTCCTTTAAGCAATAAACCACACATTTCTCGTAATCTTTCTTCCATAGACCAATAAAACTCTCCAAGTGGCAATCGAACTCGGGCACAGACATTGAGCGTACCATTGAATCTCAATGATGTTGAAAAGCCTTCCATAGTATCCCATTCTCTTCATACTCCGATTTGTTTTTTTTTATTGTCCTCCTCTCTTTGTTCCGGAGTTAGTTTTTGAAGACGCACATCTTCGGCTTTTTCACAAGCGGTACCTTTTTGTGGCTTTTGCTTTTGGATATGACTCCTACAATTACTTCTAATATTGCATTGTATGTTCCATGTGCAAATAAAATGCTTAGCATCCCGAAAAACCACTCCAATGGAATTCATTAGTGCTTGGTCCATATCCGTTACTATGATCCTCGGAGTTTGATCTCCACGGTATATCTCCTTCAAGGTCTCTAGCATCCAAGTAAAACTCACATCATTCTCCCGATCCATAAACCCCCATGCAACCGTGAAAGTTTGCTTGTCGGAAGTATGGAAAGCAATGTTTAACAACGACATGTTGTACTTGTTGGTCTTGTACGTACAATCTATTAACAAAATTTGATAGAAGCATTGTGCCAAATTGATCATCTCCTGATGCCCTAAGAAAATACGAGTCACTTTTCCTTCCAATACTTGCTTCCTCATTGTGTATCCGTGTTGATCGGCTAACCATTGAGATTGTTCCATAACCGCTCTACCATCCCATGACCTCCTATTAAAGGCTGCTCTTTCCGTGTATATTTGCCTCAAAGTGGACAAGTTATCCTTATCATCCTCCTTAATATTCCTAAGGATGTCACTTTGTTTACACGCTTTCATCGACCTCAACGTTTCCCATTGATGTGGTTTCAACCAACAAACGGCCGCGTGTCCAACAAGAGATTCCGGATCATCATGATTATGACAACCATTCTACATTTTTAGAGCTTGTATACCTTACTATCATCGGGTTTTTTGCGTGTATTAACTATAATCTTAAACGGTCCACCATACTTCTTTGATTTAGTAATGTATTCCCTTGTCGTCTTCTTCACGTACAGTCTATCCTTTGCACAGTGACTTTCTTTATTTCCACCTCTCTCACAAACAAGTTCCAAACGATCTTGGCTTGAGCGACGGCCTAAAACTAACACGCATTTGATCTCTATTCCCTTATCTATAAACCATTTCTTTGCATCGTTTCTGTCTTTCCATTCCAAATCGGTGAAATAGTGGGAAGAGGTATCAGAACCCAATAGAGATACGACGTTGGGTTGATCTTCATCAAACGCCACAACAATCTACAACAAATATCAAAAAGTTGATGATTCTAAATCGATTTATATGTTACAGTCGATTAACCTGATTAAAGTAATCGGTTTATATGTGCAATCATAAAGACCGACTAAATAATTGGCGAAATGTTTTCAAAGTATATAATCGGTTCACGTCTCGTGTAATATAATCCGACTGTTGTTCACATTTCTCCTGGATCTTTTTTCTCCAAAATCGGATTACATATTCACAAAAATAAAACGAATGTCAACTTTGTGTATTCTACGTGATTATTCTAGTCAAGGAATCGGATTATGCACAACACCAACAAAAAACGATTCTCGTCACATACCCATCGCGTCAAAAATTTACTAAAATCGGTTTATTTGGTGATGAACAAAGACCGATTCATGTACCTAATTTGGGGATTTTACCCATAATCTGTTTATGTCATGCTATCGAATAAACCGATTCTGGTTTAAGTTTGGATTTTTTTTCCTTATTCGGCAATTGGGACATGCAGATACATGTTTGTAGATCATTACAACTCATACCTGTTTATTGGAAGCATTGTCATCTTCTTCCTCCCGACGAAAGTGTTCTTGTTCTTGAATAATATCCTCAAGCATTCTTTGGTTCACTTTCTCTTCTTCATTCAACAAATTTTCCAATTCGGTAGGATCGAAATCATTATAATCTAATGCACCCCCTTCTTCATCACTATAAAGTTTCATTTTTGCTAAGAAAATCACAAACCCTAGTTTTTCCTTTTTTCCCTCTACTTCTTTCACTCCCAACTTTAAAAAAGGAAAATAATCTTCTACTCTAATCCAAACATTATAATCCTACTCAAACACTTATTAATTTAATAAGCATTAACATAATTAATTAATCATCACTAATTTAATAAGGGTATATTAGGCATTAATATAAATAATGGAAAAGCGATTCCTACAAATTACTTCCTAGTGACCCTATTTTTTCATGTAGGAAATGCTCAATTGGCTCTTTCTAGTTGTTTCTTTTCCTTTTCTTTTTCTTCAGATCAGAAGAGACCATTGGTATCAAAGTTTAGTTAAATAAATGGCAGCGGATCTAATGGTCGTATTTAGTAAACACAAGATACAATTTTTTTTTAGTTTTTTTTAGTCTCTCAAACACTCTGTTTACATCAGTTAGTTATATGTTGTTATTGTTGGAATTTCAGCTTCATAATCATCATTTAGTTAACTTAAATATGATCATATAATTACCCATATGCTGAAATTAATAAACCCTAGTATTAACATATTCATATCTAATTTTGGGTATAAGAACATCATGTAAACAGCTGCTCAATCCAAATGATTCTCTCACTATTAGCTAACTAGAATCATTGACAGCAATAAAAAAGAATGATAGCATCATGCACAACATTAATACACAAGTTTAGAAGAAGAAAACAAAAATATCATGAACAATCAGATAGGTTCGGGGACTTAGCTTCTCCTTCTATTTCCTCTTGCTTAGAGATGGAGTGAAAACAGACTTTTATTTTATTGCAAAAGGCTAGAAGAGGGATTAGTCAGCATCCATGTATCACTAAACCTTTCCATCATCAGTTGAGTAACACCTCACTAGGTGAGTCATGAGACACCTAAGCTGCTGAGGTGTAATCCAGTTTAACACTAATTCAGATTAAACAAAACAAGGATTACCTTAAGCCAAACAGATTTGTTGCTAAACCAACATAAAGTCTAACACCTCCCACTTTGGTTAGCAACATATCCTTTGCCGAAAACTGCAGTCTCGAGTCAAAGTACGCTAGGATTCGACTATATAGACTTATACACCATTTAGAAGGTGCATACGCCATTTACATAATCAGAAAACTAGTCGGACCATTTCTTTAACTTTATTATGTCAACTGACATCTTCATATCTCGTTCTAAATATTTATTTGCGTCTCCTTCAAGAGACTTCTTTATATCTTAAAACATGCCTTTTACATCTCTGTTATGAGATTTCTTTATGATCTCAAAGGGATCTAATATTGTCTCAATTAAGAGACTTCTATAAACACAAATTCTTTATGATTATAAAAAGATCAATTCTCAATATGAGATATATATTTTTTGATCATAAAATAAAAAATACACCACTATCCCGATAAAAAAAGATATCTTCTAATATCCCACTTAAGAGACTACAGCGAAATTCCTTATAATCTCAACCAAGCTCTGCTAATGTCCCACTTAAGAGACTACATCAAGCTTCTTTATGATCTCAACCGAGATCTGCTAAAGTCTCATTTAAAAGACTACAACAAGCTTCTTTATGATCTCAACTGAGATCTGCTAATGTCTCATTTAAAAGACTACAGCAAGCATTAAATTCTTTATTATCTCAAAAAGCTGCTACACTAATATCTCGATTAAGAGACTACGACGAACGATCTCAAAAGAGATTAGCTAATGTCTCAGTTAAGAGACTACATCAAATATGATTTCTCAAGAGACTTTATGTGCTCAATATGAGCTATGTCGACTTATTGTACTCAATATGAGCTACGTCGACTTTCTTTAGTGTTTTAGACAAAATAAGAACAAGTGAAAATGATAAGAAAATATAAATTATCACACTCCCACTGTTCTTTAGAATTCTACCATTGTTTATACTTTACCATTCTTTATTCAGATGGTATGAATTGCTTACAATAGCAATAACCATCTCTATTTAGATGATATGAACTACATGTCAAGGTAGCAAGCATCTCTTCAGGCAGATGGCATAACTCCTGTAACAACTTTTGGAGTAAAAACATATATATTAAAACTTTATAACAAATTCAATAGCATCATAAGTCACCTTTGAGTAAACCCATGATACATGAAACTCAAATTTCTAAGTAAAACTTTTACACAACAGATAACAATGTGTGAAATATGATTCATTTTAAATGTTATTACTAGTATGAATCACCTTTGGGTAAATTCACAAATATCTGAAATGAATAAACCGCAATATACATGATAATTATCAATCGAACAACTGTACATACATATGAAATATATAGCATGTATTCCATATGAATGATATTAGCATACGAAACTTCATATAACTATAAATCAGAACTAACAATTATCATTGAAACTTCATGATAGCAAAATTCTAATTTCCGACTCGATACAACCACAACTTCACCTTTGGGTAAATTTGTGATATACCAAGTCTAAACAAAAAAAACAAGACTAATAAGCTTATACATAGTACTCAACGGAATCTTTAAATTTTTGGGTCGAAAGACCTATCATTTACTATGTATAAATAGATCATCTTGTTCCATTCCAAACGTTACAAGTCTGATTAACCTTTGGGTATCATCATACGAACAACATTTGAAATGCAAGTTTAAATAGTCCTTTCATAACGAAATATGTATCTTTTATCAGCTCCGAAAGTATCACTTTGGCGACACATGGAAACGATAAAAGCTACATCAAGACTACCACAATCATCACTTATTCTCATTAAATTTCTTTCATCACTCTCAAATCATCACTTTGGCAATGCTTAGTCAAGTAATGAAAAGGTACAGATTACATACAGTTACAATTTTCAGAAACTGAAAATCAAATGACATAGATACAACAAACTAGTATACTATGAAGTTTAAATATGCACCGTAAGGAGAACATACCTGACTGCTACAAAAAGGGAAGACTCAGAAGGTTAAAAAATCACACGGAGAAAAGGTTCTTCAATATCCAATCACCATGTCCATATGAATATTCAACCTCCAACAACATATCAATAGAGTTGTGAACCACAACGTCCAACTCCATCACAACACTAAGCCTTGATCAGTCCTCAGCTCTTTGAGCATTGCATCAACAGTGAAATAGACACTCAACTTGTCCTATATATGTCATTGTTACAATAGGTTTTATGAGAACCCAGCTGAGAAACAATCTTTACAAGTAAACTTGTAACCATGATCACCATAGAGTTTACGAAGTTCTGTCATTAGATTTAATCACCATAGTAGCTAGAGTACATTCCACTGACATCATTGCTACCATAAGAACCTCCGCAGTAATCCATATTCTGATGACTGCCATAAACCCATGTAAGTCCTAAGCAGAGGATGAACTTCTGCTCCCACTGAACCAGGCAGTACTGGTATCAAATACTTTCAGGAGTCGCCCACGAGAAAGACTAAGAATTAGTAGACCCTTAAACCCAAGATCATTTTGAGGTTGTTGTGTCTCAATGATCTAAAAATATTTTCCACAGAGGTATCACCTGGTACCTTATACAAGGATGGAGCTTGGTAAACTAAAACCAACACATTCACTGCCAACCCAATATACTTGCTCTTCAGTAGAATGCACTACCTATGAGATCAACATCCCGAAACAGAACAAGTCCAACCACTTCATTGTTATCTGTGATCTGTCTTGTAGGTTCTGCATTATGCTTCCTCCTTGTAAGTTTGTGAGCTGATCCAGATAACCAAGCTTTCATATCATATCTGTTTGTATTACACAAACCATATCCATGGTTCCTCCAACATCAGAACCAAAAGAATGATATACCATATTGCTATGTACATATATGCAAAGGTATCAAGTGCTTGCTATTCATACTCCAAATGATCTTATACCTCCATTTTCCAGAATGATCACTGCACAAGTTGTGAATTTCTTGATAATGACTTTGTACAACAAAGTTTCACCTTCATCAGTCAGTATATTGGGATTAGCCCTGCTAGTAGTAACTCTTTCATTCTCTCTAGTTGACCATGGTAAGCACATAAATGAGAAACAGTTGCACTGAAACCTTCCCACAACATGGAACTCACAAAATACAACTCCAGAAACATGATGCACCCACACAACTACTGCATGTTGTTATCTAGGAGAAGTTGAAATATCATAATCAATAGCCCACTCCCAATAATCATCCTTCGCTAACAGACAAGTAGTGTTTATCCTTAAGTTTTTAAAAATGTAACAAACTTCTCGCACCATCTGTTAGTAAGGAAGCACCTGTTGAGATTCAAATAAGATACATCCAGAAGACCTGCTGTAATGGTCCCTAAGCATGCTCTGGTAACAGACATCCTTCAAAAATCAACACTTGCATCTATAATGTTGCAAGGAAGCTGCAACTCTTTTATATTTGTATGCCCTTTAATATGTACAAGTCAGAGATACGACTCAACAGATATAGAACGAACATAACACTTTCATCATTAATCTGCAGTTTCAGCTACAACCAAGTCAAATACAAGACACTATGCCCATTCAGTGAATTCTCTGATTTGGTTCAAGAGATATTACACTTTCGGATTGTTATATGTAAACCTTCTCCCCTTGAAAGCTTCTTCAAAGTTGCTTCCAAGTTCTCGATCTCTTGTAACGCAAATAAACAATCTGCAACTACAGGTCAGTACCGAAAGTTCAAGTAACAAACTATTGATCTGACATCTGTTGGGTATTGGTATCGATATCAAAACTTCGATAAGGTTATTATCAACCCAACTTTAGTTCTCTTTGAGAGTCGCAACAAGCAGATAAATTGAACTCAATCAACAACTTCAGGTAACTAAACCAAACTTGATTCTGTATATATATACCCTAGTTTAAGAAAATGTAATTACAAGGGGAAATAGAAGTAGATGTTGTAATTTCAGCTTCATAATCATCATTTAGTTAACTTAAATATGATCATATAATTACCCATATGCTGAAATTAATAAACCCTAGTATTAACATATTCATATCTAATTTTGAGTATAAGAACATCATATAAACAGCTGCTCAATCCAAATGATTCTCTCACTATTAGCTAACTAGAATCACTGACAACAATAGAAAAGAATGATAGCATCATGCATAACACTAATACACAAGTTTAGAAGAAAAAAACAGAAATATCATGAACAATCAGATAGGTTCAGGGACTTAGCTTCTTTAGAAGAAGAAAACAGAAATATCATGAACAATCAGATAAGTTCAAGGACTTAGATTCTACTTCTATTTCCTCTTTCTTAGAGATGGAGTGAAAATAGACTTTTCTTTTATTGGAAAAGGCTAGAAGATGGATTAGTCAGCATCCATGTGTCACTTAACCTTTCCATCATCAGTTGAGTGACACCTCACTAGGTAAGTCATGAGACACCTAAGCTGCTGAGGTGTAATCCAGTTTAACACTAGTTCATATTAAACAAAACAAGGATTACCTTAAGCCAAACATATTTGTTGCTAAACCAACATAAAGTCTAACAGTTATTAGTTACATCTGTTATGTTACATGTGTGTAACTTTTATTGGTTTGTATAGATCGAGTCCAACTATACGTTATTTCTTCTTGTTGGTCCGTTAGAGCAGTTCCTATTGAATGAACAAACTCAGAGTTTTTTCATTTTGCTCCCACTATGGAATGAACAAACATGAAAAATGGATGTTCAAATCAACAAATCCGTTGCTTTGAACATTGAGTCGGAACATCCAGCGCGCGTCTTTGGTAAATATGGGCGGCATTGCTACCAACGCTAGCGTCCGAAGAAAAAACGCCAGCGTTTGTATGTCCAACACGCGTTTTCACTTAAAGCGCCCGCGTCAGTATTAAAAGCGCCAACGTATGTCCCAATGGCGCTAACGGCTCAATCTGAACGGCTGCAAAAACTTATGATCCAACAACTACATTTTTTGAAATATATAAATACACACATTCTAAATTCACACATTCAACTCTAAATTCCTCTAAATTTACACATTCTTCTCTTCACTCTCAATTCTCGACCCCGGTTAGTTCGGCGAGTTATGTATGCTAAATAAGATGATGAATATATTTGCAGAAACTATGTTATTTTATCTACTCAGCTTGATTCGGCAAACTATCCATGGGTGAATTTTTGGGCGGTTATTCATGATGGGTTCTGCAGTGACACTCTTAATCCGAGTAGTCATTCTATATGTGACATAGAATATCGTTTTGGTACAATTAAGAAAGAAGTAAGTGAGTTTGTAGTTTTAGCCATACAAGTAAATCGATATCGACCGAGAGGTGAAACTGATGCTGAGATGGTAACAAGATCTTTGGCTGAATGGCGAAGATGGAAAAATGTGGCTTTTCCTTTTGAAAAATGTTTTGAAATCCTTAAGGGATTGAACAGTTTCAACCCCTTCTTTGTAGTTGTTGTTCCACCTAGTATTTCTTCTCATTAGTGAAGCTAATGTAATGTAGTTCGTCGTAATTTAGTGAAGCCAATGTAAAACGCTTACTTTTAAACATATGTAATTTTATTTAATTAAGATTGTCGTACTTTTAAAACTAAAACTACAAATGTAGCAGAATTAAAAATTACATTAATCTCTCTAACGTAGATCATCTCTAGCTCCCTCATTGTTATTTTCTGGAGCCAATAATTCAGAAAGTCCTGGGCATAGGCCTGGGAAATCAGCCATAACCAACATAGTATGTAAATTTCCAAATGTTGATAGACCCGAGATAGACCTGATAGACCTGGCTAAACAAAATAAGGCGATTGACCTGGCTGAACAAAATTAGGCGATTGGAAAGCACTCTGTGTACTCGGTCCTCCAAGCATATAAGAGGTTTGTTATTGTGGTGGTGTTGGTGTGTAGCATTCATTTGGGTTGTAGGGCACATTTGGGTTGTAGAGCGAGAATGATGATAAAATATGCCTAAGTTCAAGCCGATATGCCTGAGGTTGAGATACATGCACAATTTGTGGTGAAGTAGTATTGTGTTGTGTTTCTCGCACCATTGTTTCTTCACTTTCTTGCCATGATCTGTCGGTTTCTTCACTTTTGTGCAATGATATGTTGCTCCTGGTGGAATTGGAAGAATGTGACCGCCTCCCATCATCATTTTCAGTTGGAATTAAAGTTGGAGTCAATCCAAACATTGCGTCTGTCTGAAATTTTCATAGTTGTTCTAAGTGCATCTCCTCTACTTGCCGATTCCACCAATGCAAATCGTTGAGTCGAATCCGCAACTCTTCCTCACTGGAAGTGACATTGTAGTAAGGATAATCATGGTCCATACCTTGGGAAACAATGAGGATCTTGGTTGGCTCACCTTGTGAAGTGATACTTTGCATCTCCTAACGAATTTCGGGCATATTTGACGAGGATGATGAAGAACTTGCACCCTTACTGGGATAAGTCATAAAGCTTGGCTCTTCTGGAGGTGGTTGGCTAGGAACGATATTTGGATTATGGGACATGTTTGATAACCCTGGGAAATCAAACCCATAGACGTGCATGTTCTCTGTCCCAATCACAGGCTTCGTAATTAACTGGTACCAGCTGACATACTGCTCTTCACTCATATTCAACCATGTATTTAGTTCATACCTCTCCCAACCGGTTCTTCTCAGACGATAAAAATATGATGCAGAGGTTTGCATATGTTGTGGCGGGTTAATTGCAATTGCAAATATACCTTGTATTTGGTACTGCATTCTTTCTCCCATATACCAAACCTTTTAGTGATTCCGGACTGTAAAAAACAAATCTACACATAGAATAATCAAGAATTCTTACTCCAACATCATCACTATACTGACGTAATTCAACGTAAGGGTGAAAAAATGTGTTGTTGTGGCTCCGAGTCATCTGATGTAACCTGTGAACAAAACTGGAACCCAAGACCTCGCTTCCAGTGTTCTTCTCTAAGTTGTTCTTCATATACATGTCCAACATTGGAAATCTAATTGTCACGTCTTTTAGGATTGGTTTACCAACACTGAAGTAGGTATACCACCAATAATAATAAATTTAAAAATAATAATTTTGATATTTACCCCTATGATGCCCCAGAAACCAGTGAAGTTTCTATCGCCCAAGGATGCTTTATCCAGCGCACAGTAAAATTCTGCTAAAATTGCAGATCCCCAGTCATAATCTGGTGTTTTGTCAAGATCTTCTAACGCTTCAATCCAACCAACATGATCAACAAAAGTTGAGTTTCAAAAGAATGCCTGACCTAGTACCCATAAGATAAACATCCTTTCGAGTTTAGGATAGTCATCTACATGTTCTAGGTTTCTGGGTTTGGTTAGGAAAATCTTCAAGGCCGCACATCTAATCCCATCTCCTTTCAAATCTTTATAATCTCGACGCATATCTTATTCCACAAACGAGAAACAAAGCGTCTCCCATTTACTATTTGACATCCATTCGTCTTGGTTGAATGGTGGCGGGTCTCCCATTCCACTTGGAATCACAACAATGAAATACAAATCAAGGGGAGTAATTCCTATTAAAAGTATAATATCAACTATGATTAATTCTTTTGATTATTTAATAATTTTTTTAAAAATTTAATTTAAGTTAAGTTAAAAAAAACTTACCAATTTCGAAATCCATAAAATGGAATGTGTGTGTCGTCATCCTCCACATTTCTACCACTATTTTCGGAATTTTTTTGTTATGTTTTCTAGGCTTTATTTTATAAAGCGCACGCCAAGGATATATGTCAACCCTTGCTCGGACTGCAGCCGCTAGACCAACATAAACAACATTTAATTCTGAAAATCCACCTCTCGTGACATAAAAATCCTCAGATCATTCATGATGCCCCTACACATGACCTGGGACTAATGATGGAGCAACAACTATATTTGGGTTAGCAAACTCTTTTCTTGATTTTGAGAAAAATATACACCTGTGTGAGGCAGCGGTGCCAATTCATTTTTTCGATCTCTTTTCTTCTTTATACTATTCATCGCTCTTCTCGCTATGTTCATATTGGATTAAAAAAAATTGATATAGAAGAGTTTTAGAAGAAAGAAATGGAAGTGGTGAATAGAATGAATTTATAGTGTTGAAATTCGACCGTTAGAAATGTAGGCGTTAGAGAGTCATCTATTAGAGACTTTGTGTCTAACGCCCGAGTCAGAACACAGAACGCCACGACAGAACACCGAACTCCCGTGTCGGGGCTTCCAATGCCTGAGTTTTGTCTTCCAACGCCAGAGTCTGTCTTTCGATCGCGCGTCTAATGGTCCAACGCCCTATGCTTTACCATAGTGGAAAACCCAGTTTGACCATCCACGTGGCTCAACAAATGTTTGAGTTTGCCTATTGCCATATGAACTGCTCTTATCAACATATATATGTTGTGTCTGTAATCCTGTTTTTCTTAATGAGAATCATGTTATTGCCTGAACCATTTCTTTATGGTATCATATCAACCTAATTTTATTTTCTTTCTCTTTTAATGGTTCAAGAATTTCTTTCTCAGTCATCATCAACAATGAAAAATCCTACTACTAATTCAATTTATAAGACTCAATGAAATTAACAAAAGATACCTTTCTTACCTGTAAATCTTTGATGCTACCTGTAATTCGTAAGTACAAACTAATATAGTTTTTACATGGATATTCATTGTCCTATTTAGTATACCAATGTTCGAAATCAAGCAAGTGACATTTAAAATCCTCTCTACACTAATTGGATCGATGAAGATGAAAAAATCATCATGCGGATTCAATATACAATTTCAGAATCAGTAATATCCTATTTTACCAGGTCTACTACCTATTTTCATCACAAGAGAAGTATCAATGAAAGATTCTCTCGAGCTTCATTGACTCATTCAATTCAATTACGTACTAAGATGTTGTCAATTAAGTAAGGTGATAAAAATGTTTATTTTTTATTAAAGAAATTAAATCTCTCGCTGATCAGTCAGCTTCTGCAGGTGAAATCATTTCATATAATGAACTTGTTGTTGTTACGCTATCTTCTTTACACTCGGAATATATTTCGTTCGTTATGTCTATGAGGACTCAAAATTTACATGTATCCAGTATTGAGTTGTATAATCTTCTGATTAGTGAATAAAATGTAGTTGAATAAAGGAATCAAACATTTCCTATTGAATTTAATAATCGAGCTTTTGTTGCATAATGAATAACTTCATATTCTATAAAAGAGGCGGTGGTAGAGGTTTTTGTCCTAGAGGAGGTGGTCATTTTGGTAGATGACCTTCTAATTTTTCACAATCTGATATAGGATATAATAGTTTTCTACAATATGGTAGAGGTTTTAGTAATACTTCAGGCAATTCATAATTTCCTACATCTACTCGACCCCCTCCTCATCTGTTCTCAGATGATCGACCACCTTGTCAGATGAATTTCTCTTATCAAGACGGAGAACCTTCTAGAAAGCTTTACGCAATGCTTGCTTCTGCCAATATTTTTGGGGAAATTTCTTGGAACATAAATTTTGGTGCCAATTAACATCTCACAACTGATGTTACAAACACTGATGCATCTTCTTCAACTCCTTATGTTGGTGATGACAACGTAGCTACAACAAGAGTTGAAGGTATACCAATCCTTAGTCTGGATCATCTTTTATTTCTCATGCAAATCATGTGTTTTTGATCTTCATAACATTTTTCATGTTCAACTTGAATTCAGTTAATAAATTTTCTAAAGACAAAAATTGTTCCCTAACTTTTACCTCAACTCATTTATGTGTCAACGATCTCAATTCATGAAGGATCATTTTTCAAAGACCTAGTGACAATGGTCTCTATCCATTTTATAGAACTTCATCTTTTACTCCTACTATTACCTTATTTTGTGCAAGCTTCTTCTGAAGTGTACGGCATATGAGATTGGCTCATCCTTCTTTTGAGTCTTTAAGTAGAGTTTGTAGATCAATAATTCTAGACAGTGCCGTGTCTAAACCGTGAGATGTTTTGGTTGCCAACTAGGAAAAAAGTTATAAGTTTCCTTTTAGTATTTATACTTTTGTGTCTAGTATACCTTTGCAGTTGCTTCATATGGATGTTTAGGGTTCATCTTCAATCACTTATGTAATTGGTTACAAGTATTATGTGAACATTATTGATGACTTTTCTAAATTTTGTTGGGTCTTTCCTCTCACCGCAAAATCTGATTTCAAAAAAATGTTCATCAATTTCGAATCCTATGCTGAGAACTTACTCTCTTGCATGATTAAAACCGTAAGAATTGACGAAGGCAGTGAGTTTGTTAATCATGAATTGAAAAACTTTATGTCTAATTTTGGTGTCTCTCATGAAATAACATGTCCACATACACCTGAACAAAAAGGTGTTGTTGAATCAAAACATAGACACTTACTAGATGTCACCAGAACTTTCTTAATTCAGGTTTCTCTTCTTATAGCTTACTGGTTTGAAACCTTAAGCATTGCTAATTACACTATAAATAGACTTCCCACCAAGTTCATCTCATTTTTATCTTCTTTTGATAAACTCTTTCACAAGTCCCGTGATTACTGTTTTCTCAAGTATTTTGGTTGTCTTTGTTTCCCATGGCTTAAGCCTTATGCCTCCACCAAGTTGGCACCTAGGAGTATTCATTGTATATTTTTTGATTACACTACTACTCAAAAGGGTTACAGATGCTTCAACTCCTCTATTGGTAAAACTTTTATCTCCAAACATGTTATTTTCCATGAAAATAATTTTTCTTATATATTTTACCCTTATCAATTCAGGTGTGTCATATTTCAGTTTTGATATGTGTATTACCTTATAGATGCCACTTTTATATCCATATCCTCTCCCATTTCTTCTTCTTCTTCTTATAATTCCTATTCTCCTTCCACTTTCATCTCTCATACCATGACCACTAGATCTAAAAATCACATCTATAAGCCTAAATTTATGTTTGTTGTAAAAGATGTTCTACCAGATGTTTTTATTTTTACTCTCACTCCACTCGTTCCTACCTATTTTTCTCAAGCTATTAAGATACCTATCGCAAAATAGCTACGGATAATGAACATAAAGTTGTCATGGATGCTAGTAGCTTCATTCTTGTACCACCAGATCCATCTCAGAATCTTGTGGGATGTAAGTGGGTTTTTAAAGTTAAACACAATGCTAATGGCACCATTAAGAGGTACAAAGCCAGATGGCTAAATGTTTTTGTTAGAGCACTGCTCGGTCAAACTCGCATGCGTTTCTATCTCAAGCATGTTTGTCAATCTTAGTGATCAAAACTATATAGTCTTGAGTTCTAGTGTACTATAGCTAAGGTCTCGGACTAGGATAGAAAGTGTAGTTGAGCTCAAAAACTCCATGGAAATCATCATACAAGACGAAGGACTACTCAAGGAACCAGTGGATCTTCATCGACTAAAAGGTATGTGGAGACTTGAACTTATCTATCACTCAAAAGTCTATCTATTCTATCTCATATCTTGAGAAAAAAGTCGTTTTACTATATAAACTAAAGAATATGCACATGTGACATTTCGAGCTGAGTATATCTCGCTTATCTATTTATCGAAATGGGTGTTGGTAAAGATTTCGCTTTTTCCAAGTTCATCTTTGCCTAGTGATGAAAGTCATGTTATGTTTCAATCATTTTGGAAATCGCTCTGACGAAAAATAGTTTGTGAGCAACAACTATATAATGCCCTCTGAGAATGTTTTAATGATTGAAATGAGAGTTTAGACTATATAACCATTGAGGGATATAAACATTGTTGTGGCAACACATATATGTATAAGTCCTTGGAACTTGAACCGAAGTTTGCGAACTTTGTTGATAAAGTGGAACCGGTACATGAGCAGTCAAATCAGTACACGAACTCAGTCCGCGAGCTGACGTAAGTTCTCGAACCCGAGAATATCTGCTGGAATTGAAGCTCAGGTGCAGTCCGCGAACTGACGGAAGTTCTCGAACCGAGAATTTATGCTGGAGTTTATTAACTTCAACCGGTTAGCTTGAGACCGCGAACTCAAGAGGTTATGTCTGAAAACGTTGTTCGTGAACTTATCTAAATTACTAAGGAATGCTTTTGCAAACCGTGGCTTTATAGTTCATGAAATGATTCGAGTGACTCACATCATTTTTGATTCAATTGTGTCTTGTATAGTACATGAGATCTCATAGCAATTGAACAACTCTCTAACTAGTTCATTTGAGTCATTTGGACTAGTTATGGTAAAGAAGAATATGGTTGATATGAAAGTTATCATTTGGCTAACCATTTGGTTGACTAATATTGATCCAACCATTGTACACGTTTGGGTACGGTTACACAAACCTAAAACATCAAGTACATGTGTGTATGTCAAGCTAAGTTTTTGATCTAACGGTTGAGAGATATTAGCTTGTATATAATCAGGGTTTCATCTAACGGTGAATATTGAATGCTTTGTTATTAAGCTAACATTGATTGCAAACCCTGATTTGAAAGACTATATAAGGGAGAACTCTAGCAACTGGGAAACTTAATCCCCACACATTCTGTGTGACACTAGTTTGCTAAAGCTAGAGTCGATTCTCCTTTAACCTTTGGTTTTCTGCTTCTAAAACAAGGTTAACGACTTAAAGAATTCATTGGAGTTGTGAAGCCAGACCGATACTAACTTTCTTGTGGTTGTATGATCTGATATTGCTATTTATATCGTACGAGAAGAATTGTAATAATTGGCTTGAGATTTCTATCTCTGATAGGCAAGATAAAAGTAATCACAAACATCTTCGTCTCATTGTTTGTGATTCCTCAATAATCTTCTTCGCTGCGTCGATTAAGTTTATTGTGAGGTGATTGATGAAACTGAGTTGTTCTTCGGGAATATAAGTCCGATTTTATCGATTGGTTCATATTCACCTTGATTTATCAAAAGACGGAACAAAACTCGTAGGTTTATTCGTGGGAGACGAATTTATCTATTACTTGTAGACTTTTCTGTGTGAGACAAATTTGTTTATTAAAGTCTTCGACTTTGGGTCGTAGAAACTCTTGGTTGTAGGTGAGATCAGCTAAGGGAATCAAGTGTGCAGTATCTTGATGGGATCAGAGGCGTAGGAGCATAACTGTACCTTGTATCAGTGTGAGATTGGTTGGGGTTCAACTACAGTCCAGACCGAAGTTAATTTGGAGTAGGCTAGTGTCTGTAGCTTCTTAATACAATGTATGTTTAATCTGGACTAGGTCCCGGGTTTTTTCTGCATTTGCGGTTTCCTCGTTAACAAAATTCTGGTGTATGTGTTATTTCTTTTTCACGTTATATTTTTGTATAATTTAAATAATACAGGTTGTGCGTTGTTCAATCGATTAGAATATCCGACCTATGGTTGTTGATTTAAATCGATTGACACTTGGATATTGGTCTTTGGTACCATCCAAGTTATCTTTCTTTGATTAGACTCGCGAATCATATTTGCTTGAGTAAATCAAATCGATAGATTGAGATAATAACTCCTTGAGATATTTTCTATTGATTGAGTCTAGTTGATTCTCTAGAAAACAACTCGGAGTTGTCCATACAGATTTCTAATCGAAATATTGGGTGAGGTTGTTAGACCCCCACTTTTTCAGTTTTTATCATCTTGAAGGACTTGACCACTCAGACACATTTAGTCATGTTGTTAAGCCAAAAATAATCAGACTAGTTCCATCTCTTGCAGTTCAGTTTGACATGCTTATCAAACAACTTGATATCATTAATGCTTTTATTCATGGGGATATGAAAGAAGTTGTTCTCATGACTCAACCTCCATGTTATCAAGACCCATCCAAAAAAAAATATTTTTTCAAGCTCAATAAATCTTTATATGGTATCCCCCAAACCCCAAGGGTTTGACATGAAATATTGGTGGATGTCCTTGTTGCTATGAATTTCAAACCCTCTTTGGCTAATTCTTCCTTGTTTGTGCAGAAGTTTGGTTCTAAAAAATGTTCATTATATTAGTCTATGTAAATAACATAATCATTATATCAAGGAATGACTCTTCTCATTTTGAGGCCATCAGTACTCATTAGAGTACTTAATTTCATGTCAAGGATTTGGGAAGCTTGCACTTCTACTTTGGATTGGAGGTGATGAGAAGTTCTCAACGATTATTTCTCTCTCAATCAAAATATGTGTTTGATTTACTTCAGAAAACCAATCTAGTTGGTCTAAAGGCTTGCAATTCTTCTAGTCCTTCTAACTTCAAAGCATCTGCATCTGATGGGGATCCTCTACCTTATCCTACAGAGCACGTATCTTTGGTAGGATCACTACAATATCTCTTTGGGACTAGGCCAGAGATCAGTTTTGCAGTAAACCAAATCAGTCTATTTATGCAGGCACCTACTACAACACATATTACTACTGCTAAAAGAGTCCTCAGATATGTCAATGGTACTAATATTAGTCATGGTCTATTATTCAATAAAGGTTTTACAACTATTCAAGGGTATATTGATGTCGATTTGGTTGGTTGTCCTGATGTCGATTGGGCTGGTTGTCTTGATGATAGACGGTCAACCAGTGAATAATGTATCTTTTTTGGGGACTCATCTATTTCATGGTAATCTAAGAAACAAACCATTGTGCCCAGATCAATCACTGCAGCAGAGTACTAGTCACTTGTGAAAAGACGAGGGTACCCAAATACACCACAATCTTTTAATTTCAACCTATAAGTCCAATATATACCTTGTGTGATTGTCTATGGACGAGGTCGATATAATACGACAACAAGATATTTACTTTACAATAGTTACAGTAATAAAACCGATTGATTATATGATCAATGTCAAGTAATTCGAATTAACTCACAAGTGTATTTACTCTATTATAATATAAAACAATTATAATGCGGAAGTAAAGTAAATACCACAACACAAGATTTTGTTCACAAGGAAACCACAAATGCATAAAAACCTCGGGACCTAGTCCAGTTTTGAATACTCTCGGAATTAAGCCGCTATACAAACAACATAACCCAACTTCGTATAGTTGAGACCAAGTAAACTACCCTAGTTACTTAGTTTCCTCAGTATCCCTGCGTCTTCGACCTTTTGGTCATGCACGTGAACCTCAAGATAGAAATCACTATTTCAAGTTGCTTTACCCAGTAAAGTCTTTATGTACCTCAACTCCTTCCGATCGTATTCCAAACAGTAAATGAATAAAATTGTTTGGTAACCACTTCAATAATATTTTGTATAAAAGATATCTTGAGTTGTTGACAAAGGCTCTACTGTTTGATCTAATAAACTCCTTTGTCGGGTAGTTACAATCCAAATCAGTAACTTAGATTCAGACTCACAACTATCAGATTCGTATACTGAAGAGAATATTATCAAATGATAGTTGCCGATCTATACGACTTTCTGATCAAATATATCAATAGAAAAATCTAATCTAAGTCAGATCCCAACCGATAAATATGTGTGCACAAATTCACAAGATACAAAAACTAATTAGAAAAATCTTCTTCATTTTTAAATATTTGATTAATCTTTAAAGCATCTGCACACAAAAACTTGAATCCTCTTGTGATGAAACAACAACTCTAAATATCCCGTCGATACTTTGATCTAGTTTGAGTGACCCTTATGTCGGAAGAGAAGGTTTTCAAGAATAATCAAACTAGGTGCAATCAAACTTTCAACCACTGTTAGTCAATTAAATCAATAATCGAGATTTAAATGAGCGGTCGTAAGAGATTTCGCCTAATTTGGGTACTTTCCTCTCCGGATAGACGGCTCCACCAGAAACAACACGAATGAAGTTTGCTCGGCTCTTAGGATAGTTTGCAAGAAATGCAAACTCAAGTATTTATAGACCAAGGTTGTTTGGACAACAAGGAAATTCCAAAACTAGTTAGGATCGGTTATACCATGTCACTCATTATAGGATATGATCGGTTCTACCTTGTCTCCTAATACTAGTTAGGATCGGTTATACCTTGTCATACAATATAAGTTGTGATCGGTTCTACCTTGATTCTCAACATAAGTTAATATCGGTTCTACCTTGTCGTCTTGTATTGGTCATCCAAACAATCTTCAATGAAAAACCGGACCAGCACACTTATTAATTTCCATTTCGATTATGAAACAAGTTCAAACATCTACTTCCTTAAACCAATGTAATATTACATGGTTTTCTAGGATAAAAGCACACCTATATCCCACACATAATCAAGTAACTAAATACATAGATTATGTTGATGTCGTATTTACGAAGTTCAAAAGATAAGTGTTATACTTCGTGTTTCCATATAATTCCTTGATACTTTGATCATAATGCTATGACCAAGTCTAATCACTATAGTGTTATATATATATAGCTTCGCATGTTAAGTTTTCAATATAAATCTATTTGAAAGATATGTTAGAAATGGAAACAAGTCAAATCAGTATTACTAACCTCAAGCGGAAGGATGATGTCTTCATTGTAGTCGTTACTTTTTCATTTGCTTCAGGTCTTCAGAGTAATACTTGTAAGTCTCAACATTCCTAGACTTTCTAGTTTAACCTTAACGAACTTGACTCTAATAATTAATCAAGCAACTCTATAAATAAGTTTTGATACTAAAATATGACAACCAAACGTGACATACCAACACTTGGTGGGTTCAACCGAGCTATGCTCTAATAACTTGCATCGATTACGACTGAAGTTTTATGGATTTGTCAGGTTTTAAAGGATGTATTTCTACCTGATCCTCCTTCTATTGTTTGTGACAATAAGAGTTTCATTTCCTTGGAATCTAATTATGTGTTTCATATCCGGATGAAGCATATGGCAATTGACTACCACTTTGATCGACAGTTGGTCCAATCTAAGCATCTTCATATTGTCTACATTTCCACTTTACATCAAGATGCATATTCGTTACCAAGGGCCTGGATAATTCTAGGTTTGAGTTTCTAAAACACAAGTTTCAAGTTGTTTCTACTCTTCAATTTGCGGGAGGGCAATAAAAAAAAGCTACAACTTTTTTATCTTGATTTCTTTAACACTTTGTTTACATCAGTTAGTTAGATGTCGTTATCAGTTACATTTTGTTGTGTTAAGTAAAAAGAAAATGAGTGTAATACGATTCAATTGTAAACAAGAAGATTATGATTTGAGAAATTGAAGAATTAATTAGGGTTTCTGTGATGAAACCGAAAGTTAGAGTTTAAGATAAGTAAACAAGGAATTAGACAAGGTAATGAATCCGTGTTTGTTTCCAATTGAAGGGGTAAGTGAAATTGATCATACCAATGGTGGGTTTTGTTTGAAATGGTAATCAAAGTGTTATGAGTCTCGGAAAGGGATTAGAAAAACCTAGGATTCATGTAATTGAACTGGTGAGAAGGATAATTGCTGCTATAGGTTCAACTGGAGGTTTAGAGGATGAGGTTTATAGGTTCAACTGGAGGTTCATCTGCAGGCATAAATGGGTCTTCTGCATATTCACCTTTGGTGTCTGTGTGTGTGTTTCAGCTGAGAGAATTCATAGAGGTGAGGATGCTGCAGTCCTGTTTTTCTAACGAGAGTCATATCATTCGCTTGCACAATTTCTTCTAATATTTACTACATGATGATTAGATAAAATACTTTGATTTTGGTTCAAAATTTGACCTAGAAGCAGAACAAAGTGTGGACAAGTTGCATTAACTGCACTTGCCAACAGATTCCAATAATAAATATATGCATATTTTTCAAATGTCTTTAACGTTCTCTACCACGATGTAAATTTTTTTTTTTTACCTTTACTGTAAATTTCTTTTTGTAGCTCCACATGACTCAACTCCAAGTATTTGAAGGATTAACTTTGTGACCAGGTCAATTAAGACGGATTTACTTTGCAAAAGAGAACTAACTCTGAAGGATTAACTTTAACAGTCTGAGACTTGGTGGGAAATAAGATAACAAAAGAGAACTAACTTTAGGGGGCTCATTTTTTTTCAGTTAAAAATCAAACACTGATTGGGATCTTTTACCAACCACAATTAGGATTTTAAAATATGTTTATAGAACGTGCTTTTCCATTTCATCTCCTTTCAAAAAAAATAAATAATCAACAACTTGCTTGTTGTCTTCATACCTAGATGAATAACAAACTTGACTCATATTTCTTCCTAAAGTTCTTATCTGGTCAACCTATTAAAATCGTCAAACAAAGACATCTATAACCAATTTTTCCACCACCATGGACCCAACTAAAGCTAAGGTTGGTGAACCCCAACACACAATCTCATCCGTCTAATTCCTTGCATATGGTCCCACCATCCACTTACTAGACTCTACAAACGGTTAGAGATGATGTGGTGTTCTTTACTTACTATAAGTGGATGGACGGAGAAAATTATATACCTGCATTAAAAGGCTGCTTTAGTAAGTGGGTTCTTGCAGTGCAAAATAAACAACTACATGATATGTCCTTGCCAAGAACCATACCAGCAATTGCCCTGAAGTTTGTACTGCCAACTACCCTTTAAATACCTTAGTTTACACCTCTAACAAAATCAAGGCCAAAGCAAAAAAAATAAATAATCATACTTCTCATTGAGCTAGTGAGAAAGGACTCTAGACCAAGAGAGACTATCAGAAATGTCACCAACACCACCGGCGGCAGTAAGCTCACTGCCCATAGCATCAAGAGGAGGAGGTAAGGCAGAAATGAATTCAGTACCAATAACACCAAAAGGAGGTAAAGGAGAAATATATTCAGCACCAATAACACCAAGAGGGGATTTAATGTCACTACCAATAACACCAAGATCATCAGCAATGGCACCAACACCACCAGCTATGAAAACACCGCCGGTTACGGCACCACCTTCGCAATTTCAATCGCCATCTTTAAGCCGGTCACCTTTACTTCTCGAGAGCCCAAATCACCAGCAAGCATCAACAAAATCTACTAAGAATCATACTCCCACTGTTAAAACACCAAGGTCAAGAAGTTCACTAACACCAAGATCAAGACTATCATTGACACCAAGTTTTATCACACCATTAGGTAGTCCTGTTAGAAAAATGATTAGAATGACTAAACTTGAACCTCAGCCTGAAGATCCTGATAATTGGCTTCCTATAACTGAATCTAGAAATGGTAACGCTTATTATGCAGCTTTTCATACTCTTTGTTCTGGCATTGGTATTCAAGCTCTGGTTCTTCCCGTTGCCTTAACCATCCTTGGTTGGTAAGTTGTCATATCTCTAGAATTTTGTTACTCTATTGATTATATAAAAAATTGCTTACAAATAGCTGCCCAAGTTTTTTTTTTTTTCTAAAACAACAATTTTTTAAATATATGCAGGAATTGGGGAATCATAAGCTTGACAGCAATATTTTTCTGGCAACTTTACACTCTCTGGTTGCTGGTGCACCTTCACGAATCAGTTGATGGAACCCGATACAGTCGATACTTGGATCTTTTCACTGCAGCATTTGGTATGTACAATATCATCCAAATCAAATTATTCTTTCAATAATGAGTACTCAATTAACTCATGATCAACTAATACTATTGTCAGGTGAGAAAGCAACGAAATACTTGGGGACAGCTCCAATCATGTATTTATCAGCAGGAACGTGTGTTGCGCTGATCATCATTGGTGGTTCAACCATGAAGCTTATCCATGAGACTATATGCGGAGGCACATGTAGTAATCCGAAGCCATTAACTTCAGCTGAGTGGTATTTGGTGTTTACATGCATCGCAGTGATGTTTTCTCAACTTCCAAATTTGAATTCCATCGCCGGTGTTTCGTTAGTTGGTGCGGTTACAGCTGTCGGATATTGTACAATTATGTGGGCTGTGTCTATAGCTAAGGGTAGAGTTCCTGGTGTTACCTACGTTCATTTAACCGATAGTGATTTCTCAAGTGTTTTTGGTGCACTCAATGCTATTGGTATCATCGTTTTCGCTTTTAGAGGGCATAATCTTCTTCTCGAGATTCAAGTAAGTATTTACTCAAGAGTTTGATTTTGTTGATGATATTTGGATACCGTATTTAGCTAATTACCAAGTGAGTACGCAACCTTAATTTATTTTAATGATGGTTGCAGGGAACAATGCCATCAAGTGAGAAATATCCATCCAAAGTTCCAATGTGGAGAGGTGTGAAAATAGCCTATCTGATGGTAGCCTCATGTTTATTTCCCCTGGCAATAGGTGGCTACTGGGCTTATGGTCATATGGTAAGTAATATTGAAATCAAAACCAATAAGAAGATCGAAAACTACAATACGGAACGCGAATTTGTGATCTAATAAGAAACTATTGTGTGCAGATTCCAAAAAATGGTGGTATGTTGTCAGCATTGTTTGCATTCCACAGCAAGGACACATCCAAGGCAATTCTTGTAATAACAGGTCTATTCATAGTGATAAACGCTGTATGCTCATTTCAAATCTATGGAATGCCAACCTTCGACGACATGGAACAGAAATACACAAAGAAGTTCAACAAGGCATGTCCATGGAAAATCCGAGTGTTTTCTCGTTTGTTTTTCGGGTTTTTGAATTATTTCATAGCAGTTGCATTACCATTCTTGGGAAGTCTTGCTGGTTTAATAGGAGGATTGGCACTACCTGTCACTTTAGCTTATCCATGTTTCATGTGGATTTCTATTAAGAAACCAAAACGTCGTAGTGCAATGTGGTACACAAACTGGGGACTTGGACTTCTTGGTATTGCTTTGACGTGTTTAATCATCGCCGCCGGTTTATATAGTGTGATAGAGACCGGTGTTAAAGTCAAGTTCTTCAAGCCTTGATTGATGAGAAGGAATGGTAGTCGCGCGCCCTTATATATCTAGAACGAATTATACTGTTTTGATTATTCTTTTCGGTGTTATAGAGAAATTTGCATTGGTTTGTAAACTTTGTAATACTAATAGACTACTAAGACTAGAAGTGTAAATTATCTTGTTATGCTTGATATGATCAATAAGAATTATGTCATAAATTTTTATTAGTTTCTTGATATTGTTGCTTCTAATAGTCAAGAATCCAAGATAACAAGATATTTAAATATTTAATTATAGGTTTATTATAGGTTTGGTGAACATATGATAAGCAAAACACAACACAAACACAGTACATAAAGTAAATTTAAGGGAAAACTTCAATGAGGGAACTAAAACCCATTAGAGGAGTGATCTTGTAGTGCGTAAAACCAGCATCAATGAAGAGTTTCTCCCATTCTTTCTCAGTTCTTTCTTTACCATTGTGAGTACTCATCATCAACATGTCAAAGTAAAGTTGGGTTTTTGAGAACTCATCATTTTCTTGCTTCTTGCCTTCTTTCACCACAATGTCAATTATGATCACTTTTGTTGTAATGGCTTTTCTGCAGCTCTTCATTATCATTAAGCCTTCCTCGTCCCCCCAGTTATGCAGAGTATTCTGATTAAATCATAAGCACACATTAAAATTAGATTGAGAAGCAAATGTCTCTAAGGGAAGAAAAAAAAGAAGAAGAGAGGGTGTTACCTTCAATAAAACTGCATCTGCCGGAGGAATGGACTCGAACATGTTACCACCAATGAATTCTAAGTTGTCAGTCCCTGGAATGTTTGCAATCAAAGTTGGTAGATCAAGAACCACGCACTTCAAGTGTGGGAATGCATCAGCAATGACTCTGGCACAAGTTCCAGTGCCACCACCAACATCAACCAAAGACTTCAAATTTTCAAGCACTTCCTTATGCTCTCTGACAATTGAAGTCATGACCAAATGGGAGTTTTTAGCCATAGTTGCGCCAAATCTCTTTTCATATTCAGGGTTTTGCGCCAAGTAGTTCCAAAATGGCATGCCTTGATCCGCCTCGAACACTGTAGGTGCTGTTCCGCGATACCATTCGCTAAAGATATGGCCAGGTTTTACCTGTGCAGGATTCAGAAGATTGACCACAAAAGGTGCCAAGGTGTATTCTGTATCTGTTGTCAAGAAACTAGAAGATAGTGTAAGAACATATCCTTCCTCTTCTTGATTTTCACCGGTTTTTTCTGTAGCAAAGATGCCCGAGTTCACCAAGAGACGCATGAGGCGATACACAGCCTCGGTTCTTGATGGCGGTAAAGAGAGTGCTTCGGCAAGTTCAATAAGGGTAATTGGTTTACCATGCTTATGGATGATATCTGGAATGCCTAATTCAACAGCACATTTCAGAGACATGGAACTTAGAAAAGCACAGATATGGTTGAAAACATGAGATTGAGCTTGCACCAAGTCATATTTATTCACTTGTTGAGCTGAAGACGCCATCCGAAACTAGGGAAAAAAAATTCTGATCAAAAAGCTCTTCACTCCGCAATAAGCAAAAGGAAACTTCAGTTGGTTAAGAATGATGAGCAAGTGTGTGATAGGTCCATCAGAATAGCTTGTTATATAGTGAGCAATCCATGAAGTTTGTTTGAATGGAATATGCGTTCATCTGACTTAGACTTTCAAAGGTATTTGCGTCATGATTAAATATAATGCAGTTACTTTCTTTGAATGGAACACAAATATGCTTACAGCGTTTGCATTTGACCCGCAGCTTCTGGTTTTATGGAAACCAATTTTATCATTTACGATAAAATCAAGGTTTTGAGGTTGGATAGGATTGGATTGGATAGCAGGGTCCTCAGATACACATATGACCAAAAACAGAATAGTGGACTTATGGAATGACCGGACCCAAACTGACTGAATAAACTCTCAATGGGTCGCTGTAAAAAACTAGCTCTAGCTCCCTGGATGCTTTCAGTTTTTCAATGAAGTGAAAATTATTGGAAAGTAGAGAGTAAAAAAATTGTGGTCGAGTTTTTTACCTTGCCATGTCAGACTCGACTTTAATTTGAATTTCAAACTTTTTGGGTCTTGCCGCTTAATCTCTCACCGTACACTGGTGTCTTTAATTTATGTTTAACCCGCAAATCGATACGGGCCATACGGCAAATCATCGGTCTATTAAATACTGACTACTCCACTTCTTCTCTGAGCATTTCATCTTCTTGTTTTTCAGCCTCTACAGTCTTGAGAGTGGGAGAGTGATTTTAAGAGACTCTGGGTTTGGAATTTTAGTACCGAAATAAGCAAAAATGGTGATGAGTAACAGCAAGTATGAACAAACAAGGTTACAGAGAATGGAAGAAAACAAGAAGAGAATGGAAGAACTCAAACTCAATAGTTTGGTTCTCAATCTCAAAAACTCCTCAGCAAAACCCTCACAGGTATCTCTATCTCCAAACCCATTTCTTCATTTATTCTGATCCTCTCTAAAAACCCCATTTCTCCATTTACTCTGTTCCTCTCTAAAACCCCATTTCTCCATTACTCTGTATCTAAAAACCCTAACTTTTTTTTTGCTCACTGTAGGAAAAGCCACCAAAACGAAGAATGATTCAGAAAAAGCTGGAGTTTGTTCAAGTACGAAGATCAAGTCGTAACGCCGACAAACCCACGCCCGTTTACAAAGAAGTGAGTGTGTGTGTCATCTCTTATTATCATTCAATTCAATTCAATTCATTATTTATTTATTTTTACTTAAGTACTAACTTGTTGTGGTTGATTTTGCAGGTTTTTGTTTTTGAATATGAAAGGGCTATTAGAAAAGGTTCAAGACCTAGAGGGTTAAGAGATTCAATGGAGAATTTCCCAGTAGCAAGTGAGAAAGAAAGAGCAATTGCAACTGAGAAAGCTTGTGAACTTGAGTTATCTCTTGGAAATGAGTTTCAATCTTTTGTTAAACCTATGCTTCATTCGCATGTTAACCGCGGTTTCTGGTTGGTAAGTATAAGCACCATTTGATTGTTTTTTTAATCTTCTTCTTCACGGAGACTATGTTTAAATTGGTTTTTAAAGACTAAGGTCTCATATTGTAATTGTCTACATTAGGGTCTGCCTAATGGTTTTTGCAAGAAGTACCTACCAAGAAAGGATGCATCAATTACACTGGTTGATGAAAAGGGAGATGAGTGCGTTACAAATTACCTTGCGGAGAAGGTTGGGTTAAGTGGTGGGTGGAGAGGATTTGCCTTGGATCACCAACTTATTGATGGGGATGCTTGTGTATTCCAACTAATCAAGCCTACCCAATTTAAGGTAATAATACGAACCTTGGATTTGTTTTTTGTTTTTTGACAAGCCAACACCCAATAATGTATCGACAATGTTTTATATGGATGCTTAGTTTTAAGGTTGCTATCAAGCTTAGTAGAGACAAGAATAACATGTATGCCCTGTTGATAAGATTGAATTAGTAGGATTATTTTCATTCATGTGCTAGTTTTGAAGTGTACAGTTCAATACTGAGAGTGGCACTGTGTTTGCTTTTTGTTTTAAAATGGTTGCTTGCACCTTTTGACAAGTGATACCATATGATATGACTGCTGCAACTCTCTTCATATTCTGCTTGTAACTACAGGAATGAAGATTGAATTGGTGCTGTTTAAACTCTCCTATTATCACTCAGAATAATGGATTTTTAGTATGCTAGCTTATCTATAATACATCTTTACTTCTTATTCTTTAGGAATCTACATTAAGTCTTATTCCAAATTCTTTAAATTGCTGTTACATCTGGTTTATCATTCCGTTTTAGGTTTACATAGTCCGGGCAGCTAATGTTTCATATCCTGAGGAATCAGCTGGTGTTTCAAATGGTGAAGAATCCTCATAGATTAGATCTTCTTAAATCAGGTAATTTACTTGACATGTTTCTTCATGACATTGTAACTTTTGTTCAGATTATCAAGTCTTAATGAACTAATGAACCCTTGGGATAATTAGGTACAATATAGTAGCATAACCCCTATTTGGACTTTTATCTACAGGGCAACGGCAGACGGAGGAAAATATGGAAGGTTTTGCGCAACAACAGATGGAGTCGGGGGGGGGGGGGGGAGTTTTTTGGTTAATGTTGTTGCTAGTGCCATGCACAGCATTTTGTCAATAATATATCTTACTCTTACAATTCAATGGGGTCTTTTTGATATTCGAAAGTTCAAACCAAACTGCAGGTTCTTGCTACAATGTTTTGTTTCCAATACGAAAAATGTGTTACATTTTTCATGAGCTGACCAAATGCATTTGAGAATGACTCTTTGCTTCATGGCCTCACTAATTCGACTGTCACAACAAATAATTTTCCAATTTATGGTGAAGCTTTTTTTTTTTTTTTTTCTCTTCTTTATCATTTTCCTTAGACCGGGTCTTATGGAGGTTTCCAGCTGAGAAAATTGTGGCCTATACCCCTTCTTCCCGCTCACGTTCGCTATTATATGAGAACGGTGACGGAGCCAGACTTCTTCTCAAGTTGGGGTAAATTTGTATAGTAAAAGTATGTCCATATCTGTGGCTGTCTGATTTTTTTTTTTTTTTTTCAACTGATTTGGATGATTTTTTTTTAATGAAAATGAAGTCGTACAATATTTTAATTAAATTAGAAAGTAATTTCTATCGATTTTCATATCTGTCGTATATTTTGATGTGTTTTTATTAGGATGGCCATTTGCCCCACCCAAACCTATCCCCGTGGGTACCTGCCCCGTTTGGGTAGGGTTTTACCCGCACAAATGGGGATGGGGTCGGGTATGGGTAATACCCGAAACCTAAGCTACGGGGATGGGGCGGGGATGGGATTCAAGGTCCCCGCCCCATACCCGCCCCGTTTCTTCCATATTATAAGGGTTTCGACTTTTATGCAAGAATTTATATCGAATTTTATACTTCTACAACTTAGTCGAGGTTTCTTACATTTAATATATTCTTGATCGTTCTTGTATATTCATCACTTTCGTTTCTTTGTTGTGATCAGATACATTTTTTGATCGTTCTTGTATCGAAAGGACAAAGTAGAAAACCTAAGAAGTCATTTAAAGATTCTTTTGTTCACCTTAAGATGAATTTCTGAATTTAAAATATTAGAATGCATTATTCTTATGTTGTTATTTTTGTTTGCTTCATATTTAAGTTTTGGTTGTAAATAAATTTATGTATGAACTTCGTGTTACGGGTAACCCATGAAAAACCCGCCCCAAACGGGTATTCCCCATACCCGCCCCGCCCCAATTCGTGTGGGTAACGGGGCGGGTATGAGTATTTTTTTTACGAATGAGGCAGTGACTGGGATACAAGGTCCCCGCCCCATACCCGCCCCATGACCATCCCTAGTTTTTATCGATCAAGTTTATAATTTACACGTATTAACAATACAGTTTTAATTTAGAATCGTTTTTTGGGACCCTTGTTTTATTTGGGATAGGACACCCCTTATAAATGTAGGTCACCCCTTATCTAGATATTTATATTAATATCTAAACTACCCTTTTGATTAACTTGGGTTATGATTAGTGAAATGATTAAGTAAAAAATAACATTAACCCACCACCTCTTCCCACCACCACCGCCCACCACCACCAATTACCACCACCACCTCTATATATATAACTTAATTTAAATCATTAACAAAGATATTCTCACAAACATATTGCTTGTCGTTCGTTTTTGGTTGAAAAAATGAGAAGTAGTCGTCAAAATGAGTTGAAACTGGAAGTTGCAGAGAGGTTTAATGGAACTTTTTTTTTTCAGAGACAAGTTCGGTTACATTGAAAAAAAAAAGTCTCAGCCGAACTCAGAGTTCGGTTATCACGAATTAATTTTTTCTGAACCGAACTCTGAGTTCGGTTCATTCGCAAAAAATACTTTTAACCGAACTATGGGCTAATTCCATATATGCATTTGCAAGTGCAGTTCGGTTGGATCGCAAAAATTGTTAAGTTTTTACTTTAACCGAACGTTTGCCTAATTGCATATATGCATATATAAGCTCAGTTCAGTTGATTCGCAAAATATGTTGAAGTTTGCGAACCAACCGAACTTCTAACACTAGGTTACTTTTAACCTGCAGTTCGGTTGAACTTGGTTGCGTTGAAGTTTGTGAACCAACCGAACATACCTCTGTAAATGAGTTCGGTTAACTCGTAAAAATAATTTCAAAACCGAACTCTTCTCTATATAGCACATAGTAGTTCAGTTACATTTGATTTTTCATCAGCTAGCCGAACAAACAAAAACTCCATTAAAGCTCTGGTTCAGTTGCCTGTGATTTTGGATTTATTAACCGAACTGCATTTGCTGAAAGTTCGGTTACATGTTCTTCATATAATAAAACCGAACTTTGTTGACCTGGTTGAATTTTTTTTGTTACAATTTTGATTTTCAAGATATTTTAGGACGTTTATAGCAACATTCACTAAGTTACAAGCATACTTTGGTACACAGAGGAGGTTTTTTCTCCATATTCACTCATCTCAAAATAAATTTTTTTACCATCTCCTTCTTCTTCTTCTTCTTCTTCTTCTTCTTCTTCTTCTATCACTTTACTCACTCAATAATCGGAGGCGGTGGTGGTGGGAGGAGGTGGTGGTAATCGGTGGTTGATGGTGGTGGTAATCGGTGGTTGATGGTGGTGGTAATCGGAGGTGGTGGGTTAATGTTAAATAGGGTAAATGGCAATTTGGTAGACTCATGACTTTAGGACACCCCTTATCATTGTAGGATAGGGTGGCCTTAAAAATCAATGGTCCCCAAAAAACATAGGTCCCCAAAATATGATTCTTAATTTATCATTTGTATCTGCCCATAAGATATGTAATTTGCGAAAACACTAAGCCTAGTTTAGCTAACTCTGAAAATCAAGTGGGGTCGACCCCACTTGTCCAAATATCCCTCCGACTCCCTTGTATGGTAATCACAGCGGGAAGAGCTAGCCAACGGACAATGGTTGTACGTTTTGAAAAAATAAAAATAAAGTAATGGTTGTCCGTTTTAAGCTAGAAAAACAACCAATTATTGGTCTTTCCCTTTTTTGGAAATTGAAACCGGACAACCATAGTCGTTTCTTGACCTTTTTATAATTCAATTGCTAAGCTATACATTGAAATCAAAATAGATTCTGAATACAAAAAGAAAGGAACAAGTAATATGAGATGGATTTAATTTGTGGGAAAAATTTGCTGCCAATAAACAAGTAGAAGAAACTCAATCGGCTATCGTACAACTTAGTGAATGAGTGGTGGAGAAATACAAGGATTTCGAAGTTGATAAGGAAAAGATGGTTGGATACAAATTTCTTTTGGTTTTGGGAGGAGATTGAAAGTCTTTTGAAGCCTAAAAATCAGTTGCAAACTGATGGACAAGTGATGCTGCCGTCGTTGTTTTTGATAATGAATGGTTCTAGATTAAGTTGTGTTAGTGTGTTTGAGAAGGTTTTTAAGAATGAGTTTGTCTCCAATTAAAATTGCAGGTTAAAAGAGAGCTCACACAACAACATAAATGGGTATGCCTGAGCTACCAGTTTCACGCATGCAAGATGCTTGATAAAAACGCCTCAACCACTCGCTTAAGTTTACCAGGCTAGCCATGGGTCAGATGGCGTATACCATGGATTATGAGAGGATTTAGAAGACAACAGGGAACTGAAGTATGGTGCAATCATGGATCTTGTTTGTTCACCAGTAAAGATGAAATGAATGGATAATGATTAACCGTTTTACTTATCAAAAACTGAAAAAGCGGGGGTCTAACAACCACACCCAATATTTCGATTAGCAATCTGTATGGACAACTCCTAGTTACTTTCTAGAGAATCAACTAGACAGTTAGACTCAATCAATAGAAAATATCTCAAGGAGATATTATCTCAATCCCTCAATTTGATTTACTCAAGCAAATATAATTCATGAGTCTTAATCAAAGAGAGATAACTTGGATGGTACCAAAGACCAATATCCAAGTGTCAATCAATTTAAATCAATAACCAATATGGTTGGATATTCTAATTGATTGAACAACGCACAACTTATATTATTTCAATTATATAACGAAATATAATGCGGGAAAAAAATAACACAGACACCAGAATTTTGTTAACGAGGAAACCGCAAATGCAGAAAAACCCCGGGACCTAGTCCAGATTAAACATACACTGTATTAAGCCGCTACAGATACTAGCCTACTCCAAATTAACTTCGTTCTGGACTGTAGTTGAACCCCAACCAATCTCACACTGATCCAAGGTACAATTATGGTCCTACGCCTCTGATTCCAGCAGGATACTGCGCACTTGATTCCCTTAGTTGATCTCACCCACAACCAAGAGTTGCTACGACCCAAAGTCGAAGAATTTAATAAACAAATCTGTCTCACACAAAAAAGTCTACAAGATAGATAAATTCGTCTCCCACGAATAAAACTATGAGTTTTGTTCCGTCTTTTGATAAATCAAGGTGAACAAGAACCAATCAATAAAACCAGACTTATATTCCTGAAGAACAGCTTAGTTTTATCAATAACCTCACAATAGTCTTAATCGACGCAGCGAAAAAAGATATTATGGAATCACAGATAATGAGACGAAGATGTTTGTGATTACTTTTATATCTTGCATATCGGAGATATAAATCTCAAGCCAATTATTAAAATTGTACTCGTACGATAGAAACAGCAAGATTAGATCACACAACTACGATAAAAGTAGTATCGGTTTGGCTTCACAATCCCAATGAAGTCTTTCAGTCGTTAACCTAGTTTTAGGAGAAAAAAACCAAAGGTTAAAGGATTATTGACTCTAGCTTAGCACAACTAGTATCACACAGAATGTGTGGGGATTAGGTTTCCCAGTTGCTAGAGTTCTCCCTTATATAGTCTTCAAATCAGGTTTGCAATCCATGTTAGCTTAGTAACAAAGCATTCAATATTCACCGTTAGATGAATGCCTGATTAGATTCAAGCTAATATTTATCAACCGTTAGATCGAAAACTTAGCTTGTCATACACACATGTACTAGAAAATTTTAGGTTCGTGTAACCATACCCAAACTTGTACATTAGTTGGTTCAACACTAGTTAACCAAATGGTTAGCCAAGTGATAACTTTCATATTGACCATATTTTTCTTCATCATAACTAGTCCAAATGACTCAAATGAACTAGTTAGGGAGTTGTTCAATTGCTTAGATCTTTATGTACTACACAAGACATAATTGAAGCAAAAAACGATGTGATTCACTAGAATCGATTCATGAACTATAAATCCACGGTTTGCAATAGCATTCCTTAGTTTATTAAGATAAGTTCACAAACATCGTTTTTAGACATAACCTACTCAAGGTTCGCGGACTTAAGTTCCCGGACGGATTTCACAAACTCCAGCAGAAATTCTCTTATTCGTGAACTACGCCAGTTCGCGGACTGGGTTCGCGGACTGAGCTTGTATGGTGAGTTCGCGGACTGAGCTCACGCACTACTCCGGTTTCACTTGATCAACAAAGTTCGCAAACTTCGGTTCAAGAAATAAGGACTTATACATATATGTGTTACCACAACAATGCTTATATCCTTCAATGGTTATATTGTCTAAACACTCATTTCAATCATTGAAACATTCTCAGAAGGCGTTATATAGTTGTTATTCACAAACTATTTTTCGTCAGAGCGATTTCCAAAATGATTGAAACATAGCATAACTTTCGTCACTATGTAAAGATGAACTTGGCTAAAGCGAAAGCTTTACCAACACATATTTCGAGAAATAAATAAGAGAGATATACTCAGATCGAAATATCACATGTGTATAATCTTAGTCTATATAGTTGTTTATGGGTAAAATCTACTTCTGCTGGTTTTGGTAATTTGGGGGTATGTGGATGAGAAGTGAATCTAAACCCTAAACAAATGCACTGCATGGGAGTGCTTTTGATTCGAGAGATCAATCTATACAATTCTGGCCTAAACCAAGAAATGGTCGTTCCATACTTGTTTCGGTCACAAAGTGAATGAGATGGGGTTGATCTTAGGGAGGGAAGCAAAGAAGGTGTTGAGATTGTGAAGGTGTTGGATTGTTTATGACTTGTAACAGAAATGTGAGCAAGCTTACGAATAATGCAAGTAGGCTCTGGGTGTTTGAATACGTCTCGTATTAATACTTGGTTTCTGTCTTGTGTTCTCTTGTGTTGGAAATAGGGAGGATAACATATTTATACAAGTCATTTAAGCCTCATTCACGTCTCTTGTGAAATGGAGGAAGTGGAGTGATGGAGTTGTGGAGTTGTGTGTTAGTGTCACACGATCTATCTTGCCAACTTCTCCTATCATCACTAACCGTCCATGTCTTCCTGACACGTTCTTGTGATGGCGCTTTGCACGCTGCACGCTGTAAACCACCCGACTAATACCCCAGTATGTATACCCCAGTTCGTGACATGATTGATGTCTCTAGTGTGTGGATCGTGGGTCCCATAGAAGGTAGCATGTAATGCTAGTTAAATAACTAAGTTATTTAGGAAGTCGATACTTATAAAGTATCGTGTGTATTCTATGCATGTTATGCATCGAATGTATTCGGCATATATGAAGCATCGATGTTAAGCATTATGCCCTTCCTACTTCATGTGATGGTTTGGAGGCTGCGCTAGCAAGTCCTCCCTTGACCGACCACATGGTGTGGTAGAGTAGTAGATAGTGATCACGGTGATACCTCACTAGTCGCCTAACTCCTATCCTAGGCCTTGCGTCCAGGCTGGTGAAGTTGGACGAACAAGATGACTTGCGACCCACATCTGTGACCATCGGATTAGGGTTTAGGAGGTGCGCGAGTGCACTCTTTCAGCTTGGTCGAATATAAGCCTGGGAGACGTTTCATGGAGGACCGATTAGGCATGCATGTAGACAGCATGTTGATGTCCATGTCCATGCTTCACTATCCCATGAAGGTTTGATCTAGGCCACTCAAATTTACCAGTGAAGTTGAGTGGCTGAGATCGATTTGCGACAAACATCCTATAACGCAAAGGATTCCTAAAGGGGCGCGGCTTGACGACCAAGCTTGGTCTGTCTCGACCGTTTGGCCCGGCGTGTAGGTGGTAGGCTGATATTCATGCATGTACCTGACTGTCCCATGGAAACGTGATCTAAGCCACTCAATTCGTCCGGCGAAGTTGAGTGGTCGAGATCATTTTATGATCTGGGAAGTGTGACCACGCTAGTTTGGGCATGTGATTTGGAAAAAACAGGCATGGTATTCCTTTGTCGGTCGGTTGAGGAGATAGATGGGTCCATGGTGATCATGTTGATGGACCTATTCAATTGTCTCCTAAACCCTTCATTTGATCAGGAGAAAACGGATGCTCGTGATCAATACAAACCCTAATTAGGGTTTGGCCGTGCGTCATGCCTTGTTTTGGGTGCACGAATTGGGACAACCAACCATATTTGGTCTTCATCGACTGTTCATGTATATAGATGGGACCTCGGTAATTGTGTTGACATGCTTTGGCCCTTTGAATCTACATCTACACCCTCCATCTATGCCTGCGAAGATGGATGGTTGAGATCATTTTGCGACACATGTAATGTGCTGCAAACCCTAATTTAGGGTTTTTTGTCCATTCGGATTGGGTTGGACGGTTTAGAAACCTATGCCACCCCTTTTGGGGAGGCTGACCATGCGGGACCCGCGTTGGGTCGGCAGTGAAATTTCCAATACCTGCTTGGGGTCATGGATTCGATCTGGGCCATCCAATCATGCTGGTGAAGTTGGATGATCGTGATCATTCCTAGACTGCTTTGGACAGTCTGGATGCTCAATCGGGCTAGTATAACACTCCGAGAGATGTACGCTCAATCGAGCTAGTATAACACTCCGAGAGTTACAGCCTGTACGGGAATTTCGTGCATGCCTCACTGTTGGTACTTGGATATTCATGCTACGTTGCTGCGAGTAACAATTAGTCATCATGCCGCACCAACAATGAGAGTTATGCTAGGAACAACACAGGAAATACAAGTTGTTTTATGCATTAATCAATAATGCTAAAATTTACAGAATATTCGGGGGATTGTTGCTATATGATCCATTCTATGTGAATTAGTAAAGCGAAGAAGTATTCATCACTTATCAAATGGCCTTATCCTCTGTAGGACGGCTTGTACAAAATATTGGTTTACAACTTTATCCCTGAACTAAAATCCACCATCAACATTAAGTCCCCTGCCTAGCGTATAATGGTTACACTATTGTGGGGTAGGCATGAGATGGTGACGCATGAAACGTAAAAAGGGCGATATAAAGGAAGTTTACCTGGAGGTACTCGGACCGGTCACGTTGGCAAGTTGGGAGCGATTACGGGCCTTGGCGGGACCGGTTTCCTCCTTTGGTTGTTTGAGCCAAAAAGGGAATCGTTCTTCCAATAGGATTCTCTAATTGCTCATGTATAAAAGGGTGTTAACCCTTGTATTTTCTCCTACTTCCTCTTCCGCTCTCTTCCCTCTTTTTTTGTTCGACCACCTTGACTGGATGCCGAGCCTTGCTGATGTTGTTCACCGTCGTTGATCGCTGCCGCTTGCCGCTGTTGTCCCGACGTCATTCACTCACCCGCAACAAGGTAAGTTCTTCACGATCTCCTTGATGCTTTTTTTTTTTTTTTCTGAACGTAAACCCTAGTTTTAGGTAAATCTTTCACTCTTTTCCATTGTTGCATGTAAAACCTAGAGCCTTAGGTTGTAGTTTAAAAACCATTAACAAACTCATTTGCTCTTCCGCCCATAAACAAAACCGTGCATGCAACCTTGAACAAATATGGGACCCACCATACATGCCTGATTGAACGTGGGCCCCACCGCGTACGCTTGATCGACCATCCTTGTGACCTTGCACCAGCTTGTCATGACCTAACACCAGCCTACTTGACCGGTCATGACATCAGTCTTGCTTGCGTGACCCAATACCTGCTTGGACAAATTGTAGGACCTACATGTGCCTGCTTTGATCGAGCATGGACATGCTGCGTGCCTGCTTCACTCAAATGTGGACGTGGGGAGACACATATATATAGCAACCGACCTATTACTCCCTCATCACGAAGTAATAACTCTTTTCTTTTTGTACTTCATTGCAGTTGTTTGGAGATGAATAAAGAGGCTCTTGTTAAGATGTCACCTGATGATGATACTGCAAAATCGAGAAGTGTTGATAACTCCAGAGACATGCCGAATATAGATGATGAACTATTCACCGTTCCTTTTCCAAACGTTAGGAAACATCTTAGTCACAAGATGATATTGCTCACGAATTCGAAAAATGAAAAGGTTGTTCCGTCATCTCCTCCAGCATTCGTGATGAGATTTTGTCTTCGAAATAATGAATATCCGCCTTCTCCCATTGACTTCAAGGTTTTCCACACTCCACTGAGCTCTTATGATGGATGGATGAGGCGTATGCTGAGCAACGATACTATCAAGGACAACTTGACCAAGGCGCAGATCATTGAGGCTGTTATAACGTCTGCTTCTCTTCATATTAGGAAAGATATTGCAGGTTTGATCACTTTCATTTCGAGATGGCGTCCTTCCACACAAACGACCATTTGTAGATGGGGAGAAATGATTATTACCCTGGAAAGTGTAGCCGTGTTGATGAATCTTCCTATTGCTTGGAACTTCCACTAAACGTTATCTGACGAAGAGAATGTAACCCTCAAGGCTATACTTCAAAAGGCTGGAGAGTATGACCAACAGAAAAGAGATGTGAAATGCTTCTATACTTGGTGGGTGTTTGAGTGGTCTCCTGCAAAACCGAAGCCAGATCAAAAACTGGATGATGAGCTCAGTGTAGTTGCGTTTCTATCCTTGTGGATATCTAGGGACATCTTCGATGACGGTTCTGGGAAGAAGACTTTAAGACACAATCTTGTCATGTTCGCCATAAAATTGGCGAAAGGTGTGGTTTTCCCTTTGGGCACTTTGTTCCTTGGATCATTATACTCTCATCTATATTCTTTGGCGGTAGACATGCATGCTTCCAATGGATATAAGAAGGTGGAAACGCATATCCACATTGCTTTCCTCCAAGCGTGCATGTGGGAACATTTCAAAAGTTACGCTCCCATCCCCGCGGCTTCACTCTCCGGTTTATATGGAGGTTCAAGGATACTCCGTTGGAAGAATAGACGTCCAAAACCTGGGTTAAGACTTGTTGATTTTCTTGACAATGTGTATGCTATAGACTTCCGCCCATGGGGGCCAGTCCATTCTTCAGTGATTCAGCCGGAAACTTCTACTATTGCTTCTGAGATTGTGTTGCACACTGAAGGAAGAACCATGAGTCGTGGAGAAGCCATCTACCTTCGAAGTTGTATGCCAGGATATATTCCAACTTTCTTCGATGAGTTCCTCTCTGCGGTTTCGTACAATATTGACAGAGCCGCTCGAAAAATGGGATTCGACCAGGGTGTTCCTTTCTATTGTCCGCAAATTCCTTTGCCAGATATCGTCCCGTCCATTCTCAATGATGACGTCTTCACACTAGACCAGAGTCTTCCATTTTTTTCCCATTGGAAGAAAGCCGATGACAACTAATAAGTACAAGGAATTTTGGAGAAAGCATCTATTAGCTTTCCATACATTCTCGGAAGAAGTTGAGACAACTCCTCATGACATGCCGTCTCTTGAGATCCTGAAGTAGCACAAGCGGTTGAAGCCACTTCCGGGTAAATGATCTAGAGTTAATGATACTGATAACTGCAGTCCCCAGGCCAAGAAGCATGCGGCCCCGTGATCCTCAATTCCTCTAATATGAAGGTATTTTAAACATCTTCGATCTTTTGATTTTGTCTTCTCTTAAGTAATTTTCACCAACGATGATTCTTGTTCGTTATCAAGGAATTCAGAAAGAAAATGCTTTCGCAAGACTGACACATAACCATAGTAAGAAGTCTGGAGATACTGATCCTCATATCGAGAAGTCTGGTGATACTGAAACCTTTGTAGAAGATAACGAGGATGATGAAGGTTCAGTCCATGATGAAGGAAGCGTCTCTGCGCGTAATGAGGAGCATGATCAGCCTGGCGAGCCAGGAGACGAGGCTATGAAAGATTCCAACCTCTAGATTGGGAGGAATAACGATGTAGAAGCTTCTGTAAACACCACACCCGCGATGGTTGTAGATGCTACCCTTTCTAAAGAGCTCCCCATAATTTTTAACGCGTTAGTCATGCACTCCAGGGCTGGTGTCATCTTTGAGCCTTCTTTTGACGTTCCTTTCAGAGATCATGTGCTGGTTGGAGGGTTTAGCGTGCCAGCTAAGTATGAAGAGTTATATACCAAAATATGGAAGAAGTATGGTCACATCTCCACTACCAAGAAGCTTACAAGTTGCCTTGCATTAGTCAAACATGTCAAAGAAGCTTTATCTTCTATCCACGACATGAACATTGTGACTGGGCGCACCGCTTCTGAAGAAGTAATCGAAAACTGGGAGTTCTACCAGGACGTGTTTGTGAAGTATGAGTTTAATGCCTCCTGGTTATGTGAAGGGCTCGCTAAAATCTAGAAGATGCAAGCTGAAATGCGTGAAGTCCCTTCTGCAGACATCATCTCTTGTCAGGAAGAAAAGATTGAAAGGCTGTCTCATGAGTTGAAGCTGGAACAGGTTGTTCTCCAGAATATGAAAGCCGCCCATGCAGAGAAGGATGAGTTGTTGCTGAAGGACTTCCCTTGAACGGTTTATGCCGTTTATTTATGTTTTTTTTTTCTTTCGTTTTGTAGGAGTTTCTGAGTGATGCGAGGATTTCCTTTCACAATCTTGATTTTTGGTTTTGAACTAGTAGGTGATTGGATTTTTGAACCGGTTTATTTTGAGATAGTTCTTGGTGGATGATTTTTTGAGAGAGAGGTTATTCTGAATGAAATTTGCATTCTGGTTATGAGTAATGTGGCTAATACAACAATATTTATATGAATTTGTAAATATCGTGCTAGCATGAAAGGAGACAAACATAGCGTCTGATCATTGAATCTTTCTCATGCGGGATGCTAATTCCCCAGTAAACTCTAAAACCATCTTGTAAAAATTGCGTGATAAAACTTACTTGCTTTTGGAATTACATTGGCATGAATTTAGACCTCCCATGGTTCTTACTTCGAGAAATTGCATGCATTAATCTTCGGAGACAGGCGGCAAATCTTCGGAGCTAAGATTCTCTTGGAAAATGCGCTTCAAGGCATTGCATTCACTGGTGGGGTGGTGAAGAAAACGATTATAGTGACAATATCTCGGATATACCATCTCCTGATCAGTTGGTTGTCGCCATACCTGAGGCAGTTGGACTTCCCCGTCTTGTACCCACATCTCCAATAATTCCAAGACCTTATTCATGGAAAATGGGAAGTCCAGGTATGTTGTTGATATGAGGAACGTTTTGGAGTCGGGAAGTGTGCCAATATATACCCTGCCCGCTTGGGTGGCCGCCTCCGCTGAGGTGCTGTTTCTTTCAAATATCATGTGTCAACGAAAGCGTCATCATCAGATGGCTGAGTCAGGAATCCCCATCCTCTGTGATCATGTGACTCTTGGTTAATTTCTCCCTCTTCAGGTGGCTCTTCGCTCGGCTGAAAAGTTGTGGCAAATTGGGCAGCTTTCTGTACTTCGGCAAGGGTTTTGAGATATAAATATTCCAGTAGGGTTTCATAGGCTGGCCCCTTCCCTTTGTCTGATAAAATTTGCGGCATTCTTGACACGTCCTTTCCTCTGTAGAGTTGCTTTGAGCCTCCTTCTTTAGCTGGATTATGTTGTTCGTCTCTCCCTGGCCTCCTGTTGTGGCCACATGTTCCCTCCGTGTCCTAATTGGTAGAAACACGATTTCTAGATAGAGATTCGACTGTGTCGACGTTCGTGATACTCTACGGGTAGGCATCTGCAGAACCTTCTTGCAATTGAACTGCTATATCATTCAGAAGACGGAACGTCTCGCTCTGACTTCTAGCGATACCAACTTGGTTTGATAGGACGTCTTCTAGAATTCTGGCTATATTCTCCACGTGGTTTGGATCACTCACGGCCTCCGGATAACTCGGATGAGGAGAATACATCGTAAGATAGAAACTGGACTTTGCAATTGAAAGAAATGAACATGTCAATGATTAAAATGGACCTAAGATTTATCCCCTTGAAATTGAGAATATCGAATCGAGTATTAAAAGATGAAATTGGGAATTGGAAATTGATTTTGCAACAGAGAGATTAATCTCCCACTATGGTCGCCAATTGTTTATGGGTAAAAACTACTTCTTCTGGTTTTGGTAATTTGGGGGTGTGTGGATGAGAAGTGAATCTAAACCCTAAACAAATGCACTGCACATGAGTGCTTTTGATTCGAGAGACCAATCTATACAATTCTGTCCTAAACCAAGAAATGGTCGTTCCAGACTATAATATTTAAGTATCAAATAATGTTTGATAGCTTCCTACTGATAACTCATTCGGCTCGCTAATAATATTCTAAGATTTTTTTTGAAGGATCCTGAAAATAATGTTATTTTACATATTTATTCATCCCAAGATGAATGAAACATATACTTTTTATTTTTATTTTTTAAGAAACTCTTTGACCTGCGAATTTGGGATATCATCTGAATTATTAGAGCTTAATCATTATCTCACAGTACAGGAAATACAAGGATGGTTGCGCATTAATTAATAATTTTGTAAATTCACAGGGTATATGGGATTGTTGCTACATGCTCCAACCTGGATGAATCTCGTGTATTTTATTCATAGAATGGGATTGTTGCCACATGCTCCATTCTAGGTGAATTAATAAAGTGAAGGAGTATCCATCACTTATTAATGGCCTTATCTTTTACAAGATGTTAGCGCATAATTTTTAGGTTTTACAATTTTACCCTTAAATGAAAATCCACCATCAACAAGATCCATCTGCTAAAACTGGAGAACTAAACACTTTAGGTTTTAATAATCGCACTGGCACAACAATAGTATAAATCACCTGACGTGATGAAGCTCTGATGATGTTGTTTGTGAAATTTCATGTGCACTGAATCATGAATCCTGTAGCGATAAACCGCAGGCCCTTATGCATGGTTGAACAGATCAGACTATGCAGTTTGATCTTTTATATTCTATGCCGGACTAAAAAAAAAACTCGAATATACATGTACTTGCATTAATTTTGTTCTTTTATACACCTCAGCCGAGGAATTCTAAAAGTTCATCAAAAGGGTTTGGGGTTCCGAAACCTAGTAGTAAATCCATGTAAAAATATTCCCCTCCCAATATTGTTCAGTAAAAATAGATACAAGTTTTATGAGTTACACGAGTCACCAAAGCAGATTCCAACAGAAGAATTCTTTCTGAAAGATATAACTTTACGCAACAATCAGCGGCAATGACAGCATATTCATCAGAGCAGGTGTAGGGTCTTGATATTTTTTTCAAGCTCTTCAAGTGGTGGAACTGATTCCATGTTATGTTTACCCAACGTACAACAAAATTCACCGATGTTTCAACAGATACCCTTGCTAAATAGAAATACCTTTGCAAGAGCACCTCGTCAAATAAAAGAACAAACAATAAGGAAATGTTACAACAATCACCAAAAATATGGTATTTGATCAGAGAGATGTGTCCAGAAAAAGAAATAAATATTAGTGAAAATTAGGCTAAGACCCAACCCATGGATAACCCATAATGTGAGACCCTTAATTAAAAGAAGTTTAAATCTAGGCCCCAAATTATTAAAAGACCTTGATACCCTTATGCATATGGTCAAGCCCATAATTAAATAAAATTTAAATTTAGGCCACAAATTATTAAAATATTATGTGATGATGTTCCAACCACCTCCGACCACCACAGCCACCGCCAACCACCTCCGACCACCACCGCCGGCAACCACCACAACCACCGCCAACCACCTCCGACCACCACCGCCGTCAACCACCTCCGACCACCACTTCCGGAAACCACCTCAGACCACCACGACCTCCGACCACCGCCAACCACCACCACCAACCACCATAGACACCTCCAACCACAGCCGGCAACCACCTCAGACCACCACCACCGGCCACCACCGCCAACCACCACCTACGACCACCATAGCCACTGCCGGAAACACCTCCGACCACCACCGCCACCGACCACCAACCACCGCCGCCGATAACCACCACCGTCGATCGACCACCGCTCACCACCACCTCCGGCCACATTGATATTGCAAGTGTAACCGGAAGTTACACATGTATAAAAATTACACATTCATGTTGTGTATTCAATAGTGTGTAACTTAAAGTTACACATCCATATGACATGTGTAATAAGAAGTTACACATCCATATGACATATGTAATAAGAAGTTACACATACATATGACAAGTGTATCCACAAGTTACACATGCATATGGCATGTGTAGTCAACAGTTACACAACAGAAAAAACAAATATACAAAAAATACATCTATCGCATTAATATTAATTTACAATAATAACTTTGTTTACCAACTATAGTAATCGGTTGTTACTGAACACAATAAATGAGTTAAAACACTAGAAATAAGCCACTGAAACCTATACTAGAAGTTTTTCCTTTCTTTCTTGTCTTCCTCATTCCAAAATGCTTGCATATCTGCAACGAAATAAACATCCATGGATTAGGTTGGATGAATAAAAAGCAAAAAAAAAAAAAATTATAGGAGAATTGTAAGGCAAAATTATAGAACAAAGATCACAGAAAAGACACATGATAACCCATCTTAGCATGTGTAACTTGGAGTTACACATGCATCTATCATGTGTAATTGGCAGTTACACATGCATATGACTTGGATACCTAGCATCTGTATAGTGTAAAGAGGAGTTACACATGCATATAATATGTGTAACTGAGAGTTACAGATGCACCTGACTTGTGTAACTAAGAGTTACACATCCATAAAAGCTTGTGTAACTGGCATGTGTAATATTTTGGTTACAATTGGCATGTGTAACTAGAATATACTCATGCATATGTCTAGTGTAATTCATAGTTACACAAGCACATCACATGTGTAACTAGAAGTTACACATGCATCCTATTTGTGTAATGTGAATAAATGTGCAGTCTAGACATATAATTTGAAACTAAAAACAACAAGAGAGGGATCTGAAAGTGTCGAAGTCCTAACTGTTGAATCCTACTGACTTGTAAATTAGAATAAGAAGACACAATTTAATTCAGAAATGTACTTAGATTCATAAATGCAAAATAAATTGATGCAAAAAATAATTTGTTGTTCATTTTTAGCATGTGTAACTAGGACTTACACATGGATATGGGTAGTGTAACTGAGAGTTACCCATGCATGTTGCATGTGTAATTAGGAGTTACACATGCATAGTGGCATGTGTAACCAGCATTTACACATGCATAGTGGCATGTGTAACCAACAGTTACACATATATAGTAGCATGTAAATCTGAAATCTCTTTGTACAACAAAACACTAAATATTTAACTTACAGTGCAATAATGAAAATTATTATATAATAATTTACTAAATCATCTTGGTAGCATCCAAAATCACCTAGCTTAATTTTAGTTGAGTAGATATAGGGAATAATAGGACATAACCGAACATTTCATATGTAAAAAATAGAAACGTAAACATGAACAACTAAAGGCTAAGGAAATGATGATCTAGCAATCCACATACCACTCTTATTAGCTCTAACAATCCCACACATAACACCACCAACAAAATTTTATAACAACAGATTCCTGAAACCCAACTGAGTTTATTTAGTTCAGTGAAATCGCTAACAACTTAACTACATATCACTGCTTAATCAACTTAAAATCCAAAACATATTTTCTGTCAATCATACCACTAACAGTGCAACTACTTATGCATGCTTAATCAACTCCATAACTACAAAACTATAAACTAATTCATTCCCACAAAAACAAAGTTCAAGAAATTCTACAGAAGCTAATTCACATCAGATACACTAGCCAAAAAGTAAAGTTCACATACTACGTCATTCACTGAAAATTGACCATCAAACAAACATACAAAAAAAAGGATTTCCCAAATCACAGTTAAATTGTAGTAGTTCTACAACTAATATTGCTAATAAGTAACAATAGAAATTATAAATTCCCAACAACATAGATAAACTAACAAAAAACATCAGTCAAGGTTAGCTCTACACATGAATATAAAAATTGATACACAGTAACATATTGACTGGAAAAAATGAGAGTGGAAGAGAAATGGAAAAACAAACCTAATGTCATCATCTTTCATACGATCCAGTTAGTGATGAGTTTGTTTTGTCCCATCCAGTTAGTGTAAAAAGCATGTGCTGTATTAAAAGATAACCATGATACATAAAAAAAAAAAAATACTACTAAGAATAACTTATACTAATTGCTATAGCACAATAACTAGTTTAAAATTTATGCAAAAATAATAATTGCACATCTAATCAGTATGTGTAAGTAAAAGTCACTTATATATTTATCTTGTGTAACTAGAAGTTACACATCTAATTAGCATGTGTAACTTCTAGTTACACATTTATTTATCTTGTGTAACTAGAAATTACACATCTGTTTACCTAACATCTAGGTTAAACAATTTAAATAAAAACAAAATGAAAGCAACTAGTTCTATTCTTTTACTTCACCTGTCAATTCTTTTACTTTACAGTCAAACCACCTACATGTATTTTTGAATCAGAGAGTTGATATCCTGTAGCTGTAACTTTATTCTTTCAGTGACAGACGCCAGAGTGACAAATGCCAGAATCACGAAGCTTCTCTTGCTCGTCTCTTCCTTCATTCTGGTCTTGAAATTTTCTAATACGAAAGCAAATAGAGTAACGGCCCTGACATATTGTAAGAGGAAATAATTAGTTGCACCATCATATAAGTAACCTTGCAGAGCTTGAACTGCAAAAAAAAAAAATGCTCACAGATGAGATCAGAATAAGACATTTGCTGCATTTTTCGTACACCTATCAAACTAAAATACTAACCTTAGCCTATTTGTTCTTCATTGAGTGCAGCCGGAAGCATCCGTTAGTGTCATACAAGAGACAAAGTTCTCATTTATTTTCGAGAATGGATAAAACATCTAAAGGTTGAAAGAACAACAATGTCAGAATTTTATATACTTAAAAGCCCATGTATACTGCAACAAATTACTTGGATACATCAAAACGAATTATATTTACAACTAACTATCTACAGAAATGAACAAAACATTTTAGTATCCAAACCACATAATTATCTCCTAATCTATACACACCACAATGTAAAGAATGTAAATAACTTCATTTGGGGATATTCTCAAATCCCAAACATTCTTGGTTTAAGAAAACCACTACAAAAGGAGGCCATTCACTGACTTCCATTAACAGAACCACAACAATAAATAAGATGTTGATGTAGGAAAAAGTAAGAATCACAATTTTATAATCCTGACATTTAAGTAAAATAAACTAACCAAAACGTAAATTCATTGTATAAGTTGGAGTGTGTTTAAAATCAAATTTAATAAGCTCTAAAATGTCTATCAAAGCTAAGATAAGATCACTATTTAATATGCACATGTAACACAACCAAAAAAGAATAGTTATTAGCTTTTCACCAATAGCTGCTAAGTTCTCATCCATCTTATAAGCTAACAATGTTATTATAAAACTAAGAATATCGACCTAAAACTTAGAAGTAGATACAATTTAATGGAAACTTGGGTGCCGTGATTCCAAATCTGATGATTTATTTTTAACCAAAGTAAATTTAATAGGTACATTGAGTTTCAAATTTAAAATCGAAAAAAATTCCAAAAAACAATTCAGAAAAATTTGTCAAACATTTTTCGAGATTTTAGTCTCAAATCAAAGGATAAGGTGAGATTGTTGCAGATGTAAACTCTGTTAAGGAATAAAATCAAAAATTCGAGCAACAAAATGAATATTTAAGGTTTCCTTTTGAAAATTAATTTTAAAATCGATGATTAACGATTGTAATCAAGTTAGAATAATCAGAGGAGATAGACTTATCTTTAAAATAGTTTCTGATGATAAATCTTCATATTCAAGTGTTGATGATGATTTTATTCGCCTTTTCTCACCGATCTAGATGAAGCTTTCACGAACAATTATTGCGTTCTTCTCCGATCTGAATAAAATGATTAAAACAAACATCAAAACCTAATCAAACTAATAAAACAAAACAATCAGTCAAATCAATTTTACCTTCTAACTAGAGAATACATAGATTCAAGACGAAAAATCAGTCAAATCGATTGATTAAGCCTAATTCGTAGATTAATAGTTACATCTATTGAATCAAAACAATTCAGATCCATAAAATCAATTGAATCAGAAGAAGAAAAAACAAACAAAAATCGCCAGAGATCTGAAAATTGAAAGAGATAAAAATCAAATGATTTGTTGAAGCTCTGATCTAAGATTCAATTTGAAAACTAAAATAAATGATTCATTTTGTTCTTAAGTTTGTAAATACGTAAACATTATCATCAAAGATCGATAGATCTAAAATCTTTTTCCTGCTCTTCATAATCGTTTTCCTCGGTTTGGCTTGAAAACCCTAGTTTTCTTCAGAGCAGAAATGAGGGAGAAAGAGAGAGAAACTGAAATCAAAATGAAACCGAAAATAAAATCTAAACCTAGTTTTGTTACCTATATATACTAAAGGGCAGTCTTGGTATTATTATAATTATTATGGATTATATTCTTATTTTTAAGCCCTGAATTCTAAAATTCTGGGCCTAGAAATATCAAAATGTGAAAGAATGCAGTTGATAGTGAATGATCCATTTTGTGGGGCTTCTCTATATTGAACCCATATAGTAGGGGGGTTATAGTAGTTTTGACTAAATATTATTCCTCATATTTTAGCTACACATACCATATATATGGAAGTCGACGCTTTCTCACTAGTTCAAAAGTGGTGTTGTGAACACGCAAATCACGTAGGCATGTCCGTGTCCACAACCAATCTTCGCATGTACAGAATGCATGCATTAAAGTACGAATATGGAGCGAGATGCTTGGATAAATGTTGATTCATTGATTCCAAACCCCGAGGGTTTGTCATGATCTCCTCAACATCCATAACGATAGATCTAAGAAATTCATACGAGTATAACGGTAGACAAATGCGGAATGTAAATGAGATAAGGATATATGTGGTTCAGCTCTAAGGCATACATCCACAGGTCTGAGGGAGGTTTCACTATGTGGTGAATGATTACAAGAATAGTCTAAAGACTTTGGGTGATCTCTGGAACCCAAAGGTTCATGCCCATACTTACTTCTCACTGATCTCTCTTATTCTCTCTCTCCCCAATTGCTCGACCTCCCCTCATGTAATAGGAAGGGTCGTATATATAGCTAATCTATGTGGGTCCCTTGGAAAAGAGCTGTTGTAACCTTATCTTCTTGTGTTCTGTGCATAGTACGCGGACCTCTCTGTCATCCCGCGGCTTCTATTATTCCTACGCTCATCACGCTGGCCTACCTTTGTTCTTGTCATCAGTCCAACCGACACGTGCCCTTCGCGCCAGGCGGTGTAAGTCCTTCCCTGTCGTGTCTGTGTCAGTTGGACTTTCCCTAGCCGTTGATCATATCTTGCCTCGTGATGAGATAAAGCGTAGTAGGGAAGTTCTTTGGTGTTACGCGGGTATACCTTTCTTTGATGTTCCTTCATCTTCGATCGCTTATCTTGACAGATGGCGCACTATCTAGACCCACGGATGTTCATGTGTGTCACCCACCTTTGTGACGTGGCTTCCACGTGGGGATGCTAGTATACGTGGTGAGGGAGGTAAATAAGTGTATCTACAATTTTCCCCTCTTCTTGTGACTAGGCGCCAGTTATAGTTGGAAGAAGAACCGCGTGATATGTTTTTATCTCCCTCCTCATAACTTCTCCTAAAAAGGAGTCATTTGTATTTATTGTGCACGTTTTCCCTACCCAGTCATGATTGCCCCTTGGGTAGTGGGCGGTTTCTTCTGGTAACATAAAAGAAGAGAGAATGATGGAATGTGAATTAAATTCACATTCCCTGTTTTATTCTCTGCCCCATTTGCTTCTTTACCCTCTTAACTTCTTCTGCTACCATTACCGTTGCTTCTGCTACTGTTGTCGTCGTTGTTGTTGTTGCCGTCGCTGTTGCTTCCGTTGCTGCTGCTGTTGCTGCCGTCGCTACTTCTTCGTACAACTATTGAGGTTCAGGTAGGGTTTTTATCTCGTTTGTTCTCCATTTTTGTTCCTGTGGAGTTTTTGATTTTCTGGTGATGAATCATGATGGGTTTTAATCTCATGCATGTCATGGAATCGGAGATTGCCCCTGCTGAACTGGGTGTTTTACCGGCTACGTTTTGATCCTTTTTGAGTGGGGTAATGAATTGAGAATTTAATCGGCGGCTGGTAAAACTTAGGGTTTTCTTCACGTTTGTTGCTGTTCTTGAGATTTCCATGTTGTTGATCTTCCTTGACTCTGACTTGTCCTTCTATTCGTGTTTGTGTTCGCATATATGTCTGATCGTCCGCGGGTATCTTATCAAACTCCTCCAGCGAGTCCTCATAGGTCTCCTCGGAGAGATTCTCATACTAGGGGTGGAACTTCGCCTCCTCCTACTCAGGATAACCCTCGGGATGGACGACCCTCCTCTTCCTCTAGTCAAAAACCTTCGCTCCAGAGAGGCGATCCGCCGCGGGGGTAGAGATATGCCGCGAGCCGACCTAGAGATGAGTCTCCTAAGAAGCGGCAGATTCCGCACTGAACTTTTATATGTGCAGCCTCTCTGCACCATGCCTCCACCGCGGGTTAATATTCCTCCGCCTCCATCCGTGCCTAGCTCAGGAAAGACAACTAAGAATCAGCCCGCGAAGAGGAAGGCTTCAGAGATAGAATCTTCGGGAGACGTGGTTCCTCCTAAGAAGAAGGTAGCGGATTCTGCGAGAAGATCTTTGCAGGAGAGACGCTTATGAAGATGATTCTGCTGTCACTTTTCGTCCTTTACCTTTGGGTAACAAGAAGTTCACCTTCAGGCACATAGATCTAGAAGCCTTCAAAGTGAAGCACGGTCTTCAGCACTTCCAGGTGCACTTTCATGCCCCTGATAAAGATATAACCTTCGAGATGGTTACTAATTATCAGTACGATGCCTTTCACTTGTTGACAACCGTTGGTGCTTTCGAGGCTGGTTTGATGCTGCCCTTGTATAAAGATGGTGATGATTTCTACTACCGTGTCTTATCTTGCCGTGATACTGCTAAGAAAATTCATAACCGCGGGGTGCAGCAGCTGACGGGAAATTATCTTCGTCATCTCCGAGAATGCTACCTTCGTAGCAAAGGGCAAACAATGATGACATGCTATGCCCCCAATTTAGAGGAGGAGAAGGGATGGTATACTCCTGAAAATTTTAACAAGTCCTTCGGAGATTACGTTAACAGGAAGACACGCAAGCCTTGGTCCGTGAATCTGCGAAATATATCTCCTGTCAAGGGGGAAGTCCGCCTTTTGAGTGAAGTCAGTGATTCCAAGATGGCGAGGATTCCTGGTGCTGAAGGTCTTCTTATTCCTGCTGATGAGAGGATAAAGCGCGATCATGATTATGAATGGTCTTCCACTGTTCTTGAGGTTGTTGGTCCGTGGGCATATGGCTGGGTTCCTGGACCCCATGGTTGGCAACCTACTGCTGACATCTCCTACCGCGAAGCCTCTCCTTCTCGTTATGCCCATTATTGCCCTTGGCAGATGAGTTTCGAAGGTATGGATTTCGATTATAGCCGTGATGTTGATGACGCGGATGACGAGGATATCTCCGACGCTAACCTTCTGTCGCGGAATGCTAATGTGGCTAATATATGTTTGTATTCTTCGTATATATGCCCCTTCCTTTTCTTAAGTAATGTGAATTATGCCAAGGAAAGGAGATACTCAAGGCTATTTATTATTATGTCTCGCAGGTGGTTAGAAAGAAAAATATCAACCCCAAGCAATCGTCAAATTCTCCCACTGAAGACTCTACGCACTTCGAGGATGTGATCAGTCCAGTGAACGCTGAATAGGATGTTTCCGATGAAGAAGAGCGGATTGATACTTCTCCACCTTTTCCAGAAGGAAATAGTGCTGGTGGCGCTGATGGGGGCGTTGTTGGAGGTGGTGGTGATCAGGCCACCGGTGGTGATGGTGGTGGTGGTGTTATCGATGGGGCCGCTGGTGGGGGAGTCAAAGGTGGCGATGGTGATCAAGGCACTGGTGGGGATGGTGATCAGGCCACTGGTGGGGAAAAGTCGATTGGGGCCGTGGACATGGAGGTCGGTCAGCAGCGGACATTCGCAGACAATGGCAAGGGAGTTTCTTTTGCAGTTAGAAGTGACAAGGAGGGGGTGCTTGTGGTGAGTTTTCTTTCGGTAATGCTTTGTCCGGGGATCAGTCTTTCGACATGTCCGCGGCTATGGGACTCGTCTTGGACTTCAGTCTTATTCCCCCTGGTGATGACTAGGATGTTCTTAAAGGTAGTGGTGGGGGTGGCGCAGCACCCGGGTCTGATGCTGAGGTTCTATTGGTTCATCCTGAGGGTTTTGTTGGCACCTCCTCCGATGTTGGGGGGGTTTTGGCGCAAGGCCAAACTAGTGCCGTACCTGGTGGGAATTCCTTGGATTCTCCTTCTGATGATTTCTCGCAATCCTTGATCGCATATGCTGATGATGTTGTTCTGGCTTGGCTTAGAAAGAAAGACTTGCTTGTGGTGTCGCACCCTGCCCCTGTGATTGAAGGGGAAAAGAGTTAGGATTATTTTACCAGCCGCCATATGGAGTCGACCTCTGCGGAGATGGTAGATGTGGAGTGGGATAAGGGTCTTGTGTCCAGCGGGATTGATCTGGTGGTGAATCCTCCTTCTACTATTGCTGGCATGATGGATGTTGCTGATGGGTACCAGTATAGTTATCCTCAGCAGCGACTATTGGAGGTATGTCTCGTTCTTTCTAAACCTGATTTTACTTGGATATGTTATGTGAACTAATTTTTTTTTGATCCGTAGGTGATGAGGAGTGAGTATTGCAACCATACCCTTTACCGTCTCTTCAAGGCCAAGTCTCTTAAATTAGAAGCGAAACTCCTGTTGACACCCCAATTTCGCACCTTCCATAGAAAATGTCATTCTTATACTTCGGAGCAGAATACAATAGAAATTCTTTGTGGAGCAATTAAGGATTTTCATATCCTTTAAATAAATCCCATAAGCTCAACCAATCAAGCCCACAAGCTCTCAAGCCCACAAGCTCTACCAATCAAGCCCACAAGCTCTCAAGCCCACAAGCACAGCTCCTACCCATTTCATTATCCTTCCAAACCTGGGAATTCTCGCTATCATGATAGAGAGGAATAAAATACGAATCCAATGGCGAAAGAATGGAATCATTCTGAGTTTGTATGAAGAAGTTATGAGCAGAACAAAATCTCATAAGACTAAAAGTCAAAGCAGTCAAGTTTCAGGGAAATACTAAAGGCACCCAATTTTTTTACTAAGGGCACCTCTCTTTCTTCCTCATGAAGAACATGGGTGTTCTTAATGGTGGTCATCATGATGATCACGATGATGATGGATTTTGATCGACAATGATTTTTGATTTTGAATACATCACTAGGTTCTTAGGGATGATATGGAGCTTGGGTAGGAGACTAATTTCACATCAATCATGTTCTTGATGTGGTGAACAGTAACACCGGTATGAACAGTAACACAGGTTAACAGTAACATTACTTTTGAATCGTAACAGTACCGTGAACAGTACCCAGCGGTCCCACATGTCATAATCAGATTTTTAATTGTCGCATACAATTGAAAAGCAGCGAAGGAAAATGAAGAAGGAAGAAAAGGACGAAGGCGGCTGCATGCGACAGAAAAAGGACGATTTCTGACCTTTATTTTCAACAAAGCAACCGAAATTGGCGGAGAGTTGAAGATTTTTCCCTATAAATAGAGATCGAATTTCTCATTCAAAAACAACGAAAAACACTCCAGAGACTTCATTTTAGACTGGAAAACACTTCAAGCAGAGACTCAATAATAATTTCTCGCATTCAAACACTTTCTCCTTTATTTTTCCTTCGCTTAGTAATCAAATCAAGTATTGTCTTTAAGTTTTTAAAGGATTAGCATTAAATTGCTGGTACTTTAATTATTTTCTGCATACTTGACAAAAGCAAGAAATCGTTATTAGAATATTTTCAAGTTTTCTTACATCATATTTCAGGTTAATTGTCTTTAAGTTCTTAAAAGATTAGCATTAAATTGCTGGTACTTTAATTACTTTCTGCATACTTGACGAAATCAAGAAATCGTCCTAAGAATCCTTCAAGTTTCAATATCATAGTTTAGGTATATTAATTTCCTTTCTCTTCGGTAATCATGTAGTCATACGGGAACGGAATGGTTTTCCATTTCATAGTAACACCACAGCTACTCTTTACATTACATAAAAATAATTATGCTTTATTATTAATTTTCCAAGTGGGATAAGTCAAAGTGTGGGTTTAAAGCGGAATTCCCTCCCACATTAGACCCATAATAAATATGTTTATTATATATATATAAATAATATTAAAGTTTGCATTAATTCTATATTCTAAATAATTGATGCATAAGTATCTTTTCTCAATTTCTAATAAATTTCGGTATTAAAATCCTGCACATAAGTATTGATAAAAGTAAATTATAAAGTTTTCCCCTTTAATCATGAAGTAGAGGCCAATCTTACGATTGGGCGGCTGATGGGTGCCTAACACCTTCCCATCCTGTACTAGAATCTCCTTACCCAGACTCTCTGATAGGAGACCATAAATATGCAAGTCATAACTAGGTTTTGTTTTCCTCAAAAGAATTCAAACTAGTTAAAAGGGTCCTGACTCCCTTTAGTCAGGTGGCGACTTCAAAACATCTCTTTTCCTTGCAGAGTTGGCCCCCCCTTTACTAAAAAACTAGTAAGAAATTATCTCTGCCAGACCATGTACATTAAACATCCACGAACGGATGAGAACATGGACCTCGACCCATAACAATTATGGACATAGAATAGACCGGCACTTGACTCGTGCTAGGCGAACACCCGATTTATACAGTGGTGACTCTGCTGGGGACATAGAATAGACCGGCACTCGACCCGTGCTAGGAGACTCCTCGATTTCTATAACTCCGCCATCGTGAAGAAGTGCTTTCCTGTGCTGAAGCTGCGGCCTCTGCTAAAGATAGAGAGATAACTGAGCTGAAGGAGTTTCTCAAGCGCAAGGAGAAGCAAATCGTGGATGACGCCGGGCTCCGTTCTGAGCTAGATTCGGTCAAAGAAAAGCTAGAGATGGCTGAGAAGAATTCATCGTCAATTACAGGTTTGTGCCTCCTCTTCTTTACTTATCTGATGTTCCCTATATGTTCTGAGTTGTCTTGTTATTTCCTCCTCCCATTTGTATTATCTTCGGTGGGGCGGAATCCCTGAGTTGATATGGCTTCGTAGCGAGAGAATTCGCCAAAAAGGTCGTATTGCCGAGTTAGTTGAGAAACTCAAGAGTGAATCAGTGAAGTGGAATGCTCGCGCGGAAGTCCACAATGCTATGGCCGAGGAATGGCGTCATAAAAAATTTTGTTTGGTAGATCTGCAAAATCGAAACGATCACGAGCGTGATTTACTCAACGGGGCTCTTTCATGGACGCGGGATAATCTCGCGGAAGCCTGCGGCAAGATTTCCGCCCTAGAAGTTAAGCTTAATGATATGGAAGAAGAATTGCGGCAAGCGCGCTCTTCTCATCCCTCTGATGTGCGGGTTTACATGCAACGTCTTTCCAAGGAAAGGGACGATGCTAGGGCGGAATATGGCGCTCATAGCCGCGCCTTATCCGCGTCTCGAGCTGATGTGGCGCGTCAGGCTGAATATGAGAAAAACTTAGAGGTGACTATTATCGTCTTAACAAGGGGTTGGAATCGAAGAATGATGAGGTTAACCGATATCATCATTCTAACTCAATGCTTCGAGATGACCTTAGTGCGAGCCAATATGCTCATAATCTTCTGCAGGTAGACTATGATAGGTTATCGAATGAATATGATTATGCCGCAGAAGCACGGGATTCCGCGGTTAACCATTGTGAAGGTATATGTCTTTGTTATCGAGTGTGCTTTGTGTTGTATTTGTCATTATTCACCGTCTTCTTCTAATATCCGCAGAGCTCCAAGGGCAGCTTCAAGCTGCGAATGACAAAATTGCCGAAGCTCAGGCTAAGGTAGTTCAATTGGAAGGCCAGGTCAGCTACCATCGGGGTCTGGCCTTGTCTCGAGAAGAAGCGATGAAGCACGCTACTGAAAAGGCGGAGCATCTTTCCGTTTCCCTAAATCAAGCTGAGATGAAGAGCGTAGCTATAGCTTTGTGGCTCGTAAGCAGTTGGCGGAGGAGATTAACATGACTCTTGGTGATATTGAGTTGGATCTCAAGAAGACCTATGGCATAAGCAAGAGTTATACTCGTCGTCCCGTGCTCACGCTCCCTTCAGGTTCCTCCGTCCCCTCATCTGGTGGTAGTGTTCCTTCGTAGTTAAAGGAAAAGCCAGCGGATGGTGCTCCTTCTCAGTAGACCATATCTAGTATGTTGGGGATTGATCTCAGTTGCTTAATCTTCTTGGCGTTTTTGCTACTTTTCTTGCTAGGTTCTTAATCAACTGGCATGTAATAGATCAAACTTTAGCATCCAAATTTGAACTCGTATTATGTTGAATTCGCATCTGTTGGTTTTATAGATGAAATTAATATATTAAGTAATTCCGTAGATTTTGTAATTAAGTAGTTCCTTAGATTTTTTAATCCAGGGAACTAGTTTTATAATCTGCAGGATTGGTTTTGCAACCCACGGATCTTGGTTTATAGAATTTGAATGTAGTGTTGATGCAATTCCATAGGTTGGTATCATCGGAATTGTCTTGCGACCTGTCACCCCGTTTAGCTAATTCCTGGGCCAGAGGATTGCTGAGCGGTGGGGGTCTAGCCGGCGCGGATTATAACATTGCTTGGGTATCTCGTTCCATGGGAAGTCACCCCCTGGTCGTACACTTATAGACACTTATGGGGGAGTTCAAGAGATTGCATGTGTATGCTTTGTTCGGGTTGTTCCCGGTGTATTGCAGTGAGTATGTTCCACGCATTGTGCGGGACATTCACCTTATTAAAGTACAATGCAGATTTTTAATGATAGTAACTTCACACAAGTTTACGTGGTTCATCCATAAGGCCTATGTCCACGGGGTAACGATAGTGTTGACACTTTATTAATATATCGAATGGTTTTCAATATACATTCATATTTTGTTATTTGATCTATTTATGTACGGATAGGTATGTGAGTGGTATATGTACGGATAGGTATTGAGTAGTTTGAGTAAATTGACATGAGTATGGGTATATACATGTGTCTCATATGGCATTGGTTATGGGTATTGAGCGCATCAGGATGCGTATAGGTATTGAGTAGAGTTGTGTCAACTGAAGATGAAAGTTTGTATTGATTGAAAAGTTGAGGTGTGCTATTCCTCCATCAGAGATAGAAACATGCGGACTTGTAAGTCAATTTTCTTCTTCTGAAATGCACACGAAGGTGATAGACTATGGATAGTATGGCTTGAGATATTTGGCGTTCCACGGATGCCTGAGGATTTCCCCTTTCAAATTACGCAGATAGTAGGAGCCATTTCCTGCGACGTCGTGTATTACGTAGGGTCCGCCCCAAGTTGTTGCTAATTTTCCCCATTTCTTTTCTCGCTGGTATTGGGGAATGGTTCTTAACACATACTGGCCTTCTACAAAATTCCTAAGTTTTACTTTTTTGTTATATTCTGTGGCCATCCTGCACTGGTAGTTTTCTATTTTTTGTAGTGCGATCTCTCTTCTTTCTTCGAGATCATCAAGCTTTTCTAACATCATGTCCGTGGTGAGGTTCTTCTCCCATGCTTCTGTCTTTGTTGTCGGTAGTAGAACTTCCGTGGGGATAACTTCTTCCGCCCCATACGTGAGTAAAAATGGAGACTCCCCAGTAGCCGATCTTCGATTTTTCCTATATGCCCACAGAACGTTATGTAACTGCTCACACCATCGCCCCTTGTACTCGTCTAACTGTTTTTTGAGGATGAGCGCTAGGGTTTTGTTTGTGGCTTCCGCTTGTCCGTTGCTCTGCGGGTATATGGGGGTGGATTTGTTTTTTCGAATTTTGAAGGTGTCGAACAGCAAGTCGATATTTTTTCCTTGTAGCTGTTTTCCATTGTCGGAAACTATCTCCGCGGGGATGCCAAACCTGCAAATTATGTTTTGAAATATGAAAGTGAAGATGTCTGAATCACGAATTCTCGCAAGTGCCTTGGCTTCTACCCACTTGCTGAAGTAATCCATAGCCACTATTAGGAATCTTCTTTTCCTAGTTCCTGATACAAGCGGGCCCACTATGTCGATACCCCACCTTGCGAAGGGCCACGGACTGTCCACAGAGTTCAACTTTGTGGCTGGGGCGTGGATTCTCCTGCCAAATCTCTGACATTCCTCACACCTTTGCGTCATTCTGGCCGCGTCTTTGATCATTGTTGGCCAGTAGTAACCCTGCGTCTTTGCCTTATCTGCAAGTGATCTCATTCCGCTGTGATTTCCTGCATCTCCTCTATGGATATCTTTCAGGATGCAATGTCCTTCGGATCGGGACAAACAGCGACGAAGTGGCCCTAAGAATGATTTTCTGTATAAGGTTCCGTCTCTTATCTCGTACATCCCTGCTCTGGATTGTATTTTCCTAGCTTGTTTGGTGTCCTGGGGTAGCTTCCATTCCTGGAGGAAAGAATGGACTCCGAGTCTCCAATCTTCTTCCCAACTGTAATCGTCGTCCTCACCTGCTTTTTGCATTATATCGTCGTCTTGGAAGTAGTCGAATATGAGCTCTCCTATATCCTCATTAGAGACATCCTCCATTGCGGACTTGCGTTGGTTACTCGCGCATATCTCCTGGAGCTTGATGGATGGTTCGCACACTCTTGTCACCTTGATTGCTTTGACATCTTTATTCTTAAGGATGGCCGAAACATAAGCCAAGGAATCTGCGTGCCTGAGTTCCTTCCTGCGCAGATGTCGGAACTTGATTTTTGGTATTTGGGAAACCAACGTTTGTACCAAAGCCATGTATGCCATTAGTGTTTCGTCGTACACGTTGTATTCGTAGCCTATCTGTCGTATGATTAGCTGAGAGTCACTGGTCAACCGTACTTCTTGTATCCCCATCTCGATTATCAAGCGGAGGGCGTGGACCACTCCTTCGTATTCTACGATGTTATTTGTATGGCCTTCGAATTCCAATATGAATGCGTGTACGAACCTATCCCTTGTGGGTGTGGTGATAACGATGCCTAACCCCGCGCCCTCTCTATTTTTGGAGCCGTCTACGAAGACCTCCCATTGCCGTGGGTTTACTGGCTCAAGAATATCGTTTGGTTCCTTATGCTTTTCTATTTCTGGGGCGCCCGCGGCTCTCCATCCCTGTATGCGCACTTCTTCTTCGTTTTCCAGAGGTAGGTCTGCTAGGAAGTCCGCAAGTACTTGGGATTTCTGAGAGTGTTGAAGCTCATAGTGGATGCTGAATTGGTCAAGGTATGTGCTCCATTTTGCTATGCGTCCTACCTTTCCTTCCCCTTTGAGGATGGCTTCTAAGGGTGCTCGGCACGGGATACGTATTTCATGCGTCAAGAAGTATATTCTCAGCTTCACGGTGGACCATACGATGGCTAAAATCAGTTATTCGATTCTTGTGTAGTTTCTTTCCGCAGATTTCAGGGTTTTGCTGACATAGTAGATTGGCTGTTCTTCCTTTGTGTGGGTCCTGACAAGTACTGCGCTTACCGCATTATCGGTTGCTGCGATGTACAATGCCAAGACTTCGTCAGGGTCCGGTTTCTGAAGGATGGGGATCTCTGCTAGGTATTGTTTGATGCCTAGGAAGGCTTCTTCGCATTATGCAGTCCATTCAAATTTTGTTCCCTTCTTCAATATGTTGAAAAAGAACTTGCACTTATCTGAGGATCTTGAGATGAATCTTCCCAAAGCGGCTATGGATCCGTAGAGCTTTTGTACTTCTTTTAGGTTCTTTGGGGATGGCATGTCTATTATGGCTCGGATTCTTGTGGGATCTACCTCAATGCCCCTTTTTGTCACCAGATATCCGAGGAATTTTCCAGATTTTACTCCGAAGGTGCACTTCTCCGAGTTTACCTTCATGTTGTGCCCCCTCATAGCTTCGAAGATGTCCCTCAGGTCTTGGTGATGGTTCTTCTTGAGTCTGCTTTTCACGAGCATATCATCAACGTATACTTCTAAGGTACCACCAATATACGGCTTGAAAACAGCATCGACCATCCTTTGGTATGTTGCTCCTGCGTTCCGGAGTCCTAAGGGAATCCTTACGTAGCAATAGAGGCCGTGGGGTGTGTAAAATGCCGTATGTTGCTGGTCTTCTTCTGCTAAAAATAGTTGATTGTACCCGGCGTATCCAAACATGAATGATAGCTCTTCGTATCCTTCTACCGCGTCGACCAGTTGATCGATACTGGGTAGTGGGTAGCTGTCCTTGGGGCATGCTTTGTTCAAGTTGGTGAAGTCGATGCAGATTCTGACCCCGCCATTCTTCTTTGGTACAATCACCATGTTAGAGATCCAAGTGGGATATTTGACTTCTTTTATGAAACCAGCCTCCAACAGCTTTCGCAGCTCCGTTTCCACTGCTTTGTGATACTCCGTGGCCACCTTTCGCACCTTCTGTCTTACCGGGGGTGTGCCAGGTTTAATGCGCAACTCGTGTTGTACGATCTTTGGATCTATTCCGGGCATGTCAGATAGTTTCCACGCGAAGACGTCCGCGTACTCCTTAAGAAGTTTCACCAGAGAGGCTTCGTGTTCTTCATCCATCAGAGTTCCTATTTTAATCTTCTTTGGACTCTCCTCTGTCCCGATGTTAACTTCCTTCACCGCCTCCAAGGATGTGAATGTGGGTTTTGGCTCCCCAAGGTGAGGAACTTTCTTTAATTGCTATTTGGCAGGCTCGGGTTATTTGTTGGCAAGAGCGTCCTGGCTAGCAATTGACGTTGATGCTTCCGTGTTTCCTACGGAGTGCTCTTTGGATAAGCTTTTCCCTGAGATTTCTTCCAGGTATTCATCGATGGCTTTATCCTTCGATATTGATTTGTTTCGAGCCCTATGGGTTCTCCTTTTCTCGCCTTCTTCATTGTTGAGTTGTATCTGCATTGCCTGGCATTCCTTTGCGGAATCTTGGTCACCCTTGATCTCCATTACTCCTATGGGGTAGGAAACCTAAGGCATTGATGGTAGGTAGCTGCGACTCCCTTAAGCTTGTGGACCCATCTCCGTCCAATAATGGCATTGTAGGGTGAAGGCGCGTCTACCACACTGAAACGAGCGTCAACTTTCATGGGGCCTGCGTCCACCTGCAGAACAATATCTCCGAGAGGCTTCGTAGCCGTGACATTGAACCCATGGATGGTGTAGTGCGAGGTCGAGAGTTGTTCATCATTAAGCTCCATGCGTTTGAAGGTATCGTAAAACAGGACATTTACGGAGCTCCCTCCATCGATGAGGATTTTCTTTATGTTGCATCCTACAATTGGCAAGGTGAGGATCAGGGGATCGTTGTGGTCTTCCATATCCTCCTCAATGTCCTCGATTTCGAAGGTTAGGGGTGCGTCCATCCATTCTTCGTGATTTTCCACTTCTTTCCCCTCTAAATTGTAAAGCTCGCAATAGTCTTCAAATTGTTTCCTCAATCTTTTCCCTATCTGTGCAGTTAGGGTTGGTTCTTTGCTTTCTGAGAAGGATATAGTATTCACTGTACGGTTGCCTTCCAGTAATTGGACTTGTTTTCTGCGTTTGGTTCTATCTTCCGTTCCAGCCTTTTCGATATATTTCTTGAGATCCCCTGAATCTATCAGCTTTTGTATCACTATCTTGAGATTTTTGCACTTCTCTGTAGGGTGCCCGTTGAAGCAGTGGAAATCACAGTTGGACTTCTCTGAAGCCGGTGGTTGCTTCCCCTTAGACCAGGGCCAGTCTAAGTTTTCGCGATCCTTGATCTCCTTTAAGATGCGTGAGTAGCTGGTATTGAGCTTCGTGTAGACTTGATCTTCGAACCTTCTACCATTCCTTTTGTGGTCGTCTTTCAGATCCATTTGGTAACATCTTGATCCGCTTGCTTGTTCCGCGGAATTGGTCCGTGGAGGTCGTTGAGCCTGCGCTCTCGGGTTCTCCCATTGAATTTCTTCCAACCTTGTATGTTTTTCGATGATTATCCTCAAATCTCCTTCTGTGGCGGGAATGATTCCGTGGATTTAGACAAACAATGGGCTCATCCTGTCTAGACCCCACTTTTAACAGTTAATACTCACCACGGGATCCACATGTCCTATGGCTTGACATATCTTGTGCCACCTATCCGTGTATTCTCGAATGGACTCCTTGTAGTTGATTGCAAGCGAGAAGAGCTTGTCCAATCCAGTGTTCACAACCTTGTTGTACATGTAGGTGGCCAAGAATTTTTCTGTGAGCCGATCATACGAATCAATGGATCCTGGATTGCGGTTATCAAACCAGGATAGTGCGGATCCTTTCAGGCTTGAAGGGAAATATCTGTACAGTATAGCTTCATCGTAGTCCCACCTGGCCATTACCCTGTTGTAATATCGTAGGTGGGCAGCGGGATCCGCAGAACCGTCATAATATTCAAAGGATGGGACCGGACATTTCTGCGGAATAGTAGCCGTATCCAACTGGTGCGCTAGGGGGTAGTGCTAGCCTCCTTCATAACCTGTTCTAGTCTTCCACCTCCTTTCCTGGTCTTGATTTGGTTGATTTCTGCTAGCATTTCTGCACGAAGACTCTCCATTGCCAAATAATGCTCGTCTTGAATGGAAGATTGCGCCCTCTTTGTAGATCGCGGCAATGTGGCCTCATCTTCATCGTAGTATTCTGAAGTCTCCGGATGATAGTCTGGGTCAGACCTCATGCTGTTACGCGTACCTCTTCGAGGTATTCCTCTTTGGTTACCTGCTGCAGGGACGCTTTCGAGGATCGCCCTCCGGTCTCTACTCCGTATCGCAGAGTTAGCCTCATCTTAATGATTCTCTAGCCCCGCGCTTTTGAGGATCTTTTCTCTCAGCTACTGATTTTCTTGGGCTAGTAAGGCCACCGCGTCCGCGTATGTCTTATGATTCCTTTTTATCTCTTCTAGCTCCGCCGATATATGTGCAGACTGTTTTGACTCTTGACTTAGCGTTCCTGTCTGTCATTGAGCTTGTCCGTCGGGAACTGCGGTATTGACTTCTTCCACCAGCTGCACAACCGGTTCGATCATCCCGTGGTATCTTGCTTGTAGTTGTGCATTTTGTCCATTAATCGGCGGCATCCCGTACGGAGGGTCCTGGATTACCGAGTCTACTGCTGCTTCTTGGGGCTCAGTAGGTCTGGCTGTAGCCATCGCTTTGGAGACGTCCGCTTGAGAAGCTACCACAGTAGGTGTAGCAGCTTTTGCCGTCGCTGCCTTCTGTGTTTCCATTGCAATGATGCCCGCCTCTGAAAGTAATGCTCCTTCTGCTTCATTCTGCGTCTTGCCCCCGGCTATGAGTCTCTCGCCTGTCTGTTTGCTCCTTGTTATTATTGGAATAGTCCTAGGAACATCTTTTGAAGGTACCTTCGATTTCCCTACGTCCTTTTTCTTTTCCATCGTAATATTCTCCAGAGAGGGAAAAGAGGTAAACCGAGGCAGAAGATTCACGGATTAGATGTTAGTTCATGATATCCACATGCTAGATTTCTAGCGGCAAAGAGTGTATTCAAACTATTGGTCTTGCGAATAGTGTGAAAAACATAAGTAGATGTACGAAATAAATTGAGATAAAGGGGTACAGGGGTTGTTAGGAGGCTACTTGGTAGAAAATAAGTATGAAAAAAATAGTTAAAATATAGATACGTCGGTTAGAGGTTATGAAACGCCCAGATCTGTTAGTAGAAAACACATTGATCACAAATACGTGCGAAAAATAGCCCAAAACACAGATCTGCTAGTTAAAAGTCGTGAGAAGCCCGGATCTGTGAGTAGAAAATACAAAGAATATAGGTTTGTGCGAAAAATGAGTTTAAAACGCAGATCAGTCTATGTTCTAAGTAAAATCTTTGATGGAGAGGCTATAAAATCACTAGAAAAGATAAATCTTTTTACCGGGACAAGAGTCCCTATTTCTAGCGCCAAATTGTGAACACGCAAATCACGTAGGCATGTCCGTGTCCACAACCAATCTTCGCATGTACAGAATGCATGCATTAAAGTACGAATATGGAGCGAGATGCTTGGATAGATGTTGATTCATTGATTCCAAACCTCGCGGGTTTGTCATGATCTCCTCAACATCCATAACGATAGATCTAAGAAATGCATATGAGTATAACGGTAGACAAATGCGGAATGTAAACGAGACAAGGATATATGTGGTTCAGCTCTAAGGCCTACATCCACAGGTCTGAGGGGGGTTTCACTATGTGGTGAATGATTACAAGAATAGTCTAAAGACTTTGGGTGATCTCTGGAACCCAAAGGTTCATGCCCATACTTACTTCTCACTGATCTCTCTTATTCTCTCTCTCCCCAATTGCTCGACCTCCCCTCATGTAATAGGAAGGGTCGTATATATAGCTAATCTATGTGGGTCCCTTGGAAAAGAGTTGTTGTAACCTTATCTTCTTGTGTTCTGTGCATAGTCCGCGGACTTCTCTGTCATCCCGCGGCTTCTATTATTCCTACGCTCATCACGCTGGCCTGCCTTTGTTCTTGTCGTCAGTCCAACCGACACGTTCCCTTCGCGCCAGGCGGTGTCAGTCCTTCCCTGTCGTGTCTGTGTCAGTTGGACTTTCCCTAGCCGTTGATCATATCTTGCCTCGTGATGAGATAAAGCGTAGTAGGGAAGTTCTTTGGTGTTACGCGGGTATACCTTTCTTTGATGTTCCTTCATCTTCGATCGCTTATCTTGACAGATGGCGCACTATCTAGACCCACGGATGTTCATGTGTGTCACCCACCTTTGTGACGTGGCTTCCACGTGGGGATGCTAGTACACGTGGCGAGGGAGGTAAATAAGTGTATCTATAGGTGTAATTTGTGATTTGTGAGTATAAGATAGCTGCAACGGGAAGAAACAAAATCGTATTAGTAAACTTATTATTGGAGCCGCTATGCAGTCCCTTTCTTTTATGTTATGAGATGAAAGTGTTACTTCTCTTTCTAATGGTCCTCCATGTTGAATCATATATGATAGTACCGATGTCTGTAAGATCAACAATTTTATCACGAAAAGAAATATAAGCAAAGGGTTGGTGTTTTCAGTAGTTATGGTGATTGGAGGGTCAAAATATTGCTTCAAAAGTTAGAAATTATGATATTCAGCTGAAAATGGTTTGAGGATTTGATTCCCAATGAAAACTTGGTTTAGTTTGGTGCCCAGAAAAATCCAAGTTTTCGGCTGATATTGGAGTTCATTTTCCAAGAAAAATGTTGAATTTTTGGTATAACTGGTGTAACCTTGAGATTCCAGATTTTGTTGGCAGCTTTATCAATGGGTTGGTGGTCTTTGGTGTCTCATTTTAAAATACCCCGGGGAGAAGTGGTTCCACCTGAGTGTGTCTTATGATGAGTGCCAAATATTGCATATTCATACACCTTTTCATTGGCACTTAACTCATCTTTCGCTTCAAAGTCATATATTATCCCAAATTCTGCATTTTTACCATTTTCAAGAATAAATATTTGTATTAATTAATTTTGTGTTTTTAAGTACTAAATAAAGCTTGGAAGAATTGAGAAGACAAAAGAGAAGAAAGTTGGAAGCGTTGCAACCCGCTCGCGCATCAGTGGCAACTTGTTTACAAATTCATGGGATTAAACAACCCATGATCCAAAACCCAAGACCCAAATCCATTTCCACCTCACCCCCATTGGATTCTTTCCAAAACATCCACCTCATCCCCATTGGATTCTTTCCAAAACATCCACCTCACCCCCATTCTCTCACTCAATCACTCCCAATTTGTTTCCCACAACCAAATATATTCCATCAATTAAGAAAACATGTTTTGTTGAGTGGATGAGTGCCAAAATTCGGATCCAAGTGCTTGAGGGAATTTTGTGTATAACTAGAGAGGGTTGTTGTGTTGAAAAACCATCCAAGAATAGCTTGTTCATGTTAGTTTATCAAATTTAAGTTTTGTTGTAATGTTCTTCATGTTCTAGTTTCATTTACTAGGGTTTAGATGAAGCCCTAATCTCATTGGTATGTATTCATATCTTGTATCTTGTTCTTGAAAGTTTAGAATTGTTTAAAGATATAATTTAATCCAAGTTTGTCAACATCTTGCTCTCACAATGTATGCCATGTATCCATTGTAGTTAGAATATCTCTATGTTGATTATGCTACAACTCATGCTTAACCAAATATTGATCTTTAGATTAGTTGTGCTTAATTAGACAATTAATGCTTTGGAGAAATACTTTAGTTGTGATTAAATTATCCATTGGAGAAACACCTTAGTTATACGGTAGACTTGAATCTACTATAAGGACAAGAATAATATTACAAGTTGAATGCATATCATAGGTTATTGGTGGATTTGAATACCCTAGTATCCATATTATCATTGTTTACATATCTTGCTATTTGCATCTTTTACTTTTATTATTTCAGTCACTTGAAAATCATATCGTCATATCGACAAAAACAAACCCCTTTTGGTTACTCTCTGAATCAGGATTTAGAATCAACTTCTACACTCTCCAAGTCTCTGTGGTTCGACCTGTGCTTTCCCTGTGTTGCTTGTCAACACTGTGCACTTGCAGTTTATACATAGAAGTAGGTATCTTTCCGAGCCTACCAAGTTTTTGGCGCCGTTGCTGGGGACTCGGTAGTGGTGTAGGTCATTTTTCATCTCCTGGATCTGTTCACATATTACTATTCACATATCACTGTAGCATATTACTGTTCACAGTCAATTTTACACTTATTTTTGTTATTTTTTTTTAAAATTTTTGCTTTTGCTTTAAAACTTCGAAACCCTAACTACCTCTTTTGAGCTCAACAGGTGCCGGAGTAGCTGTTTTAAAGGCGAAGAAAAGGAAGCGAAAGAAGTTTTTATTTTAAATTAAAAAAAAAAAAAAGAGTTTATTTTATTGTATTAGGATTCCTCTACTCTTGTAATTTTCTTTTTCTTTTGCACTTTATTTTGGACTTTGGACTTGGACATTCTATTTTTATTTTTTATTTTTAAACCCTACGGAAGGGTATTATTAAATATCAACTGTTTGCAGAGAAGGACGGTGATTACAATATCGCCTCGGCCCCTCGGGTTCGTTCATGACATAGGAGTCGTGGCCCGAGTCGACAACAACGGTTCATCCCCCATCTGGAACGGGAGGTAAGTTTGTCGAAACACTCGCGAATCCCTTGTTAGCGAGTTACTGTATTCCTTCGTTTGCATATATGTTGAGGAATTGAATACGGCTGCTTTATTTTCCTAGTAAAGGGCAAGGACTGGCCATACAAGATAAGGGTTCGGATTTCATCACCGTTCTCTTCTTGCCCGCCTTAGGAAAACGATACATACTCGAACCTAAGCTTTAAAATTTTGAATAGAACAAGACCTATAAGGTAACGAGCTTAGTAGGAAAGTCATTTGAAAAATATTGGTTACTCTTTAAGCATACTTCGAAGTTCATGACGGTTTCTGTAAATTGAATGCGTGAATGCGCCTCCTTGTAATACGGTGAGGCCTTGGGTGTCAAAGATCTATCAGTTTCCCTCGCCTCTATTCAATTTACGTAAACTCGGATTAATTCCAGAGGGGTTTTCTCAGATTGTAACGAATTCCCTTTCGAAGGATTAGAAGCTGGTCTAGAAAACAATCTAAGTGGATCCATCATGATTTTTGTTTGCTAGAAATCAGTAGGTTTACTGTGGTGGAGTCATCCTTGTTTGTGATTGCATAGAACTTGCCTTCTAGGTGAATGGTTAACATGCTTGATGTGCTAGCTAGGCTATGATTTTGTCTTTTAGAGACCATACACGCCGACTAGTTAGAATCAGTCAAGAAGAGTTAATTGAAATACATAGTTCTGAGGCAGATAGTCCAAACCCATCCGAAACAATGGGAGAACCAGTAAACCCAGTCCGTAGTCTAAAGGACTACATGTACCCAACGAGGACAACCCAGTCCTCGTGCATTGTCTTACCAGCTATTGATGGACAATTTGATCTAAAGGCAAGTATCCTCAATATGTTGCCTAAATTTAAAGGGGTTGAAGCTGAAAATCCCTACCACCATGTGAGAGAGTTCGAGGAAATTTGTGGGACTCTTCGGATCAACCAAATGACGGATGAGCACCTCAAAATGAAACTTTTTCCTTTTTCTTTGATAGACAAAGCCAAGACTTGGCTGTGTGCTCAACAACCACAGTCATTTCATACATGGGATGCTCTTACGAAAGAGTTCTTCAAAAAGTTCTTCCCAAACCATAAGACTACGACAATTCGTCAAAATCTGAATAGTTTTGTGCAATTAGAGGAGGAAACTTTGGCAAAATATTTGGAGAGATTTAATGAATTATTGCTCCAATGTCCTCACCATGGTTTTGAAAAATGGAGAATTGTGCAAATTTTGTATGAAGGCTTAGATGTCAAGAACCGAACTACAGTTGAGACCATGTGCAATGGTCAATTTATTGAAAAAAGTGCTGATGAGTCTTGGGATTTCTTAATCGAAGTCGCTGAAAAGACTCAAAGGTGGGAATCCCCGTGAACCAAATAGGATTACCCTTACATCCAATGTTCATAGAATTGACTCTGACTTCGAAGGAAGTGCAAAGATGGCATCCTTGGCCAGGAGAATAGAAAAGCTAGAACTAGAAAAGAATGGAAAAACTAATATCCCTACTCTCCGTAGTCAAATTGAAATGGCCACTTGTGCCGCATGCCATAGTTCAGATCATCTAGTGGATACTTGTCCAGACCTCCATGCATTTCAAGAGTCTAAAACCGAGCAAGCCAATGTTTTGTACCAAAGGCAAGAGAACAACCCATATTCTCAGACCTACAACCCAGGGTGGAGAAATCACCCTAACCTTTCATGGTCTAATGGGCCCATCCAAGGGGGAACATCAAATAATAACCAAGGATACCCTTATCCTAGAAACCCCAAAGTGCAACCACATGTGCAAGTACCTGTAGATAAAAAGCCTAGCTTCGAAGAAAGTTTCGGTTTGTTGACCCAAAATTTGGTACAACTCCAAAAGACCACAGACCAACGTTTTACAAGTCTAGAACTTAAAATGGGTCAAATTTGTGAAGCATTAAATGAAAGAGACAAAGGAAAACTCCCTAGTCAGCCCCAACAAAATCCAAAAAATGTATATCAGGCAGAAAATTCAACTCGAAATGAGGCCTCACATAATCAAGTAAATGATGTCACCACTCTTCGTAGTGGTAAAGTTGTTGAAAACAATGTAGGTGTACCACAGTCGAGTGAGTCTACATCAGACTCACCAGTGCATAAAATCCCACATAAAACACCTATTTTTGAAAACAAATCTGAGCAACATAAGAATTCCCATAATTCTAATGTCTCTGCACCATCTCATGTACCTGTTGCTCCATTCCCACAAAGATTGGTGTAGAAAAACGAGAGTATACAGTACAATGAGATTTTGGAAATGTTCAAACGAGTTAACATCAACATCCCATTTCTTGATGCAATCAAGCAAGTCCCTGCTTATGCTAAATTCCTTAAGGATTTGTGCACACAAAAGCGAAAGCTTCATGTGCATAAGCGTGCTTTTCTCACTGAGAAAGTGAGTGCAATCATTCAAAGCAACACACCTCCTAAGTTTAAAGACCCAGGTAGTCCAACTATCACATGAAAAATAGGTGACCAAACGGTTAAGAAGGCGTTGCTAGACTTAGGGTCAAGTGTGAATTTACTACCATATTCAGTATATGTGCAGTTAGGTCTTGGAGAGTTGAAGGAAACACCTATAACTCTGCAATTGGCGGACAGATCCGTCAAAGTACCACGTGGTGTGGTAGAAGATGTTTTGATTAAGGTTGATAAGTTTTATTTTCCTGTGGACTTCATCGTCTTAGATACTCAACCTGTGCAAAACCCTGACAGTCACATTCCTGTCATTTTGGGACGTCCCTTCTTAGCAACGTCCAATGCAATCATTAAATGCCGTAATGGAGTGTTGAAGTTGTCATTTGGTAATATGACTGTGGAGTTGAATGTTTTCAATACTATCCAACAGCATTTAGATCTTGATGATGATAATGATGTGCATGAAATCAACATGATTGAAAGTTTGATTCAGGATTCGTTGTCTAGTAGCATGTCTGTTGACCCTTTGGATGCTTGTTTGAATAATTTTGACTTGGATTTGTTTGATGATGAATACATAAGTGAAGTGAATACTTTGCTTGAATCCACACCACTTATGGACATGACTAAGTGGAAAGCTAGAGTGGAACCACTTCCACTCTTGGAATCCAAGTCTGTTCCCTCTCTTGTTGAGCCACCAAAGCTCGAACTGAAACCATTGCCTGATACTCTTAAATATGCATTTTTGGGACCTTCTAATACTTTGCCTGTAATCATTTCATCTGCCTTAGATACAGAACAGGAAAGTAAACTTTTAGAAGTACTTAAGGAGCATAAAGAAGCCTTAGGATGGACCATCTCGGACCTTAAAGGCATAAGTCCCACTGATTGCATGCATCATATAAACCTTGAGGACAATGCTAAACCATCTAGGGAGATGCAAAGGCGTCTCAATCCTAACATGAAAGAGGTTGTTAAGAGTGAGATTATAAAGATTCTTGATGCGGGTATCATCTACCCAATCTCAGATAGCAAATGGGTTAGCCCCATTCAGGTTGTGCCGAAAAATTCATGAGTTACTGTAGTTCAAAACGATAAAGATGAGTTAATCACTACTCGAGTAACCACAGGGTGGCGAGTTTGCATTGATTATAGGAAGTTGAATGCAGTTACAAAGAAAGATCACTTCCCTCTTCCATTCATAGATCAAATGCTTGAACGATTGTCTAGGCGTAGATTCTATTGTTTCTTGGATGGTTTTTCTGGTTACAACCAGATTCATATTTCACCCGAAGATCAGGAAAAGACTACATTTACATGTCCATTTGGAACATTTGCTTATCGCCGTATGCCCTTTGGGTTGTGCAACGCACCATCTACATTTCAGCGTTGTATGATGAGCATTTTTTCTGATATGATAGATAACTTCCTTGAGATCTTTATGGATGATTTCTCTGTGTTTGGATCATCTTTTGATGAATGTTTGAACCATCTCACTCGCGTGCTGATTAGATGTAAGGAAAAAGATTTGGTGTTGAATTGGGAGAAATGTCATTTTATGGTGAACTCAGGCATAGTTCTAGGACACATCATCTCTGGAAAAGGCATTGAAGTAGACAAAGCCAAAGTCGACCTCATTCAAAACTTGCCGCAACCTCGCTCTGTGAGGGAGGTTAGATCATTTTTAGGCCATGCTGGTTTTTACCGTAGATTCATTAAAGATTTCAGTAAGATCTCAAGACCACTGTGTAATCTAATCAGTAAAGATGTTGCATTTGTGTTTGATGATACTTGTGTGCATGCTTGGGAGGAGCTCAAAACTCTTCTAACTTCAGCCCCTATAGTCCGACCTCCAGATTGGAAATTTCCATTTGAAATCATGTGTGACGCATCTGATTTTTCTGTTGGAGCTGTCTTAGGTCAGCGAGTCGACAAACACCCCTATGTGATCTACTATGCTAGTAATACACTGAATGAGGCTCAAATGAACTATTCAACAACCGAAAAAGAGCTGCTAGCTGTTGTGTTCGCATTAGATAAGTTTAGATCTTATTTGATAGGATCTAAAATCATCATTTATACTGACCATGCCGCATTAAGATATCTTTTATCTAAAAAAGATGCCAAGGCTCGTCTAATTCGATGGATACTCTTGTTACAAGAGTTCCACCTCGAAATTCGAGATAAAAAAGGGTCGAGAATGTTGTTCTTTGATCACTTATCTAGATTGAATGTCGAGTCTACTGATGAATCAGAGATTATAAGAGAATCTTTCCCAGATGAACAACTGATGCTAGTTTATGAAATGCCATGGTTTTCCGACATCGTGAACTACCTTGCTACAGGTAGGATGCCACTTCATTGGTCTAAACAATACCGGTCTAAGTTCTTGGCCGAAGTGAATCATTTCCTATGGGATGACCCATATCTGTTCAAATACTGCCCTGACCAAATCATTAGGAAATGTGTCCCCAACTCTGAACAAAGGGATGTCATCTCTTTTTGTCATGATCAAGCATGTGGAGGCCACTTTAGTGCAAAGAAAACTGCTGCAAAGATCTTGCAGAGTGGTTTTTACTGGCCAACATTGTTTAAGGATAGCCATGAATTATGTATTTCTTGTAACCGGTGCCAGAAATTGGGAAGTATATCAAAACGAAACATGATGCCCTTACAACCCATTTTGATTGTTGAGCTATTTGATGTATGGGGCATTGATTTCATGGGTCCATTTCCTAGCCCTGAAGGAAAGTTGTACATTCTTGTTGCTGTTGACTATGTTTCTAAGTGGGTTGAAGCAATTGCAACCAAAACTAATGACCACAAGGTGGTACTTTCATTCTTAAAGGAAAACATATTTTCTCGATTTGGCACCCCTAGAGCTATAATCAGTGACGGTGGTTCACATTTCTGCAATAGGCCTTTTGAGTCCTTAGTCCGTAAGTATGGCATAACTCATAAAGTTGCAACCCCATATCATCCACAGACCAGTGGCCAGGTAGAGGTTTCAAATAGGGAGATTAAGCACATTCTAGAAAAGACGGTTAACCCGTCTATAAAAGATTTGTCTTTAAGATTAAATGATGCTTTATGGGCCTATAGAACTGCATACAAGACCCCCATTGGTATGTCCCCTTACAGACTTGTGTACGTTAAAGCTTGTCATCTCCCTGTAGAGTTAGAACATCGTGCATATTGGGCTGTAAAGAAACTGAACTTTGATCTAGATAAAGCTGGCACCCAAAGGAAGCTTCAACTCAATGAGTTGGAAGAATTAAGAAATGATGCATATGATAATGCAAAAATGTACAAACAAAGAATGAAGGTGTTCCATGACAAACGCATTTTGCGCAAGTCATTCACTTCAGGCCAGAAAGTTCTATTGTATAACTCACGACTGCACCTTTTTCCAGGAAAATTACATTCTAAATGGACAGGCCCGTTCGTGGTGCGAACAATTTTCCCCCATGGGGCTGTAGAACTAGAAGATGTAACAACCAAGAATGTCTTCAATGTCAATGGGCAGAGACTGAAGCCGTTCCTTGAACAATTCCCACCTGAGATTGAAACAACTCATCTTGCTGATCCAATCTATGTGGACTAAAAAGTTCACCCCATGTACATACCACATATATCTTCCCTGCTGGTTGCTTTGGACATACTCTACTGTCTCTGGTTTGGCATCTGGTAATCTCTTTCCTTTGAATCTGTTTTTTTCTTTTGAAACATTGAGGACAATGTTAGATTTAGGTTTGGGGGAGTATTTGCATATGGAGTTTTGTAGTCTTTTGCATCTTTTATGACCATCTGTGGAGCGGGTCTTTTGTAGGATCCTTTGTAGTCTTTTGCATTTTTTTATGACCAGCTGTGGAGCGGGTCTTTTGTAGGATCTTTTGTAGTCTTTTGCATTTTTTGTAGTGTGTTTTCTATGACCAGCTGTGTAGCGGGTCTTGCAGTCTTTTGTTTCTATGACCAGCTGTGTAGCGGGTCTTCTGTTGTCTTCTAAGACCAGCTGTGTAGCGGGTCTCAAAAAAAAATAAAAAAAAATAAAAATCGGATCTTGTGGTTGGTATCTGATGACCAGCTGTGTAGCGGGTCACTAAAAAAAATGATGACCAGCTGTATAGCGGGTCTTAAAAAAAAAAAAAAAAAAATTGGTTACAAATTTTCATGGTTCTACGAAATTCCGAAGTTCATCATCTACAGTTGAAGACCGAAGACGAAGACATTTCTATGGATGCTCTGAAATTGGAGAAGGTTTTGTGGGTACATCTTTGGTAGGCCCTCACGAGACTACAACTCGTCCACTAGGGACACCTAGGGGTTTAAAGGCTTAGTGCATACGCTAAATGCATTCGAGAGACCAATGACAAGTGGTATAGTTAGGATTTCTGGATTTGTTTCACTTGAGGACAAGTAAAATTCAGGTTTGGGGGTATTTGATGAGTGCCAAATATTGCATATTCATACACCTTTTCATTGGCACTTAACTCATCTTTCGCGCTTCAAAGACATATATTATCCCAAATTCTGCATTTTTACCATTTTCAAGAATAAATATTTGTATTAATTAATTTTGTGTTTTTAAGTACTAAATAAAGCTTGGAAGAATTGAGAAGACAAAAGAGAAGAAAGTTGGAAGCGTTGCAACCCGCTCGCGCATCAGTGGCAACCTGTTTACAAATTCATGGGATTAAACAACCCATGATCCAAAACCCAAGACCCAAATCCATTTCCACCTCACCCCCATTGGATTCTTTCCAAAACATCCACCTCATCCCCATTGGATTCTTTCCAAAACATCCACCTCACCCCCATTCTCTCACTCAATCACTCCCAATTTGTTTCCCACAACCAAATATATTCCATCAATTAAGAAAACATGTTTTGTTGAGTGGATGAGTGCCAAAATTCAGATCCAAGTGCTTGAGGGAATTTTGTGTATAACTAGAGAGGGTTGTTGTGTTGAAAAACCATCCAAGAATAGCTTGTTCATGTTAGTTTATCAAATTTAAGTTTTGTTGTAATGTTCTTCATGTTCTAGTTTCATTTACTAGGGTTTAGATGAAGCCCTAATCTCATTGGTATGTATTCATATCTTGTATCTTGTTCTTGAAAGTTTAGAATTGTTTAAAGATATAATTTAATCCAAGTTTGTCAACATCTTGCTCTCACAATGTATGCCATGTATCCATTGTAGTTAGAATATCTCTATGTTGATTATGCTACAACTCATGCTTAACCAAATATTGATCTTTAGATTAGTTGTGCTTAATTAGACAATTAATGCTTTGGAGAAATACTTTAGTTGTGATTAAATTATCCATTGGAGAAACACCTTAGTTATACGGTAGACTTGAATCTACTATAAGGACAAGAATAATATTACAAGTTGAATGCATATCATAGGTTATTGGTGGATTTGAATACCCTAGTATCCATATTATCATTGTTTACATATCTTGCTATTTGCATCTTTTACTTTTATTATTTCAGTCACTTGAAAATCATATCGTCGTATCGACAAAAACAAACCCCTTTTGGTTACTCTCTGAATCAGGATTTAGAATCAACTTCTACACTCTCCAAGTCTCTGTGGTTCGACCTGTGCTTGCCCTGTGTTGCTTGTTGACACTGTGCACTTGCAGTTTATACATAGAAGTAGGTATCTTTCCGAGCCTACCATCTTACATGGAGGTAGTCATTTGAGATTTCAAATGACTTCTGTAGAGTTTCCAAATCTACTGTTAGTTCATAGAGAATTTTGGAGAGTCTCCTAATGTCTCTTGTTATTGGTTAGAGACTTTTTTTAAGTCAATTAAATTCTCTAGAACTCCATGTTATTGTATTAGGATTTCGTATGAGTCACTCCATGTTATTTGAATGAGAATTAAAAATCATTGATTTGTAATTTTCAGAGATTTGGGGAGACTTTTTTTTATGAAAATAGGCATGGTAGAAATCTCTCTTCAAGATGTGATATTTTGGGAAACTTGGAAATTCAGAGAATATTTGTTTTTGAGTGTATGACCAATTTTTTTGTTCTCTTTTTTTTTGTTTGAGATGATGACCAAGAGACGAGCCATTTGCACAGTAATACAGATGACCTCATCTGAATATATTGGACATCTCCTCTCTCTCTCTTTTATTCCTTCGTGTATACCGACCAAGCTTTCTCTTTGCCACTTCAAAGGACATCTCCTCAGATAAAACAACGAAAAGTGCTAACCACTTATGAGATATCATAGCAAATAGAAAAATATGGGATGACTGAAAACTTAGGCATATGATAACAGTGAGATTTATTCTGACAATGAACAAATATTTTACTAGGTATTCATGGTAATTCTATTAATATTATAACGTCCATAATAAAAAAATCGGTAGATATTTTAAATTTTTAGTTAGATATTATATATTTTTTGTCTATACGAATTAAAGAAACTCTTTTAAAAATCTCGATTTGTCTCTACAAGTCATAAAGACTCTCTAAAATACTCTATGAGAATCACTAGAAATCTTTAGACTTTCATAAAATCTCCAGAAGTCACTTAGATAAAAAATATATAAAAGTCTATAGAAATCTCATTTGACTACCCCGTGTGTTAGTTGATGTTTGGCAAAGATTTTGAGAACATTTTTGAGTTGAATGGGATTTATGAAAGATAGGGACACTTCAGGTACCATCAGTGACTAAGTGGTACACCAGAAAGATCACATTGGTGTCGGCATATTTTCTGTTGGGATTAAGAGGGTGATGTCATATTAATGATCATGAGGCCCTCACCAACTTCCCAGATATATGACTTTTTAGTATCATGAGGCCTTTATGCACACCTCTCCAAAACCTCCTACAAGTGGGATAGTTTCTAGCTTTCATATTCTGATCCCAGAGAAAGTTTAGTTGATGGAATCATGAAACAATCTCCAACCATTCTTTCCCAGACTTTTTATGCCATTGTCACCATTTTCTTTGTCTTTGCAGAGACCAGACCAAGATTACATGTATCGACCTTTCTTACTAGCAGTTTTCCCCCACCAAAATTCCCTAATGATACTACTAGAGTCTTGAAACTAATAACTTAAATCAAATTGAGTATTTCTTCTCAAAACATGATAAGGGTACGATAGAAAACAACACAAAAAGAAACAACTCTATTTTGCATTGTTATTGATAAAAGAGAGCATACCTGAGTTACAATAAACAACTGCCTCAATATGTTACCTTACAACACTAACATAACTTTTTGAATGTACGCATTACAAAAAAACTATTATCCATGGGATTGCAATAAAAAAATTCAAATATGAGGATCTTTGTACTAGTGTCTTCATATTTAATTGTTACGCACGAAAACAGGCTCATATCCATCAATCATTATTCTGGCATAACTACGGATTTCAAAAAAAAATCTTGGAAGACCATCTAATGATTATCTTACGAGTATGAGTCTTCTATCCATCTAGAATACAACTTGTTCACATTGGGTATTCCCCGCTAATACTAATATTTTTATTAACAACTAGGTTACACTGTAAATACATTTCACGATAAAATAATGGAAAAATTGTAAAGATCCTAAACACTATGGTGTATGCTTGCTGAAAATATCACATCGACAGAGTTAAAAGCATTCTACATTCCTTCTCACTGGAAAGCCTTATTTTCTTCACAATTTTAAAGCAAACAAATAGCAAGATTGTAATGCGTATTAAGATACGTGCAAGTCTCATATACCTTAAATATAATGAAATTGTTGAGAAAACCAAAAAATCTAGAATAATGAGATCCCATTATTACCAAGATCACAACATCCACCCTATGTTGACGAATGTACAAGTACTGGTTTTTACTGGTATCATACCAAACCTATTATTTTGCAGTTTAACTTAAAGTAGATGTTGAGAGACAAAGAAAGGAAAATAAGAATCGCTTGGCATCTATGCTACAACAGATTGAGAGACAATTTTTTGTTTTATGGTATTATGAAGAACTAGATGTTAGAAGTATTATGTTATTTTGTAATCTGGCATAACTTTTAACTTAATTTATCAAGTAACTTGATTTATTTACAAACATGAGATTTGGAAGAAGAACTAAGACATGTGCTATTTTACTTGAAACTACTACATTTATTCTACCCCCTAACATGAAGCAACCTCAGGATCACCAGAACCATCATCATTCTAATAATTATACAACCACTATCTCCCACATTGAAATCTCGACTTCCAAACATCCAAGCACCAACTAACACAAACAATAATGCCACCAAACTGCTACCAGAAAACATTTACCTTTATCATTGTAAACAGATGGTCTCGACTCAGGTCTTTATCTTAGGAACTTACAAAAACTCATCACCAACACAGTTCAATACAAAATCCCATTTTAAGTTTTGTTTCTCGATTGATGGCAGGTAAAACACTTCGCATAAGTAAATATTGTTTAGCATACAAAAGGGAGTTATCTACAAATATTAAACAAGAAGATAGTTTGTGAACAACTACTGCCATTTCCACGATGTAGCTACAATGATGCATTAAAAAAAAAAGGTAAAAATCGTTTATGAACAACTAATGTCATTTCCCATTAGTTAATCAGCATTAACTAATTGTTTGTTTATAAACTCCTGACAGCTTATTGTTTTTTTTATTTAAATAAAGGAGTGTCAAATTAAATCCAATTGAAATTTCAGATGTCTAGCTGCAAGTTATGCTTTTGTTGTTGATTCTATTTTATTATGGCATTCAGAAGAATATTATAACATGGAATTGAAAAAATAACTCCCAAAAACAGAAAAATTAGTACATACATTAATTTAAGAGATTGAAAGTAATGATGTATGGAGGTTAACTTACTTACCTAGAGTTTTGACTAGGATAAGTGGAAGTAAAAAAAAATCAATAGCCTAATCAAGTTTCAATCTAATTTGATATTCTTTCACTTGTTCTGTCAGATATGAACGAGGAATCATCTCTCAGTGTAATCTCTATCGAGAAAACCTCTCACTTACTCATTACACGGATCTCATTGGATTTGGATCATCAACCGGGAGAAATGAGAAGAATCTAACAGGGGGTTAGTCGTGAGAGAGTGGAAGTGTTTTAAATGTAATTCAAGGGAGTTCCATAATCCCATGTTAGCCGTGGGAGAGTTTAGAAGAGTCTTTCAAAATACCCGTCATGGGAGAGTTTAGGGGAGTCTCTCAAAGTCCCTAGAAAACCCTGTTATTTGTCGAGGACTTTAATAAACAGCATCAAAATCCTTGTTAGTGGAGAAACCCTAGATTTCTAGTGAGTTTACTGTTTTAGGGATTTCTGAGGAGTTTTGTGTATATTTTTGCCTTGGTGAAAATATCTAAAGAAAGGAGAGAGTTTCATTCACAGTAAAAACATGAAGGGAACAAACCCAGAAACACTTCTTCAACTTCAAGTGTGCTTTTCACTTTTTTTCTTTCTTTCTGCAAGATCTATGATTTATCTTTGCTATCACTTCGATTATATAGTATCTTGATTCATTTGATTTTATGGTTCTTGAGTTTCACTGTGTATTATTCTTGTTCTTTATTCGTTTAATTATTGCTATTTTTACTTCAAATCACTTTCAAATTGCACCCACACTTGAAAAATACAATTTCATCACTACAAAAAGAAAAAAAAGGTTGTTGTGTTTTGGTCTGCTAGTTTCACTCAAACAAAATCGTAGTGGTTCTATCTTGGTAATCCTGCCGCCAAATCAGTTTGTTATGCGATTAACTTACATGAGAAATGACCTTATGGTATGTTTATGTAATTAGTTTTCTAGTGGTTATTTGTTGCTTCTAAAGCAAGAATTGGTAGTTCAACTAATTGTGTGCTTTTAGTCCAAAGGTTGATTTAAAGTTTTATAGAGCGTTTTCCAAAATAAGTTTTTTTTTTCTAATTTATGTATGCTTCGTGTTAACATATCCAGCTGAATGAGCTCATGCTCCAGTTAAGGAAGCAGTGACCGGAATAGCATGAAAAATATGCAGTAGTTAAAAACTCATTGCTTTTGCTTGGGAGCTGGCAAGTTTGAGCGAGATTTAAAAATTTCATGAATGTCGGCTTACATTGCACAACAGACTGTCCAATTTTTTTTTTTGATGGTAGATGGGCATCTTTGGAGTCAGAGAGATAAATTATTTATTCAAAATACATAAATACATGGTAGATGAAAAAAAGGTCATTTACATTCTCTATACGACTCTCTATCTCTCTTATTCAGATCCCCAAAAACTCTTTACCACCCTTAGGGGTGGTAAACCGCTTTTCTATTATCGAAACTACTAGCAAAACCACCTAAATCGGTCGTTATTCGACCGTTATACATAAAAAATCTCTCTGAATTATGTTCGGAGATTAACAGAATCTCACCGTATAATTCAATAATCATCAGTTACTTCTACAAACTGGTACCCATACTCTAATTCTATGTGGAGAGTTGTGAAACATTCATAAAAACTTCCAAATTTCCTCAATCTTCAGGCTTGCTACAACCAATAGTAGTTCTCCGGAATCCTTTGTTTTCCATTTGATTAGATACCATTTTTCATGAATACCAATTGCAATTGAAAACTTATCTCTATCAATTCCATCTGACTTTGTTGGTTACCAAAAACACCATTTGTTCCCTAAGAACTTGAAGACTCAATTGTTCTAAGACACCATAAGACCCCAAGACTCAGTTTGTTTTAAGCCACCAAAAGACTTCAAGATAATTTTCAGACTCGGAGACACTGCTCAGGATAACAGGCTACTAAGCCACTTCAAATCAAAGTTCCGAAGATACTAATTGCACTCCTAGATTCTTGTTTTTGGGCAATTTGATCATGATTACAATTTACAACTTTGGCATCAATCTGAATCGGGTTCTTTCTATCCCTTATTTTATTTACATTTATCTATGCTTACACACTCTAAAATTAGCCCAGATTTTAGTTATTCTCCTGGATTTATTTGATATTTCTGGTATATGTATTTGACTTTTAGATGTGTCGTGTAAGGAGTTTTGGCGAATTTTTTTTGTCCTCCTGGGTTCTTTTCATAGTGATTTTAAAGAGTTACTTTTAGGGTCATTGGCTAAAAGAAACTCTTCCCAGTATGTGTGTTATAGTTTGGAATTGTCTAGGGATTCACAATCCTTTAACAGTCCAAAGGTTGAGAAAACTTACACAGAAGCACAAGCCTTCAATCATTTTCCTTTCTGAAACTATTGCATCTTCTACTTTTATTCGAAACTTAGCATCCACACTTCAGTTCCCCCACTGTTTTTCCTTGCCACCATTTGGTCACAGAGGGGGTCTGGCTCTGCTATGGACTAACCAACTTGACATTCAAATAGATTTTTCCAATCAATCAATTATTCACTCTGTTGTGACTTCAGCTACATTCGCACCCTGGTTTTTATCTGCAGTTTATGGACCTCCACATCTAGCTGCTAGAAAGGATTTATGGGAATCTCTACCTGCAATTCTAAACATAGATAATGATGCACCTCAACTCATTCTGGGAGACTTTAATAATATTCTTGCACATTTAGAAAAACTAGAGGGCAGACCTGTGACACTAAATCAAATTTTGAAATTTAAAAGATTTTTAGATGATTGTAATCTGCTTGACCTTGGTTTTGTAGGTACAATATTCACTTGTTCAAATACGCAGCAAGGATCTAACCTCATACAAGAAAGACTTGACCGTGCTTGTGCGACACCTTCATGGAGAAACTGTTTTCCTCATGCGGCAGTTTTCAACCAGACTCGTTATTCCTCTGACCATGGACCAATTGTGTTGCAACTAAGAGACTCTTGCTTCACACCTAATAAGCCATACTGGTTTGAGCACATGTGGCTTTTACATCCTGGATGCATTGCAATTATCAGAGGAGCTTGGGACAAACCAACCCAGGCATCTACAACTGTTGTATTACAACAGAAACTCATTACAACTAGGAAAGAACTTTTCAAATGGAGTAAGTATATCTTTCGGCAACTTGAAGACCAAATAAGGCTTTCAGAGATAAATCTGGATCGTGCACAAGCATATTGTGCCACTGCTAATTCACAACAAATACAGAATGCTACTCTAAATGCCGAGAGATCTCTACAACATCACCTGTTTTTGCTTAATTGCAAAAATGAATATTGGAAATCAAGATCTAGAATCCAATGGCTAAAAGATGGAGACCGCAATACGGGATTATTTCACACAACTTCCACAATACATCGAAGCTATAATTTGATAAAAGATGATCAGAATATGTGGATTGAGGATAAAACTGCAATTTCAACGATTTTTATTTCTTATTTTGAGAATTTGTACTCCCAACCTTCAACTGTAATTGATGACGATTTATTCAACAATATGCATTCACGTCTTTCTGTGGAACAACCGAAACAATTGGAGAATACTGTGACACATGAGGAAATAAAGCAAGCTCTCTTCTCCATCAGCAAAGATAGTGCACCTGGACTAGATGGGTACTCGAGCAAGTTTTACATGGCAGCATGGGATATTGTTGGACCAACAATCACCAACCTAGTTACTGATTTCTTTGAGAAAGGATCATTTTCTTCCCAAATCAACCATACTCACCTCACCTTAATCCCGAAAACTAATAACCCTTCCAAATTTTGCCCCACTGGACTTTGTAATGTAAGTTATAAAGTTATCTCAAAAATCACTGTAGCAAGATTAAGACCACTGATCTCACTGCTAATCAACCCTCATCAAAGTGCTTTCATACCCAAAATATCTATTCATGATAATATTGCTCTTTCTATGGAACTATTTCACTCGATCAGAACTTCTCAACCAGGAAAACAACCGAAATTTTCTCTTAAACTTGACATTCATAAGGATATGACAAGCTAGACTGGAGGTTCATTGAAAAATCTATGACGACTTTAGGCTTACCAACTTGGTTAGTGCAAAGGATTATGTTATGCATCAAGAGTGTCACACTTGCTGTAAAAATCAATGGAGCACCTCGTGGTTTCATCTAACCAACTTGTGGCATCTGCCAAGGGGATCCATTATCCCCATACATCTTCATCATGTGTGCTGAAATCCTTTCGACAAACTTAATTCATCTTGAACAGCAAGAACAAATAAAAGGTATCAAAATCTCCAACGGTTCTGTTCCCATTACTCATCTTATGTATGTTGATGACCTATTACTTACATGCCATGCCAGTCCAGCACACTGTTACAACCTCATCCATATCCTAAACAAATATGGTACAGCTGCATGACAACAAATCAGTGCCTCCAAATCATGTATCACACATCACCCACACTTACCAACCTATCAGATTAACACCTTGCAATCTATTTTTCACTTTACTACCACCTCAATACCCCCTACCTATTTGGGTGCCCCTATTCCTAATGGTAGGCTATTGTAGTTGCAGGAATTCCCACAACACACCCATTTTAATATCTTGATAATAATTTCTTGATCTAAATCCATTTGATATGAAAATGATGATTAAAATACTAAAATTATAAATGGACACACATATTTTTACATGGTTCGATCAATTTGATCTACATCCATGATTCTTCACTATGATTGTTTAAGTTTACATTTGATTTACATTGATAATCTCCATTAATGAAGTTTTAAATCTAGTTTTGGGGAAGAAGATGATACAGAAAAATACATTCTCTTTTAAAAAATATCTCTCTGCAAAAATCTCTCACTCTCTTACGAAAATTGTCTCCCTTTTTCTCTCTCCTATTCTTCTCTTTATATAGGTGTTTACATAGTGGATGACAACTCACATGAAACTCATATTCCCCATATTTTAGGATCTCTTTCTACGTTCTCTCAGGACCTCGCTACGTTCTCGCAGTCTCTGCTACGTTCTCACGAGATTTCTCTACAACTACAAAATCTTTATTTCCTGCCTTGTTCTCGCGAGCTCCTGCCTTGTTCTCGCGAGCATTCTCTTCAACCACAAAATCTTCACATCTTTCTCATGTTTTATGCTGTAGTTGTTTATTACGTCATTCTTTGAATTATTCTGCGACGCTCGCAGTGTGTTGTTGAATAACTCACAGAAATGTTGTTTAATAATTTCGTAAGAATATTACTGTGGTGATATTCTGATCCTACATATTGCCTCTTTTTCCTTGAATATTGCTTGAAGAGAGATCTTTAAGGAAAAATCAATTGTTGTAGTAATCTTTGATCTTTGCTGATGAAGGAACGAGCGAAAGAATACTGAACTTGAAAAGTACGTACTTGCCTCTATTCTTTTGTGAAGTTCCAGATCTTTTCTAAGTAAATAAGAAGTATTAACTCTTGAAGTATGCGAAGTATGAAATATCCTTGAAGAAATATAAGAAGTACTCAATCCTTCAAATATAAGAAGTATCCATCCTTGAATGAAAGTCATAAGTATTGCCTCTATTCATGCGAAATTATTATTTCATTTCTGGTGAAAATTCTTGTCCATTTTGGAAATGATTCTTGCCGAGTAGATAAAGAACATAAAATGTTTTCTTGGTAATCCATAGTTGCCTCTGTTCTTTATCTATGAAGGTATAATCCTTGAGAAAATGTTAAATGAGCCAATTGTTTCTTTATTCTTATCTTGCCTCTGCCTCATGCGATAAAGTAATCATATTTTGCGAAATAATCACATCTCCGGCGAAATTCTGGAAGAGTCTGCGAGATGCTGAATGAGCTTGCAAGTTTCTGAATGAGTCTGCAAGATTCTGAATGTGTCTGCGAATTTATGAATAACCCTGCGAAATTATAAATAGTGCTTCTGAAATAGTGCTGTGAATAGTGCCGCGAATAGTACTGCGAAATTATGAATAGTGCTGCGAAAATGCAAATAATCCTTCTGAGAGACTCTAAATAATACTTCTGAGAAATTATGAATAATACTTCTGAGAGATTCTGATAGATTCTAAATAGTACTTGCTATCTCTCTTGCGATGAACAAATCTTTCCTGCATTCTTAAAAGAAAATAGTTAATGTTTGAGATTATTCTATTGGTCTTATTTTGCCTTCCTAGTTAAAGGTCTTATTTTTCCAATTTTTCTTTTTGCGACAAAATCGCAGGACGTTCTTACATTTATATGCAAAAACCCATTGATCTTGCCTTATCTGCATTTTGTCAATTTCTCTGAGACAATATGACAAGTCTAAGCTCCCTTGCGAGAACAAAGCCTTATGACATTGTCGTCTTGCGATGAAATCGCAGGACGTCTTTACACTTTCATGTAAAAACCCATTGATCTCATCTTAACTTTCTCTTATGGCTTGTTTCCTCTGTATAATATTTGTCACGCGACAATATGACAGGCCTAAATGTTCTTGCGATCATAAAGCCCCATGACATTTCCGTCTTAATACACTTATCATCTCCCTAATAGAGGGTGCCGCCCTTATCTCCCCCTGGTTGACCCTTCAAGGAGGGCACATCGGCCATACAAGACTATCTCCTCCCATCCGGATTTACCAACAACCAGTTGTTTTTGCAGCTTCCTGTCCTTTATGCCTATATGGCTTATAGTTACAAGACTGCACCCTAAGTGGGGTTTTCTTCGGGCCGAGTGCATCATAGCCAAGACTTTCCAAGAATGGCCAGGGTAGTTTCGTACACCCCGGGAACCCTTGGATCAACCGTGTACCTCAGCGCCTTGGTCATACTCTGCACTCCTTAGGAGAGACCCTCGGTCGTCCAACCAGGGTATAACCTTATATAGTTGGAAATCCAAGATCCCTCTCCTGGATAGATTTTCTTTAACCCCAACATCTTCATGACTCAGGTTCCAGCAGCGGTATAACCTTATCCCTGAGCCATGTTATCAGATACCCCCTTATATGACGTACTTTAGGTCTTACATTTGCCTCTTGCGAAATATTATTCGCGAACTAGGGTGTACGCCATAAAGGTTCGTCCCATTCTTATGTCAATGCGAAATTGTATTCGCGTTTCTTGCGATATTTTCGCGTTTCTTTATTCTTTCATTTATTCTTTCATTTCTGTCATTTCTTCATTCATTTCTGTCATTTCTTCTTTCATTCTCATAACATCATATTTGAATTAGATATTCTTTAAAATCTTTTGAAATCTTCTTTGAAATCTTACGATTGTATCGCGTTGTTAAATCAAAAATCTTTTTCTGTAAAAGTAATATTCTAGAGAAATCTTTGAAATCTTGTGATTGTATCGCGTTGTTAAATCAAAAATCTTTTATTTTCTGTAAGTAAAATGTTCAAGGAAAATGGTACTTAGATTTCATGCGATTTTCTATTGTTGTCATCTGTTGCGAAGTATATGATTTGATTGTGAATTGAGAATAAATGAGAAATGAACTCTTGATCTGCCTATTGCATACTCTTGCACCATACCAATTGTTCTAACCCTCTCTTGCGAAATTAACTTGCGAAATAATCATCAACTTTCTTCTTTGCAAAATAATCAAAGACCAACTCTGCAAAATGAATATCTGCGAAGTAAAAATTATTTTATAGCAGGAAAAATTGAACCCACGTCCTCTAGTTCGCAACACTCTTTCTCTGACCATCTATATCACTTGTTGTGTGCAAAATAAATCCATAATGCCGCAATTGTATTCCATTTATTCTCCAAGTTGAAAATATTGTGAATGACTGATGATTATTTCTTTCTTTTCCCTTGCTCGCGACTCCTGTGAGTTTTATCAATCATTAAGTATTAAAGAAAACTAAAAATAGACCATAAGAAACATGAACTTCTAGTATCATATTTTATATTGCTTATGATTATAAGCCACATTCGGTGCTACTATAGTTTGTAGTATGAATATTCTATTGAATTAATTTTGCTAATGGGAATATCCTAAGGATTTTATCATCTGACATTGTTCAATATAAAATTAATTGAGAATAGAGATGGAAATGCCTCCCTTTTAGTTGATTTGTTCGCTGGTTGAGTTTTTTTATTCGTAGGGTGTGAACTTCTTCTCATTTGTTGTATTGATGGAGTAGCCTAATGACCCTTCTTTTCATCTTCGCGTGATGACTTCTGCACCTTCTTTTATTGACAAGAGTAAACTTCGCAGGATTCCTTCTTCGCTGGTTGTTTCTAGGATTAGCTGTACACATTCGTCAAAAGTTACTGTTGGATACGTTTTTGTAGGCTCGTTATTTGTTGACGCAAGAGATATTTGACGTAGCTTTGTTTAACTTCACTTTTGTTCTTCTTCGCAGAGATTGTTCTTCGCAAAAATTATTTTTGGTGTAGACAACCGTGTATTCTTTGAACTCTTACGTCACTGGTTTTGTATGAGTGGGAATTAAAATATTCTTTTTTCCCATCATGCCTGTCTTCTTCGCAAGTAAAATGCTGCGAGATATAATATGTTGGGACGGATCTAAATATTTTCTTATTTTCATGCACAGTTGATGAAGTAATCTATTGGACGATATTCTTCTTTATGCAAAATTCATGTGCTAAGTTGCTTTTCTTCTCTTGTTTGCGAAGCTCTACTAACTATTAAATGTATAACTATTGTGATATTAATGAACTGGCGAAGTACAAAGTTGGTGAAGTAACTTGACTGATTCTTCTATTTTTGTGGCAGTTGCTGGTACAAAGTTGGTGAAGTAAGTTGGCTTAACTCCTTTGCCAGTCCAGTCCTATCCAAAGTATACTTTGTCTTCGTCAAACCTTCTCCTCACTGATTATATGGGCTGAAATCTATTTGTCATTGACGGTATACCGAGATGGTTGAATTGTAATGACGATACAAACTGCCTTAGCTTCTATATACGATGATAAAGACATCACTTCTCCTCTACTTTTCTCTTCGCTGAAGTGATTGATGCTCCAAGTTGGATAAGTGACAAAGTACAGCTGCTTTGATCTTTAGAGAAGTTTGATGACACTATTTTATCTTTACTTGCCAAAACTTTATGTAAAATGATCAAATATGAATAGTTGGTTGACTAGGTGTGACGCTAGTATATTCTGATAATCCTTTTCTTCGCAAGTCTAATGCTTCTCTACGCAAGTCAAATGCTTTTCCTCGCAGCTGATGGTTCTGTGTCCTTCTTTAACTGTTCTGTTACTCTCATTTTTTCACCTTTTCACTTTTTTTTTTGTCTTATTCGCATGTACTTCTCTGTTTGCCAGGCTGGTGCTTCTTGGTCATACGGAATTATCTTTCTTTGCGAATGTAGTTGGAATTATTTTTTTTTGTTGATCTTTGCCTAAAGCTGCTGACGAAACTAGCTGTTGAGAAGTTGAATCACCAATGAATTAGTAATGAAGATATTTTTGTTGTTTACTGCGAGAATATAGATTGAGTTAATTGACTCGCTGCTAATACAGCTCAATCTGCGAGAAGATATTTGATCCTTCAGTTCGCAGAAGGACACAGTTTTATTTATTCGCTGCTAACACATTGTGCCGGAAAAGAGCCATCACAAATGAGAGTTGATGATGAATGATGAGAGTTGTAGTAAACTTATTTTCTTCATTCCCCGATAGTATTTATTTCCTTTTTTCAGATGAAGTAAACTTCGCAGACACCCATGCGTCCATAGTCCATAGTATTTATTTTCTTTATTTTTCTTTGATCACTTTAGTCCTTAGATGTACCCATGCCGTGTAGTTTTGTTACTTATTTTCACAACTGTGTTTTTCTTCGTCCTTTAGTTATTGGTAATTTCTATTAGAAAATCACTCTTTGCCCAGATAAAATCTTCATGGGTTGATTTGCTACATAATCTTCAGCTGAGTTGTCTTCGCTGACGGGTTACTCTCAGTTCTTAGGTAGCTTTGTTCGTCTCAGTATGGTTCCATTCTCTTTGCTGCTTCCTCACTGGTCTACTTTTGATCCATTCCTTTGCTCCTCACAGGTTGATTTGCTACATATTCTTTTGTTGGTCTCCCAGCGAACACCTCCGTTCCCTCTCTATTCGTTGGTAGTAAACTTTCCTCCTCATCTGCAAAGATTTCTTTATGAGACTTTCTAATATCATTCTTCGCTGCAAGCAATCACGCTAACTCATTTAGCCATACATGATATAAGAACTAATGTATCTCTGTAATTCATTCCACCTCCCTCACGGGAAAATTCCCAAATCAGCTGAAATTTCTTTGTATACAATGTTTTTTGGAGTCAATCACATGAGTTTGTAAAATATGTTTTGGTTGATGTAAATTTATGTACAAAACTTGTTTTGATTCACGGTAGTAAAAGAAAATAAATTTTGATGAAAGACAATTTTTTAATGCGTATTAAAATTTTCAAAATTTTGCTTAAAAAACTTCAAGATCTGAGTAGTTGAACATAAGATTAAATAAATTAAAGAAGAGATTTGTCCTCTTGAGACTAAATTGTCGATGATGTCTCTGTCTGATTTTACTCCGATTGAAGATTTTTCCGGATCTTCACTTCTTGAATTTTTTATTCTTTTCTTGTCTGATGCACAGTTGATGAAGTAAGCTATTGGACGCTATTCTTCTTTGTGCAAAATTCATATGCTAAGTTGCTTTTCATCTCTTGTTTGCGAAGCTCTACTAACTATTAAATGTATAACTATTGTGATATTAATGAACTGGCGAAGTACAAAGTTGGTGAAGTAACTTGACTGATTCTTCTATTTTTGTGGCAGTTGCTGGTACAAAGTTGGTGAAGTAAGTTGGCTTAACTCCTTTGCCAGTCCAGTCCTATCCAAAGTAGACTTTGTCTTCGTCAAACCTTCTCCTCACTGATTATATGGGTTGGACTCTATTTGTTGTTGACGGTATACCGAGATGGTTGAATTGTAATGACGATACAAACTGCCTTAGCTTTTATGTGCGGTGATAAAGACATCACTGCTTCTATACTTTTCTCTTCGCTGAAGTGATTGCTGCTCCAAGTTGGATAAGTGACGAAGTACAGCTGCTTTGATCTTTACAGAAATTTAATGACGCTATTATATCTTCACTTGCCAAAACTTTGTGTAAAATGATCAGATCTGAATAGTTGGTTGACTAGGTGTGACTCTAGTATATTCTGATAATCCTTTTCTTCGCAAGTCTAAAGCTTCTCTACGCAAGTCAAATGCTTCTCTACGCAAGTCAAATGCTTTTCCTCGCAGCTGATAGTTTTGTATCCTTATTTAACTGTTCTGTTACTCTCATTTTTTCGCCTTTTCACTTCTTATTTTTTTTTTGTCTTATTCGCATGTACTTCTCTGTTTGCCCTGCTGGTGCTTCTTGGTCATACGGAATTATCTTGCTTCGCGAATGTAGTTGGAATTATTTTTGTTGTTGATCTTTGCCTAAAGCTCTTGTGAAACTAGTGTTGAGAAGTTGACTCGCCAATGAATTAGTAATGAAGATATTTTTGTTGTTTACCGCGAGAATATAGATTGAGTTAATTGACTCGCTGCTAATACAGCTCAATCTGCGAGAAAATATTTGATCCTTCAGTTCGCAGAAGGAGACATTTTTATTTATTCGTTGCTAACACATTGTGCCGGGAAAGAGCCATCATAAATGAGAGTTGATGATGAATGATGAGAGTTGTAGTAAACTTATTTACTTCATTCCCCGATAGTATTTATTTCCGTTTTTCAGATGAAGTAAACTTCGCAGACACCCACGCGTCCATAGTCCATAGTATTTTTTTTATTTTTATTTTTTTTTTTGATTACTTTAGTCCTTAGATGTACCCATGCCGTGTAGTTTTGTTCCTTCTTTTCACAACTTTGTTTTTATTCGTCCTTTAGTTATTGGTAATTTCTATTAGAAAATCACTCTCTGCCCAGATAAAATCTTCATGGGTTGATTTGCTACATAATCTTCAATTGAGTAGTCTTCGCTGACGGGTTACTCTCAGTTCTTTGGTAGCTTTGTTTGTCTGAGTATGGTTTCATTCTCTTCGATGCTTCCTCACTGGTCTACTTTTGATCCATTCCTTTGCTCCTCACAGGTTTATTTGCTACATATTCTTTTGTTGGTCTCCCAGCGAACACCTTCGTTCCCTCTCTATTCGTTGGTAGTCAACTTTCCTCCTCATCTGCAAATATTTCTTTATGAGACTTTATAATATCTTTCTTCGCTCCAAGCAATCACGCTAACTGATTTAGCCATACATGACATAAGAACTAATGTATCTCTGTAATTCATTCCACCTCCCTCACGGGAAAATTCCCAAATCAGCTGAAATTTCTTTGTATACAATGTTTTTTGGAGTCAATCACATGAGTTTGTAAAATAAGTTTTGGTTGATGTAAATTTATGTACAAAACTTGTTTTGATTCACGGTAGTAAAAGAAAATAAATCTTGATGAAAGACAATTTTTTAATGCGTATGAAAATTTTCAAAATTTTGCTTAAAAAACTTCAAGATCTGAGTAGTTGAACATAAGATTAAATAAATTAAAGAAGAGATTTGTCCTCTTGAGACTAAATTGTCGATGATGTCTGTGTCTGATTTTACTCTGATTGAAGATTTTTCCGGATCTGCACTCCTTGAATTGTTGATTCTTTTCTTGTCTGATGCACAGTTGATGAAGTAAGCTATTGGACGCTATTCTTCTTTGTGCAAAATTCATATGCTAAGTTGCTTTTCTTCTCTTGTTTGCGAAGCTCTACTAACTATTAAATGTATAACTATTGTGATATTAATGAACTGGCGAAGTACAAAGTTGGTGAAGTAACTTGACTGATTCTTCTATTTTTGTGGCAGTTGCTGGTACAAAGTTGGTGAAGTAAGTTGGCTTAACTCCTTTGCCAGTCCAGTCCTATCCAAAGTAGACTTTGTCTTCGTCAAACCTTCTCCTCACTGATTATATGGGCTGGACTCTATTTGTTGTTGACGGTATACCGAGATGGTTGAATTGTAATGACGATACAAACTTCCTTAGCTTTTATGTGCGGTGATAAAGACATCACTGCTTCTATACTTTTCTCTTCGCTGAAGTGATTGCTGCTCCAAGTTGGATAAGTGACGAAGTACAGCTGCTTTGATCTTTACAGAAATTTAATGACGCTATTATATCTTCACTTGCCAAAACTTTGTGTAAAATGATCAGATCTGAATAGTTGGTTGACTAGGTGTGACTCTAGTATATTCTGATAATCCTTTTCTTCGCAAGTCTAAAGCTTCTCTACGCAAGTCAAATGCTTCTCTACGCAAGTCAAATTCTTTTCCTCGCAGCTGATAGTTTTGTGTCCTTATTTAACTGTTCTGTTACTCTCATTTTTTCGCCTTTTCACTTCTTATTTTTTTTTTGTCTTATTCGCATGTACTTCTCTGTTTGCCCTGCTGGTGCTTCTTGGTCATACGGAATTATCTTGCTTCTCGAATGTAGTTGGAATTATTTTTGTTGTTGATCTTTGCCTAAAGCTGCTGACGAAACTAGCTGTTGATAAGTTGACTCGCCAATGAATTAGTAATGAAGATATTTTTGTTGTTTACCGCGAGAATATAGATTGAGTTAATTGACTCGCTGCTAATACAGCTCAATCTGCAAGAAAATATTTGATCCTTCAGTTCGCAGAAGGAGACAGTTTTATTTATTCGTTGCTAACACATTGTGCCGGGAAAGAGCCATCATAAATGAGATTTGATGATGAATGATGAGAGTTGTGGTAAACTTATTTACTTCATTCCCCGATAGTATTTATTTCCGTTTTTCAGATGAAGTAAACTTCGCAGACACCCACGCGTCCATAGTCCATAGTATTTATTTTCTTTCTTTTTTTGATCACTTTAGTCCTTAGATGTACCCATGCCGTGTAGTTTTGTTCCTTCTTTTCACAACTTTGTTTTTATTCGTCCTTTAGTTATTGGTAATTTCTATTAGAAAATCACTCTCTGCCCAGATAAAATCTTCATGGGTTGATTTGCTACATAATCTTCAATTGAGTAGTCTTCGCTGACGGGTTACTCTCAGTTCTTTGGTAGCTTTGTTTGTCTCAGTATGGTTTCATTCTCTTCGATGCTTCCTCACTGGTCTACTTTTGATCCATTCCTTTGCTCCTCACAGGTTTATTTGCTACATATTATTTTGTTGGTCTCCCAGCGAACACCTTTGTTCCCTCTCTATTCGTTGGTAGTCAACTTTCCTCCTCATCTGCAAATATTTCTTTATGAGACTTTATAATATCTTTCTTCGCTCCAAGCAATCACGCTAACTGATTTATCCATACATGACATAAGAACTAATGTATCTCTGTAATTCATTCCACCTCCCTCACGGGAAAATTCCCAAATCAGCTGAAATTTCTTTGTATACAATGTTTTTTGGAGTCAATCACATGAGTTTGTAAAATAAGTTTTGGTTGATGTAAATTTATGTACAAAACTTGTTTTGATTCACGGTAGTAAAAGAAAATAAATCTTGATGAAAGATAATTTTTTAATGCGTATGAAAATTTTCAAAATTTTTCTTAAAAAACTTCAAGATCTGAGTAGTTGAACATAAGATTAAATAAATTAAAGAAGAGATTTGTCCTCTTGAGACTAAATTGTCGATGATGTCTCTGTCAGATTTTACTCTGATTGAAGATTTTTCCGGATCTGCACTCCTTGAATTGTTGATTCTTTTCTTGTCTGATGCACAGTTGATGAAGTAAGCTATTGGACGCTATTCTTCTTTGTGCAAAATTCATATGCTAAGTTGCTTTTCTTCTCTTGTTTGCGAAGCTCTACTAACTATTAAATGTATAACTATTGTGATATTAATGAACTGGCAAAGTACAAAGTTGGTGAAGTAACTTGACTGATTCTTCTATTTTTGTGGCAATTGCTGGTACAAAGTTGGTGAAGTAAGTTGGCTTAACTCCTTTGCCAGTCCAGTCCTATCCAAAGTAGACTTTGTCTTCGTCAAACCTTCTCCTCACTGATTATATGGGCTGGACTCTATTTGTTGTTGACGGTATACCGAGATGGTTGAATTGTAATGACGATACAAACTGCCTTAGCTTTTATGTGCGGTGATAAAGACATCACTGCTTCTATACTTTCTCTTCACTGAAGTGATTGCTGCTCCAAGTTGGATAAGTGACGAAGTACTGACTGCTTTGATCTTTACAGAAATTTAATGACGCTATTATATCTTCACTTGCCAAAACTTTGTGTAAAATGATCAGATCTGAATAGTTGGTTGACTAGGTGTGACTCTAGTATATTCTGATAATCCTTTTCTTCACAAGTCTAAAGCTTCTCTACGCAAGTCAAATGCTTCTCTACGCAAGTCAAATGCTTTTCCTCGCAGCTGATAGTTTTGTGTCCTTATTTAACTGTTCTGTTACTCTCATTTTTTCGCCTTTTCACTTCTTATTTTTTTTTTGTCTTATTCGCATGTACTTCTCTGTTTGCCCTATTTGGTGCTTCTTGGTCATACGGAATTATCTTGCTTGCGAATGTAGTTGGAATTATTTTTGTTGTTGATCTTTGCCTAAAGTCTGCTGGACGAAACTAGCTGTTGAGAAGTTGACTCGCCAATGAATTAGTAATGAAGATATTTTTGTTGTTTACCGCGAGAATATAGATTGAGTTAATTGACTCGCAGCTAATACAGCTCAATCTGCGAGAAAATATTTGATCCTTCAGTTCGCAGAAGGAGACAGTTTTATTTATTCGTTGATAACACATTGTGCCGGGAAAGAGCCATCATAAATGAGATTTGATGATGAATGATGAGAGTTGTAGTAAACTTATTTACTTCATTCCCCGATAGTATTTATTTCCGTTTTTCAGATGAAGTAAACTTCGCAGACACCCACGCGTCCATAGTCCATAGTATTTATTTTCTTTCTTTTTTTTGATCACTTTAGTCCTTAGATGTACCCATGCCGTGTAGTTTTGTTCCTTCTTTTCACAACTTTGTTTTTATTCGTCCTTTAGTTATTGGTAATTTCTATTAGAAAATTACTCTCTGCCCAGATAAAATCTTCATGGGTTGATTTGCTACATAATCTTCAATTGAGTAGTCTTCGCTGACGGGTTACTCTCAGTTATTTGGTAGCTTTGTTTGTCTCAGTATGGTTTCATTCTCTTCGATGCTTCCTCACTGGTCTACTTTTGATCCATTCCTTTGCTCCTCACAGGTTTATTTGCTACATATTCTTTTGTTGGTCTCCCAGCGAACACCTTCGTTCCCTCTCTATTCGTTGGTAGTCAACTTTCCTCCTCATCTGCAAATATTTCTTTATGAGACTTTATAATATCTTTCTTCGCTCCAAGAAATCACGCTAACTGATTTAGCCATACATGACATAAGAACTAATGTATCTCTGTAATTCATTCCACCTCCCTCACGGGAAAATTCCCAAATCAGCTGAAATTTCTTTGTATACAATGTTTTTTGGAGTCAATCACATGAGTTTGTAAAATAAGTTTTGGTTGATGTAAATTTATGTACAAAACTTGTTTTGATTCACGGTAGTAAAAGAAAATAAATCTTGATGAAAGACAATTTTTTAATGCGTATGAAAATTTTCAAAATTTGGCTTAAAAAACTTCAAGATCTGAGTAGTTGAACATAAGATTAAATAAATTAAAGAAGAGATTTGTCCTCTTGAGACTAAATTGTCGATGATGTCTCTGTCTGATTTTACTCTGATTGAATATTTTTCCGGATCTGCACTCCTTGAATTGTTGATTCTTTTCTCTTGTCGATGCACATTGATGAAGTAAGCTATTGGATGCTATTCTTCTTTGTGCAAAATTCATATGCTAAGTTGCTTTTCTTCTCTTGTTTGCGAAGCTCTACTAACTATTAAATGTATAACTATTGTGATATTAATGAACTGGCGAAGTACAAAGTTGGTGAAGTAACTTGACTGATTCTTCTATTTTTGTGGCAGTTGCTGGTACAAAGTTGGTGAAGTAAGTTGGCTTAACTCCTTTGCCAGTCCAGTCCTATCCAAAGTAGACTTTGTCTTCGTCAAACCTTCTCCTCACTGATTATATGGGCTGGACTCTATTTGTTGTTGACGGTATACCGAGATGGTTGAATTGTAATGACGATACAAACTGCCTTAGCTTCTATGTGCGGTGATAAAGACATCACTGCTTCTATACTTTTCTCTTCGCTGAAGTGATTGCTGCTCCAAGTTGGATAAGTGACGAAGTACATCTGCTTTGATCTTTACAGAAGTTTGATGACGCTATTATATCTTCACTTGCCAAAACTTTGTGTAAAATGATCAGATCTGAATAGTTGGTTGACTAGGTGTGACGCTAGTATATTCTGTTAATCCTTTTCTTCGCAAGTCTAAAGCTTCTCTATGCAAGTCAAATGCTTCTATACGCAAGTCAAATGCTTTTCCTCGAAGCTGATGGTTTTGTGTCCTTATTTAACTGTTCTATTACTCTCATTTTTTCGCCTTTTCACCTCTTCTTCTTTTTTTGTCTTATTCGCATGTACTTCTCTGTTTGCCCTGCTGGTGCTTCTTGGTCATACGGAATTATCTTGCTTTGCGAATGTAGTTGGAATTATTTTTGTTGTTGATCTTTGCCTAAAGCTGCTGAAGAAACTAGATGTTGAGAAGTTGACTCGCCAATGAATTAGTAATGAAGATATTTTTGTTGTTTACCGCGAGAATATAGATTGAGTTAATTGACTCGCAGCTAATACAGCTCAATCTGCGAGAAAATATTTGATCCTTCAGTTCGCAGAAGGAGATAGTTTTATTTATTCGTTGCTAACACATTGTGCCGGGAAAGATCCATCACAAATGATAGTTGATGATGAATGATGAGAGTTGTAGTAAACTTATTTACTTCATTCCCCGATAGTATTTATTTCCATTTTTCAGATGAAGTAAACTTCGCAGACACCCACGCGTCCATAGTCCATAGTATTTATTTATTTTTTATTTTTTTTATCACTTTAGTCCTTAGATGTACCCATGTCGTGTAGTTTTGTTCCTACTTTTCACAACTGTGTTTTTCTTCGTCCTTTAGTTATTGGTAATTTCTATTAGAAAATCACTCTCTGCCCAGATAAAATCTTCATGAGTTGATTTGCTACATAATCTTCAACTGAGTAGTCTTCGCTAACGGGTTACTCTCAGTTCTTTGGTAGATTTGTTCGTCTCAGTATGGTTTCATTCTCTTCGATGCTTCCTCACTGGTCTACTTTTGATCCATTCCTTTGCTCCTCATAGGTTTATTTGCTACATATTATTTTGTTGGTCTCCCAGCGAACACCTCCGTTCCCTCTCTATTCGTTGGTAGTCAACTTTCCTCCTCATCTGCAAAGATTTCTTTATGAGTCTTTCTAATATCTTTCATCGCTGCAAGCAATCACGCTAACTAATTTAGCCATACATGACATAAGAAATAATGTATCTCTGTAATTCATTCCACCTCCCTCACGGGAAAATTCCCAAATCAGCTGAAATTTCTTTGTATACAATTTTTTTTGGAGTCAATCACATGAGTTTGTAAAATAAGTTTTGGTTGATGTAAATCTATGTACAAAACTTGTTTTGATTCACGGTAGTAAAAGAAAATAAATTTTGATGAAAGATAATTTTTTAATGCGTATGAAAATTTTCAAAATTTTGCTTAAAAAACTTCAAGATCTGAGTAGTTGAACATAAGATTAAATAAATTAAAGAAGAGATTTGTCTTCTTGAGACTAAATTGTCGATGATGTCTCTATCTGATTTTACTCCGATTAAAGATTTTTCCGGATCTGCACTCCTTGAATTGTTTATTGTTTTCTTGTCTTATGCACAGTTGATGAAGTAAGCTATTGGACGCTATTCTTCTTTGTGCAAAATTCATATGCTAAGTTGCTTTTATTCTCTTGTTTGCGAAGCTCTCCTAACTATTAAATGTATAACTATTGTGATATTAATGAACTGGCGAAGTACAAAGTTGGTGAAGTAACTTGACTGATTCCTCTATTTTTGTGGCAGTTGCTGGTACAAAGTTGGTGAAGTAAGTTGGTTTAACTCCTTTGCCAGTACAGTCCTATCCAAAGTAGACTTTGTCTTCGTCAAAACTTCTCCTCACTGATTATATGGGCTGGACTCTATTTGTTGTTGACGGTATACCGAGATGGTTGAATTTTAATGACGATACAAACTGCCTTAGCTTCTATGTGCGGTGATAAAGACATCACTGCTCCTCTACTTTTCTCTTCGCTAAAGTGATTGCTGCTCCAAGTTGGATAAGTGACGAAGTACATCTGCTTTGATCTTTACAGAAGTTTGATGACGCTATTATATCTTCACTTGCCAAAACTTTGTGTAAAATGATCAGATCTGAATAGTTGGTTGACTAGGTGTGACGCTAGTATATTCTGATAATCCTTTTCTTCGCAAGTCTAATGCTTCTCTACGCAAGTCAAATGATTTTCCTCGCAGCTGATGGTTTTGTTTCCTTCTTTAACTGTTCTGTTACTCTCATTTTTTCGCCTTTTCAGTTCTTCTTTTTTTGTCTTATTTGCATGTACTTCTCTGTTTGCCCTGCTGGTGCTTCTTGGTCATACGGAATTATCTTTCTTTGCGAATGTAGTTGGAATTATTTTTGTTGTTGATCTTTTCCTAAAGCTGCTGACGAAACTAGTTGTTGAGAAGTTGACTCGCCAATGAATTAGTAATGAATATATTTGTGTTGTTTACCGCGAGAATATAGATTGAGTTAATTGACTCGCTGCTAATACAGCTCAATCTGCGAGAAGATATTTGATCCTTCAGGACACAGTTTTATTTATTCGCTGATAACACATTGTGCCGGGAAAGAGCCATCATAAATGAGAGTTGATGATGAATGATGAGAGTTGTAGTAAACTTATTTGCTTCATTTCCCGATAGTATTTCTTTCCGTTTTTCAGATGAAGTAAACTTCGCAGACACCCACGCGTCCATAGTCCATAGTATTTATTTTCTTTCTTTTCCTTTGATCACTTTATTCCTTAGATGTACCCATGCCGTGTAGTTTTATTCCTTCTTTTCACAACCATGTTTTTATTCGTCCTTTAGTTATTGGTAATTTCTATTAGAAAATCCCTCTCTGCCCAGATAAAATCTTCATGGGTTGATTTGCTACATAATCTTCAGCTGAGTAGTCTTCGCTAACGGGTTACTCTCAGTTCTTTGGTAGCTTTGTTCGTCTCAGTATGGTTTCATTCTCTTCGATGCTTCCTCGCTGGTCTCCTTTTGATCCATTCCTTTGCTCCTCACAGGTTGATTTGCTACATATTCTTTTGTTGGTCTCCCAGCGAACACCTTTGTTCCCTCTTTATTCGTTGGTAGTCAACTTTCCTCCTCATCTGCAGAGATTTATTTATGAGACTTTCTAATATCTTTCTTCGCTGCAAGCAATCACGCTAATTCGTTTAGCCATACATGACATAAGAACTAATGTATCTCTGTAATTCATTCCTCCTCCCTCACGGGAAAATTCCCAAATCAGCTGAAATTTCTTTGTATACAATGTTTTTTTGAGTCAATCACATGAGTTTGTAAAATAAGTTTTGGTTGCTGTAAATCTATGTACAAAACCTTTTTTGATTCACGGTAGTAAAAGAAAATAAATTTTGATGAAAGACAATTTTTTAATGCGTATGAAAATTTTCAAATTTTTTCTTAAAAAACTTCAAGATCTGAGTAGTTGAACATAAGATTAAATAAATTAAAGAAGAGATTTGTCCTCTTGAGACTAAATTGTCGATGATGTCTCTGTATGATTTTACTCCGATGGAAGATTTTTCCGGATCTGCACTCCTTGAATTGTTGATTCATTTCTTGTCTGAAGATACGAGTTCTTGACTGAGATCTCCATATTTGCCATCAAAATTCGTTAACTTAGTAATTGATTTTGCTGGAACCTTTTTTACCGAACTTTATTAAAATTTCACAATCTTCTTCTTTGGATCCCTGTTTCTAGCGCCAAAATGTAGTTGTAGGAATTCCCACAACACACCCCTTTTAATATCTTGATAATAATTTCTTGATCTAAATCCATTTGATATGAAAATGATGATTAAAATACTAAAATTATAAATGGACACACAGATTTTTACATGGTTCGATCAATTTGATCTACATCCATGATTCTTCACTATGATTGTTTAAGTTTACATTTGATTTACATTGATAATCTCCATTAATGAAGTTTTAAATCTAGTTTTGGGGAAGAAGATGATACAGAAAAATACATTATCTTTCTAAAAATCTCTCTCTGCAAAAATCTCTCTCTCTCTTACGAAAATTGTCTCCCTTTTTCTCTCTCATACTCTTCTCTTTATATAGGTGTTTACATAGTGGATGACAGCTCACATGCAACTCATATTCCCCATATTTTAGGATCTCTTGCTATGTTATCTCAGGACCTCGCTACGTTCTCACAGGCTCTGCTACGTTCTCACGAGATTTCTCTACAACTACAAAATCTTCATTTCCATCTTTGTTCTCGCGAGCATTCTCTCCAACCACAAAATCTACACATCTTTCTCGTGTTTTATGATGTCGTTGTTTATTACGTCATTCTTTGAATTATTCTACGACGCACGCAGTGTGTTGTTGAAGAACTCACAAAAATGTTGTTTAATAATTTCCTAAGAATATTGCTGTGGCGATATTCTGATCCTACAGCTATCTAAAGAAAGATATAATCCTCTGGTTCAGAGACTCAATAACAGTTTACAGGGATGGAAAACAATAATGTTGAACCAAGCAGGCAGATTACTCCTAATCAAGACTTATCTCACCCCCACAGCTAACCATGTCATGCAAACCGCGATGTTACCTCAACACATTCATAAAAAAACAGATCAAATACAGAGAAATTTCTTCTGGGGACATTCAGCCAATACAAGGAAGTTACATCCCATCAATTGGAAAATGGTATGCAAGAACAAGTCAACTGGAGGTCTAGGCATTAGAACAAGTAAAACAATGAATAAATCATTACTTCTAAAAATACTTTGGACAATTCATGATTAACCAAACTCAATGTGCTCATCCTCTTGCTCAGGTAAGTATCTCTCTAACCCTTCCTTTTTACTTCCCATTACAATTACCAACTCAAATCCTAGCCCTCTCTGGAGGGATATCAAGAAATTGTTGCCTCTGTTCAACTTGGGTCTGTTCCACCAAATAAACTCGGTGAGCAAACGGGAAATCTGGATTTAACAGTGGATTCCAGGAGTGAAGTCCATACCCAACAGTACTTCTCAAACCATTCATAATGTTTCCCAACTCATCAACCCGGGAGCAAATACTTGGAAATCTGAACTCATACAAACCATCACGGACCCAATCACTACCCTAAAAATCATTTCCATCCCGCAACCGGAAAATCCTGACGAAGACAAGCTCATATGGTATCCCACGAAGTCTGGAGCTTACTCGGTCAAATCGGCATATAGGCTTTTTCACCAACAACCCAACCCAACCCAAATCACTTCCTTTAAACCTTTCATTTGGACTCTCTTATGATAATAATTTCTTGATCTAAATCCATTTGATATGAAAATGATGATTAAAATACTAAAATTATAAATGGACACAAGATTTTTACATGGTTCGATCAATTTGATCTACATCCATGATTCTTCACTATGATTGTTTAAGTTTACATTTGATTTACATTGATAATCTCCATTAATGAAGTTTTAAATCTAGTTTTGGGGAAGAAGATGATACAGAAAAATACATTATCTTTCTAAAAATCTCTCTCTGCAAAAAATCTCTCTCTCTCTTAAAAATTGTCTCCCTTTTTCTCTCTCATACTCTTCTCTTTATATAGGTATTTACATAGTGGATGACAGCTCACATACAACTCATATTCCCCATATTTTAGGATCTCTTGATACGTTCTCTCAGTACCTCGCTACGTTCTCGCATGCTCTGCTACGTTCTCACAGACATTCTCTCCAACCACAAAATCTACACATCTTTCTCGTGTTTTATGCTATCGTTGTTTATTACGTCATTCTTTGAATTATTCTACGACGCACGCAGTGTGTTGTTGAAGAACTCACAAAAATGTTGTTTAATAATTTCGTAAGAATATTGCTGTGGCGATATTCTGATCCTACAGCTATCTAAAGAAAGATATAATCCTCTGGTTCAGAGACTCAATAACAGTTTACAGGGATGGAAAACAATAATGTTGAACCAAACAGGCAGATTACTCCTAATCAAGACTTATCTCACCCCCACAGCTAACCATGTCATGCAAACCGCGATGTTACCTCAACACATTCATAAAAAAAACAGATCAAATACAGAGAAATTTCTTCTGGGGACATTCAGCCAATACAAGGAAGTTACATCCCATCAATTGGAAAATGGTATGCAAGAACAAGTCAACTGGAGGTCTAGGCATTAGAACAAGTAAAACAATGAATAAATCATTACTTCTAAAAATACTTTGGACAATTCATGATTAACCAAACTCAATGTGCTCATCCTCTTGCTCAGGTAAGTATCTCTCTAACCCTTCCTTTTTACTTCCCATTACAATTACCAACTCAAATCCTAGCCCTCTTTGGAGGGATATCAAGAAATTGTTGCCTCTGTTCAACTTGGGTCTGTTCCACCAAATAAACTCAGGTGAGCAAACTGAAATCTGGACGCAACAGTGGATTCCAGGAGTGAAGTCCATACCCAACAGTACTTCTCAAACCATTCATAATGTTTCCCAACTCATCAACCCGGGAGAAAATACTTGGAAATCTGAACTCATACAAACCATCACGGACCCAATCACTACCCTAAAAATCATTTCCATCCAACCGAGGAAAATCTTGACGAAGACAAGCTCATATGGTATCCCACGAAGTCTGGAGCTTACTCGGTCAAATCGGCATATAGGCTTTTTCACAACAACAACCCAACCCAACCCAAATCACTTCCTTTAAACCTTTCATTTGGACTCTCTTATGATAATAATTTCTTGATCTAAATCCATTTGATATGAAAATGATGATTAAAATACTAAAATTATAAATGGACACACAGATTTTTACATGGTTCGATCAATTTGATCTACATCCATGATTCTTCACTATGATTGTTTAAGTTTACATTTGATTTACATTGATAATCTCCATTAATGAAGTTTTAAATCTAGTTTTGGGGAAGAAGATGATACAGAAAAATACATTATCTTTCTAAAAATCTCTCTCTGCAAAAATCTCTCTCTCTCTTACGAAAATTGTCTCCCTTTTTCTCTCTCATACTCTTCTCTTTATATAGGTGTTTACATAGTGGATGACAGCTCACATGCAACTCATATTCCCCATATTTTAGGATCTCTTGCTACGTTCTCTCAGGACCTCGCTACGTTCTCGCAGGCTCTGCTACGTTCTCACGAGATTTCTATACAACTACAAAATCTTCATTTCCAGCTTTGTTCTCGCGAGCATTCTCTCCAACCACAAAATCTACACATCTTTCTCGTGTTTTATGCTATCGTTGTTTATTACGTCATTCTTTGAATTATTCTACGACGCACGCAGTGTGTTGTTGAAGAACTCACAAAAATGTTGTTTAATAATTTCGTAAGAATATTGCTGTGGCGATATTCTGATCCTACAGCTATCTAAAGAAAGATATAATCCTCTGGTTCAGAGACTCAATAACAGTTTACAGGGATGGAAAACAATAATGTTGAACCAAGCAGGCAGATTACTCCTAATCAAGACTTATCTCACCCCCTTTAGCTACTAACCATGTCATGCAAACCGCGATGTTACCTCAACACATTCATAAAAAAACAGATCAAATACAGAGAAATTTCTTCTGGGGACATTCAGCCAATACAAGGAAGTTACATCCCATCAATTGGAAAATGGTATGCAAGAACAAGTCAACTGGAGGTCTAGGCATTAGAACAAGTAAAACAATGAATAAATCATTACTTCTAAAAATACTTTGGACAATTCATGATTAACCAAACTCAATGTGCTCATCCTCTTGCTCAGGTAAGTATCTCTCTAACCCTTCCTTTTTACTTCCCATTACAATTACCAACTCAAATCCTAGCCCTCTTTGGAGGGATATCAAGAAATTGTTGCCTCTGTTCAACTTGGGTCTGTTCCACCAAATAAACTCAGGTGAGCAAACTGAAATCTTGAGGCCAACGATGGATTCCAGGAGTGAAGTCCATACCCAATGAGACTTCTCAAACCATTCATAATGTTTCCCAACTCATCAACCAGGAGCAAATACTTGGAAATCTGAACTCATACAAACCATCACGGACCCAATCACTACCCTAAAAATCATTTCCATCCGCAACCGGAAAATCCCGCGAAGACAAGCTCATATGGTATCCCACGAAGTCTGGAGCTTACTCGGTCAAATCGGCATATAGGCTTTTTCACCAACAACCCAACCCAACCCAAATCACTTCCTTTAAACCTTTCATTTGGACTCTCTTATGATAATAATTTCTTGATCTAAATCCATTTGATATGAAAATGATGATTAAAATACTAAAATTATAAATGGACACACATATTTTTACATGGTTCGATCAATTTGATCTACATCCACGATTCTTCACTATGATTGTTTAAGTTTACATTTGATTTACATTGATAATCTCCATTAATGAAGTTTTAAATCTAGTTTTGGGAAGAAGATGATCTGAGAAAAATACATTATCTTTCTAAAAATCTCTCTCAAAAATCTCTCTCTCTCGAAAATTGTCTCCCTTTTTCTCTCTCATACTCTTCTCTTTATATAGGTGTTTACATAGTGGATGACAGCTCACATGCAACTCATATTCCCCATATTTTAGGATCTCTTGCTACGTTCTCTCAGGACCTCGCTACGTTCTCATGAGCTCGCTACGTTCTCACGAGATTTCTCTACAACTACAAAATCTTCATTTCCAGCTTTGTTCTCGCGAGCATTCTCTCCAACCACAAAATCTACACATCTTTCTCGTGTTTTATGCTATCGTTGTTTATTACGTCATTCTTTGAATTATTATACGACGCACGCAGTGTGTTGTTGAAGAACTCACAAAAATGTTGTTTAATAATTTCGTAAGAATATTCTTTGTGGCGATATTCGATCCTACAACTATCTAAAGAAAGATATAATCCTCTGGTTCGGAGAGACTCAATAAAAGTTTCTGAGGATGGAAAACAATAATGTTGAACCAAGCAGGCAGATTACTCTTAATCAAAACTTATATCACCCCCACAGCTAACCATGTCATGCAAACCGCGATGTTACCTCAACACATTCATAAAAAAACAGATCAAATACAGAGAAATTTCTTCTGGGGACATTCAGCCAATACAAGGAAGTTACATCCCATCAATTGGATACGGTATGCAAGAACAAGTCAACTGGAGGTCTAGGCATTAGAACAAGTAAAACAATGAATAAATCATTACTTCTAAAAATACTTTGGACAATTCATGATTAACCAACTCAATGTGCTCATCCTCTTGCTCAGGTAAGTATCTCTCTAACCCTTCCTTTCTACTTCCCATTACAATTACCAACTCCAATCCTAGCCCTCTCTGGAGGGATATCAAGAAATTGTTTCCTCTGTTCAACTTGGGTCTGTTCCACCAAATAAACTCAGGTGAGCAAACTGAAATCTTGAGGCAACAGTGGATTCCAGGAGTGAAGTCCATACCCAACAGTACTTCTCAAACCATTCATAATGTTTCCCAACTCATCAACCCGGGAGCAAATACTTGGAACTCTGAACTCATACAAACCATCACGGACCCAATCACTACCCTAAAAATCATTTCCATCCCGCAACCGGAAAATCCTGACGAAGACAAGCTCATATGGTATCCCACGAAGTCTGGAGCTTACTCGGTCAAATCGGCATATAGGCTTTTTCACCAACAACCCAACCCAAATCACTTCCTTTAAACCTTTCATTTGGACTCTCTTATGATAATAATTTCTTGATCTAAATCCATTTGATATGAAAATGATGATTAAAATACTAAAATTATAAATGGACACATATTTTTACATGGTTCGATCAATTTGATCTACATCCACGATTCTTCACTATGATTGTTTAAGTTTACATTTGATTTACATTGATAATCTCCATTAATGAAGTTTTAAATCTAGTTTTGGGGAAGAAGATGATACAGAAAAATACATTATCTTTCTAAAAATCTCTCTCTCTCTTACGAAAATTGTCTCCCTTTTTCTCTCTCATACTCTTCTCTTTATATAGGTGTTTACATAGTGGATGACAGCTCACATGCAACTCATATTCCCCATATTTTAGGATCTCTTGCTATGTTCTCTCAGGACCTCGCTACGTTCTCGCAGGCTCTGCTACGTTCTCACGAGATTTCTCTACAACTACAAAATCTTCATTTCCAGCTTTGTTCTCGCGAGCATTCTCTCCAACCACAAAATCTACACATCTTTCTCGTGTTTTATGCTGTCGTTGTTTATTACGTCATTCTTTGAATTATTATACGACGCACGCAGTGTGTTGTTGAAGAACTCACAAAAATGTTGTTTAATAATTTCGTAAAAATATTGCTGTGGCGATATTCTGATCCTACAGCTATCTAAAGAAAGATATAATCCTCTGGTTCAGAGACTCAATAAAAGTTTACAGGGATGGAAAACAATAATGTTGAACCAAGCAGGCAGATTACTCCTAATCAAGACTTATCTCACCCCCACAGCTAACCATGTCATGCAAACCGCGATGTTACCTCAACACATTCATAAAAAAACAGATCAAATACAGAGAAATTTCTTACGGGACATTAATAATACAAGGAAGTTACATCCCATCAATTGGAAAACGGTATGCAAGAACAAGTCAACTGGAGGTCTAGGCATTAGAACAAGTAAAACAATGAATAAATCATTACTTCTAAAAATACTTTGGACAATTCATGATTAACCAAACTCAATGTGCTCATCCTCTTGCTCAGGTAAGTATCTCTCTAACCCTTCCTTTTTACTTCCCATTACAATTACCAACTCAAATCCTAGCCCTCTCTGGAGGGATATCAAGAAATTGTTGCCTCTGTTCAACTTGGGTCTGTTCCACCAAATAAACTCAGGTGAGCAAACTGAAATCTGGACGCAACAGTGGATTCCAGGAGTGAAGTCCATACCCAACAGTACTTCTCAAACCATTCATAATGTTTCCCAACTCATCAACCCGGGAGAAAATACTTGGAAATCTGAACTCATACAAACCATCACGGACCCAATCACTACCCTAAAAATCATTTCCATCCCGCAACCGGAAAATCCTGACGAAGACAAGCTCATATGGTATCCCACGAAGTCTGGAGCTTACTCGGTCAAATCGGCATATAGGCTTTTTCACCAACAACCCAACCCAACCCAAATCACTTCCTTTAAACCTTTCATTTGGACTCTCTTATGATAATAATTTCTTGATCTAAATCCATTTGATATGAAAATGATGATTAAAATACTAAAATTATAAATGGACACACAGATTTTTACATGGTTCGATCAATTTGATCTACATCCATGATTCTTCACTATGATTGTTTAAGTTTACATTTGATTTACATTGATAATCTCCATTAATGAAGTTTTAAATCTAGTTTTGGGGAAGAAGATGATACAGAAAAATACATTATCTTTCTAAAAATATCTCTCTGCAAAAATCTCTCTCTCTCTTACGAAAATTGTCTCCCTTTTTCTCTCTCATACTCTTCTCTTTATATAGGTGTTTACATAGTGGATGACAGCTCACATGCAACTCATATTCCCCATATTTTAGGATCTCTTGCTACGTTCTCTCAGGACCTCGCTACGTTCTCGCAGGCTCTGCTACGTTCTCACGAGATTTCTCTACAACTACAAAATCTTCATTTCCAGCTTTGTTCTCGCGAGCATTCTCTCCAACCACAAAATCTACACATCTTTCTCGTGTTTTATGCTGTCGTTGTTTATTACGTCATTCTTTGAATTATTATACGACGCACGCAGTGTGTTGTTGAAGAACTCACAAAAATGTTGTTTAATAATTTCGTAAGAATATTGCTGTGGCGATATTCTGATCCTACATCTATCTAAAGAAAGATATAATCCTCTGGTTCAGAGACTCAATAAAAGTTTACAGGGATGGAAAACAATAATGTTGAACCAAGCAGGCAGATTACTCCTAATCAAGACTTATCTCACCCCCACAGCTAACCATGTCATGCAAACCGCGATGTTACCTCAACACATTCATAAAAAAACAGATCAAATACAGAGAAATTTCTTCTGGGGACATTCAGCCAATACAAGGAAGTTACATCCCATCAATTGGAAAACGGTATGCAAGAACAAGTCAACTGGAGGTCTAGGCATTAGAACAAGTAAAACAATGAATAAATCATTACTTCTAAAAATACTTTGGACAATTCATGATTAACCAAACTCAATGTGCTCATCCTCTTGCTCGGGTAAGTATCTCTCTAACCCTTCCTTTTTACTTCCCATTACAATTACCAACTCAAATCCTAGCCCTCTCGGAGGGATATCAAGAAATTGTTGCCTCTGTTCAACTTGGGTCTGTTCCACCAAATAAACTCGGGTGAGCAAACCGAAATCTGGACGCAACAAATGGATTCCGGGAGTGAAGTCCATACCCAACAAAGACTTCTCAAACCATTCATAATGTTTCCCAACTCATCAACCGGGAGAAAATACTTGGAAATCTGAACTCATACAAACCATCACGGACCCAATCACTACCCTAAAAATCATTTCCATCCCAATGGGAAAATCCCGACGAAGACAAGCTCATATGGTATCCCATGAAGTCTGAGCTTACTCGGTCAAATCGGCATATAGGCTTTTTCACCAACAACCCAACCCAACCCAAATCACTTCCTTTAAACCTTTCATTTGGACTCTCTTATGATAATAATTTCTTGATCTAAATCCATTTGATATGAAAATGATGATTAAAATACTAAAATTATAAATGGACTCACAGATTTTTACATGGTTCGATCAATTTGATCTACATCCATGATTCTTCACTATGATTGTTTAAGTTTACATTTGATTTACATTGATAATCTCCATTAATGAAGTTTTAAATCTAGTTTTGGGGAAGAAGATGATACAGAAAAATACATTATCTTTCTAAAAATATCTCTCTGCAAAAATCTCTCTCTCTCTTACGAAAATTGTCTCCCTTTTTCTCTCTCATACTCTTCTCTTTATATAGGTGTTTACATAGTGGATGACAGCTCACATGCAACTCATATTCCCCATATTTTAGGATCTCTTGCTACGTTCTCTCAGGACCTCGCTACGTTCTCGCAGGCTCTGCTATTTTTCTTGATCTGTTTTCTTGATGAATATGAACTAATGGTGTGTTGATTAAGATGAACTAATGTCGGTGATGATTAATAATGATTTTTGAATGAACGATGTTGCTGCTGTTGCTATTTTTGGAGGCGATGAAGACGACGAACAACAAACTCCTACTGCTGTTCGTTGGAGATGGTGAAGAAGATGTAATCAAGAACTGATGCTTTTGTTTTGAAGATGAAGATGAAGTTCATCAAACAAAATGAACTGTTGTTGTTGTTTTGAAGATGAAGACGAAGATGAGTTCATCTGCTGATTTTTGTATGGAGTTCATTTCTCGGAATGAACTCTGTTTTTTTAGGTTTTATATGGAGTTCATTTCACGGAATGAACTCTGTTTTTTTTAGGTTTTATATGGAGTTCATTTCACGGAATGAGCTACTGTAGCAAGCGAAAACATGTAGTTACTGTAGCACGTGAAAACATGTAGTTACTGTAGCATGTGAAAAGACTCGTCAGGGGAAAGAAAAGGGTATTTTTGTCCATTTAAGTATTTTTAAAAATTATGAACCAAACAGTAAAGGCGTTTGACCAAAAGACTAAACAGACATGGGCCCCACTAAAAAAGGACCAAACGATAATTTTCCTTTAATCTTTTATATTTTGCGCCCGAACTAAACAAACTCCAATATACATGTACAGTTAGCACTAATTTTGTTCTCTTGTATCCTGAACCCTGAACAAACTCCAATATACACAGTCCACACCTCAGCCGAAAAATTCTAAAAGCTCATCAAAAGGGCTTCGGTGTTCTGAAAACTAGTAGTAAATCCCATGTAAAAATCTACTCATTTCATATTGTTCTGTAAAAATAGGTACAGGTTTCATGAGTTACATCACCACCGCAGATTACAACAGAAGAATTCTTTCTGAAAGATATAATTTTACACAGCAATCAGCAGCAACGACAGCATAATACATCGGAGCAGGTGTAGGGTCTTGCTCTTTCTTCAAGGTCTTCAAGTGGTGGAACTGATTCCATGTTATGTTTACCCCACGTACAACAAAATTCGCTGACGTTTCTACAGATACCCTTGCTGAATGGAAATACCTTTGCAGGAATACCTCTGCAAATAAAAGAACAAAAAATTAAGGAAATGTTACAACATCACCAGAATTATGGTATTTGATCAGGGATGTGTCCGACAAAAGAAACAAACGTCAATGCTGATCCTTCAGCTACACATACCTTAGATATGGAATTCGGCGCTTTCTCACTAGTTCAAAAGTGGTTTGATTTGTGAGTATAAGATAGCTGCACAAAACGAAATTGTAATTAGTTACCTTATTATTGGAGACTTTACACTTCATGCTATAGGACACAAAATTCATACTCCAAGTCTGAAAACGAAATCCAGACAGAGATCAAACACAGTGAAATCAAAACTCAAACGGAAGGACACTCCAGTTCATTTTTCAGGCTTTAAGTTTCGCTTCCTTATAAACTAAACCATATAAATTGGCTTGTCATACCATCAACTTGAACAGAGTGTTGGCATTTTTGACATGAAATAACACTCAATGGGTTGCACAATGGTCTTCTAATCGATTCCTGAAAGGAAGAGAAGTACTAAGAGCCTATGGGGATGCCCATTAATAATCGGAACTAACCCAGGATGTGCTTTTACGTCCTATCATATAACTTGACCACGATACACCCTAAAAAATATCATATGTTGTATCCGAAATCCTAATTCCCAACCTTTTGAAAGAGCTAGGGAATCAGCTTTAGCTGTCTATCAATGACCTTGGTAATTTTAAAGATAGTCAAAGTACCATCACTATTTTGCTCAGGGACTTTGTGCTGGTCATCCCTATAAAAGCATGTGTAACCACTGTAACTGCCATCCATACTCGGCTTATACATTTCAAACATCAAAATGATTGCTCTTCGAAGAACAAAACTTACTTGTGGAAAATAAGGAGGAGGAAAATAAATATGGTGCACATGAACAAAGTCGCCAGAAGTAATATCATAATCGCATCAATCCACCTGATGAAGAAGGAAAGGGTGGCATTATTAGAAATTCCTTTGGTGAGTTATAAATTACCTCAATCCACCCAGCAACCATACATTTCTGCTTGAATGACACTATAGCATACATACATACATTGGTTTTGATCCATAACTGTAGATTCAGCCGCAATATGGTAAATTTTCTCACAAGTAAAAAAGTGTTTTACCGCAGAAATCAACATACCATGCCCGTGGAGTATCAGACCTCAAATAAGAGATGTATAAGATGACAGTCCAGAAGCACAATATGTTCTCTTCGAAAATATACCACCTAAAAAAAATTGCATCATGTAAGAAAATGTAAATCATGTGATCCCACAAAACATACATCTTTTTGTTGTGAATTCTGAAATAAAAATTAGGTTCAAAAAGCTCATTCCCCTTTCCTGATAGGCCACTTACATAAAAAAAAAAAAAAACTAGGCCAATCTCCACATCAGGCAAGATGATTTTTCCCAAACTATGTCAACACGAGAATGAATCTCTTATTTTAACTGGTAAACATGTGAAGCCAATGCTGGCTTAGGTCGATATAAGATAAAATAGCCAATCTGTTTATCCACAACAAATAGATCAGACTACTAAACGACGAAATTATACGACAAAATAAAACTCACCAAAATCGGAAATGATTATCCTGGCCTATGCAGGTCCCGAGCCAAACACAATGATGGTCAAACTTAAGAACACATTTGTCGCAGTCATGACAATGCTTTGCTCGTGGAGGCTGAAAAAACATCACACACCGTGTAATATACAAAGACGTTAGATGGCCATCATATTCCACTTACATGGTGACCACTGACTAAATCAATCCTACAAATATAAAGAATTTTCTGCAGAATTTCTAACACATCAAGCATAACAGTTTGAAAACCTTCACTCACACACAACCAAAAATGCTGCAATCTTACAACCGCAACATGAAAGTCAGCAACAACAAATAGAGTTCTTGTTAGCTAATAAGGTAACTATACTACTAAAAATTTCAGTTCTTTTTGGCTATTACAAATTTTCTTTAGTTGATATATCCAAAAAACCAAACAAACTAAACCAACCATTAGCATTAAGCTCAACAATTGGGTACTTAAGACTCTAGAGCATGAACAAGGATTCTGGATCTAGTAACGGACAACTGTTTAGGTGTGCAGACTTTTGGAAAAGCCGCCTGAACCATTAACCTTGACTTATGAAAAGTTTATGTGCTTATGTCGTTATAAAATTTTGTTCCCTTTTCTAGGTTTCAAGCTACAGTTTGATAACTTGATCTTGTTCATGCTTATGTCGTTATCCAATAATCACTGCTTTTCTTCTATTTCTTTTTTTCCTACAACCTTTTTAGTAATAAGTTTATAGGTAATAAACATCTAGGATCTACCTGGAATGCTAAACAAAGAATCATGTGTATCCAGTAACTTGTTCTATGCAATGAAGCATGAACTGGAATTAAGGATAGATAGTAGATTCATGTGATGCCTAGCCACATATGTGCATACGTGAAACACTGTAACTACTACGTATATACCTCCAATTGAATTTCAATAAATCATCCAATACAGGTAAGGTCGATGTTACAATTCATCCCTAGTAATACATGAAAGAAAATATGTAGCGTAAATTTGATGGTATTACCTGCACTATATTACAGTGGCTGCAGGTCCAAGTCCTGCAAGATCAGGTCAACAAGTTAGTTGCAATATGGGCAATAGCACTGATGTTAACTCAAAAGCGTGGAGAAATTATAAAAATATATATTAACCTAGCCTCCTTATCCGAGCCATATTAATTGGATCAGATGGGGTTAATTAAAAGACTCGTAAGTTCAACAACAGCTCTTCCCCAAGTAAACAATCATCGTATAACTTTTTCACTGACCTAAATATAATGAAGCAGAAAACCAAGCAGAGTTTCTGTACCTTACTGATGATCCCGGGGGGTACATGTCCATAACCATCTTTGTCCATGGTGTGCTGAATGATCCTGAATAAGTTCTTCCGACCTTGTCCCCTTCCACAGAGATAGTCAAGCTTCCGTCTCCACTTGAAGCAGATTGCCTTTGCTTGATCATTATAAAGTAAAGTTAGTAAATAATCATATTGGTAAGGATTTTCCACTTTCTTCTATTAGTATTATCAGAACAAGCAAATATTATGTCAGTGATACCATGTCAAAATACGAAAATTACGGGGAAAAATCATCAATCTTACTTCGATTCTGATGTCTTTCTGAATGCAGCATGTGACTCATTGACAACCCTCATTGCATCAAGGACATACCTAAAGCAAGACATATGCATAATGAAAATATGGACGGCAGAAACAAAGGCAAAAAGAAATCATGTGGTTTAATCTTATCAATGCTTTTAAGTGAATGCCCAAGTCAAAAAAAGAAGTGTTTAATGAACTGAGATGGTAGTTACCCAGGAGAAGTTCCTGCTGTAATGAAATATTGGGCTAAGGTTGCAAGAAGCACAAACAGGTATGCTGCGGTGTACCTGAGAAGATAGCAATAAAATTAGCAAATACAAAAGAAAAAACTACGGTGAAATGCAGTAAAATAGATCTGATAATCCAGAAATTAATCACTCCTAATATAAGGGCTAAAAGAAGTTTTAAGTTGAAGTGCCAAAGAAATTGTTTTTATCAGCTATAGAAACTGTACTTCCAGCCTACTACATAGAAATAGGCACAGAACATCTGGGAGGAACACGGTACCAAACAATTCTCACTTCTTTTCTTAAAGAAACAAGCTAGGAAAAGTGGCAACAAAAATCAATCACCACAGTTCACTTGAAAGATTAATATGCGGGTATTTCGTGCTAAAGACTATAGTACAAGTGTTAGGCCTAAAAACTGACTTGTTGGTGAACGCCTATTGCTACCTAATATTAAATCGATCTAACAGTTGCTCTACCAGTTGGAGATTTTAGAGCTAGTGGTCAAAAACAAATACTTATTTGCACTAGCTGCAGCACGATATAAGAAACCTATCATCCACCTTTTGAACTCGCCATTGTTAGCTTGCTATTCTAGTAACTGTGGTTAACTTCTACAATCCACCCCATAAGTAATGTGAAATGATGTGCTAACAATTACTACAGTGTCGTAAATTTAATTGTTATAATCTCAGAAAACCTAACCTAACTACAAAATACGGAAGATAAAGAAAGGGTTCGACATACCATGGTTGATTAACCGTTTTCTGAATCAAATCTTTGTCAAAAATAAATAAAACACCAACATATAACAAATGAAGTATCACTAGAGACGCTTTCAAACCCCATGACGATCTCGTCTCTGAAAAAAAATAAAATCAATTAAAAAAATAAAATCGCACAGATTAAAAAAAAAATCCTGAAAACAAAATACTAACCAGGATCAGAGAGACAAGGGACTATCTTAGAACAGCATCCGCAAATTGTATCGCGTAAGCCGCGAATTGGGCCACAAAACCCAACGTTTGTCATCAAAACCACCTTCTCATTACCATTGACTCGACAATTCCAATTTCGAAGAAGAAGCAGGAAAATTGAAATGTCTGAAGGTGAAACCGAAAGAGAGGGTGATGAATCGTGAAGAAGTACTAGTAATTTATGTAGACTATATGGAGTATTAATTATGAATCGAGAAAGAACAGCGCAGCAGAAGAATTTAATTCCTTCCTAGATTTAATAAATGATGGATGGGTTACTGGTTTTTCTCCGCGGAGGACTTCTTTGAATTGAATGGATGGTGTGCGTAATGGACATACCTTGGGGCGTAATTTAGCGGCGATGCTTGGGAATAAGATTCTGTGCAAGTTAGCAAAGAGTTGAGTACGTAATGATTATGTCTTATGGCTACATGGTCCGACCATAAGATAAAGATAAACTCTAGTTTCGGTGGAAAAGAGTTTAATTGGGGTGACTCATCGGAGATTCTAGAATCTAACTCGTCTGTGGATTTGACCTCTTGCTGCAAATATCACGTACAACAAAAGCGTGTATCACATTGGAGTTGTAGTGGTCTTGCAACGGAGGCGATTTTGCTCTAGCAGCTGTTAGAGCTTTTGAATGGGTGAATCTAAGGGTGGTGGTGGTTTATGATGGAAATTTCATTTTTGCACTTGAAGTAAAAAAGGGAACTGGAAACCACCACCGTTGGATTCACCATCCAAGGGCTCTAGCAGCTGTTAGATCAAACTTTTTTTCTCTTGCAACATCATTGCTAATGGGAATGCCAAATTACTGGTGAGGGTGCCGAACTTCGTATAGGAAAGAGGACTTTCTAGTTAATTTTATATAAGTTTTGGTATCCGTTTTAGTAAACTATACCTATTAGCAGCCATGGTGGTCTTGGGTCATAATATCCAAATATTAATGCTCTATGTTATATCGATATAAAGCCTATCGGTGATACCGACCGAAACTGACAGAAGTGGGCGTAACTTTTTTTTTGGTGGTGTTGTTTTTAATCCTATTGAATTTTCAACATGTACACTTTCATATATTCATTTTGGAAACTCTTGAACTAAAAACTACCTAGTTACCTACCTCAAATGCGAGAATCTGCCTTGACCTATTGAAATGCCAAGTTAGCACGAAAAAGTACATATCATCTTGGAACATTCAGAAAACTATCAGAAAAGCTCTTTTGCGGTGGACAAAAGAGAAAAGACATACAAATACAAACGACCAATCATTCGCTTACGTTGTTGGAACTTGGGAGTTGAGAACGTGATTTGGATCTAGTTGGTCACTGTACAAAGTTTTTCAAATATGTATGGGGCGTTGGGGGTCTTGGGAGGTATGTGATTCAAAAAAAAACTTAATTTTTGCAGATTTGACTTTTGATTTTGAAAAACTTTTTAAGGTAATTATTCTCTAATTAATTGTCTTTAATTTTGGCAATATATTTTCCCTCCGACTGTTACGGAAGGTTAATTAAGTGTAGTTACTCAGAATTTATTTTCATTAAAGTTGATTGATTCTATTGAGTTTTATAAGACCAGTTTTACAGAGGATGAAAACATATAGTTTTACATCTATTGAGTTCTGAGAAAGTGCAAGATAGAGTGATAGTTGGTTCGATTTCTCAAGGTGCAAAGAAATCGAACAAGAGAGTATCAGTTGTTTTATCCCATAGGGTTTTCGACAAAGAATTGATTGCTAGCACAATCAAGAGGCAGAGTCGTGAAACACCTTAAACATAGCGACTTAGTCCGCGACTCAGCTGTTTGAGATTTATTATTGTGTAATCTATTTTTGTGCAATTGTTTCCAACATATATTTTATTCAGATTATAAACCTTTGATCAAAGAAAGCACGTTGAAGTACTTAGTATCCTCAATCAATCGAACAGTTCTATTAAATAGGATCATCAACTGCTATAGGGGCGGGGTAATGTCAATGTGTGCATTATACCTGCACTCTATGCAGCATCGAATTACCCACAATAGGTGGCCAAGAAAGAAAGAAAAAATGACATAAATTCTATTGCATGAGTCATGCAAGTAGGTGGGTGTCCAAGAAAATCCTGCACACCGAACTAAATAAATTACTTAACTATGCACGTGCTTTGTTTTCGGCTCTAACTAAGAAAAACAACGGCAGTTCATGGCGTCAGGTGGTACTTATATAATCCGTTGGATCAAACTATCATCCTTATTTTTGTGGCACCTGGAATAACAGAAGTATTGTATGAATTGAGAGGCATATCTGAACAAAGTGGTGGTTGAAATGTGAGGTCTGCATCCATTAAAACTCTTGAGGTTAGCTGTACGACAGTTCCACATGTCCTGCATCTGAATTTCATGGATACCCGGACTCAGCAAATCGGAGATTAGACTAGCTTGCTTGAGCTTATTTCGGGCATATAAATGAACGACAAACATACCAATTCTCTATTTTCTGACATTTGATAGGATGGCTCTACCTTGGACGGATCACCCCAGTTAAAATCTCAGTCTATTTTGACCATATGCCTCATTAAGCTTCTACCCCTGACTAAATTGATAGGAGAGGGGTTAGGCGTTAGGGCATCCACATTCATGAAGTCAAAAAATCCAGAGTTGAAAGAAAAAAGAACAAAAATAAAATAAATTTAAGTTTTGTAATTCGTAAAAAACTGGCAAACACGGTTAGTATGGTTTAAGAGTAAGGTTATCTAATACGAACGAGTGATTACGCATATTAGATCTATCTACTTCAAGACTTTGCCTAATGCAAATGGGAGGCGATGTGTTATAAAAAGCAATAAAAAATGAGTCGATTCCAGACTTGTAAAGATTTTGATTTAAATTTAAATTTTTAAAGGTAAATAAACAAAACTCAATTGTAAGTTGATATCTAGGTTGTAGATAGACTGGGACTAAGGATTCCACTATTTACCAATATCAAAGTGATTTAAATTCACTAATTATAATTATAAAATTCACACATTCAATTTGATTCTAAAATATTATCAAAGTAGATTTTTATAAGTAACAATTGTAGATTGAAAGCATGGGACATCAATACCCTAGACTAAGCCTGCTCCATCAATAGAAATCACAATTTCCTAACAAAAATCATTAACTTAATTTTTAATCAAAGCAAATAATCATAAATATAATTGCAAAAATTAATAAAATAGGAAATACCACTTTTTTATTGGCCGGGATAGCTTCCCGTCGCCCCAAAAACTGAATTTAGCTCATCATGTTGGAAGCACACTCAAAATATGAATTCATTACTCAAATGGTATTTACAAAGATGAAATTATTATAAATCGGAGATTGGTAACGCTTTAAAGGCATTATAAAACCCATTGTTACAGAGAAACAGTTGCAAAAGGTAATCGGCTGTCGTTAAAGTCTTTAACAACCAATTCTGGAGGCGACAGTTTCTGCGATAGTTCTGTTGATCTGCGACTAACTTGAGAAGATAAATGTTCTCCGTTTCTTGAACACTTGCAGTAGCAGAGAACTTTCCTGCAACTTCTGATTTCTCTTATTATGGCTCTTTAAACTTCCCCAAACTCTCGATGATTTTTCTTTAGATTCCAACAACCCCTTTTATACCCAACAACACGTCCGAATCTCTATAATAACTTCTCAAAATTCTGTAAAAATAAATTCGCGAGTTATGGGAATTGTTTCCTTGTTTATCTTCTCCACGCAATTTTCTTCAATCAACACACTCCAACACGTTCATTCTTCATCCCACACAATACCAAACACGTTTCAGCACATGAAATCCTCGAAAAATATCTCAGCCAACTCGTGGCAGTGAAAGGAAAAACCCAAGCCCTCTGTATTTCTTTCACTTGATTATCCATCCCAATTTTGTCAAATCAATTAACCATAACATCCATGTTAAGCCCAAACAGATCCATCAAAACAAAATCCAGTGAGCGAATCTTCCTCAAACATCTTCAAAATCCGAACCCTAAATTCTTCCCATGAAACCCAAATTTCTCGCCAAAATCCTATTCAAATGGGGAAGAAAATGGGTGCCCCTTAACCGACGGCAGGGTCCCTTTAGCAATTGGGAGTACAGATAGCAATTCTTGGGGTGCAAATAGCAATTTATGGGATACAAGTAGTAATTTTAGGATGTAAATAGTAATTTTGGGGTGTAAATAGTAATTATCAAGGATGCATGTATCAACTCTTCCGGGTGCCTTTAACACATTTTTGGGGTGCCATTAGTAATTTTCTACGGAGGTTCAAATACCATTTTTCGAGTAATTTCTTTTGCAAGAGTTTATTTCTCCAAAAACACCAACATACACATAAAACGCCATAATAAGTACAAAAATAAGCCCTAATAATAATACAGATTGAGATAAATCAGACACAAAAATGTGTCTATCAGGAGGCATTCCTTCCCAATTAAGATTACATATAAAGTTTTTAGGTTTTTTGGTAAGAGTATTAGCTACTTCATTGTCATACCTATGAAAAAATTTCAAACTAATAAAGTTTTGGCAACACGCTATTAATTTTTCTGTTTCATCCAAAATTCACCCTACTTACTTTGCCGGGAAATGGAGACAAATCGCTAATTCAAAACACCCATGAAAATCTTATAATCACCCTTTATACTCAAATTATGCAAATGCTCCTCTTTGGCCCAAGTTGCTGCTTGGAGAAGACCTATTAATGCTTTTGCTTCTTCTGGGTTGCTCTCTGAGATTGGTTTTACTCTTGCCTTTTCGAATCTACTCGTAAAATTTCTGAGAATTATGAGATGGATCATTTTTCGAGATCCAAGAAGTATTAGTATTAATTTTTTGGGTCCCTGGTTCAGGTTCTATCCAAGGTGTCCTAGTTTCCTTTGTGATGTTGTTTTAAATATTATTGTTATTTGATTAGGCTAGAAATTTAGATGTCTTTGTATTTTTAGGGCTATTTGAGATGGTGTGTTTTGTTTTCCTTGAAAAACACATCTTTCTTTCGATGAGAACCAAATTTTGGTTATGGAAGTTTTCGAGGTCATAGAGAACAGGAAATCTGAGATCCATTCTTTACAGATATATCAATAAAGCTACTTGAGGGTGGAAAGTTAAACTCTATGGATTTTGAGGGAGAAGCCACACAGATTTAGCAAAAGGACAATGACTGAACAAGTGTTCTACAATTTCATTATTACCACAGCCAAAATAATAATAATGTTAGATATCTTTAAAAATTCGAAAAGACTAAGTTTGTCGGAAGAGCATTCTGCTGAAATTTCCAGAAAAAATAATTTATTCTTTGAGAAATTTATAAATTCCATAATCCTTTCAAAAGATATCATGCATATTTAGATATTGGTTGAATCCATGCCAGGTAAATTCATCTTTTTATACATGGATTTCGCAGTGAATTCACCTGAAGGGGTTAAGAACCATTTGATCTTGTCCACCATAGGATTATTATCAAAGTAAGTAAAAACTTTGATATTACTTATTTTGGTAGCAATATAAGAAGGGAAGATAAAGTGAATGAGAGTTGAGTTCCACTTTTTGTTGACATCTAAAAGATTTGCAACAAGTGTTAAATGGTTGTTGGAGTTATTCCAAGTTTGATACCCAAATCTCATCCCAGATGTTTATTTCTTCCTCATCCCCCACTTCCCATATAAAATTTTATTTGACTAATTTTAAGCCCTTACAAATACACTTCCAAATCTAAGAGCTAGAGGGGATGCTTTGGCTCCCAGCAAGGATTTTTTCTTAAAGTATTAAGGTTTTAAGGAAGAGGCCCGCACGGATATTAGTTCATTTATCAATCTCCAAACTACTTTCGTTAACATTGTTATATTAGTTAAGTTTACATCTATGAAACATGGGCCTCTTTTGCACATTGGTTTACATAGTTTTCTCCAAGATCTAGGATAAATGCCTTTAGCACTAGACTCATTTCCCTAACCATAAGTTTCTATGTGAGACATTTATTTTGTGGTTTTTTTTTCTTTTTTGGAATGATAAAGCATCCCATTTGGAATGTTGGTATGCTAGCCAGGATATACTTGTTCAAAACCAATTTTCTGGGCTGAGAGAGAAGTTTTCTCTTCCAACCTTGGGATTTTGGTTCCATTTTTTTTCCCCATAGTGGAATCAAAACTTTTATTTTGGATCTATCTATGAAAAGTGGATCTCCTAGGTAAGAATCCTTTAGGTTAAGCTGTTTGATTTTAAGAAGTTTGGAAATCATCCTTAGGTGTTTGGGATGCACATTTTTACTGAAGACGGACCAGATTTATCAAAGTTAATTAGTTTTCCAGATGCTTTACGGAAAGTTTCAATAACTATAAGTAAGTTTTTACATTCTACAAGGTATGCTTTGTTAGAGCACTGCTCGGTCGAACTCGAAAGCGTTGTGTTATGATCTAACAAATTGATATGAGAGACATGATTGGAATTACAAATAATGAATGAAAACCCTAGCAAAAACTCAGCTGTCTTACCCCTGTAAGAACAACACCGACTTACCCCTGTAAGAACATCCAAATTCTATTCATTTCCTGCCTACTCCGAGTCACAACTTAAGCATATATAGTGGCTTTACAAAAACCCTAAAATGTGTGGATGAGATGCTCATATCCTGACCATCCACACAGCTAACTTATTAAATAATTAATAATGGCTAATTAAGATATTAAATAAACTAATAAACCTATCATTATCTACTTAATGACGTAATCCTAACCATGTAGATAAATACACCCATTCTAGTACTTGGGGATAGATGGGTATATGACAATACCTCCCCCTCATAAGATCCTTGTCCTCAAGGATAGAATTTAGGAAATTGATTCTTGATGACTTCCGCATCTTCCCATGAAGCATACTCCGGATTAGAGTTAACCTGTTGTATCAGGAGTTGAGGGACTGAGACATTGTTGTGCATGGTAATCCTCTCCCCTAATAAGGCAACTGGATCCACCTTGTATTGTCCTTGATGATCCACCAGAGGCAAAAGAGGAGCTGGAATGACTGCTGCTCCAATCTTCTTCTTGAGCTGTGATACATGGAAAACATGATGAATCTTTGAATCTGCAGAAAGTTGCAGGCGATATGCCACATGCCCTATCTTCTCAAGCACCTTGAATGGCCCATAGTATTTAGCTAACAGTTTAAGACTCCTTCTCAATGACACACTGGTTTGTCTATAAGGTTGAAGTTTCAAATAAACCTCATCTCTCAACTTAAATGATTGATCTTCTCTCTTCTTGTTTGCAAAGAATTTCATCATGTCTTGGGCTTTGTGTAGATTCTCCTTGAGCAATCTAAGCATTTAATCCATTTCTTTAATATATACTTCAACATCAGCTACAGATGTAGTAATAGAGAGTGAAAAAGTCAGATATGGAGGTTGATATCCATATAAAGCCTTGAATGAAGACATATTCAAACTGGAATGGTAGTTATAATTATACCACCACTCAGCCAGTGACAGCCATTTACTCCAAGCTTTAGGTTTATGGCTAGACATGAATCTCAGATAATTCTCCAGACAAGCATTAACCCTCTCAGTTTTCCCATCAGTTTGTGGATGGTAGGATGAGCTGAGGTTAAAACTGGAGCCAATGGACTGGAATAAATCTTTCCAAAGTTGCTTGTAAAAATATTGTCCCTATCTGAAGTGATGGATGCTGGTCATCCATGTAGTTTGAACACATTATTAAGAAAATGTTGAGCTACTGTTGAGGCAGTAAAGGGGTGACTTAGATCCATGAAATGGGCATACTTGGTAAGCCTATCCACAACAACCATGATAACATCCTTCCCTCCATATTTTGGTAAACCCTCCACAAAATCCATGGTTATGTGTTTCCAAGCATGTTCAGGAATTGGGAGTGGTTGAACTAACCCAACTGGATATGTATGATCTCCCTTATTCCTCTGACAAATATCACAAGTGGATACAAACTCATTGATGTCACTTTTCATACCTAGCCAGTGAAAGTAGGATTTAGCCCTCATGTAGCTTCCTTGGATGCCAGAATTTCCTCCAATGGCTGAACAGTGTAGAGAACCAAGAATGGAATGCCTAATACCATGACCCATTCTCACATAAATATTGTTCTTAAACCTAAGAATACCATTGATGTAAGTATAGTTGTCAACAACATCAGTAGATATCAACAGTTTGGAGATGATTGACTTTGTAGCTTCATCATCCTCATAGCTTTTAATGATATCCATGGCCCAAACAGGTTAATAGGTGTTAATGGAACTACAAGTGGAGACAAGTAGCCTGGATAAGGCATCAACAACTTTATTCTCCATTCCCCTTTTATATTTGATCTCATAGTCATATCCTAGTAACTTCTTAAGCCACATTTGTTGCAGCATGGTAGACATTCTCTGCTCCATGAAATATTTGATGCTCTGCTGATCAGTGTAAATGATAATTAAAGTGACTACCTATTAAATAATTCCTCCACTTTGTGACTGCCATCACTATGGCTAGTAACTCCTTTTCATATGTTGATAGCCCTAAATATTTAGGACCCAATGATTTTCTATGGAAATCTATTGGTCTTCCTTCTTGCATTAATATAACTCCCACTCCTCTTGCACAAGCATCAGTCTTTAAGATGAAAGTCTTTGGAAAATCAGGTAATGCTAGAACTGGCATGTTGCACATGATTTGCTTGAGATTATTGAAAGTAGTTCCAGCCTCATTAGACCAATGGAAAGCATTCTTCTTCAATAGGTCAATAAATGGCTTGCAAATTGTTCCATAACCTTTGAAAAACTTCCTATAATATCCTATCAGGCCCAAGAAACCCCTCAACTCCTTAAGGAAAGTAGGTGTAGGCCATGATGCCATGCTTGAGATTTTTGATGGATCAGCAGCAACCCTTCAGAAGTAATAATATGGCCCAAGTATTCCAGTTCTTCTTATGCAAAACAACATTTGGATTACTTAGCATATAACTTGTGTTCCCTCAAGAGGTTGAGAACCAGCTCCAAGTGTTTAATGTGTTCAGCATGAGAGTGGCTATAAATAAAATATCATCAAAAAACACTAACACAAACTTCCTCAAATAAGGTTTGAATACCTCATTCATAAGAGCCTGAAATGTTGTTGGGGCATTAGTAAGACCAAAGGGCATTACTTTAAACTCATAGTGACCTTCATGAGTCCTAAAAGTAGTCTTGTAGATGTCAGCAACCTCCATTATAATTTGATGGTAGCCATACTTGAGATTCAATTTGGTGAATGCCACTGCCCCATTTAGTTCATCTAATACATCATCTATCACTGGTATTGGGAACTTGTCCTTGATGGTAATTTCATTTAACTATCTGTAGTCAACACAAAATCTCCAAGTGTTGTCCTTATTCTTTACTAAGAGAATGGGGGCTGCAATTGGGTTGTGACTATTTTGAATGATCCCAGATTGTAGCATCTCTTTAACCAAGGATTCATTGACTGATTTTTGGACATATGGGCATCTGCAAGGCCTCTGATTGGTAGGTATTGAATTTGGTTTAAGAGGGATTTTATGGTCAAATGATCTTTTAGGTGGTAAGGATTTGGGTTCTTCAAAAACATCAGCATACTTTTGAAGTAGCAACTGAATTGGTTTTGGTATTTCTTGCTTAGGTGGGGAAGTTAAAATAGAGAAAAAATGACCTATAATTCCATAAGATCCTTTCTTGAAAAGTTTTGACACAGCACTGGTACTTATCATCTTTAAAGAAGGGTTCTCCTTAGCTCCAAACAATGTAACCTTCTTACCTTGGTGGAAGAAACTAATATAAAGTTTTTTGAAGTTGAATATCACATCCCCCAAGGTTCCCAACCAATTAGCTCCTAGAACCATGTGACAACCCCCTAAGGGAAGTAATCTCAAATCCCAGCTGAATTTACTACCTTGCATTGACCACTGTAACTGCTTACACCCCAGAACTGATGGTCCTTTCACCATTTGCTATTGTGACCAACAATTGAGCTGTATGCTCCACTGTACATCCTAGATGTTGAGCTAACTATTTATCAATGAAACTATGGGTACTCCTTGTATCAATGAGAATAGAGATAAACCTTTTCTTAATATACCCTGGAATTCTAATGGTGTCACTACTAGAGCACCATGTGTGATCATGAAGAGATATCTCCATATTTGACTCAATTGGAGATTCTTCATTGTCCTCTGCCTCATCTTGTGGCCAAACACCTCATCTAAAGATAGCATAAATAGCTGTTGTTGTTTACATTTGTGGCCAAAAGTAAACTTCTCATCACAATTAAAACAAAGACCCTTTTTTCTCCAGTCCTTGAGTTGCTCATAAGATAACTTTCTAATGGGAAGGTGATTTGGTATTGCATTGTTCTTTCTGGTTTGAAAGGGTGGTTTTATGATGGTCTTTGACTGAGCTGGTATAAATGTGCTTCTTGAAGTAGTTTGGAGGAGGAAGGTAAATAAGATGTAGTGGGTATAGATCTGTAAGTGTTCTTGAATTTCTTCTGTTGACCATCAACAGTGATATCTTGGAGTTTAGCAAGCTGATATGCTTCTGACAAGGTGGTAGGTTTGAACATTTATATGGTACTCTTTAACTCTTTCTTCAGCCCGCTAATAAAGCTCATGATGAAGTAAGGTTCAGTCATATGAGGGTTTTTACTTAACATGATAGCCTTAAGTGCTTCGAACCTATCAAAATACTCTTCTTCGGTTGATATTTGCACAAGTTTATTAAACATGCCTACATAGTTGTCATTTGCTATATATTCTCAAACCTAGTACAAACATCAAGATTAAAATGAGACCAAGAGATATGATCCTTACTTATTTGATAATCAAAGAACCATGAGTCTGCTTTACCCTCCATGTATAAAGATGATGTACCCACATAGTCTTTTTCTTCAATAGAGTTTTTGATAGAGAATAATCTCTCATACTTTCGTAACCATCAAATCTTGGGAAATCTAATTTGGTAGGACGATAAGAGAGGTATCGTGGTTATTATTGAGGTGTGACATTTCACCCATCTCGTGATGATTATTAACACCAACAGTACTCCTCCATGTATCTTCCTCAGTACTCTTCTGAATCTGCAACTGCTCGAATTACTTTTCTAGCAACAGATCAGTCTTATCCTGAGTGTACTTCCTACGATCCGCTTCCAGTTCATACATAGACTTTAAGTCTGTCATCATTTGTGTAAGGAAAGCCTTCATCTCTCTTGTGTTGGTATCAAACTTCTTCTCTAATTCTTTGATCGTTGGACCTATCATGATAGATCCAACTTGATCTGATACCAATTGTTATGATCTAAAAAATTGATAAGAGAGACAAGATTGGAATTGCAAATAATGAATGAAAACCTTAGAAAAAACTCATTGTCTTACCCATGTAAGAACAACCCTGACTTACCCCTGCAATAACAGACAAATTCTATGCATTTCTTGCCTACTCTGAGTAACAACTTAATCATATATAGTGGCTTTACAAAAGCCTTAAATTGTGTGGATGAGATGCTCACATCCTGACCGTCCACACAAATAACTTATTAGCTAATTAAACGGCTAATTAAGACATTAAATAAACTAATAAAATAATCATTATCTACTTAATGACGTAACTCTAACTATGCAGATACATACACCCATTCTAGTGCTTGGGGCTAGTTGGGTACATGACATGTTTCTATCTCAAGCTTATTTTTCAAGTTTAGGTGATCAAAACTATAAGTCTTGATTTCTAGTCTACATATAACTATGTCTCGAATTAGGATAGAATGTGTAGTTGAGCTTTAAATTTCACGGCGTTCATCGATTGAAGACGAAGATCTACTGAGGAGAGCTTGGAGGAACTTCATCAATTAAAGGTATGTGGAGACTAAAACTTATCTTTATCACTCAGAAGTCTATTCTATTTTATCTCCTACTGAGACTAAGTCGTATAGCTATATAGACTTTTACATTATACACATTTGATATTTCGAGCTAAGTGCAACTCGCTTACATCTTTCTCGAAATATGTGTTGGAAAGATTTTTGCTTTAACTACGTTCATCATTATTCTTGACGAGTTTAGTTGGAAATAATTTATTTGTTGGAAACTCAATTATGAGTCAAAAGATGATCATGTGAAAATCGCCTTGTAACATCTTACATGATTTGTGTGAGACGATCATTTGATGTAGACTCGGAATGTTTCGTATTAATCATTTGATCACTTGAAAATTACTTATAAGCTAATAGTTTGTGTGAGACAGCTATTGTCCTCTTCTAGGGATGTTTCAATGATTGAAATGGGAGTTTAGAATAATTAAACCATTGTCTGGATATAGCACAGTATGCATACCAGTATGCAAACTGTTGTATTATGATTCAGGTCCGGGAACCAAGTATGCATACCTGTTTGCGAACGGATTTAACTGTTAAAGTCTGGGAACCAAGTTTGCATACCCATTTGCAAACTATTTCACCTAAGTTCGGTCCGGAACGACAGTATCCGTACCCGTTTGCGAACTGTCAGACATGACCAAAGTCTGAAACTCTAGTTTGCCTACCCATTTGTAAACTAAGTTGGTTTAAGTACTAAAATCAGTTATGTATGATTTCATACTCATGAACAAATAAATTTATAAATTAAGGAATGCAATCTTTGCAAACCGTGGCTAAAATGTTCATGAACTGATTCTTTTGAATCAATCCGATTTTGCTTCAATTGTGTCTTGTATACTTCTATGAAAATATAAACAATTGAATGACTTTATAAGTAACATAATTAGATTCATTTGATTTTTATCTGATCTAGAAGTGTTAGATGAGCTAACTTCGGTTAACAGTTATTGAGCCAGCTCAATATATACATTTAGGTACGGTTACCCATATCTAAATGAAGGTATATTTCATTTGTGTGTAACAGTATAAGACCATCTAACGGTGGATAGATATTTTTGTGGTTTTAAGCAAACTTAGCTTGAATCTTAAATTAGGATTTCATCTTACGACGAATATTGATTGCTTTGTTTCAAAGCTATCAAACCCTGATTTGAAGACTATATAAGGGAGAACTCTAGCAACTGGAAAACCTAATCCCCATACCTCCTGTGTGATACTAGTTGCGACTAGAGTCGGTTCACCTTTAACCTAGGTTTTTCCTAAAACCATTATAGATAAGTTAACGACTTAAAGACTTTATTGGGATTTTGAAGCCAGACCCAACTATTTTATATGTAGTTGCGTGTTCTGATCTTACTTCTTCTATCGTATTGAGTACTATCTTCACTAAGATTTTCTCGAGATTTATCACGTATAGGTAAGACATAAATTAATCACAAAGCTCTTCGTCCCATTCTTTGTGATTCCACAATAACTTGTTCTACTACCATATAGTTAAGTTATCGTGAGGTGATTGATATTTCTAGGTTGTTCTTCGGGAATCAAGTTCGTAGAGTCCTGCTGGGATTCACAGGCGTAAGGAACACGACTGTACCTTAATCGCTGGGAGAATTGGTTAGGGCTCAACTATATTCCAGTCTGAATCTAACTTGTAGCAGGCTAGTATCTATAGCGGCTTAATACAGTGTGGTGTTCAAATCTGGACTAGGTCCCGGGGTTTTTCTACATTTACGGTTTCCTCGTTAACAAAACTTCTGGTGTCTGTGTTATTTCTTTTCCGCATTATATTTTTTTATATAATTGAAATATCATAGGTTGTGTGTAGTTCAATCAATTGGTAAATCAAACCTTTGGTATTTGATTGAAATTGATTGACACCTGAACATTGGTTTTTGGTACCATTCAAGTTGTTTCTCATAATAATCAGGCTCACGGATTCTATCGGTTTGATTTGCTGATTACATTAATAAACAAAGATAGAACTCTTGAATATGTTTCCTTGATTGAGTCTGTATGTCTAGTAGATTCTCTTGGAATTATATTGGAGTTATTCCATTCAGATTTCCGAACGAAAAAATATCACAGGTTGTGTGTAGTTCAATCAATTGGTAATTCGAACCTTTGGTATTTGATTGAAATTGATTGACAGCTGAACATTGGTCTTTGGTACCATTCAAGTTGTTTCACATAATAATCAGGCTCACGGATTCTATCGGTTTGATTTGCTGATTACATTGATAAACAGAGATAAAACTCTTGGATATGTTTCCTTGATTAAGTATGACTGTCTAGTAGATTCTCTTGGAATTATATTGGAGTTAGTCCATTCAGATTGCCGAACGAAATATTGGGTGTGGTTGTTAGACCCCCGCCTTTTGAAATTTCACAAAAGGCATACAATCATCTACAAAAAAATAAAAAATAGATGAGTGATAGAAAAGCATGTTCGAGTTAGCTTAACTCCATGGAGGGTTTTTTCCTTTAAGAGGAAGAATATACCTAGAAAACATTTTCATGCAAATTATGAACAGATAAGGAAATACAGGATCTCCTTTTTTATATCATTACTCGAATGAACCCACTATGCGTTGGTATGTCAAGTTTGGTTTTCAAATTTTAGTATCAAAACTCAATTAGAGTCGTTTGATTAAATTACCAAAGTCAACTTCGTTTAGGTTAGACTAGAAATTCTATGAGCGTCGAGACATACAAGTATTACTCTAAAGACCTGAAGAACGTAAGTACGTATAAACTACAACGAAGACATTATCCTTCCACTTGAGGTTAGTGATACTAACTTGACTTATTTCCATTCCTATCATTTATTTCAAGTTATTTAAGATTGAAAACATAACATGCGAGGTTATGTATATGATACTCTAGTATTAGACTTGGTCATTTTAGTATGATCAAAGTATCAAGGAAGTATATTGAATTATGAAGTATAACGTTTATCTTTTGAACTTCGTAAATGCGACATCGACATAATCTATGTAACTTGTTACTTGATTCTGTATTGGATATATGTGTTGTTAGAGCACTGCTCGGTCGAACTCGCAAGCGTTGATATCCCAAGCTTGGTGTCAAGTTTAGTTATCAAAACTATAAGTCTTGATTTCTAGTCTACTTATAGCTAAGTCTCGGATTAGGATAGAAAGTGTAGTTGAGCTCTAGACTCCACGACGTTCATCATACAAAGACGAAGAACTACTCAAGGAACTGGTGGAACTTCATCGACTAAAAGGTATGTGGAGACTTGAACTTATCTATCACTCAAAAGTATATCTACTCTATCTCCTATTTGACACAAAAATCCTATAGCTATATAGACTTCGATTATACACATTTGATATTTGGAGTTGAGTTTAACTCGCTTACATATTTCTCGAAATATGGGTTGGTAAGCTTTCGCTTTAACCAAGTTCATCTTATATTCTTGACGAAAGTCAAAAGATGATCATGTGAAAATCGCCTGGTAACATCTTACATAATTTGTGTGAGACAGCTATTGTCATCTTCCGAGAATATTTCAATGGTTGAAATGAGAGTTTATAACAATTGGATTTAAGCAAAGTATGCGTACTTGCATAAGTGTAATCCAAGTTCGGGAACCATGGTATGCATACTGTTTGGTTTAGTCAAGGTCCGAGAACCAAGTACGCATACCGGTACGCGTACTGGCGTGAGGTTCAAGTTTCGAGACTTTAACTGAACTTATGGTATACGTACCCGTTTGCGTACTTGCGAACCCAAACTTAGTCCTGCCATTTAGATATGTGTACCTGTTTGCAAACTTGAGTGGGCTATGTTCTAAAATCGGTTTATTCATGAACTAATACATTAATATAATAAGGAATGCAATCTTTTGCAAACTATGGCTATAATGTTCATGAATCAATTCGAGTGAATCAAAATCGATTTTGCTTCAATTGTGTCTTGTATACTTCTATGAGAATATAAACAATTGAACAACTCTAGAACTAGTTTGATTTGAGTCATTTGAACTAGTTATAGTTAAGATGAATAAGGTTGATATGAAAGTGTTGATATGGCTAACTTCAGTAAACTATTGTTTAGCCAACAAAGGTGCACACGTTTATGTACGGTTACTCATATCTAAATGAAGTCACTTTTTATTTGTGTGTAACAATCTAAGTTCGATCTAACGGTTGAAAGATATTAGCTTGAATCTAATCAGGTTTTCATCTAACGGTGAGTATTGAATGCTTTGTTACCAAGGTAACTGATAAGTGCATATTGCACATATATTTAGTGTTGATTTTATGCTAGTATTTGTTGGTTTTCTTGCAGATTATTGTGTGTTACGCTTGTTTTATCTTATTTGTGTGTTATTAGGTGAATAATTCAAAAAGAAGTGAATTTGAGCTCAGTTGTGCAACAAAAAGAAGCTAGCTAAGAGTGAAGGAGGGCCAAAGACCAAATGTAACTCTTTTAAATAAAATATTTCTACTTTTCATTGTGTAGACGACGAGAAGGCGAAGCCAACGGCGAAAGAACGGAGTCATTCGGAGTTCGTATGAAGAAGTTATGGGAAAAACGAGAAATTAATCTTGTCAGTTCCGGAGAACTGACAGTTAAACAAATATTGCTAAGAGGCACCCTCACTATACGATAAGGGGCACCTTCTTGTTAAGGGGTACCCTGGTTTAAGGGAACTACTAAAGGAAGGCCAGTCAACTGCTAAGGGGCGACCACCTTCTCCCTCATACCCGTCGGCCTTCTATCTCCGGTTCACCCGAGATTGTCTGATGGATTTTTATGCCACAGTAATGGTTGTTGTTGCCGGTGATTCGCTTGGACAGTAAGGATGAGAAGATGGCTCGGTGATGGTGATCGAGCCAATGATAACAATGCTACCATTATCGGGTTGTGAACCAAGTTCAGGAGATGATGGCATGGGACGATGTTCATGGCAGCAATGAACAAAGAATGATGCTGCCGGTGATTGAGTTCATGAAGCCAAGGAGCTTGAAGCTTAAGTAGGACGTATGGTTTGCTGCCAACAATGGAGAACTCGAGTTCACAGGGCATGGCATGCATGGCCGTAAGGAGAACCCGAGTGGTTTCTGCCATCAATGGTGAGACCAGCTGAAGAACAAATGGGGTTTCTAGGCTGAGGTTTGAAGGTTCACGGGAAATGGAAGAACTCGAGCATGGAGCTCCGGCATGAGAGTCCATGGTGATGGCAGTAATGTACGAACATGGAAGAAGAGCAATGATGAGAGTTCATGGTGTTTCCTGAGACGAGAAGATAATGGTGAAGAGAAGAATAGCCGGGCAGTGGTTGTTGTTACGATGGTTGGGAGAAGATGCAGCTCGGGTTGTGTCATGGCCATGAGCGATGAAGTTCAGAGCTCGGTTTTGGCTAGCTGCTGATTAACTGAGAGTTTTGCCAGCAGAGGAGCATAGCAGAGAACAAAATATGGAGAGCTCTAGCCAGGGAGTTGAAAGGATATTCGATGGTGTTGCTGCCATTATTCTTGGAGCTTGGAGCTCGAGAAGTTTTGTTGTGGGAACATGGCTCTTGATAATGCTGTTGTTCATTACCTCCATTGACGGAAATGTTTGCCGGAACAATGATGAACTCGTGATACTTTTGGTTGATACGGGTGGAGCTTGATGTTGTCGAGATGACAGTTTGACCGGGACAATGTCGTGAGCACTTGGCTGCTGTTCGAGGAGTAGTGATGAAGAGTGAACGAAGGGAAAACGAGTGGCTGCTGTCATTATTGACCGAAGCTAGAAAACGTGTGATACCGACACACCTAACACGCCGCACAAAGGAAAGCAAAGGCAGAAAATACGGAGAGGCAATGATGAAGACGAGCTCAAGAAATGGTTTGCTGCATGCATGGTCGAAAGAAGAACTCAACAATGGCTGCTCAAGATTATACGGCGCTGAAGAATGCCAACAGAGATGATGGCATGCATGCATACAAAGAAGCATGGGAGTATGGGACCATTCAACTCCCACATGCGCATGCGTTGAGGGAAAAGAAGGTGAAATATTTGACACGGTAACATGGGTTGGAAGAAAACACAAAGAAAGAAAAAAATAAATACCACGGCCATCAATTCTAGTCGCCCAGCACATGCGCCGAAAGAGAAATGAAGAAAAAATGACAGTCCATCAGATGCATGCGGGGCATCAAATTGTCGGGCAACTCTCCTATAAATAGATTGCCAATACTCCTCCCAAGACTTCCGTCTTCTCTCATCCTTCTTCTCTTTTTGCTCTAGTTAGCTTTAGTTTTTAGCTATATTTTAATTCTACTTCTTTATTTACTTATTTGCTATTATTTTAAATTATGAGTAACTAAAACTCTCTTTGATTAAGGGCGATTTCGAAGCCCGAAATATGAATCTATATTTGATATGAAATAACTTATTCTATTGCATTTATTTTTGTTATTGATTGATTTTCTACTATGCTATTATTGTTTATGGATTATTTGTTAAGGGTTTAAGTTCGAAATTGAATCATTAATTCTTAATCTATTTGCTAGTTTAGATTTTCTTCGACCCGTAATTGTCTAGAAATATAAACGCAAGTAGCAATATATGGGTACTGATGATGGGACTTTGTTAAGTGCCCGTATGTAGAAATCAACACTAGTAGGTGATTCATGCTTTTGAGTTCATCACTAGGAGCAACCTTATCTCACAAAAATTAAAGCATTTGTTTAAGTCACACCTAGTAAGCGTACCTCTAGGAAACTTGGCAAGTAGGAACCGGTAGTCGAGCGCTTCCGTATCCGGTGAGCTTAGGAGATAATAACGGAATAGTTGAGCGTACTAATTATTCTAGGGTTGTTAGTAACATGATAATGCAAAGAACTTGGCTATATATCAATTTGGTTTGTATTCCGTGGTCTAGAATGAACCTTTAATCAATTCCATATCATATTTGAATACAATTTGCAATTTTTAGAATTTTTACAACACAATCATTCTTTCTAAGAGTATTTGCATAACAACTAGAAACTTCATACCTCCCTTGGGACGATCCTACTTACATTATACTACTTGCTAGTGTAAAAAGTAGAGAAATATTATTTTTTGCGAGTTCGACGCCCCGTCAGTAACTTAGATTGCAAACCCTGATTTGAAGACTATATAAAGGAGAACTCTAGTAACTGGGAAACCTAATCCCCATACCTCTTGTGTGATACTAGTTGCGATTAGAGTCGATTCTCCTTTAACCTTAGGCTTTTTACGAAACCCTGTAGGTTAACGACTTGAAGATTTCATTGGGATTATGAAGCCATGCCCAACTATTTTCTCTGTAGTTGTGTGTTCTGATCTTGTTGTTTTCTATCGTGATTGAGTATTATCTTCTTTAAGATTTTCTCGAGATTTATTCTCCGATAGGCAAGATAAAAAGTAGTCACAAGCATCTTCGTTTCATTGTTTGTGATTCCACGATATCTTGTTTCGCTACCATACGACTAAGATTATTGTGAGGTGATTGATATTTATAGGCTTTTCTTCGGGAATATAAGTCTGGTATATCAATTGGTTCCTGTTCACCTTGATTTATCAAAATACAGAACAAAACTCATAGGTTTATCTGTGGGAGACATATTTATCTATATAATAAACTTTTTTGTGTCAGACAGATTGATAGGTGTAGAATACACCTAATTTACTATCTAGTAGTTTATGCTTTCTTTGCTATTTTTCTTGAAAATTATGTATTTTACGCGTGTTTTTGAGTTATTAGGTACTCTGGAGTCGCACGGAGGAAAAGAAGAAGAAATCACCCAAATTGGGCAAAAAGGGAAAAATTGTCATTTCATAGGGCGAGCACTATCTGGAGCCCTGTAATGGTTAAGGGGCAACTATTTTGGAGGTATACTAAACGCAAACCAGCTACGGTTAATGGGTTGTCATTTGGGGTACCCCTTATCATTTATTAGAAGGTGTAATTAGCAGTGGGTGTAATTATCATTGGGTGCAAATAGCGTCCCACTTTTATAACCCTAAAAATCAAGAGAAATCACCTCTCTTTTGTTTCTAATATGGACGAAGAAAATATAGCAGCTGATGTTTTGAAACAGAGCTGAAGCAGATCGAAGGTGGAAGAAATCAGAGTTTTCTATGAATTCGAAATCAAGAATAAAGAAAGTTATAGAAGCTAGGGTTTCAGAACCATTAATGGCAAAGATCGAGGAATGGATTAAATACAGGAGATGAACTGAGATTGGAATGAAGAATCAATGGGTTTTTGAGAGATAATTGAAGAACCTATTTGAAGTTGCAGTTGCTTGTCATGGGTTTCTGTGAATCGATTCAGAGCTGTTGAAGATTGAGGGTTGATTGAACTTTCTGAGTAGAATTGAAAGATGGGTTAGTGGCTATGGATCGAATTGGGTGTTGCTGTCGAGATTGGGTGTTCGATCTGTGAAACAACAGGGAAGCGATGATGAGGTGGTGATGTTGCTAACATGGACTAATCGAAAAGCAGTTCAGAAGAAGAAATTGAACCCAGGGAGAGTTGTTGGTGCTGCTGTAGAGGATGAAATTAGATGATGTTGCTGTGTTATGAATGGTGGTTCATTACTGTGAAAGATGGGTTTAATTATGCAGAAATTGAATGAATAGCTCAGCTGGTGAAGAGTGAATAAACTTAGATGTATGTTAGGTTGTCGCAGGAGAAGAAAATCGGCCTGGAAATGCTCAATAAACAGAGGAAACTCTGTTGAATTTTCTGCTCCGACGAGTTGACTCGCACCGGCCGATGACCGATCCATCCATATGACTCAGATGAGTAAGATCCAATTAGAACGAGTAAGACAGATGAGTGAACTGACTGAAACTGACTCTCTCTTCTCCTTGACCCGCTGACTAACAGTTGACTGATGGTTGACCTGTTTGACCGTTAGTCCTAACGGTGGACTGACGGAATATTCCTTACCGGGGGAGAATTTTCAGTTGGCCGGCGGCGACAGATTCTGGCCTATTTCCGGCCAAAAAATCCAGTTTTTCGGCGGGCCAAAGTTGCAGAATTTTGTGAGGATTTCTCTTATGGGATGTGAAGAGTTGGACTTGGAATTGAATGAATAATTTGGTTTGAATATGGAAAGAGAAGATGAGAGATTTGAGAAAGGCTTGGATTTGGAAATTGAAATGCTAAAGGAAAGGGATTCTATTCCTTGGAAGATATGGAGAGCATTGAAGCCTATAAATAGAGAAGTTCTCTACTTTTCTAGACACACTTCTACACTTCCACACTTACACATCTTTACACATCTTTTGCACACCTCTTTACACACACAACACTTTTCTTTTCTTTATTCTTTGTGTGAACTCCTTAGCATGAGTAGCTAATTTTATTGATTGAGGATGAAATCCTAGTTCTTAACATATGGTTTGAGTTTTTTTTCAATTCTACTTTGAAGTTTTTCATATGATTATCGTTTGTTTTTACTAATATTAAAGTTTATGATTGATTGATAGGTTGTTTAGAGTGCACGCTAAATTAATTTGTTAATTTAACCTAAAGCTAGTGAAAGTTATGGAATACGTAATAGTTTCTTGACTCTTTACACAAGTAGAAAACACGAGACCTTGCGGAGGGATTCCGTGGAGCAATTGTGTGTGAAAACAACGCTAGAAAGTGTACCAAGCGAACCGAGTCTAACTACTAGTACTAAACCTAAGTTAACAAATCTTAATGCATTCGGGGAATTACATCTTGTAAGAGAACCTCAAGGTGGTTCTTTTGAATAGAATCTGATAACTAAGCGGACTTGTTACTCGGTGAAATAAGGAATTTTGGGGTTAGCTAAGCGAACCTGCTATCCTACGGTTAGTGATAATCTATGACTAATAACAAGTGGAAAAGAACATAACTTTAATCATTGTTTTGCATCGAAGAAGGATTCCTTGATCTATTCTCTCTTATTGAATTCAACTTACACTTTTAATTACTTTGTTTATTTCTTTTGCTTTTAAAATCTTGAACCAATACCCCCCTTTTGTGACATTATTAGAAAACTATAATCTCTTGCTCCTCGTGGGATCAACCTTGACTACCCTATATTACTCTTTAATTAGGTAGTAAAGTATTAATTAATTTGTTGTGGTTACGACACGCATACAACTTTTGGCGCCGTTGCCGGGGAGCATCGGATGATTTTAGTTGTTTTCTTTTTACTTTTTGCTTTATTCTTGCTTTGTTAGATTCTATATCGTATCTAACTTAGTTTTTGAGAATTGTTTTTCAGGTACCGGTTTTCCATGTATGGTGGACAAGAGCAAGCATATTACAACAATCAATACGGCTTTCAACCTCAACATCATGGCAACTTCCAACCATCCTTAGGATACAATCAAAACCAATCTTTTGGGTATGATCAATATCCTTCGGAGCCTTATGGATATTCTCATGCATATCAACAACCTTATGATGGGTATGTAAGTAGACAATCATAAGGATGGATGGATAATTATGCTTCTAATACATTATTTTCTAGTAATGTGCAGACAGAGAATTGGGAATATACTCCTCTTCATCGTGTTTTTCCTTCACTTTTTAAGGATATACAATCTAGAAACTCTATACACGGTGGTAAGCATGTGAACGTCCGGAAACTTGCACAAAAGTTGTACAAATTGGAAGATGATGGAGATTCGGAAGAGCTTGTCGCAGAAATTAGTAGGACCATTCATATGGAACTTAAACGACGTCGAGATAAAGGCTATGAAACCGATGAAGATTCTTATTATGGTGATTCCAATAATGAAGATGATTGTGTTGAAAAGGACCAACCTTTGGAGACTTTTGATGACGCTAGTGTATCTTACTCAAGACTTGTTCTTAATAATGATCAATCACCTATTCAAAAGGTAGAGCTTGAAGAAGAAGCATTTAGTGCTTGGAAAAAATTTCTTAGGGAAAGATATGAGTCCGCGAAAGTGTATGAGCATTGCAACAATGAGGAAGTTATTCCAACTCCGGATCATAATAACGATCATTCACCTATTCAAAAGGAGGAGATTGTGTATGACTTACCTATTGTTGTAAACGGTATAACACCCTCACAAGAAGATCTTACAATTTACACCAAAGAAGATTTTATGAGAGATGAATGGCCCGATTCCGATGATGAAGATGTTGAAGAGGTGATGCTCGATAATGGAACCAAATTGATTGAATTTGTGGAAGACCCAATTGAACTTGCTAATGATTATGATGATGCCGAGACTTTAGTTAAGGTAGAAAATGACGAAGAATGGTTGCAAAGTTTGATAGAGGACCATGATATGCAAGAGGTAAGTAATTCACTCGAATTTTTTAAGAATGAGGAGGATACCGTAATACAAGAAATTGTGCAAGGTTTGTCTAACCCTTTGCATATTGATTCTTCTCCTTTACCTCTTATTGGATTGAATGTATGTGCTTCAAAAGTATTTATGGATGGCTTTGTTTCTCGATATCCACCATTGGAAACACTTGATGCTAACACTATGCAGGTTTTCCAAGAGGAATCCATAGAAATTCCCAAATTCTATGTTCTTTATACACTTCCGAGTGTGGACAAGAATAAGTGTGGGGGAAATTTCTATCGAGTTATAACTTTATTATTATTTTCTTGTGCTAATATTTGTATGAAGCTATTGTGTGCAAAACAGGTACTATGGGAGGATCCCCAAATTTTCCGATTGTTAGTATATGGGGAATGAATCTTACAAAAGCTATGTCGGGCCGTCAACTTTAAAACAAGCGCTAAGTGGGAGGAAACCCACCGGTTTTGTATCTCTTATCCTTTTACTTTTTGTTTTAATTTTCTTTGAGTCTTGTTTGTTTATTTTTCTTGTTCCATATCATATTAGGATTTCCCATCTTGACTTTACTTGGACGATTCAATTACATTGAGGATAACGTAAGGTTTAAGTGTGGGGGAGTGGCTAAGCATATATTTTTGCATAAAAAAAAAAAATTCATAAAAACTTCAACTTTTAGAGATTTTAGAGTCACTAGCATGCTTCTAGGTATGATTACATAGAGAATTCTGACCGACATAATTGAACTTGGAAATGTTAGGGAACTACGTTCGGATTTCTTGCTTGTTAGAGTGTTAAATAATGGATTTAATCATGCCGGTGATGCAAATTAGGAGCAGAGATAATGCATTATTAGAGTTGTTGATCAATCATTAGTGGAGACTACCCATTTTTATATCATGTGAGGCACCGACCAGAAATTCTTCCTTTACTAAAAAGATTTCTTTTGAGTGTGTGTCACCGTACGTTAATTCCGGGTAGAATGGTTAGCTACCCAACTTCACACCAAATTTCAGCACTATTTGATCTCTTGAGTGCTAATTTTTGTCAATCATGAGGGTGACGTCTATAGATGAAAGCCTCCTTCTTGTAGTTCGATTTGCAGTTAGCACCATTCTCTCTCTCGACAACAACGAGTCCATAGAAACACCATTATCATCAACAAGGGAGCGACATCAAAATCTACAAGGAAAATGGTTCAAGGTTTGCAAGCAATAATGGAACAAGAAAAAGAGCAAATTTCATATTCAAGTAAAGCAACATACAATGAGCAGATTATTACATATATGTTGAAGACTTACAATGCATTGAGGTAATTCTATATCCAAGTATTAAGACTTATTTACAAGAGCGAAGAAAAGTAAAAGGTGAGAATTATTGAAGTTTATGATTTCAAGACGATACAAATTGTGAATAATCAAGATGTAAAGTATTTTTCCACGGCCATGGTTGTTTTATTTTTCACTTTGATTTGTATTTTGTTTCTCTTGTCTAAAAAAAAAATTTTAAAAAATTTTGAAAAAAAAAAAAAAAAAAAATGAGACAAGAGAAATATCTATTATTGTTTGTTTATTTTATTTAATAAGACGTGGGGAAGGAAAATTTATAAGGAATTTTCAAGCGACAAGGATTTTAAGGAAAAAGGTTACAAATTGTCGAGGATCTACGAAATTCGAAAGCTTATCACCAATAGTTGAAGCCGAAGACCAAAGAAGATGAAGACAAGGAGCGGAATACGTTTCTTTTAGATTCCGTGAGAGTGGTGTTATCATAATTGGAAATCGGATGTGAAGGTAAGTAAGTAATCTTATCCTCGATTTAATGGTTGATTTCCTTTCTTAGAGATCGTTAGAAAAATGGTTTTTCAAAATGTTAAAAGATGTGGGTTTTTCAAAATTTTGGAAGTTATCCTTCCTACCATTCAACGTGTTACAGGAATTATCTCTTCATTACTACCTGCACACATGTGAGACCCATAAAAAAGCCGTCTTTTTGAGTGCAATTATCATAAAACCCTTCTTGGTGAGGCAGAAGTTGAGGCGAAATGCTTATTGATCGTTTCTCAAACACGTGTTCTCTCATTATGGTGTGGTTATTTCTCACTCAACATTTAAGAATGATAATATGTTCTTTAGTATTTCTAACTTCTTATTACTAGCATGCATAAACTCTATGTCCTCATAGCTCTTTGGATGCTTGGGACACTGGAACGCTTTTAAGTTGTGAGTTTTAGTTTGATTTGCTCGAGGACTAGCAAAGTCTAAGTGTGGGGGAATTTGATAGGTGTAGAATACACCTAATTTACTATCTAGTAGTTTATGCTTTCTTTGCTATTTTCTTGAAAATTATGTATTTTACGCGTGTTTTTGAGTTATTAGGTACTCTGGAGACGCACGGAGGAAAAGAAGAAGAAATCACCCAAATTGGGAAAAAAGGGCAAAATTGTCATTTCATAGGGCGAGCACTATCTGGAGCCCAGTAATGGTTAAGGGGCAACTATTTTGGAGGTATACTAAACGCAAACCAGCTACGGTTAAGGGGTTGTCATTTGGGGTACCCCTTATCATTTATTAGAAGGTGTAATTAGCAGTGGGTGTAATTATCATTGGGTGCAAATAGCGTCCCACTTTTATAACCCTAAAAATCAAGAGAAATCACCTCTCTTTTGTTTCTAATCTGGACGAAGAAAATACAAAGCTGCTTGTTTTGAAACCGAAGTGAAAGCAGATCGAAGGTGGAAGAAATCAGAGTTTTCTATGAATTCGAAATCAAGAATAAAGAAAGTTATAGAAGCTAGGGTTTCAGAACCATTAATGGCAAAGATCGAGGAATGGAGTAAATACAGGAGATGAACTGAGATTGGAATGAAGAATCAATGGGTTTTTGAGAGATAATTGAAGAACCTATTTGAAGTTGCAGTTGCTTGTCATGGGTTTCTGTGAATCGATTCAGAGCTGTTGAAGATTGAGGGTTGATTGAACTTTCTGAGTAGAATTGAAAGATGGGTTAGTTTCTATGGATCGAATTGGGTGTTGCTTTCGAGATTGGGTGTTCGATCTGTGAAAAAACAGGGAAGCGATGATGAGGTGGTGATTTTGCTAACATGGACTAATCGAAAAGCAGTTCAGAAGAAGAAATTGAACCCAGGGAGAGTTGTTGGTGCTGCTGTAGAGGATGAAATCAGATGATGTTGATGTGTTATGAATGGTGGTTCGTTACTGTGAAATATGGGTTGAATTACGCAGAAATTGAATGAATAGCTCAGCTGGTGAAGAGTGAATAAACTTAGATGTATGTTAGGTTGTCGCAGGAGAAGAAAATCGGCCTGAAATTGGCCTGGAAATGCTCAATAAACAGAGGAAACTCTGTTGAATTTTCTGCTCCGACAAGTTGACTCGCACCGGCCGATGACCGATCCATCCATATGACTCAGATGAGTAAGATCCAATTAGAACGAGTAAGACAGCTGAGTGAACTGACTGAAGCTGACTCTCTCTTCTCCTTGACCCGCTGACTAACAGTTGACTGACGGTTGACTTGTTTGACCGTTAGTCCTAACGATGGACTGACGGAATATTCCTTACCGGGGGAGAATTTTTAGGTGGCCGGCGGCGACATATTCTGGCCTATTTCCGGCCAAAAACCCAGTTTTACGGCGGGACAAAGTTGCAGAATTTTGTGAGGATTTCTCTTATGGGATGTGAAGAGTTGGACTTGGAATTGAATGAAGAATTTGGTTTGAATATGGAAAGAGAAGATGGGAGATTTGAGAAAGGTTTGGATTTGGAAATTGAAGTGCTAAAGGAAAGGGATTCTATTCCTTGGAAGATATGGAGATCATTGAAGCCTATAAATAGAGAAGTTCTCTACTTTTCTAGACACACTTCTACATTTCCACACTTACACATCTTTACACATCTTTTGCACACCTCTTTACACACACAACACTTTTCTTTTCTTTATTCTTTGTGTGAACTCCTTAGCATGAGTAGCTAATTTTATTGATTGAGGATGAATTCCTAGTTCTTAACATATGGTTTGAGTTTTGTTTCAATTCTACTTTGAAGTTTTTCATATGATTATCGTTTGTTTTTACTAATATTAAAGTTTATGATTGATTGATAGGTTTTTTAGAGTGCACGCTAAATTCATTTGTTAATTTAATCTAAAGCTAGTGAAAGTTAGGGAATACGTAATAGTTTATTGACTCTTTACACAAGTAGAAAACACGAGACCTTGCGGAGGGATTCCGTGGAGCAATTGTGTGTGAAAACAACGCTAGAAAGTGGACCAAGCGAACCGAGTCTAACTACTAGTATTAAACCTAAGTTCACAAATCTTAATGCATTCAGGGAATTACATCTTGTAAGAGAACCTCAAGGTGGTTCTTTTGAATAGAATCTGATAACTAAGCGGACTTGTTACTCGGTGAAATAAGGAATTTTGGGGTTAGCTAAACAAACCTGCTATCCTACGGTTGGTGATAATCTATGACTAATAACAAGTGGAAAGAACATAACTTTAATCATTGTTTTGCAGCGAAGAAGGATTCCTTGATCTATTCTCTCTTATTGAATTCAACTTACACTTTTAATTACTTTGTTTATTTCTTTTGCTTTTAAAATCTTGAACCAATACCCCCCTTTTGTGACATTATAAGACAACTATAATCTCTTTCTCCTCGTGGGATCGACCTTGACTACCATATATTACTCTTTAATTAGGTAGTAAAGTATTAATTAATTTGTTGTGGTTACGACACGCATATAAAGATTGGTTTATCAAGTCTTCGACTTTGGGTCGTAGCAACTCTGAGTTGTGGGTGAGATCATCTAAAGGAATGAAGTGCGTACAATCCTGTTGGGATTCAGAGATGTAAGAAGTGAAACTGCACCTTGATCAGTGTGAGATTGGTTAGGGATCGACTATATTCCAGTCTTTAGTTAACTTAGAGTAGTCTAGTGTTTGTAGCGGCTTAATATAGTGTGGTATTCAATTCTGGAATAGGTCCCAGGGTTTTTCTGCATTCGCAGTTTCCTCGTTAACAAAATTTCTGGTGTCTGTGTTATTTCTTTTCCGCATTATATTTGTTTATATAATTGAAATATCACAGGTTGTATGTAAGTTCAATCAATCGTGAATCCAACATTTGGTTGTTGATTAAATTGATTGACACTTGGATATTGGTCAGTTATTTCATATATTCAATCGGGCTCGCAAATTCCTATTTGTTTGATTGCGGATTGATTTAAGAAATTGAGATATAACTCTTGGATATACTTTTCTTAAAATTGAGTATGACTGTCTAGTTGATTCTCTTAAAAGTATATTGGATTTTGTCCATACAAATTGCTAATAGAAATATTAGGTGTGGCTATTAGACCCCCGCTTTTTCAATTGGTATCAGAGCAGGAAAACATGTTTAAGACCTTACAAGTCTGTGTTTGTAGCTATCTAACTCTATGGACAGAAGTATTATCTCTATAAACGTACCGCTAGTCTTCGATGACTCGAATTACTTATGGTGAAAAATTGTTATGCGTTCCTTTCTTCAAGCTCGTGATTTTGAATCATGGGTTTATGTTGTTAATGGCTATTTTCCTCCGGTTGTTATAGTAGGCAATGTGAACTGTTCCAAAGGATATTTGTGATTATGATACTATCGAGATTCTTGCTGCAAAGCAAAATTCTGACGGGTTGAATGCAATCATCCATGCCATTACCCAAGATCTTCAGCACCATGTGACTATGTGCACTCGGTCTAAAGATGCTTGGGATATCTTTGAAACTATATTTGAAGGGAATACCTGTGAAAAAGAAGCTAGGCTTTAAAACTTGAATTCTGATTGGGAAAACCTTCATATGCCAGATGAAGATTCATTTGATGAGTTTAATCACAAAGTGTCTGAAATTGTTAATGCATATTTTGCATTGAGTAAGACTATTCCTGAAAAGGACATTGTGTTGAAAATTATTAGATCGTTGCCAGCCAAATACGATTCTAAGAAACGTGCCATCATTGAAGGAAATAACCTTAATACTTTATCCAAAAATACTCTGGTTGGGAAGTTAAAGATCTTTGATCATGAGCATACATCCAAATCTGGAAAGGATATTGCTCTCAAAGCACAAAACTAAATTACTTGATAAAAGTAAAAGTGTTGACATCCCTTAAGATGATCCTTCTGAGACTGATTCATCAGATGAAGATCTTGACAAGACAGTTTAGAGATCTTCTTTTGAAGAGAAGTAAATGGTTCACCAGAGATAAACCTAAGTCATTAGTTAAACCTCATAATCGTGTTCCTCCTAAAAACAGGGATATTGACGATACTGATGACGAGGATATGCCACAGTGATTCAAGTGTAAAGGTTTTGGTCAGTTTGTAAATGAGTGTCCAAATCATAGAAAATACACTGGTGTTGATCGTGGTTTTTAACTAAGGGGTAAAGTCATAAAATACCTAGTCAGACAGTGACGTCACAGGACTTAAACGCATTTATTGAACCCTTTAATATATCCGCGAGAAAATTACCAGGGTACCATTTTTTTAATTAATTACTAATTAGGGTTTCGATGGGCCAAAACCCTAATTCCCACGCCACATATGCCAATGGAAAACCATGCTAGCCACACCTACCGTGCCAAGGCATGCCAACCATGCTAGTCGTACTCCTATGCCAATGGCAAACCATGCCAGCCACACCTACCGCGCCAAGGCATGCCAACCATGCTAGCCGCCCCCTGTGCCAATGGAAAGTTATGCCAGACACACCTACTGCGCCAAGGCATGCCAACCATGCTAGCCGCACCCCTGTGCCAATGGAAAACCATGCCATCCACACCCACCGCGCCAAGGCATGCCAACCATGCTAGCCGCACCCCTGTGCCAATGGCAAGCCGTTCCAGCCACACCTACTGTTCCAAAGCATTCCAACCATGCTAGCCGCACCCCTGTGCCAATGGAAAACCATGCAAGCCACACCCGCCGTACCCCTATGCCAATGAAAAATCGTGCCATCCACACCTACCATGCAAAGCCAAACCGTCCATGCCAAACCCTTGGCCCCATCATGACAATCCAAACCGCACCATGTTCCATTGGCCCCAACGTGCCATGCCAAACGCACCATGCCAATGGCATGCCACCCTAGCCGCGCCACCATGCTGGCCTCCCATATGCGGCTACCAAAACGAAGGCGTGCGATAATCAACGGTCGACATTCAATCACAGGAGCAAATCCTAGCCGTCCAATGTTACCAGACAACACATGGTAACCTTTGACCCAAAACCCTAGCTTGGTCACGATCCTAGCTTGGTCACGATCCTAACTTGGTCATGCCAAACCCTTGGCCCCACCATGATAATCCAAACCGTCCATGCCAAACCCTTGGCCCCACCATGACAAGCCTAACCGCACATCTCCTTGGCCCTATCCATGCTAGCCGCACCATGCTCCCATGGCATGCCAATCCCTTGGCCCTACCGTGCCATGAAAAATTCATTATGCCAATGGCATGCCAACCTAGCCGCGCCACCATGCTGGCCTTCCCTATGCGGCTACCAAAACGAAGGCGTGCGACAATCAACGGTCACCCTTCAATCACGGGAGAAAATCCTAGCCGTCCAAGGTTACCAGACAACACATGGTAACCTTTGTCCCGAAACCCTAGTTTGGCCACGCCAAACCGCGCCAAGGCATACCATGCCAACGACATGCCAACCTAGCCGCGCCCCCATGATGGCCTTCCCTATGCGGCTACCAAAATGAAGGCGTGCGACAATCAATGGTCTCCCTTCAATCCCATGAGAAAATCCTACCCGTCCAAGGTTACCAGACATCGCATGGTAACCTTTGTCCCAAAACCATAGTTTGGCCACGCCAAACCATGCCAATCCATGCCATGTCAACCTAGCCGCGCCACCATGCTGGCCTTCCCTATGCGGCTACCAAAAACGAAGGCGAGCGACAATCAACGGTCGCCCTTCAATCCCAGGAGCAAATCCTAGCCGTCCAAGGTTACCAGACAACGCATGGTAACCTTTGGCCCAAAACCCTAGTTTGGCCATGCCAAGGCATTCCATGCCAAAGACATGCCAACCTTTCCGCGCCACCATGCGGCTACCGAAAATAAAAGCGTGCGACGATCAACGGCTACCTTTCGTCTTAAGATGCAAAATATCGACCGTCAAAGGTCACCAAGCTAGCAAGTCTCCCGAACTCGACTTTCCAAGCAATAACAATATGCTACATGTTTTACACAAAAATATTCAAGACATCAACACATATCACAAACTGGGGGGTCCTCTTTGGGTATTGGTTTGGCAGTTTACAGCGTGCGGTGTACACTACGCCTGTCATAAGGAAGTGTCATAAGGATGAGGCGGTTAGTAAATACAGGGAGTTAATGGTGAAATGCTCTTTTTATGGAACATCAATTCCATGCGTTAACGGTTTTATGGAACATCGATCCCATGCGTTAACGGTTACCACCTCCTCTCATTTACTCACCCATTTTTCCATTCCTTAATGAGACCAGAGTACGTTTCACTTCGACTTGTATAAATATGTCTTACCTATTTCCACTGAACAACAAGTTCAGTCAGGGCATACAACACTCAGGAAACATTTGCTAGCTTTCCATTTGTTAGCTTCCCACTTTCTGATACAAGTCGTAGAAAACAACTACTCTTCCAGAAATTAACTATTCTGGTCTCATCACTTTCCTTGCTTCCCTCCCCAAAACCAACCCATTCTCCTTCACTTTGTGACCGAGGCAAGTCTGGAACGGCCATTTCTTGGTTTATGTCGGACTTGTACATATTGATCTCTCGAATCTAAAGTACTCCCTAATAGTACATTGTTTAGGCTTTAAATTCGTTTCTCACCCATGCACCCAAAATTACCGAAATCAGCAGAAACCATTTTAACCCTCAAACAATTGGCGACCACAGTGGGAGATTGATCTTTCAGTTACAATGTCAATTTTCGACCATGGATCTCATGCTTCGACCTATACATCAAGATGGTAGAATCCGACGATCCGCTCAGGGATCGACGACTCAGTTACCAGATGACCCGATTATCAGTCTTGACATAGCAAGGGACGACTGGGGACTTCCCAGAGGTTAAAAGAAAACGATCCGCTCAAGGATCGACGACTCTTATCAAGTGACTCAGGGATGACTGGGGATTTTCCACATTCTCGTTTTCGTTAGCAGATCCAAAAATCCGAGTAAGTCTTTCCTAGATAAAATACATTGGTTTACTACTTCAAGTTTTCACGGGAATGATAAAACCGAAAGCCATGTTATGTTTCATCCCATGTTATCTACCAGACGCGCGGTTCTATGGTTTTCCTAGGATGCCAGCAACACTTTCAATCATAACCAAGACAACATCATTTCCAAAAAAAATTCATTCCTCAACGATTCATTCCAAAAGAATAATCCAAAACCGTCAATATAACATTTATCTATCAACCCAAGAAATCAAAACCATGAACTAGGCGTTTCATTTGCCTTTCAAAAAAAAAACCTAAGAATAAGAAGTTCAAAAGACAGAAATGTATTCAAGGAAAGTTTTCCAATAACGGCTTGCTCCTCTTAGAAAAGGCGTCCCTCGTGCTCTGGAGAGCCACCCTTTTAACTTCAGCTACCTGCACAATTTTTTGAATTCTGCTTCGTGCTTCTTCACCATGTCTGCGGAAGGACCTTCCACTGTTTCGACCAGCAACTTTTCAACCTCAGAGAAACCTTCAACGAACCAATGAACATTGAATTCTAAGTCTACACACATGTCACAATGGAACCTCCAGCTCGATATTACATCCTCAGAAACCGTATGACCAGTCACGCTGCACATGTCATCAATCGAAGACAAAGCTTCCTCCACCCGCTTAACCAGCGCAAATCGACTAGTAATTTTCTTGGTTGTGGATATATGTCCGTAGCTTTCCCATATTTTGTGTATAGCACAGCATGTTTGGCTGGCACGCTGAATCCCCCGATCAACACATGACCCGGATAAGGGACTAGGTACGAAGGATTGAAAATGGCGCCCGCAACTGAATCAACAACCGGAAAGAGACCCCTAACTACAATTGCGCCAGCAGTCCCTGGAGTACTCTCCACCACTTGAGACATGGCCATGTCTTCAGGATGATGAACTTCAATGTCCAAGTCACTAGCCGGCATATTTACCGCAATTAGAGGTATGGCTACGCCTTCACTCGGACGGGTTTCTACTTCAAAGCTATCTTCGGGAACGGTTTCCTCCTAGAATATCTAGACTTGGTTTTTGCTTTAAAAAAAAGGAAGAAAGAGATGAAGAGGAAAGAAAGAAAGAAAGTGGAAAGCTCATCGATTCACTTACGGACTCGCTGGAGGAAGATTCAACGCTGCTACCAGAACAACTATCCTCCCCGTCACTATACTCTGAAATCTCTTCCTTCTCGGATTCCCCTTCACCATGGGTAGGCTCAGCATCGCCGCTTTCCGTCTCAAGAGATGTTGTCTTCTGACCACGTGCAAGTGTTGTGAAGGCGTTCACACTACTAATACCCTGGGCAAGGCACAAGAACAAATGCTCAGGGATGAGACAAAGACATACGTAATCCGACTAAATAAGGAAGAAGATTATACGTACTCGCATATTGGAAGAACTAAAAGTCGGAAGAGCCGTCGGACCCGACTGGAAACCACCAGCACGGCTTTTAAATCTTCGTTCCTTTTGTAGTTACAGGAAATCCTACACTACACCCCTCACAAGAATTCATAAGAATCAACACATATTTGAAGATTAAGAACAACACTTATATTGATTAATTCTCAGAAATATTACAAGAAATTGAAGAAATCAAGAATACAACTACTCTCTTAAACTTTCTCTCTCCTCAAAGCTTTCTCAACACTCTCAAAATTTATCTCCCTTTTCCCCTACACTCGTTCAACTCTTTATATAGGAAATTACATAGTGGATGACAGCTAAGTTATCCTTTAATTTTGGATCTGACTCGCGATATTCTCGAAAGAGTTATAATGCCAATTTTTGCAAACGTTCTCATTATCGCAGAATCGTCACAAACTTCTCATGTTTCTACTATCGTTATCTGTTACGCCATTCTTTAAACCATCCTGCGACACTCGCAAGGTGTAGTTAACCATACTTCGCAAATGCGTCCTTCTTGCGATATTCTGATCCTACATCTTTCCTCTTATCATGTCTTCTCTGCGAAGAAGAGAATGTCATGAGAAATTAGTTTTCAAGGTGCCGCAACTGTTCACCTTTTCATATTCTCTGTACTAACACGATTCTTCATTTCTTCGCCACATTCACTAAAATATCCATTCTTCCATTCTGCTTCTGACACGTCCTTTTCAACCGCTACGTTCCAACCGTTCACGTCTAATCTTCGCTTTAAATGCGTTTATCTTTTCGAGTATTTTTCTCTCTATATATCCCCTTTTCATTCTTCTTTATTCTTCTTTTTTTACCTCCTTTCTTATTTTCTCTGCAACTTTTCTCTGCAACTTTCTTCGTTGTTCTTCCGTAAATTCCGCTCCTGCTACTGTAACTTTTATCCTTTCAAACTCTTACTTTCTTCTTCATTTCCATACTAAAAAATGGCTCCAGCCGATCGCAAGAACGAGATTGACTTCGAAAAGATGCAGAAGAAGCTTAAAGATAAAGGTTTTACTCTATATCGTATTCCTGGTCAAATCTTTAAGTCCGAGCTCACTGCCAAGTTATTTTCTAATCATCCCTAAAATCAAGAGAAAATTGTAGTCTCGCTAGGCCTACTTGAAGATGGTCTTCTTATTCCCCTCTATAATCCTGAACTCCCATTGTTTTATGAAATTCTTTCTCATGAGAAATTTTCGCGAGCTGTATATCAACTAAGTGGAGACTACATTCGTCATTTACTCGAGTTCGTCAACCGTGGTGCTGGCAAGGGGTCTCTCTATACTGATGAAGCTAAAATTCCAAAATTCAAAGATGTTGCGATTGTTCCTGCGAACTACACTGTTGATAACTTCTTCACGAATTATGAAATAATCCCTATGAAGAAAGACAACACTTGTTGGGGTGTTCGCTTACACAAGAGAACAAATATTGCTGCTGATCAATTACTCATGCAAGACATTTACTGGCATCCTGGCGATAATTCTTCCCCACGTTATTCTAATGATAACAAATGGTGTGTCTTCCCTTTAATTATAGAGGGTCCATACATTTTTGGTTTTCATGTCTCACCTGCGAATGTCGCAGAATACCATCCACGGGTATTCAAATGGACTGAAAGGGATGATGAGGTATAATTCCACCTTTTGATTAAATCCTTACTACTATTTTTCTTACATATATTTTCATTACTCATCCCAATATTTTTTATGTCTGCAAAACTTCCAGATTAAGAGGCTAAAAGCGAACTACCAGAAGTTTAGGTAGCCTAGCACTTGATCAGCTTTTCAATCAATCACAGATGAAGTAAGAAATATTCTTTTAAGACTCTTAACAATATATTTTTGCCTCTATTTCTTATCTTTATCTGTGTTTGAAGGCTATTTATGAGATAGAAGAACCCTCCAGAACTGCGAAGAGTAAGGGTAAAGGCAAAGGCAAAGGTGCTGCTCGCAAGGAAAATACTGTTGCTCCTCCTTTAAAGAAGCGGAAAGTTCAATCTCCTTCTCCCTCTACTCCTCAAGATTGTGAGAGTTCCAGTGACAATGATGATGATGATGATGATGATGATGATGATGATGATGATAATGTTAGTGACAATAATGATATTTCTTCCGTAAAAGAATCTACACAACCTGAATCTTCTATGGCTCATTTATCTGGCATTTTTATCAATACTATGCATACAATTGGTGATACTCCTCTGTCCGATGCTTGCAAGTCAATCACTTCTATTTGTGATGCCCCTATCCTAAAGGACAATGAATCTCTTCGCGGGGTCTCAAGATCTATATCTCCAAAAAATTTGCATTCTCTCAATAGCTTTGTAAGTTTTCATACTTTTACCTTTCTTCACTTCATTTTTGTCTTAAATTCAAAATTAATTCCTTAGAAATTCGCTGCACTATTTCGCAGGCTGGGAAAGCTTCCTTTGCAGTTGTCTCAGATTTGGAGAAAAGGCGTGCAGTTCTCGCAAAGAAAAACTCTAATCTTCGCAAAGACAATGAAGAATTAAAGTCTGAATCTCTTACTTTTCGCAAATAAAATGAAGAATTAAAATCTGATTCTATTAATCTTCGCGAGCAGTTAGAATCTGGATCTGTTGGCCATCATGAGAAGATCAAACGATTAGAAACTGAACTCTCTTCTTCGCAAGATAAGGTTGCTAGTCTCCAACTGTGAATGATCAACTTTATGGTAAGAAATTTTTCTCTTTTTCTTTTATCACTGTATTCCTTTGTGTTTTCTTATTTAGTTAGTCCTCTTCGCAGATATTTACGGCCTCTCTGATGAAGCTGTGTTCCTTCGTTCTTTTTCAAATCCAATAGATGATGATACTCTCCTCAATCGCCTTAATGATTCTTTGAGCAATTTTTTAAATGATAAAATTAAATCTCTTTCCATAGATGAACTTAGATCCAAAATTCACTAATTAAAAATCGAGCATAGATTCAACTTGGGTTTAACCAATAAATTTAAACACCTTTATATTGATTCAAAAGAGGAAACTAATAGATTAAGAAGCAAAAATAGTGATCTTATTGACGATAGAGACCTTATTGCTAAAAATGGTGCTCAAGCTTTAGCAGATTTCCATAAAACTCTTCTCAATATTCAAGTTGAAAGAGATAAACTTATCTTCTAAAATAGAGATCTTCTTGAGAGGGGGAATCAAATTCGCTCCTGCCTTATTTTTAGCAATGATGACGAATTTGCTTGGGCTGCAAAAATTCTTGACAATGCCAGAAACAATTTAGGTGTAGATGTTAGTCTTCAAGATGATCGTTCTGCCCTGATTAAGGATATGATCTTGCAAAGAGAAGGTTGTTATTCTTATTTTTCCACTAATCCATTTTGTCGATGTATCTTCACTATTTTATTAATATGTTGTCATCTGTTCGCATTATCTGAAGAAAACGTTTTCCAAAGAGTTAAAGAGTTGGAAGAAGAAAAGGGAAATCTCGCAAGACTTCTTTCTTCTCGCAACGAGAAATTTTCCAAATTCAAGAAGCAACTTCAGATTTCTCTGGCGAATTTCAGCAATGTTCTTGTTGGTGTTCGCAATGATTCTATTAATATGGTCTGCGATGATCATAAAATTCCTCATTATACTTACCCTTATCTCGCGAATGAAATTCCAAAGAATATTCCTGACCTTGTCATCTCTGATAGCGAAGCTGAAGAGTCTGAAGAAGATGAAGATGAAATTGAAGAAGAAGAAAAATATGGTGAAGACAATGATGGATCTAAATAGTTTTGTCTTCCCTTTTAATCCTTTTGTAATATTTGTACACTTATCCCTTTCTCCTTGTAAAATATTGTTGCGAATTTCTCCAGCTTCTAATGTTATTTGGTGTATAGATCTGCATACATTAGAAAATAATTCCTTTTGTAATATGGTTAATCAAAAAGATGAATAATCAATATGCTTACTAATTTTTTAATTATCTGCGTAAATCTATCATATAAAGATGAATAATAATTTTATCATTCTGTTCATTCCCATACTTGCTTCTGTTATTCATCTGCAGTATAAAAGATTGAGATGATTAGTTACGAATAAGATATGTTTGTAAGTTTTTGCCTCAGTATCTGCGTAAATATCGCAAGTCATATTTGCTTACTCTCATGATCTCTGCGTGAATATCGCAGTCATTCATTCTTGATATCTTGTGGTCTTATTTAGCCACATTTTTTTTGGCGACAAAATCGCAGGACATCTTTACACTCGCATGTGAAGACCCATTGATCTTGACTTATCCTTATTCTGTCAATTTGTTGCTACAATATGATAGGCCTAAGTTTTCTTGCAAGAACAAAGCCCCATGACATATCCGTCTTGCGATGAAATCGCAGGACGTCTTTACACTTTCATGTAAAAACCCATTGATCTCATCTTATCATTTTCTCTTGGCTTTTTGCCTATGTATGATTGTTGCACAAATATGACAAGCCTAAATATTCTTTCGAATATAAAGCCTCATGACATTTGCATCTTAAGACATTTATCATCTCCCTAATGGAGGGTGCCGCCCTTATCTTCCCCATGGTTTCCCCTTCAAGGAGGTGTACATCATTCATACAAGACTAGATCCTCCCATCTGGTCCTGACAACAACCAGCTATTTTCGCAGCCTCTTATCATTTTTGCATATATGGCTTATAGTTACGAGACTGCACCCTAAGTGGGGTTTTCTTTGGGATGAGTGCATCATAGCCAAGACTTTCCAAGAATGTCCAGGGTAGTTTCATACGCCCCGAGCACCCTTGGCTCAACCGTGTACCTCGGCGCCTTGGTCATACTTTGCACTCCTTAGAAGAGACCTTCGGTCGTCCAACTTTTAATATATATATAGTTGGAAATCCAAAGTATCTCTCCTGGATAGGTTTTCTTTAACCCCAACATCTTCATGACTCAGGTTCCAGCGGCGGTATAACCTTATCCCCGAGTCATGCATACAGATACCCCCTTATATGACGTACTTTAGGTCTTACATTTGCGTCTTGCAAATTTTTTGTTCGCAAACTAGGGTGTACGCCATAAAGGTTCGTCCCATTCTAATGTCTCTGCGAAATTTTATTCGCGTTTCTTCTGTCTTTGATTTTCTCTTTTTGCATTTCAGCTCTTGTATAATATTTCAATATCATCTTTTTCATTGAATCGAAACATATTTTTGTAAAATTCTCTTCAACAAATTATTTATACATTTCTCATACTTCACGATCTAAAATTTTTACCTTTTCTACTAACTATTTTTTGCTTCTGCTTTTTTTGTTGCGCTTTGCTACGTTTTCTCCATCTGCGAGACGTTCACCATCTATTGGTTTCAGCATATGTTGACTTTGCAGCATTCCTTCTTCTCGCCGTTCTACTGTATCCACCATCAACCTTTCACTTCTTTGCTTTTGTTTGATGTTATGTTTCCAGTTTCTGTTCTTCGCAGCCCTTTCCTCACAAGATTCCATATCAATTTCATAATACTTTTTTCCTTCAACCCAATCTCCGTTGATGACTCCAACACCGCTGGGATGTGGAAATTTAATGCACTGGTGGTAAGTCAACGCTACACCTGGAAACCCATGCAGCCAAGGTCAGCCAATCAAAGCATTGTAAGGAGATTCAACATCGACAACACATAATTGAATCTTAGAAGATATTCCCTTCAATGGAATTCACATTGAAATTTCCCATTTGGGCTTGTTGGAAGTACCATTGAAACCATAGATATTATAAGTCGATGGTATTAGATCCTCATCTCTTCCTCCCATGGTTTTGTAAGTATGATAAAATAAGATATCCACTGAGCTTACAATGTCAATTAGAACTATGTTAATGGCCCAAGAATCTTCAGCTTCATCATCCTCATTTTCTTCATCTTCTTCTTCTATCTGTTTTGGGTTTATTTCTAACCTTACCACTAGTGGGTTGTCATGCATCTCGCCAGGCTCAGGTACTTCTTGTGCAGTGAAATAAATGGTCTACTTTTGCCACTCTTCTAATGGCGACGCTTTTGCAATATTCATTATCTCTCTTCCATCTGCATCTCTCGCAAAGACTCTGCTTAAAATATTATCGTGGAAGTCTTCTATAGTCTTGTATGAATGTATGATGGAGTTACATGATAGATTCTTTGCTTTTGCTCCAAATTCCATCACAAATGTTTTTCCTCCTTTTGTTGTATTCACTCTGCAAATTTCTGGAGCTGGGGGTAGTTGCTGAGACTGTGGGTGATATCTTAGAAAATGGTTTAATTTTCCCTGGTCTATCATCCTCAAAATGATTCTTTTTACATTCCTGCAGTTGTTTGTTGTGTGACCATGAAAATGATGGTAAGAACAAAATTCTAGACTTCGATTATTTGGATGTGGTTCTTTCCCATATTTCAGGGTACGGGTATGTCCTCCATCAAAATTATAGCCTCCCAAATTTTCTCTATGCTAGCATTTAGAGGTGGCATCTTAATTTCTTACCATATTATCTTCTGACTTCCTTGCCCTCTATAATAATTTTGCCTTTGTCCACCATAAGTCTCTTGCGGTTGATCAAGACTCTGAATTATATTATTTCCACTTCTACTAAAAAAATTTCTTTCCCTTTCGAATTCTTCTTGATATCTACTTCCCATAGCTACTAATTTCTGTTGACCACCATCTATACTCTTTTCTTGCTTCACCTGCGAAGTGATCGCTACTGTATTTATTAACCTAGGAAGTAAACTTGCGTTTGCTGCACCTGAACTGGTGTTCGCAATGGGATATGACTCCATCTCGTTTTGTTTCTCCTCCAATGCAATGTATTCTTCTTGTAACTCTCGCAGCTCCGTCATGGTGATTGTATTTTTGATTCTGAAAATTTGTATGTACAACAAATTGGTTGCGAACATAGCATTAATGAAAGATAAAATGAGGTATCTCTCATCCCCTCTTCCTGCCATTTCACTACACATTGTCTTCCATCTTATGGTTAGATGTTTCAAACTCTCGCCAACCCTCTGTTTTAACCCAAATACATCTTCAATGCTAGGTCGCGAAGAATTGTTACTCATATATGCTCCCAAAAATGTAGTTTGAAAATGATTGAAAGAAGTTATAGTGTTCTTAGGTAAACCTTCGAACCATTTTAGCGCTTATTTTGTTAAGCTGGATGCGAAGTATTTGCATAATACATCATCATGGTTTTCCCATCGTAGCATACACCTAACATAAGCTTTGACATGTTGAATAGCAAAAGTAGTTCCATCAAAGAACTGGTTAAAGTTGGCAAATTGCACTTTGGGGGAATTCCTCCTAATTGTACTTCTTGGGTGAATGGAGTTTTCACAGCTTCTTCAATGGCCTCATCAAGTTGCCTTCTTCCTCCCTCTCTTCTGTTGTTTAACATTCCCCTCATTTCTACTAACTCTCTCAAGATCTGCTCATTCCCAGCTGAATTTTGCTCCATTGGTCTTTTCAGTGCATCTTCCCTTCTTCTGCGCTCATGTATTTCTTGCCTTGCAAGATTTTGTGTTTCTTCTTCAGTATCTTCATTCTGCCTTCTTCCGCTATTTTCTTCTTCACCTCCTTCATGAATTCGCAAATGATTATTCCTTTAATTTTCTATTATGCTATTTTCTTCATTTCTCATCGTTTCTCTTCGCTGTCTTTTTATTCTTCTTTGTATTATATCATATTCCTCATTGATATTATCATTTTTGCGATTTCTTGCGGGTCTCATTTCTCGATTGTCATGATTGTTATGACGTATTGCTTCTTGAAACTCTTGTTCTTCCACTTATGCTCTCAATGTTTCTCTCTCGCAAGCTAGACGTGCTTGTTCAACAAAATGTCTCTTAATTTCATCCTCAATTATTCTTCGGTTTCTTTGAATTTCTAGCTCATGTAATATTATCCTACCTTCTTCTCGATTCTCTTCACCGTCTTGGTTATTTCCACCTCCTTGATTTCTATTATCATGTCTATCATCCACAGTTTCACCACGCGGAATGTAGCGATCATTAATCATCTCTTCTTCTCCACAACGCTGCTCTTCATTTGGAATTTGCATTTCCTCTCGAATATTTTCACCAGTATTTCTCACAGGGGAATTTCTCCTTGCTTCTTCTCTAAATGATCTTGAACTTGATCTTGCAGTACTTCTCGATCTCCTACTTTGTAATCTCAAATTCTCCATTCTTAACTCGTGATTTTGTCTTGTTAAATTTGCGCGTTCTTCCGCCTCCAATCTCCTTTTCTCTTGTATTCTTTTTATTAAAGCCTCTACTGCTTCATTTTCGTCATCTCCACGAATTAATCCTTTAACCGCCTCTTGATCTCTTCTCTCTCGCCTTCCATTTCTTAATTTTCAGTTTTCTGCTTCTTCCATTGAATCTGATCGCCAAGTATGCATGCTTACTCTATCATAATCCATAGTTGTATCGGTATTTGCTGATTTGGCTGTTGAACTTGATTTTCTCCATTATTCCTTGTTCTATTGCTCCTTGTTCTTAATCTTGAAGATTCTCCTATTTCATTTGTTTCTTCTCCGGCAAGTCTTCTACTCCTCCTTACGGTTGTTGGTTGTTCTGATGTATTTCTTCTTCTAGCCATTTCTTCAATTTTGACGTACTACTGTAAATCAGGTAAAAATCTTCTCCAATTTTCTTCAAATTCTTACAAATCACAACCAAAAATCTTTGAATTTGTTCATTCAATCCCTGTTTCTAGCGCTATTATGAAGTTGAAGGAAATCCTACACTACACCCCTCACAAGAATTCATAAGAATCAACACATATTTGAAGATTAAGAACAACATTTTTATTGATTAATTATCAGAAATATTACAAGAAATGGAAGAAATCAAGAATAAAACTACTCTCTTAAACTTTCTCTCTCCTCAAACCTTTCTCAACACTCTCAAAATTTATCTCCCTTTTCCCATACACTCATTCAACTCTTTATATAGGAAATTACATAGTGGATGACAACTAAGTTATCCTTTAATTTCAGATATGACTCGCGATATTCTCGCAAGAGTTATAATGCCAGTTTTTGCAAACGTTCTCATTATCGCAGAATCGTCACACACTTTTCATGTTTCTACTATCGTAATGTTACGTTATTCTTTAAACCATCCTGCGACACTCGCAAGGTGTAGTTAACCATACTTCGCAAATGCGTCCTTCTTGCGATATTCTAATCCTACACCTTCACTTGGGGACTATCTGCATTCGGGCTAACGGGTTTTCGCCTGTGATCCCTCAGCAGTGGATGTTCCACTAAAACCGCAGGAGAAGGCTTACCGCGACGGTTTTCTACCACATCATTCACGAATCCATGGATAACGAGAAACTCATCCTGCCAAAATGTGTTATATTTGGAGGTTGTCGATGGATTTCGTTCCGCGGGCAGAAAAGGCAGACTTTTACCCGACATAAGAGCACTAGCATTGAGAATAGTTGACAACATGACTTTTGGAACAACCGGCTGACGAACGAGTGGGACCCCTTGGTCAAAACCCATGTACTGAGCCGCTCTATCAATGTTGTAAGAGATTGATTTGCAAGATCCTCGAAAGAAAGACGGCACATGACCGGGCGTGCAGCTTCGCATGAACACCATTTCTCCAACACTCTGACCCTCTTTATCGGAAGACGAAGACATGTTCGGAACATGAGAAAAGGTACTGATCTAAGTTATGAATGAATGCATCGGAGCCCATGGACAAAAATTAACCGTGTACGAGTTGTTAAGAAATCCAACCAGGTTCGAACCAATCTTTGGGCGCTTGTTCGACCAGCGCAGTATCCTAGAGCCACCCCAAGTCTCGGGAAGTACAACCAATGGTTTCGAGGCATACTTATCGAAGTGCTCCCACATCCACACATGGAGAAAGGCGGCATGAATATATGAATCCACTTTCATATAGCCGTTTGAAGCACGCATATCCAATACCAGCTGATCCAAGTGTGCGTATAGAGAACCAATAAACAAACAACCAATAGGGATAACGACACCATTTGCTAGTTTTATGACGAACTTGATAATTTATTGTCTTATCTCCTTCTTACCCGAGACGTCGTAAAAAATATCTCTGGATAACCAAAGAGCCAAGAACGCTACGACATGAAGCATACTATTATTCTGATTCGACTCCAACTCATCAGGAAACCACTGAGACACCCACCAGTCATAAAAACATCTCGTCTCGTCTTCTTTCCGAACGAATCCTTTTGATTTCGCAACCATGGTGGCGTGCATTTCTTCTTCGTCTACAGACAATCTAACATCGAGGTTTCCAATTATAGGAAGGTTCAGTAATACAACCACGCTCTCCAAGGAGATAGTCCATCCCACCTGCATACGGCCGTGTGGGTGTCCGAACACCATCTGGAAACAAAAGCAACCAATCCTGGAATATCTTTCCTAATTTGAAGCACTCAACGATCTGTGCCTTGGTCAAATTGGTTTTTACATGCTACTGGATCATCATGAATCACATCCATTATCTCGAAGGGACGCAACGGACTCACAGAGATATTAAAGTCGATAGGAGAGGCATGATATGCTTTACTCTGAAGGCAAAACCTCACTACGCCTCCTGGCCGAACCGACCACTCTTCTCCCTCACTTTCTGAACCGGTCAGAAGAATCGACACGTACTTGGGATGGTTTTTCCTAATCATGGCCGATGTTGTAAAGAATTCATCATCTACAAAGACCTTGGAATTTCCAACGTCTTTCGGTACAGCAGAACTTTTCTCAAGTGACATCATAATGAAGATTCTCTCACACTAGTTCCACCTTCCAAACAACTATAATGGAACAATACGAAGAGAAATTATTACGAAAAGTGCATGGAAATTATTTTGTCAGATAAAAGAGATTCACCCAAGATGCAAGCCAGTTTGTTTCGAGGTCATAATATGTATACATGAAAAAAAAAATGGGATTGACGTGCCCTGCATCACTACCTCATGCCAAGGTCGTACCTTGCAGCAAAAAACTCGTGCCCAACCAGGAGGCGCGCCCCACTATGGGAACTGTGCACACAACCACACCAAGACAAGGAGTAAACCCTATGGACAAGGTTTTCATGGGAAGGGAATGACAGTTACTATCTCATGCTTACTTTGCACATTAATTTGAGGCGGTCAACATTTCTACGACATTCAAAATACTACTACAAGCTCGTGCAAAAACATACCTACGGTTAGGATTCACACCAACACGGAAGGACAACATTTTATACAAGGTCATGAAAAAGTACTCCTACAGCTAGGGTTTGCACCAACACAAGAAAGCAAAAGGAAGCAAGTTAAAGAGGAAGTGATGGAAGACATACCTAGTCCGCTCGTCCGCTTCACCGTAACCATACAACCAGAGAAAAAAAAAAAGGAGGTATGAAGTAAAGGGAGAGGCCGTCCCCCCTTTTATAGGCATGATAACTTGGGAGTTTGAATAAAAAAATGACTTCCTATTTGAGCCTAGTAAGGAAAAGAAGCAACTGGGCCCGTGAAGAAAAATCACCAAGCCATCTGCGCCATGTCTTAGCCCCACCACACTGAACCGTCCATGCGCGCCTCATAAAACTACGCCTTTCCATGGCCGTACCATGCCAAGCCGTACGCTCCATTGCCGCGGCCCCTATCACGCCAAGACGTCCATGCCATGACTTGCCGCGCCAGCACCAACATCATGATGTTTCCTAACCCTGTCAAGATGATGAGTAGACAAACCGAACTAACGATTTCTCACCTCACCACTTCACGGTCAACACCACAAAGAGAATCTACGCAAAGCTTCCAAACACAAGGATCACAGATTCTCCCTGCTTCCCAAAAAAGGTTAGACAGATCTTCATGACCATTGATAAGCACAAATGTGCTACATTTTATACCCATATTTATATTAGTTAGGACTCAATATTTTGGCTACTGACACTATTTTAGTGCTTTTGTAGAAAGTTCAATCAAGTTCGATCACCGAAAGATAAACAACTAAAAATGGCATTTGGGGCCAAAATGTGACAGAGTTTAATTAAATTGGGTTTCGGTTTGTCATGTCAGTTGCTTAGATACATCACTTCACGGCCCAAAGACAAAGTCAGTATAGTGGGATAGAGTTCTTTTGTTTGACTATTTGCCAAACAGTTGATAAACTAAGAGTTAGAAAAGAAGTTGAGGACGTGTCAAGTTTCGTGCCATTTCTTGACAAATAAGAACATCCAACACAATAGTTTCATATTCATTCTATCAATCAGTGGAGCTGTTGGTTTTTCCGGTGGTGAAGATTAAGAGACAGTTACTGGCACAAAATTCGCTAATTGCGCACATGTTTCATATGTAGCAAAGCTAGGTGATAATTGGATGGATACGTCTTGGCCGATTAGAATCGAAGTGGCAGTACGAGCAATGTTTAAAGACAAGAATGTTAGGTGATGAAAATCACTAATGAACTATAGTTTCCAGTGAGTTTGTGTAGTGGTTGCGAGATTTGAACGAAGATAGGTTACGGCTGGAATCAGTGCAAGACAACTGCAACATGAAGAAGAGGAATACTCATTGATACACAGTAACACCACCAGCTCATGAATATGAAGTTCTATCCATGAGTTTGATGGGTATCAGCTTCCGGTACTGGTGATGGGTTTCGATTGTGAAGAAAATTTGCAGTCAGTTGTGGCTGTATTCAGATCGTAGAAAAGAAAGTGCTCTGACCGAGTTTTAGACGGACAAAAGAGGAGGAAGAGTTTTCTATGTTGGATGAGATTAATGAGTTGTTGCTGCCAGTCGAGAATAATTTGTAGTCAGTGGAGTTGGGGTTATTAATGTGGACATAAAATGGTTTCGAACTGTAATTGGTATTGGTTTCTAGTAATCGACTAGTGTTGTTGTAGTGGTTGGAAGTGAATGGGATGCAGCCAACTGAAGAAGCTCTGAGATGGAGATGATATAATTATTAACAACCCATGGTGATGATTTAGTGGCGAGTTATTTTCTGCTTTGAAACGAGTGAGGTAGTAGCCGAGACAGATAAAACTGTTGGGTTTCCGGTATCGATTATTGATTTGATCTAACCGGTGATGCTATGGGAAATCGATATAGGGTTTGTGTGTTCTGAAACGATCGTGTTAAATGATCTCGGAAATATGTTGGCTTTTGTACAGTGACTTCAATGGCAATTCAGAGTAGACGGACAGAAGCTGGTGTTGTTTACATGTCAAGAAGCATCAGATAGAGAAGGGTATGTGTGTTTGGAAACGAGATTTAGATGGTCCGAGAAGAGGAGCTGTTGCTGGTCGGATTTTGGAAGAGCTTGGACTTGGACTCGGCCTTGCCACTTTGCTAGGTCTTAGTTGGACTGCTTCGCATCACTTATATAAACGAAGAGAGAAAGAAAGAAGGGGGAGGCGCGACTGAGATTTCTGAGGAGGCCGGCTGGAGGCGAAAACAGCCGCAAGGAAAAGAAGAACAGAGAAGTGCACATCCTTGGTGGTTACTTGGAGTTATAAAACAATCGAGAGGAAGGCGAAAACTTGACAGTTTAATCTTTCTAATCTTTTGTTCATTATTTTATGGATTTTAGTAAATCCATAGCCATGTCTTGCTAGAGATTTTTGTGGCTAGGGTTTATGGTTGAAACCACTTTGGGTATTAGGATAATTTCAATTGATTATACAGCATGAGACTATTATGATTTGGATTAATTAATTTTTGATTAATGTTTATTGATTGATCGAAAATATAAGTTGTTGCTTCACCGGTTTTAAAAACCTATGTGCTCGTAAATGATAGTTTTACAAATTTATATGTCTTATTATTTGATGATCCATGCTTCGTTAATAACTTTGATGGGTTATGCTTAGAAAAGCCATATAAAATTTGTGAACCTATATTTAGTTTCGTATAACTTTCTCGTTGATGCAATTTGATGGTTCATGCTTGCATTTAGTCTTTTGATGTGCCATGCTTAGGGTATACCAGTGATATTTGTGACTCTAATATTTATAATAGGTGATGTCAATAGAACGAACAATAAACATATATTCATAATTATGTTTCATTTCAGTAATTAAACAGAAGTAGTGGTGGATACTATAAACCCTGGTTACCGACCTTTCCATTGAATTCATTCGGTTCGATTAGTTTTATTTATTTTCTTTGTTTTTATAATTCAAAAAATATCAAAAATCATCATTTATTGGTTAGTCGATTAGAGACATTGATTACAGTATTTCCACCGCTCTTCGTGGGAACGACCCATACTTGCATCTGTCTACTAGTTAGACACCGTGCGATTGCGGTATAATATATAGGCAATCCCGAAAGCCTATAAATTCTTGGCGCCGTTGCCGGGGAGCGGCTGAGGAATATTTTAATTAGTATTTTTGATTTTGTAAACAGTTAGGTTTTTATTTTATTTATTTTTATTTTTATTTTTGTACAATATTTTTTATTTTAGGATTTCTTTTTTCCTTTTGACTTGTTTTATGCTTTAGAATTTTATTTCAGGTACCTTTTTGAGGATGATGACTTCTTCCGAGGAGACGTCATCTAAGATGACATTGGCAGAATATCAGCGTAGAAGTTCAAATCATCAGGCAACCTCATCAGAGATGACGCTTGGTGAATACATGCATAGGCAACGGTATGGAGTTTCTGATCCACATGTGGTAAGTGAAGAATCGCCTCTAATGATATATGAGAAGTATTATAAATACACACCACTTAGCTTGGAACAAAGATTGAGAATTCAGGAATGCAAAAAATTATATGATGATGATGATGATCAGTCTTGTAGTGACTCCCTGGTTGAGACAAAATTTATAGATGACCATGTGTATGATTGTGTAGATGATTTGTCTAATTTATTAGAAGAATCTATCTCACAAGATATTTCACCCGACTTAGAGGTTGTTTCTAGACCCCTAGACTTCCGAAAGTTACCTAATTTAGGGTTAGAATTATGTGCTTCAAAAAATTTGTTGGATTATTTTGCATCCAAATACCCAGAGGACGTCCCTGTTTCTGATACCGTGCATGAGCCAATTGACAATTTCTCAGTCCCAATAGTATCCCCATATTATGTTCTTTATGCACTTCCTTGTGAAGTAAACACCAGATTTAGGGGTAACTTTTTCTTTTTGATAGTTTCAGTGTCTCCGCGTTGTCATGACATATGTGTGAAGCTGTCATTTGTGAATATAATATTTTGGGTTGATCCCCAAATTTTCAGGTTATTAGTTCATGTGGATCTTTTATGTACAGTCCAGTAGGTATATTTGTTTGTTTATTTATTTATTTATTTTTGTTTATTTTACTTTTTTTTTTATCCTGAAATATATATATATATATTTTTTTTTTTTTGTAATGAGAGACTTTATTAATCATCATCAACAGAAAGGAGTTTACAAGCATTGGATGGAAGCCTGGCAACAAGCTGGGCTCCAATCCCATTTTGGATAACAACACCTATCCTATGAAAAATAAAATCCCCAATAGTAACATTCTCATCATGGCTAGACATGTAATTTCTTATCCTTCTCAGGAACTCTACAGTATCACTCCCTAATCCGCCGAAAATAGTAAAGGCAAGAACACCAAACTCCAGTCTTTGAGCAGTACACTTCTCAAGGTACTTGGACTTTTTTTTTAAGAACCGCGTTATCAATAGCACGACCAAGAACAAAATTACGCTCCCAGTCACCCGTGAAGGGAGAGACACCTGTAACATCCAAACACATATCATGACCATTATCCCAACCATACACAAGAATATCCGCAGGTCGTAAATCCACTCCATTGTCTGCAAGGATCCCCAAATCCACTTCCTTTCTAGCAGGAATATTCGCCAGATAACAAATATCCGCGAAGGTGTCACGGGCAGGATCACGCTTGTATTTGAGCCCAACTTCTTTATTGTAATGCAGGGCGTGATCCCAAAAGATATCCATTCCTTTGCCACAGCTAGAACACAAATCACCATCCTCAAAAAGGGGGATTCCAAGCCTATAACACACAACAACACGAAACTGTCTGGACCCAATTATTTGGTTAAGCCCATCAATAGGAATCGCCAACAAATAATCCTGAGCATGTTTGACTCTATTACTCTGCCAAAGAGCTGAATCACGCACAGTCATAACAAACTGGGTGTGGTATGTTCCTCTTTACCACATTAAAAAATTTAATTGCCAAGGAGCTCATAGAGTGGGGGGCAATATCATCAATGCACAAAGAAACATCATTAATACCACATACCTTTTTGTAGAGGACTAGAGCATGCTCGAAACTGGGGATAGGACCGGACACCTCTGCATGTCTCAAAATGTTACTCTGCTGGCAACTAGTCTGAAAAAAATAAGCCAAATAACAGTACTGCAGCATGTCTTTTATAGTGTACACACCCAGTCATCCATCCTTGAGGGGAAGTGTAGTTAACCTCTATTGTAAAAGACCAAAACCCGGCCCATCCCCAGTAACTATCAATCTAAGGAACTTCTTAAGGTGACTATCAAATACCACTTGTGCTTCATCTAAATACTCAGGCTTAGTGGTTCACATGGTAAAATATAACCTAGAGACACCAGAACAATTCCTTAGCAAAAGCAACTCCCCTTGAGGATCATTCAGTTTCTGTAAAGCTTCCATCAAATCAATAGCCTCATTGGCTCTCTTAACCACCATATCTCTACAAAACTGAGGATCCAAACTAACAGGTCCGCCCAATAACTTAACTCCAATGGAAGGCCGACGTATTCCAGAAGGAAAAACCCTATCCATTAAGCCTATGCTATCAATTGAAGGAAAAAAAAGCTCAATTTTCGAGACATTAAGGTGTAATCCCAAAGGACCCCCCTCACGCTGGATAATGTCCAAGGCTCTAGCGACCATCAAAGTATCTCCAACAATGGTCCCATTATCTAAATACCAAGCCTGGAGATCCAAGGAGCAACGTTCTGCAATCTTACAGATTAGGGGGTGTAAAGTCAAAGAAAATAACATAGGCCCAAGAGGGTCACCTTGTTGTACACCTAGCGCTGACAAAAGTGTCTTATCCATATAATAAAGTCTAGCGGGGGCTGTGTAACAGAACTCTACCCAACGAGAGATTGAAGAACAATGTTGTCTAACCTCATTAATCATAGCAGAACTACTTACCAGATTAAAAGCATTAGAGAAATCCACCAGAAACATAGAAGTAGATGTAGATGTACTCTTCACTTCCAGAAGTCTGTTAACAGCGTGAAGAATAGCCTCACCACCAGAGGGAACCCCAACCCCAAACTGATAATCACTAAGGTAACCCTCCAACTCCTTACTAATGTAAGAAGCAACAATTTTGGAAACTAGACGCCTCCAAATAGTGCCAACAACAATCGGACGAATGCCCCCATCTGGCTTAAGCAAGGGAGTGAGAGGTGCATAAGCTATGAAATCACCCAAAATTGAAGGGAATCCCCTATCAAGCCAAATGTTCATAAGATCAGTAATGCAAGTGACAAGATCGTCCGACACCGCTGCAGCCGAACCACTCAAAGCATCCACCAAATGTTGGGCCCGAAGGCCATCTCTCCCGCACGAGGTCCCTTTGGGGAAGTTTCTCAACTTGTTTATGACCAAGTCTTTAGAAGCAATGAAAGGTTCCTGCTTTATCGGCGTAGAAGGTATCAAATTGGGTGATGCATAAGGATGTTTAGCTTTCAACTCTTGCAAAGTACCTTCATTAGGAGGCGCTACACCACTGGAAGTCAAGGTCCGAATCGCAGCCGTATATAAGCTATAACTCAATTTCTTGCGACACAACCTTATGTTGGCCTTCTCTTGTTCTTCCGCAGACTTGGCATAGATTTCTCTCTTCTTACCCTTGTGTCGCAGTTCCTGTAGAGCTAGTGTTTCCTCTATGGAATGGTGGGTCAAAGCAGCAAAACCATTGGTTTCAGACCATTCTTTCAGAGCCAAAAGAATCGCAGCAGTCTGTAATTTCTTCTTTGTTCCAGAGCGCTCTTCAGTAGTGCATTTAGGGACGTATAAAAGCAATGTGCAAATAGGGAACAACAACAGTTGAACCCAAAGAGAGACATCCGAAGGATTACCCAAGACTTTCTGTATAGCAGCAGCAAAGGTCCGAGAAAACCGAATCTTGCACTTGGAAGGAATACTGGAGACAGCGGGAATTTGGCATTGCATTGCTTTGTCCAAAAGTTCCAAGGTTACGGGAACCACAGCAACCACCCCATCATCACAAGGCGAGGCAGTAACCGTGCGCACATCAGAAACACAAGCCACGATAGGGCATTGAACACCATGAATCAGGAAATCAACGCACCTTCCTTTAAGAGGCGAAGGCGTAGGATCTCCACTGTGTAACTTACAAGCTTTGCTCCAAGAATTGATATGCATACAAGGAAAACACAGCCACATACACATGCCTCTCAAAGAACTCTCCCAAGCCTTGTAGACCACAATATTGCGACTAATTCTATCGCGACACTTCTCCTTGGCATTAGCAGTAGGATAATGTTTGTCTCTCAGGTGAGTGAGCAAGTACCCTTTCATGTAACCCCTCCCTTCTTTCCCATTTTTGCAACCATCGAAACTAGCAAAGGGGCATCGATGTAGCTCACCATCGGCAGCAAAAACAAGAGAGTTAGAGGCAGTACCAGGCGAACTGGGCGTAGCGAATGAGTCTGCTGATTGTTGAGAGCCAGCAGCATCATAAATGACATCCCCTGGGGATGCAGATAATTGAAAACCAGTGTTCACAGACGGTGAGAAGGGTTGGGTACCCGCAATAGTGGAAACAGTTGGGATAGCAGAGAATTGAGTACCAGCAGTGTTGTTGCAGGAATTCCTACAACACACCCCTTATCATATCTTGATAATAATCTCTTGATCTAAACTAATTTGATATTAAAAGTATGATTAAAATTCTAAAAATTGTAAATAGACACACGGATTTTTACATGGTTCGATCAATTTGATCTACATCCATGATTCTTCACTATGATTGTTTAAATTTACATTTGATTGACATTGATAATCTCCATTAACGGAGTTCTAAATCTAGTTTTGGGGAAGAAGATGATAAAGAAAAATACATTTTCTCTCTCTGCCAAAATATTCCTCTCTCTCCTAAAATTTTCTCTCTCCTTAAGACTCTCTCAACTCTAAAAAAATACATCATCCTTTCCTAAATGTATTGGATCTCTATTTATAGGAAATTACATAATGGGTGATAGCTAAGCTGTCCTCTAATTTCGGATATCATTCGCGATATTATCGCAGTAGCTATAATATTCCTTCTCGCAAGCATTGTAACCATCGCCAGTTAATCATGTTCTTTTTGTGTTTCTTCCATCGTCAACTGTTATGTCATTATTTTGTGACACTCGCAAAGTTTTGTTGGAGAATTCGCTGTGACGCTCTCAGAAATGTCGTTAATCTCTCGTGAACATAATTGTGGCGATATTCTGGTCCTACAAGCAGCAGATTTGGCAGCAGCTGGGGTTGCAGGGAATTGAGTATCATGATTCGCAGTCGGTTCAACACCTACAAGCGTGATAGACGCGGCCAAGAACTGATCACAGGCATCCGATGCAGATGATTGAATGCCGGGGTGAGACTCGACTGGAGAAGATGCAGCAACAAAAGTTGCAGTAGTTGTCGACGTATAGGATAGACTCTTGGGAGGCTTTGCAGAAGATAGAAAAGATGCAGAGGATTGAATCAACGACGATCGTCTTGTGTGAACCATTGATAATCATATCATAAGGGTTAAAACACAAAAAAAAAAAAGAGTTGCAGAGAGTTGAAAAACTCGAGTAGGGGAAAAACTGTTGGAGCAGGGTATGAAAAGAAGGAGAAGAAAACAACCAAGAGGATTGCAGATAAAAAAAAAACAATGAAGAACGGAGTTGATCAATTGAAACTCGAATTCCTTCACCATTTTTCCAATCGCAAAAATCGCCCAAGTCGCCTCTCCGAAAAAATCGCCCAAACCCTTTTTTTTTTTGTATCGATTTAAAAAGTACAGCATGGAAAAATTTGGCCTCATAATTTTTACTTCCTTTTACTTTTTTTTTTTTGAATTTCCCATCCTAATTTTTACGTTGGATGACTCAATTACATTGAGGACAATGTAATGTTTAAGTGTGGGGGAGCGATTAACTTTTTACTTTTACTTTTTTAGGAACCAGTTGTTGAGCGGGTCAATTTTTTTTTTAATATAATTGTTAGGCTTATGACTAGCTGTGTAGCGGGTCTTTCGAAAAAAAAAATGACCAGCTGTTTAGCAGGTCTACATAAAAAATAAAAAAATATATATTTAGAGTATTTTCTATGACCAGCTGTTTAGCGGGTCTTTCTGTCTAGCTGTTTAGCAGACATCTCTCGATCTTGCTGTTTAGCAGATCCGTCTCGTTGTTTAGCAGACATCATCCGTCTTGTTGTTTAGCGGATCCGTCTCGCTGTTTAGCAGACATCTCTCGATCTTGCTGTTTAGAGGATCCGTCTCGCTGTTTAGCACACAATACTCTTCTTATCTAGCCGTGTAGCGGATATATTCTTTGTTTTGCTCGAGGACTAGAAAAATATAAGTGTGGGGGGTGTTGATAAGCACAAATGTGCTACATTTTATACCCATATTTATATTAGTTATGACTCAATATTTTGGCTACTGACACTATTTTAATGCTTTTGTAGAAAGTTCAATCAAGTTCGATCACCGGAAGATAAACAGCTAAAAATGGCATTTGGGGCCAAAATGTGACAGAGTTTAATTAAATTTGGTTTCGGTTTGCCATGCCAGTTGCTTGGCTACATCACTTCACGACCCAAAGACAAAGTCAGTATAGTGGGCTAGAGTTCTTCTGTTTGCATATTTGCCAAACAGTTGATCAACTAAGAGTTAGAAAAGAAGTTGTGGACGTGTCAAGTTTCGTGCCATTTCTTGACAAAGAAGAACATCCAAAACAACAGTTTCATATTCATTCTATCAATCAGTGGAGTTGTTGGCTTTGCCGGTGGTAAAGATTAAGAGACAGTTACTGGCACAGAATTCGCTAATTGCGTACATGTTTCATATGTATCAAAGCCAGGTGATGATTGGATGGATACGTCTCGGACGATTAGAATCGAAGTGGCAGTACGAGCAATGTTTGAAGACGAGAATGTTAGGTGATGAAAATCACTAATGAACTGCAGTTTTCAGTGAGTTTGTGTAGTGGTTGCGAGCTTTGAACGAAGATAGGTTACGGCTGGAATCAGTTCAAGACAATTGCAACATGAAGAAGAGGAATACTCATTGATACATATCAACACCACCAGCTCGTGCATATGAAGTTATAGCCATGAGTTTGATGGGTATCAGCTTCCGGTATGGTGATGGGTTTGGATTGTGAAGAAAATTTGCAGTCAGTTGTGGCTGTATTCAGATAGTAGAAAAGAAAGTGCTCTGACCGAGTTTTAGACGGACAGAAGACGAGGAAGAGTTTCCTATGTTGGCTGAGATTAACGAGTTGTTTCTGCCAGTCGAGAAGAATTTTCAGTCAGTGGAGTTAGGGTTATTAATGTGGATAGAGAATGGTTTCGAACTGCAATTGGTGTTGGTTTCTGGTAATCGACTAGTGTTGCTGTAGTGGTTGGAAGTGAATGGGATGCAGCCAACTGAAGAAGCTCTGAGATGGAGATGATATAATTATTAACAACCCATGGTGTTGATTTAGTGGCGAGTTGTTTTCTGCTTTGAAACGAGTGAGGTAGTAGCCGAGACAGATAGAACTGTTGGGTTTCCGGCATCGATTATTGATTTGATCTAACTGGTGATGCTATGGGCAATCGATATAGGGTTTGTGTGTTCTGAAATGATCGTGTTAAATGATCTCGGAAGTATGTTGGCTTTTGTACAGTGACTGCAATGGAAATTCAGAGTAGACGTACAGAAGCTGGTGTTGTTTACATGGCAAGAAGCATCAGATAGAAAAGGGTATGTGTGCTCGGAAACGAGATTCAGATGGTCTGAGAAGAGGAGCTGTTGCTGGTCGGATATTGGAGGAACTTGGATGTGAAACCTGGTATTTTTGAACCCGGGCTTAAAGCCCGTTTCAACTCATAAGAGTTGACATAGTGATTTATATATATGAAGGTGTACATATCCTAGCTCATTATTATAATTTTTGTGATTATATGGGTTGTGAAAAATATGCACTGTGGGGTGTACATATCTTTGCTCTTTTGATACAGGTAGTTGTGTGATTTGGGGTGCAAATAACCAATTGGTTTGTATATGGAATGATGGGGGGTCACTACATAGTAGAGTGTATGGTTTTTATGGCTAGTAATACGTGTGATAAGAAGAAAAGGTCTTTCTCCCACCTTGCATTTACTTTTAGGGTTATAATTATTATATATTGTTTTGTCATTTTCCTAAAACCCTAGAAAAGAAAAAGAAACCATCTCTTTCTTCCTATTTTCATCTCTGCTACTTTACAAAAAAAAAAAAAATCTGTTTTGTTACCTTATCTACGTGGAATACTACTTTCTTGGATCGCTAGGATATCAGGATTTTCACTTGGATTGCGTAAGATGTAGGGTTTTCTCGTAATAATTAAAAACTAAACTATTTCCATGATTTATTGTATGCATCGACGTCTAAGTATCAGTTTGCTTCTCTGATTTACAGTAAAATAATCGTGTTTTGTCACATTATTTTGGTCTGTGTTAACACGGTTTGCTTCTTGTGTGTGCTTAGGTTCTCCGTTGATTCTACTAATTTTACAAACGGCCTCATCAACATTCTTTTGTATTATCATTTTTTTAGATCTCTGGATACTAACAATTTCATCTGTGTGTTTATAAAAAACAAAAAAAAAAAGAAAGAAAACATTTAAAATCCTCTTTCATGTTTATTCCAAAGCTTACACTTGTTTTGGGTTAAATAAGAAAAGTGAAAATATTTGTCTTGTAGTATTTGTCGTCAACAAATTAATCTAATCTATAATTATTTTGTCTTCCCTGATTTGACGGAGAAGGGGGAACCTTCAATCCTAGAAAGAAAACAAACAAATAAATAAATAATTTTTTTTTGATGGAGGCTTGGTCTCCCATCCCATGTGACAATACTTACTTCATTGTTTACAAGTACTTGCAAAAATGTTGCCTTTAATTTAATTGATCTATTGAAGTTGTGTTTTGTCTTCTCTTTTAACTATCAATGCACAAAGTGATTGCAGTAACTCCCTTTTTGGCATATACCTCCTTTTAATTAATAATTACTTACTGATCCCTTTAAATTGATACCAAATGAGAACTGTGTTGGCTCCCTCCTCTTTTAATCAATAGCCGTCTTTTAATTTCTCGTTATTAGCGAACTAATTCATATATAGTCAAAATTTTGTCTCGTTTTCCGTGCCAATATTTTTAAATGATTTTATTCATTTCCCGTTGAATGAGTGATTTGATGCAGAGTTGTTTCTCGGTCTATGGTACAAATGGTTTGGGCATGTAGAATTGTAGATGATTTTTGGAGTATAAATGCATTTTGTTTGATGAATATAAATAATATATATAAATGCATTGATAAAATTTTATCAGATTATGGATGTGTTTGTACGGAAATGAGTGTGCTGATAAGAAATGAATTTTGAATATACGTACTTCTCTGCTGCTGCTGAAATGTCAGGCCTTTATGGCATCCCACCACTGGTGGCTACCCTGGGAAGTCTGTTCGGGGAACATTATGGTTTGTTACCGGAATAACTCTGACACTAGATTAGGAACCTACAATTATAGGTTGGCTTATGTGAGTAAAATGAGTAAGTAATTTCAGAAAATTTTGACTTGCATGGGTTTTATTATTTTATTCGCTGCATGGTTTAATTTTAGGCGCACTATATTATTTTTTGAGATTCCTACTGAGATGTGGTTTGCTCACGCCAAATTCCTTTTCCTCTCCCCACAGAGTTTGATGAGCAGTTAGCGCAGTAAGTGGACTTGGAAGCTTACGGCATAGTACTCAGATGTTAGTATTCTCGCAAGACACTACTATATGATATCACTAGGATGTTGGGTATTTTTATTCATTATCATTTTCTTGGATTTAATTTCAACTATTGTATTAAGAGACATCATTTCAGTTTAATAGTTTTTAAACAATTGTTCATACATTATGACTTTTGGAATATTTTTTTATGGTTATTATTTGGAACCCCTTTTATTGGATTTTAATTTGGAAGGACATTAGATTATGTTGTCCTTATTCATCTTGTACTTTTATTATTTTTCTTCAAAAAAAAAAAAAGCGTGTTCCATGGTCATGCCTCAAAAATCCGGCCTTGCTAGTTGGGTTGGACTCGATCCATTGGGTCAAATTCAGCTCAATAGAAGCCCGAATTTTTGCGGTCGTGACAATTTGGTATCAGAGCATGGTTCCGATTTACTTGGGCCGTGCGTGTGGACTTACTAGTTTTGATAGTTTGGTTTAAAAAAAAAAAAAAACTTGCACTATGATTATTTTTATTTATTTATCGACTTATGATCTAAAATGATTTTGAGAATTTGGTTATGTGTTTCCTTATTCTTTTGAAAAATTAAACTTATTTAGTTTTCATCAAGTGTTTCTTTTTAATATTTAATTTACTTTGGGGTTGGGGTTTATAACTAAAAGCCTTATAAAATAAAATATGGTGTGTATTAGTTAATATAGGATTTCGATATAGATATTAACATTAGTGCGCGTTTCTCTCTATTTAGAAGATGCCGCCTCGTCGTGATGCCACCAATGGTCCTCAACCAAATGGAGAAGAGGGAGAGGACAGAAGGGAACGCATGGAAGCTACCCTTGACCGAGATGTTGGGACATTGGGAACACTGGTACAGGTTGTTGAAACCCGACGCCAGGGTAGAGTGGATTTAGAAAAGTTCTTGAAGGTGGTTGGAAGGAAAGAATTTAAGGGGACTGAAGAACCACTTGAGGCTGAAAGGTGGTTAATGGGGATACGAAAGGAGTTTTTAGCCTTAAGAGTGGAAGAGAATGACAAGATCCGTTTTGCTACGTACCTTTTCACTGGAGCTGCTGATTTTTGGTGGGATTTGATAAAACGAGTCCGAAATGTTACAGTCTGGGCAGAATTTGAAACATTGTTCTTTGACAAGTATTTTCCTGAGACAGTCAAAGCCCAGATGTGTGCTGAATTTTCAACCTTAGCTCAGGGAGACATGACGGTTTCTAAACTAGACAAGAAGTTCATTGAATTGGAACATTTTGGGGATAACTTGGTCAATACGCCGCTACGAAGAGCAAGAAAACTTTAGGATTCACTAAAACTTTCCATCCGTGCTAGGTTAGTACCATGTCGCCTTACCACTTATGAGGATGTTCTTGATACTGCATTAGCTATAGAAGCGGATTTGGTCAAGAACCAGAAGGAAAGGGAGCCGAAAGATCAGAAGAGGAACTAGAAGATGGACCCATCGACTCATCGAAAACGTCCGCGTACATATAATACTGGTAAAGTCGTTGCACCAAAACCTTGTTTTCACTGTGGAGTAGTGGGTCACTACGCGAGGTATTGTCCTAAGACGAAGCCACCTGGACAAAATGCATCCTCTAGGTGTTACCGTTGCGGCAATGATGATCATTTTGTAAGGGAGTGCCCTTTGCCTGCACAACCTAGGCCTCCAAATCAGAATCAGTTTCAGAATGCTCTGAGGCCAAATTTTCATGGGGGACAGCCATACCAGCCGCGAAACAATGTACCACCATTCCAGCCAAAACGTCATTCAAATGTTCCAGGGCAGTAGAACCATGTTGCTACTGTTGATAAGAGAACACAAAATTATGCGATTGAGGGTAACTTCCTAATCTTTAGTTCTCGTGCTAAAATTTTGTTTGATTCTGGTGCGACTCATTTGTTCATATCATTACATTTAGCTGCTTATCTTGATTTGAAACATGTACCTATGGGGTTTACTTTGAATGTGTCGTCGCCGCTAGGAAATGTGGTTTCCCTTAGTAAATTTTGCAAGGATTGTGAAATAACTTTTGGTGACTATAGAGTAAAAATTGACTTGATACCGATGAGGCTTCAGGATTATGATGTCATTATTGGCATAAATTGGTTGTCACAAAGCCAAGCTATCCTGGAATATGTTGAGAAGAAGATCTCTTTCCAATCATCTGATGGAAGTCGAGTGTCTGTCCAAGGAGAAAGGTGGAAAGTTATGAATCCATCCTTACCCGGGATGAAACCGAATAACACATAGCTTATCTTGCTCATTTGAGTGAAGAAGAGGATACCAAGGTGGTAGATGAAGAGTTACCGATAGTTCGAGATTTTCCAGATGTCTTTCCGGAGGCATTGCCTGGATTACCACCAAAAAGAGAGATTGACTTTGAGATCTAAGTGCAACCGGGAAGCATGCCAATATCGATGTACCTATATCGTATGGCACCCAAAGAGATGAAGGAGTTACGGAAACAACTTGATGAGTTGGAAGAGCTGGGATTTATTCGACCAAGTACCTCACCATGGAGAGATCCTGTTCTTTTGGTGCTCAAAAAGGATGGATCAATGAGGATGTGCATTGACTACCGACAACTGAACCAAATTATAATCAAGAATAAGTACCCCTTGCCGAGAATTGATGACCTTTTTGACCAATTGAAGGGAGCGTGTTATTTAGCAAAGATTGATCTTCGATCTGGGTACCATCAGTTGCGGTTTAGAGAGGAGGACATTCGTAAAACCGCATTTGGAACTTATTACGGTCATTATGAATTTCTCGTGATGCCGTTTGGGTTAACAAATGCACCTGCAGTGTTCATGGATCTGATGAACAGAGTTCTTCGACCTTTTGTGAACAAGTTTGTAGTAGTGTTTATTGATGACATTCTCATTTATTCCAAGACTTAGGAAGACCATGAGGAACATCTGCGGATGTTTTTACAAACTCTAAGAGAGCACAAGTTATATGTAAAGAGGAGCAAGTGTGAATTGTGGATGACGAAAGTCTAATTTCTAGGACATGTTATTTATAAGGATGGTATATCTGTTGATCCCGAAAAGATATCGGCTGTGAAAAAATGGGAACCCCCAAAGAGTGTTTTTGAGATTCGTAGCTTCTTGGATTTGGCAGGCTATTATCGAAGATTTGTTGAGAATTTCTCGAAGATAGCAGTTCCTATTACTCGTTTGACCAAAAAGGGGGTGAAGTTTGAGTGGACTACTGAGTGTGATGAAGCATTTGAGGAGCTGAAGTGACGATTGACTACGACACCCATCTTAATTACCTTGGAACCAGGATTAGGTTATGATGTTTATTGTGATGCTTCAAGAAGTTGTTTGGGTGGAGTTCTTATGCAGAAAGGGAAGGTGGTAGCTTATGCTTCTCGACAGTTAAAGAATCATGAAAAGAACTACCCAACTCATGATATGGAAATAGCAGCTGTAGTGTTTGTGCTAAAGCTTTGGAGGTACTATCACTATGGAGAAAACTTTATGGTATTTTCGGACCACAAAAGTCTAAAGTACATCTTCACTCAAAATGATTTGAACTTGAGACAGAGAAGATGGATCGAGCTTCTTACGGATTATGAGTTTAAATTAGAGTACCATCTTGGGAAGGCGAATGTTGTGGCGGACGCACTCAGTATAAATAATCTGGATCCATAGCTTATTTGGGAATGGTCAAGGTTGTGGAAAAATACGATTTCGTTGTTGAGTGGAACAATGAGAGGGCATACTTGGCGCATGTTGTTGCGGTACCTGAGATTATGAAAAAGGTCATTCAGGCGCATATGTTAGACGACGGTTTGCAAGAAGTCAAAGAAAAGATGGGTACCACGAATCAGCAAGAAGTATGGACACTAGGAGTCCATGGGGATATTTGCTATAAAGGACGATTATGTACCAGATATTGAGAAATTGCGATAGGAAATTTTGACGATGGCTCATAAGTACGTACTGACAGTTCATTAGGGAAGCACAAAGATATATCAAGATTTGAAGCGACAGTTCTGGTGGAAAGGTATGAAAAGAGATGTTGCACTGGTTGTCTCCAGGTGTCTTACTTGTCAGCAAGTGAAGGCTGAACACCAGCGACCAGCGGGACCACTTCATCCTTTGTCAATAGCCGAGTGGAAATGGGACTTCATTGCCATGGATTTTTTCAGAGGATTACATTAGACCCAACAAGGAAAGGATGGTGTATGGGTGATCATCGATCGTCTCACCAAATCGGCACATTTTCTTCTAGTAAAGCAGACAGATACGGTTCCTATTTTATGTAAATTGTACATCAAGGAGATAGTTAGGTTGCATGGAATTCCACTGTCGATCGTTTCCGATAGAGATCCTCTTTTTACGTCCAAGTTTTGGGGGAGTTTTCATCAATCGATGGGAACAATATTGGATATGAGTACTGCTTACCACCCTCAGACTGATGGTTAGTCCGAGCGAACGATTCAGATTTTGGAAGATATGTTAAGAGCATGTGCGATTGACTTCAAAGGTAATTGGAGCGATCATTTACCTCTTGTTGAGTTTGTATATAACAACAATTATTAGTCCAGCATTGGTATGGCACCTTATGAGGCGTTGTATGGAAGACCATGTCGAACCCCGTTATGTTGGGCTAAGGTAAGTGAAAGAAGTGTAATAGGGTCTCAGATGGTTCAAGAGACGACAAAGAAGATAGGGATCATCCAATATCGTATGAGAATGGAAGAAAGTCGTCAAAATAGTTATGCATATGTAATAAGAAGACCATTGGAATTCCAGGTTGGGGAGAATGTGTTTCTAAGAGTTAGTCCTAGGCCGGGCATTAAGCGGTTCGAGAAGAAAAGTAAATTGGCACCACGCTACATCGGGCCATTTGAAATTCTTCAACGAATTGGAGAAGTAGCATATTGACTAGCTCTACCAACACAATTTGCAGACATACACAATGTGTTTCATGTATCCATGCTTCGTAAATACAATGTTGATCCGTCCCACGTCATCAAATGACGAGACTTGCAACTGAATGAAAATGTTTCGTATGAAGAAAAACCGTTGCGCGTAATCGACTCAAAGGAACAAGTCCTTCGGAGGAAAACCATCAAAACCGTGAAAGTTCTCTGGAAACATCATGGTTCTGAAGAGGCAACTTAGGAGATGGAGTCTGAGATACGAGACAAATATCCTGAATTATTGAGAGGTAATTCTTAAACTTAGATACGCCTCGAATTTCTGGAGAAATTCTTTTTTTAAAAGGTTAATAGCGTGAAACCTGGTATTTTTGAACACGGGTTTAAAGCCCGTTTCAACTCATAAGAGTTGACATAGTGATTTGTATATATGAAGGTGTACAAATCCTAGCTCATTATTATAATTTTTGTGATTATATGGGTTGTGACAAATATGCACTGTGGGGTGTACATATCTTTGCTCTTTTGATACAAGTAGTTGTGTGATTTGGGGTACAAATAACCATTGGTTAGTATATGGAATGATGGGGTCACTACCTAGTAGAGTGCATGGTTTTTATGGATAGTAATACGTGTGATAAGAAGAAAAGGTCTTTCTCCCACCTTTGCATTTACTTTTAGGGTTATAATTATTATATATTATTTTGTCATTTTCCTAAAATCCTAGAAAAGAAAAAGAAACCATCACTTTCTTCCTCTTTTCAACTCTGCTACTTTACAAAAAAAAAAAAGAATTTGTTTTGTTACCTTATCTGCGTGGAATACTACTTGCTTGGATTGCTAGGATATCAAGATTTTCATTTGGATTGCGTAAGAAATGGGGTTTCTCGTATTAATTAAAAACTAAACTATTTCCATGATTTATTGTATGCATCGACGTCTAAGTATCAGTTTGCTTCTCTGATTTACAGTAAAATAATCGTGTTTTGTCTCATTATTTTGGTCTATGTAAACACGGTTTGCTTCTTGTGTGTGCTTAGGTTCTCCGTTGAATCTACTAATTTTACAAACGGCCTCATCAACATTCATTTGTATTATCATTTTTCTAGATCTCTGGATATTAACAATTTCATCCGTGTGTTTATATAAAAAATAAAAAAAATAATTTAAAAACTTCTTTCATGTTTATTCCAAAGCTTACACCTCTTTTGGGTTAAATAAGAAAAGTGAAAATATTTGTTTTGTAGTATTTGTCTTCAATAAATTAATCTAATCTATAATTATTTTGTCTTCCCTGATTTGACAGAGAAGAGGGAATCTTCAATCCTAGAAAGAAAACACATAAATAAAAAAAATAAAAAAATTGATGTAGGCTTTGTCTCCCATCCCATGTGACAATACTTACTTCACTGTTTACAAGTACTTGCAAAAATATTTCCTTTAATTTAATTGATCTATTGATGCTGTGTTTTGTCTTCTCTTTTTACTATCAATGTACAAAGTGATTGCAGTAACTCCCTTTTTGGCATATACCTCCTTCTTTTAATTAATAATTACTTACTGATCCCATTAAATTGATACCAAATGAGAACTGTGTTGGCTTCCTCCTCTTTTAATCAATAGTTTTTTTTTTATTTCTCGTTATTAGCGAACTAATTCATATAGAGTCAAAATTATATCTCGTTTTCCGTGTTAATATTTTTAAATGATTTTATTCATTTCCCGTTGAGTGAGTGATTTGACGCAGGGTTGTTTCTCGGTCTATGGCCCAAACCATGTAGAATTGTAGATAGTTTTTGGAGTATAAATGCATTTTGTTTGATTAATATAAATACTATATATAAATGCATTGATAAAATTTTATCAGATTATGGATGTGTTTGTACGGAAATGAGTGTGCTGATAAGAAATGAATTTTGAATATACGTACTTCTCTGCTGCTGCTGAAATCTCAGGCCTTTATGGCATCCCACCACTGGTGGATACCCTGGGAAGTCTGTTCGGGAACAATATGGTTTGTTACCGGAATAACTCTGACACTAGATTAGGAACCTACAATGAGTAAAATGAGTAAGTAATTTCAGAAGATTTTGACTTGCATGGGTTTTATTATTTTATTCGCTGCATGGTTTAATTTTAGGTGCACTATATTATTTTTTGAGAATCCTATTGAGCTGTGGTTTGGTCACCCCAAATTCCTTTTCCTTTCCCCACAGAGTTTGATGAGCAGTTAGCGCAGTAAGTGGACTTGGAAGCTTACGGCATAGTACTCAGATGTTAGTATTCTCGCAAGACACTACTATATGATATCACTGGGATGTTGGGTATTTTTATTCATTATCATTTTCTTGGATTTAGTTTCAATTATTTTATTAATAGACATCATTTCAGTTTAATAGTTTTTAAACAATTGTTCTTACTTTATGACTTTTGGAATATTTTTTTATGGTTATTATTTGGAACCCCGTTTATTGGAATTTAATTTGGAAGGACATTAGATTATGATTTCCTTATTCATCTTGTACTTTTATTTTGTTTTATTATTTTTCTTCAAAAATAAATAAATAGCATGTTCCATGGTCATGCCTCAAGAATCCGGCCTTGCTAGTTGGGTTGGACTCGATCCATTGGGTCAAATCCATCTCAATAGAAGCCCGAATTTTTGCGGTCGTGACATTGGACTTGGACGGGGCCTTGCCACTTTGGTAGGTCTTAGTTGGACTGCTTCGCAGCACTTATATAAACGAAGAGAGCAAGAAAGAAGGGGGAGGCGCGGCTGAGATTTCTGAGGAGGCCGTCTGGAGGCGAAAACAGCCGCAAGGAAAAGAAGAACAGAGAAGTGCACAGCCTTGGTGGTTACTTGGAGTTATAAACCAATTGATAGGAAGGTGAAAACTTGATGGCTTAATCTTTCTAATCTTTTGTTCATTATTTTATGGATTTTAGTAAATCCTTAGCCATGTCTTGATAGAGATTTTTGTGGCTAGGGTTTATGGTTGAAACCACTTTGGGTATTAGGCTAATTTCAATTGATTATACAGCATGAGACCATTATGATTTGGATTAATTAATTTATGATTAATGTTTATTGATTGATCGAAAATATAAGTTGTTGCTTCACCGGTTTTAAAAACCTATGTGCTCGTAAATGATAGTTTTACAAATTTATCTGTCTTATTATTTGATGATCCATGCTTCGTTAATAACTTTGATGGGTTATGCTTAGAAAAGCCATATAAAATTTGTGAACCTATATTTAGTTTCGTATAACTTTCTCGCTGATGCAATTTGATGGTTCATGCTTGGATTTAGTCTTTTGAAGTGCCATGCTTAGGGTATACCAGGGATATTTGCGACTCTAATATTTATAATAGGTGATGTCAATAGAACGAACAATAAACATATATTCATAATTATGTTTCATTTCAGTAATTAAACAGAAGTAGTGGTGGATACTATAAACCCTGGTTACCGACCTTTCCATTGAATTCATTCGTTTCGATTAGTTTGATTTATTTTCTTTGTTTTTACAATTCTAAAAATATCAAAAAAATATCTTTTATTGGTTAGTCGATTAGAGACATTGATTACAGTATTTCCACCGCTCTTCGTGGGAACGATCCGTACTTGCCTCTGTCTACTAGTTAGACACCGTGCGATTGCGTCACAATATATAGGCAATCCCGAAAGCCTATAAACCATCTTGCATGATTTGCGTTTCGATTCTGTCCTTGTCTGTCACCATCTTATGCTTACCTCGCAACAACGCCCATGTTCCGAGCTAAGCAGGGGACTTAATGTTAATGGTGGTTTTTAACTTAGGGGTAAATTCGTAAAATACCTAGTTAGAAAATGACATCACAGGACATAAACGCCTTTATTAAACCCTTTAATATGTCAGCGATAAAATTACCAGGGTACCATATTTTTAATTAATTACTAATTAGGGTTTCGATGGGCCAAAACCCTAATTCCCACGCCACATGTGCCAATAGAAAACCATGCCAGCCACACCTACCGCGCCAAGGCATGCCAACCATGCTAGCCGCACCCCTGTACCAATGGCAAACCTTGTTAGCCACACCCACCGCGCCAAGGCATGCCAACCATGCTATCCGTACCCCTGTGCCAATGGCAAGCCGTGCTAGCCACACCTACTGCGCCAAGGCATGCCAACCATGCTAGCCGCACCCCTGTGCCAATGGAAAACCATGCCATCCACACCCACCGCACCAAGGCATGTCAACCATTCTAGCCGCACCCCTGTGCCAATGGAAAACCGTGCTAGCCACACCTACTACGCCAAGGCATGACAACCATGCTAGCCGCACCCATGTGCCAATGGAAAATCGTTCCAGCCACACCTACCGTGCCAAGCCAAACCGTCCATGCCGAACCCTTGGCCCCACCATACCAATCCAAACCGCACCATGCACCATTGGCCCCACCATGCCATGCCATGCCAAACGCACCATGCCAATGGCATGCCAACCTAGTCGCGCCACCATGCTGGCCTCCCCTATGCGGCTACCAAAACAAAGGCGTGCGGCAATCAACGGTCGCCCTTCAATCACAGAAGCAAATCCTAGACGTCCAAGGTTACCATACAACACATGGTAACCTTTGACCCAAAACTCTAGCTTGGTCACGATCCTAACCTGGTCACGCCAAACCCCTGGCCCCACCATGCCAAGCCAAACCGTCCATGCGAAATCCTTGGCCCCACAATGCCAAGCCAAACCGCACATCTATCCATGTTAGACGCACAATGCGCCCATGGCATGCCAAGCCCTTGGCCCCACCGTGCCATACCAAACGCACCATTCAAATGGCATGCCAACCTAGCCGCGCCACCATGCTGGCCTTCCCTATGTGGCTACCAAAACGAAGGCGTGCGACAATCAACGATAACTTTTCAATCACGGGAGCAAATCCTAGCCATCCAAGGTTACCAGACAACACATGGTAACCTTTGTCCCGAAACCCTAGTTTGGCCACGCCAAACCGCGCCAAGGCATGCCATGCTAACGGCATGCCAACCTATCCGCGCCACCGTGCTGGCCTTCCCTATGAGGCTACCAAAAAGAAGGCGTGCGATAATCAACGGCCGCCATTCAATCCCAGGAGAAAATATAAGCCGTCCAAGGTTACCAAACAAAGCATGGTAACCTTTGGCCCGAAACCCTAGTTTGACCACGCCAAACCGCGCCAAGGCATGCCATGCCAACCTAGCCGCGCCACCATGCTGGCCTTCCATATGCGGCTACCAAAAACGAAGGCGTGCGATAATCAACAGTCGCCCTTTAATCCCAGGAGCAAATCCTTGCCGTCCAAGGTTACTAGACAACGCATGGTAACCTTTGGCCCGAAACCCTAGTTCGGCCATGCCAAACCGCGGCAACGGCATGCTAACCTTGCCGCGCCACCATGCGGCCACCAAAACCGAAAGCGTGGACGATCAACGGCTACATTTCGTCTTAAGATACAAAATCTCGACCGTCGAAGGTCACCAAGCTAACAAATCTCCCAAACTCGACTTGCCAAGCAACAACAATATTCTACATGTTTTACACAAAAATATTCGAGACATCAACACATATCACAAACTGGGGGATCCTCTTTGGGTATTGGCTTGGCGGTTTACCGCGTGCGGTGTACACTATGCCCGTCATAAGGAAGTGTCATAAGGATGAGGCGGTTAGTAAATACAGGGAGTTAATGGTGAAATGCTCTTTTTATGGAACATCAATCTCATGCGTTAACGGTTTAATGGAATATCAATTCCATGCGTTAACGGCTTAATGGAACATCAATCCCATGCATTAACGGTTACCACCTCCTCCCATTTACTCACCCATTTTTCCATTCCTTAATGAGTCCATAGTACGTCTACCCATTTCCACCGAACAACAAGTTCAGTCAGGGGCATACAACACTCAGAAAATTTTTGCTAGCTTTCCATTTGTTAACTTCCCACTTTCTGATACAAGTCGTAGAAAACAACTACTCTTCCATAAATCAACTATTCTGGTCTCATCACTTTCCTTGCTTCCCTCCCCAAAACTAACCCATTCTCCTTCACTTTGTGATCGAGGCAAGTCTGGAATGACCATTTCTTGGTTTAAGCCGGACTTGTACAGATTGATCTCTCGAATCTAAAGTACTCCCTTGTAGTACATTATTTAGGGTTTAAATTCATTTCTCACCCATACACCCGAAATTACCGAAATCAGCAGAAACCATTTTCACCCTCAAACAACTGGAAACAAAGATCTTGCTGCAACTCTTGATAGAAATGTCTGATCACTATGATCCTAATGAAGACGGAAAATAAAGTATTGCACTCCTCTGTTAAAATATTGGTTTTGATAATTGTAGAAATACATATATCAACCTCGATATTCTTTCGGGAGAAACTTCAACCACCATGGAGGATAAAATGGATTTCTCTTTGTCTACTGAAAATTATTTTTCTAATTTTTCAGGTTCTACCATTTGTCTAGCAGCCTGCAAAGCTATGACGTCTGAACCATCCTCCATATTGACATGTTCTTATTATACTCTCAAGGATCATGAACTCTCTAAGTGCTACAAGTACAAACATAAAATAAGATATGTCAATAAACTTCAACGGAGAGCAAATCGATTAGCAAACAAGCTCAAACTTGTTCAGAAGTCGTCTAAGGTATGTAATCTTATCTCTTCTCCAAAGAAGTTGATTTCCAAAGAAAATATTAGACCACTAGAGAAAAAAATACGGTCTAAATAGTATATGAAACAGGGTTCTAAGAATTCCATTCAAAAATTATGGTGGACAAATTATTGTTCATCCCAGCACAACTTAATTATGTTGATAGTGTATCTGGTCTCAAGTGCCTAATTCAAAAGAGACAAGAAAGCTGCACACGTCAGGCTTTAAAAAAAAATGTTTTGTTCCTTTTCGCCTACTTGTAATATTTTTATCTTTTCATATCCATTTGATATTGAAAGAAGTTTCCCTGTTTGATCAATAAAAGAGGGTTAAATTCGACAATTCTGCCTTTTTTAGGGTTGTGAGTTGTGCATTCGTGAATCCTTTTAGTGTATAAAGGTTCTGTAACCCTACATTCATTTTTTAATCTATAAAAATTCTTTTTAAAAAAAACGAGGGTTGTACCTTCAAATCTTCAGAAGTTTTCTAGTGTTCTTGAAGAGTTGAAGGAAACAAGAAAGGAGATACAACAAATAAAGGCTATTGTTTTTAGAACTCTTGAAATTCAGAAGGCCCTGGTTCGACTTCAATCAAGAAGGTTTGTAGGAATTGACTTCCTTCTTCATAGACCTTATGTTCTAATGGTGAGCGTCGTTTACTCAACAAAATAAAAAGATATTTCCCACTAATTAAATATAATATAGCGGTAGTAAGGATCGTTCCCACGAAGATTAATGCAATTGTTATGTTATCTAAATCGGCGAAAATAATAAATAAGGATAAAAAGAAAAGGATATTGAAGAAATCCTTCGCAGTTACTAACCGTTAACTCAACATTGTACCCGTTTATCTCTTGTTAGAAACAATTTTCACCAACCGTAGGAAAGCAGGTACGCTTAGCAATCCCCAAAAACTCCTTATATCACCGGATACGGAAGCGCTAGACTACCGGATTCTATTCAAAAGAACCACCTTGACACAGAAGCGCTCGACTACAAGATGTAATTCCCAGAACGCATTACGATTTGTGAATTCAGGTTTGATCCCAACAGTAAAACTCGGTACGCTCGGTCCACTCGGTCCACTTACTGGTGTTGTATTTACTCGCAATTTCTCCACAGAATCCCTCTGTAAGGTCTTGCGATTTCTACTTGTGTAGGAGTTAAGAGACAATTACGGGTCGACTCAACTCTCTATTAGCATTAGAATGATTAATAAACTAATCTGGTTGAGCACCCAAACCAATCTAAGAACCAATCATAAACCTTCGATATGGTAAAAACAATCCACAATAAATCAATTTAAACTTGAAATAAACTTGTAAAATAATTGAGCTTCACATTAGAACTTTGAATTCATCCTTACAATAAAAAAGAATAGAAAAGAGATAGTACTCCCCCCCTAAGGGGGAGAAAAACGGTGAAAAGAAGATATGTGTCAAGAAGATATCTAAAATTGTGCCTAGGGTTCCCTATATATAGAGTTTTGTAACCTCCTCTTTAAGAAAACTAGAAAACCTAGCAAAAATAGGAATGTATCCCGTGAATCAAACCCCCGTGCAAACTAGGTCACGAACTCTTGCCAAAACCCCTTGGCCACCAAAATTTAATTCTGGCCGTGTAGAATAACCTATTGGGCTCGTGCATTCAACTAGTAAATCTAGCCGGCCCACTTGGATGTTTAGCTGTTACTGCCAACACCTTAGCCCATTTAATTTCTTTCCATTGTCAGTTCTATAGGAATGACAACACACCCTTAACTTTTCTCCATCTTCGAACATCAGCCATTGTTATTCAACACCACCGAGTTATCACTTCCCTCAATCAAACCACGAATAGCAGCACCATGTTTCCTTCATTCGATCGACTAACAACCACAACAGCTGTTCTATGTCCCTGTTAATGGCAGCAGTCATCACCGTGAATCTCTGAACATCACCATTTCCTGAACTGCTCTAACTGCTGCCAAACATTCTAGCCACGACCAACCAGCAGCAACTCTGCATTCGATCAACAGCAACAACTCTGCATTCGATCAACAGCAGCAGCTTCATTGCTGCCATCATCCGTCATGCTTCAATATCGTTGTACCTCCTCCTTTCATTCATCAGCTAAGAAGTTACTGAGGTTACTGAGATGAAAAATGTTCTTCTAGATATGGATCAAGTAATCAACCCATCCAGTACCTTGACCTAACAGGGTCCTCCTGGTGTGTGAGCTTTTGAATACGTGAAGAAAACTCATTGATCTCTCGACACAACACCACAGCCTTCAAAGACTCGGCCAACCCACTCCATCATATCACAGTTCACAACTCCACTCCATATTCTCATGGAAGCAGCAGCAGAAACACATACTCGGTTCACTCCTCTTCTCATTCGAAAATACCACAGAAAACAACTCCACTCCATCTTTCTCTTTTTGATCACCGAGATAACATTCTGCCACCATCTATATCCGGCACTAATTGCAACCAACTGTCCAACCATCACTGCCATGCATGCCATCAAACTACATCATTCATCTTTGTAAACCCATTGAAACATCGCCACACTACCAACCCTTGAATTTCAACGTTAAACAACATCGTGCCATGTCTTGAAACAACCACAGAAACAACAAAGTCGAGTCCACCTATCTCCACGATGGCAGCAAGCCATTCAAACTCGAGTATGCACAGCAGCATCAATACCCTGTAGTCTCGGCTATAATCATCAGTCACTCGACTTCATAATCACGTCACTGCCATTGGCAGCTCTTTGAACGGCAGACTCAAGCACTTCATTCATCATTCACTGCACCCCTTTGTTATGGTTGAAGTACTGATAGAGAGAAGGGTGATAGAACATTAAGCAACAGATAACACTATGGCCGCACTGGACCTAGTTTCTTCCTTAGTTATTTCTTAACCTCAATACAATGAAGGAAGTGAGTATAAATACTCACATAACCCTAACTAAAAGCATCAACGGCTCTACAAACTGCACGTGGGAAACAACAAGCCACCCGATTCTAACTATCTTACTGACTAAGAAAACCGCTTAACCTAATAATTAAAGCTAATCATTTCTGATTTAACTATCAACGTATTCCTCTTTGGATAAGGGCATCCCAACGTACGGATACATGACAATACCCCGATCTTGAAAACATCCTTGTCCTCAAGGATGAAACTTAGGAAAATGTGCTCTGACGTGTGTTGTGTCTTCCCATGTGGCGTCTGCTGCTGATGTGTGTGACCATTGGATTAACATCTGAGGAATGACATCACATCCCCTGAGTATCTCTCTGGTGCCTAGTAACGCCACAGGGCGGAGAATGATTTCACCATCAGCGTCAGTCTGAGGAAGAGTTGGAGCAGTTATAGCTGCGGAGCCAATGCATTTCTTAAGCTGAGAAACATGAAACACTGGGTGGATTTGAGATGAAGAAGGTAATTGCAATTTATAAGCCACTTGACCCACTCTTGCAATGACAGGGAAGGGACCAAAATATCGTGGTGAGAGCTTAAAATTTCTGCGCAGAGCGATGGAAGATTGGCGGTAAGGCAGTAGCTTTAGAAATACCAGATCTTTCACTGCAAATTGGCGATCCGTCCGCTTTCGATCATCAAAAACCTTCATACGCTCTTGAGCTTTCTGTAAGGAATCCCTTAGTAGCTGCAACATGGTATCTCTCTGAGATAAATAATCTTCAACAACCGCTACCGAAGTGAGAACTTCATTTGGGAAGGCCAGATGAGGTGGAGAGTAGCCATATAAGGCCTTGAATGGGGTCATATTTAAGCTGGTATGGTGATTGGTATTGTACCAAAACTCATCTAATGGCAACCAACGAAACCATTGTTTGGGCTGGTGGCCTGTCATGCATCTGAGATAATTTTCCAAGCAGGCGTTCACTAGTTCCGTCTGTCCATCTGACCGCGGGTGATATGCAGAACTGAGTTGTAAGTTGGTGCCGAGTGCCTTAAATAATTCTTGACAGAAGGTACTGGTAAATATCTTGTCCCTGTCTAAGACAATGGAGGAAGGAAGTCCATGCAAATTGAAGACATGATTAAGGAACTCATGAGCCACAGTGGAAGATGTAAAAGGATGTGTTAATCCAATGAAATGACTATATTTTGTAAACCTATCAACCACAACAAAAATAACATCTTTTTTGTTTGAAATTGGCAATCCTTCTATGAAATCCATGGTTATATGTTGCCAAGCCTGTGATGGAATGGGAAGAGGTTGTAATAACCCTGCAGGAAGAGTGTGTTCTCTTTTATTTCTCTGGCACACATCACAGTGACTGACCAATAAGAACATCTGTTTCTTTAGACCTTTCCAATAGAAGTGCCTCTTTGCCCTGATGTAGCTGGCTTGCATTCCTGAGTGTCCTCCCACAGCAGAAGAATGAATAGACTGTAAGATAGTATACCTAAGATTGTTGGTAGTACCCACATAAATTCTGCCCTTATATCTGAGAATGCCCTCTGTATAAGTGAGGTGAGGGTCAGATGATGGGGATACTAATAGTTGAGGAATAATGAGTGTGGCCCATTCATCATCAACATAGCTGAGAATGACTTCCTGTGCCCAAGTGGGAGTGGAGATAGATATGGATGAGTATTGAGAATGAGTAGGAAGCCTGGAGAGGGCATCTGCAGCTTTGTTCTCCATACCTTTCTTGTAGTGAATGGTATAATTAAATTCTAACAACTTCATTAGCCACCTTTGTTGTAAAAATGTGTTGATTTTCTGATTCATGAAGTATTTGATACTTTGCTGATCAGTGTTGATGATGAAGTGGTGTCCAAATAGGTAGTGTCTCCATTTTGTCACAACCATGACCACTGCAAGAAGCTATTTTTCATAAGTAGATATCCCTAGTGACCTAGGACCAAGAGGTTTGCTATAGAAAATGATAGCCCTGCCATCTTGCATTAAAATAGCTCCTACACCCACAGAGCATGCATCTGTCTCTAACACAAATGTTTTGGAAAAATCAGGGAGCACCAACACTGGGGTGGTACACATAGCATGTTTGAGGTTGTTAAAAGCTTCATCAGCACTTGGGGACCAGTGAAATGCATTTTTCTTCAGGAGGTCTGTGTGGGGTTTGCTGAGGAGTCAATAATGCTTGAAAAACTTCCTATAATACCCATTAAGCCCCAGAAAACCTCTCAGCTCCTTAAGGCAAGTTGGTACAGTCCAATTCTTCATGCAATGAATCTTTGTTGGATCAGCAGCCATACCCTCTGCATTGATAATATGACCCAAGTACTCCAAGGAGGACTGAGCAAAACAGCATTTAGAGAATTTAGCATAAAGTTGGTGTTGTCTTAGTAAGCTTAGAACAGTTGCAATGTGTTCTATATGCTCTGCCAGTGTATGTCTATAAATAAGTATATCATCAAAGAAAACTAAAACAAATTTTCTTAAGTAAGGCCCAAAAAATGAATTCATAAGGGACTGAAATGTGGCAGGAGCATTAGTGAGTCCAAATGGAATCACTTTGAACTCAAAGTGACCATGGTGTGTCTTGAATGCATTTTTTTGGGTGTCATCTGCAAATAACCTGATCTGGTGGTATCCAGATCTCAAATCAATCTTGGTAAAAAATTTAGAACCATAGATTTCATCTAATAGTTCATCAATGACAGGTATATGATACTTATCTTTGATTGTAAGGTCATTCAGCTTCATGTAGTCCACACAAAACCTCTAGGAGTTATCTTTATTTCTGACTAAGAGGATGGGAGAAGCAAAAGGGCTGTGGTTGTCTTGGATAATACCAGCATTAAGAATTTCCTCCACCAATGATTCAACCACTGCTTTGTGAATGTGAGGGCATTTATAAGGTCTGAGGTTGACTGGTTGAGCACCAGGTTTGAGGGTAATTTTATGGTCTAATGTTCTCTGAGGAGGTAATTGAGTTGGTTCGGTGAACACATCTGAGAACTGATCCAGTACTGCTTGTACTGCTGGGGGTAGTGGGGTACCAGGTGGTTCAGATGAGATGGCAAAAAATTGACCCACAAATGCCGGGGTATGGTTTTTAAGGAAACTGTGAATAGCTTGACTACTAGCCATTATGAAGGTAGGTTTATTTGAAATGCCCTGAAGAGTTATGTATATGCCATTATGAGAGAAGGAGATAGTTAAGGTTGAAAAATTGAACATTACATCACCTAAGGTTTTGAGCCAATCAGCTCCCAAAACCATGTCACATCCACCCAAAGCAAGGACATGAAAATCTGCCTGGAAGTGGTGATTTAGCATTTGCCACCCTAGTTGTTGACACACTCCAGATTTGGTGATCTTGTCACCGTTTGCCACCGTGACGAGTAATTGAGAAGTTGTCTTAATGGAGCAAGCTAACTTGTTGGCTAAAGAAGCATCTATAAAGTTGTGGGTGCTGCCTGTGTCCACCAAGATGGTCACTGGTGTTTTGTTGAGATGCCCCAAAATTCGGATAGTTTCAGTGCTGTGATGTCCATTAAGAGCATGGAGGGAGATTTCCATGTCTGTTTCTACCACAGGAGTAGACGTTTCTTCTACACAAGAAGGTGTGCTTGTGTCTTGTGATGGTTCTTCCTCAGCCAAAACCATATAGAGCTGTTGGGATTTGCATTTATGTCTATAGACGTATTTTTCATCACAATTATAACATAAATTTTTGGCTCTCCTCTGAGCTAATTGTTCTTGGGTTAAACGTTTGATGGGTGGTATATAAGTAGATTTTGGTGGAGTTATTGGTATTGAAGGTGAATGCAGGGGGGGTAGTTTGTGGTTTGGAAGTGAAAGGTATTTGGAAATAAGAAGAAGTAGTTGGTTGTTTACTAATTAGTGGTTTTGGGGGAGAAAGAAGGGCTTGTTCCTGAAGTCTGGCTAAGAAGAAATCATGTGATAGAGTTTGAGGATTATGCATACGCACGGAGTTACTAATTTCTGGTTTCAGACCACTAATAAAACTCAGGGTAAAATATTCTTCATCTAAGGAAGGGTTTTTGGATATCATTAATGCCTTAAGTTGTTCAAAAGTTTTAAAGTATTCCTCCACAGAGTGTATTTGCGTTAATTTATTGAAACATCCCACATAATTATCGTTAGATAAATCTTCGAATCGATGGCATAGATGGTTAGAGAATTCAGACCAAGGTACGGATTGTTTACCAGAACAGTAATCGAAGAACCAAGAATCGGCTCTACCATCCATGTACATAGACGCAAACTCTGTCTTGAGGACGTCCTCCATTGGGTGCATCTGAAAAAATATGTCACACTTCCGTAACCATGCTCTGGGGTTATCACCATCAAATCTTGGAAAATCAAGTTTGGCTGGTTTAAGAGCATTAGCATGTGAGCCTTCTTTAATGTGAGAGTGACCAGTCAGTGGAGTGGCTTGTTCACTAGCCTCGCTCTCAGATCTGGGTTGTCCTTGAAGATGCTTTAAAGTGTCTTACGAGATTTTTACGATACGATTCATTAAGATCTGATGTGCTTTAGCATCTGCTTCACATTTGAGCTCTGATTGTTTCTAGATTTCTGTGAGATTCGTCATTAGACGTGACAACTCCTTGGTGGTGTGGTCGATGTCTTTAATGGTTGGACCTCCAGTCATTGCAGTGTGTAAGGATCAACTGGGTGTGTAGGATCAGAATATTGTCACAACAATATTCCTGCGAAATAAACAACAGTTCTGCGAGACATGTTTACGATACATCAATGATATTCTGCAATACATCTCAAAATGACGTAAGGAATGACATATCGGATGAAAACGACAGAAACATGAGAAAAGCGTGACATTTCCGCGATGAATCAATAAAACCTGCGAAAGATTAATGCGGTGCAAACTGCGATGTATCGCAAGAACTTAGATCCGAAACAAAAGGGAATCTTAGATATATATGAGCTGTCATGAGCTGTAATCCACTATGTAAACTCCTATATAAAGGAAATGAATAATTCCAGAGAGAGAGATGAATTTTTGAGTGCTAAAAAGTTTTTAGGAGAGAGAAAATCTTATTAAGTGAATTGTATTCTTGATTACTGTAATTCTTTTAAGATCATATCAATAAAAAAGGTTCTTAATCTTCAAATTGTGTCATAAATTCTTGAGTTGGGTGTAGTGTGGGAATTCCTGCAACTACATTTTGGCGTCCAGAAATAGGGAGAATCAATTTGAGAAATTTCAAATTGCAACTTGAAGATTTGAAGAAATTGTTAGAATTTGAAGAAATGGCTAGGAGAAGAAGAAATACATCAGAACCACCAACAACAGTGAGAAGAAGTAAAAGAATTGCAGGAGAAGGAACAAGTGAATTGGAAGGATCTTTAAGGATCAGATCCAGAAGAAGTAGAATGAGAAATGGAGCAGAAAATTCAATTCAACCACCGAATCAACAAATACAAGCACAAGATAGAGATGTGCATTATGATAGAGTAAGTGTGCATACTTGGAGGTCGGATTCGATAGAAGAGGCAGAAAATCAAGAAGAGGAAAGAAATCAAGAAGAGAGAAGGAGAATGTTACGTGATAAAGAAATTCAAAGAAATCGCAGAATAATTGAAGATGATATTGAGAGGAATTATATTGAGCAAGTATATTTAGCGGGAGATATAGAGAGATTGCGAGCGAAAATAGAAGAACAAGAAATTCAAGCAGCATTGCGTCAGAATAATCATGATAATCGAAAAAGACGACGTGCACAAAATCGTAATAATGGTAATCTCAATGAGGAATATGAGAGAATTCGCAGAGACATAGAAAGGCAACGAAGAGAAACAGTAAGGGATGAGGAAATTCGTAGAGAAGAGGATGAAAGACAAATTAACTTGCAAGTTCAAGAAGAAGAAAATCGTAGAAGAAGGAAAAATCAAGATGTTGAAGAAGAAGCGCGAAATATCGTAAGACAAGAAAGGCATGAACGCAGACGAAGAGAGGCTGTGTTGAAAAGGCCAATGGAGCAAAATTCTGATAGGAATGAACAAATCTTGCGAGAATTAGCAGAAATGAGAGGAATGATAATTAACAGAAGAGAAGGAGGAAGAAGACAACTTGATGAGGCAATCGAAGAAGCTGCGAAAACTCCATTTACTCAAGAGGTACAATTAGGAGGGATACCTCCAAAATGAAATTTACCGGTGTTGACCAGTATTTTTGATGGGACTACATGTGCCGTCCAACATATCAAATCCTATATTCGATGCATGCTACAATGAGAGAACCATGATGTCGTTTTGTGCAAATACTTTGCATCAAATTTAAATGGCGAAGCATTGAAGTGGTTTGAAAGTCTCCCCAAGAATATAATAACTTCGTTCATGCACTTGAAAACTACCTTCTTAGGAGCATACATAAGTAATAACTCTACACGACCTGGAATTGAAGATGTGTTTGGATTGAAGCAGAGAGTTGGCGAGAGTTTAAAGCACTTAACGATAAGATGGAGGAAAATGTGTAGTGAAATGGCTGGAAGAGTAGATGAAAGATATCTCATTTTATCCTTCATAAATGCTATGTTTGTGACAAATCTATTATACATCCAGGTATTCAGAGTTAAAAACACAATCACTATGACAGAACTGCGAGAATTGTAAGAAGAGTATATCGCTTTAGAGGAAAAACAAAATGATATGGAGTCATATCCAATTCTCGCAGGCACAAGTTCAGCCGCATCAAATGGAAGTTTATTACCAAGGATGATTAATACAGTAGCAAGTACCTCCCAAAATCAGCGAGAGAAAATGGAGATTGATAATCAACGTAAGATAGTAGCAATGGGGAGTAGAGATCAGGAGGAATTGGAAAAGGAGATAAATTTCTATAATCGCAATAACAATAATAAGGTACCAAGGTTTGATCAACCGCAGGAGACTTATGGTGGACAGAGGCAGAATTATTCAAGAGATCAAAGAGGTCAAAAGATTATATGGGAAGATGTCAAATTGCCACCTCTAAATACCAGTATAGACAAGATTTGGGAAGCGATTATTTTGATGGAGAATATACCCTCACCCTGGAACATGGGGAAAGAACCACATCCTAACAACCAAAATCAAGAATTCTGTCCTTATCATCATTTTCATGGCCATTCTGTGAATAATTGTAGAAATGTAAAAAGAATTATTCTACGAATGATTGAACAAGGGAAGTTAAATCATTTTCTAGAAAGATATCCACAACCCCATCAATTGCCGCAAGAACCAGAAATTCGTAGAGTCAATGTTGCGAAAGACGCAGAAACATTTGTCATTGAAGTAGGAGCTACAGAAAAAAAATCTATTTTGCAATTCAATTGTACATTCGCAGAAAACAATAGAAGATTTCCATGATAATGTGCTAAGTAGAGTATTTGCGAGGGATATAGAGGGAAGAGAGGTGATGAATATTGTGAAAATTTCTCCGTTAGAAGAATAGCAGAAACAAGTTATTTCTTTTACTGCACAAGAAATACCAGAGCCAGGGAAGATGCATGACAACCCGTTGGTGGTAAAGTTAGAGATAAATCCAAAGTACAGAGAAGGAGAAGAAGATGATGGTGACGCAGCAAGTGATTCTTGGGCAATAGATAAGGTTTTAATTGATACTGGCAGCTCGGTAGAATATTATTTTATCATACCTACCGTACAATGGGTGGAAGAGATGATGAATTAATCCCCTCAACTTACAAGATCTATGGTTTTAATGGCACTACGAATAAGCCAAAAGGAGAAATCACTATGGAAATCCCATTGAACAAGATATCTTCAAAAATTAAGTTCTGTGTAGTGGATATAGAATCTCCTTATAATGCCTTAATTGGAAGACCATGGCTCCATGGAATCTTGGGCATAGCATCCACATATCATCAATGCATAAAGTTTCCGCATCCTCATGGTATTGGGATAATTAAAGGTGATTGGTTTGAAGGGAAAAAGTGTTATGAAGTTGACATTAATACTTGCGAAGAAAGAAACGCCAGAAATCGTAATTGGCAACATAACATGAAGCAAACTCAGAGAGCAGAGAAATTAATGGTGGACAATATAGAGTTACGGGGAAAGGATATATTACAAGAATAGTTTGTGCCAAAATAATCAATGGTGATTAATCACGCAAAAGATGGGAAAAAGATGAATTCTTCATTCTTCGCAGGAATATAAACAAGTGCAAGGTGCTAAAAAAAAAATAAAAAAAAAATTGAAATCTTCATTTCTCGCAAGAAAGTAAACAAATAGCAAAATATTGCGAATAATCATTCGTCACAGAAGAAAAGAAGTGCAGCAATGTCATGTTGTGAATAGTCTAAGAACAAAAATAGCAAGAAATATGCAAACCGAATATTAAAAGAAAAACTTTGCTCAAAAATAAGAATTTTTCTATTGAAAGAAAAAGATGATGATTTCAAATCATATAAGAATTTTTAATGCAAATGCATAAGATGGGCGCAAATCGCCTAAAAACATATAAGAATGGGACGAACTTTTATGGCGTACACCTTAGTTCGCGGATTCTATTCCGTAAGAGGCAATGTCCTTAAAGTGCATCATAAGGGGGGTATCTCTTTGCATGACTATGGGAAAGGCTATACTGCTGCTGGAACCTAGTCATGGAGATTTGGGATTATAGAAAATCCATTCGGGAGAAATAACTTGGATTCCCAACTATATAAGGTTATACCCTGGTTGGGCGCCCGAGAGTTTCTCCTAAGGAATGCAAAGTATGATCAAGGTGCCGAGGTACACGGTTGAGCTGTGGGTTCCCGGGACGGATGAACCTACCCTGGCCATCCATGGCAAGTCTTGACTTACGATGTGTTCGGCCCAAAGAAAACCCCACTAGGGTGTAGTCTCGTAACTATAAGCCATATAGGCATAAAGGATAAGAGGCTACGAAAACAACTGGTTGTTTCTAGAACCGGATGGGAGGAGCTAGTCTTGTATGGAAGAAGTACGTCTCCTTGAAGGGGCAACCAAGGGGAGAGATAAGGGCGATACCCTCCATTAGGGAGATGCGTATCAAAAAAGACGGCAATGTCATGGGACTTTATATACGCAAGATTATTTAGGCCCGTCATATTGTCGCGTGACACAGACATCAATGTCATGGGACTTTATATTCGCAAGAATATTTAGGCCCGTCATATTGCCCCATGACAGGCCAAAAAGCCTAAAGAGAAATGTTAAGATGAGATCAATGGGTTTTTGCGATAAAAATAAAAGACGAGATAAATGAAATCAATGATAAGAGGATATAAATCGCAAAAACGTCCTTCGATTTCATCGCAAAGACGCCAATGTCATAAGTCTTAAAAAGCAAAGAGAGGTTAATCTCACAAGATGGCTTAGACTTATCATATTGTCGTAGAGATCAAAATAAATGATAAGACAAGATCAATGGATTATTACATGTAAAAGTAAGAATGTCCTGCGATCTTGTCGCATAAAAGTGTCATAATAAGACCTTTAACTAGGAAGGCGAAGTAAGACCACAAGAGAGGTTATATCTGCGAAGCATATAACGGATTTTTTGCACTATTATTTGCGATACTTCATTTATCATATTGCAGATTAATAACAAGGGGCATGTATGGGAATGATGCATATAATGGTAAATATTGTTATTCATCATTATATGATAAATTCATATAAATAACAAACAGATAGAAGCAAAAAATAATTTATATATTGAAAGACATCAGGAGTTGCAGATAATTCACAGAATATTACAATTTGTCGCAGATAATTATCGCAAGAAAGAAAGGGACAAATACAGGAGAAGATCAAAAAGAAAAAAATAAAACTATTGGGATTTATCTCCATCATTATTTTCATCTTCATCTTCACCATCTTCATCATTAGTTCGTTCCTCATCTTCGCTCTCACTTTCATCTGCATCAGCCTCTTCATTTAAATAACTGGTACTTCAGAACTGGCTGGGATATTATCCAGAAGACAAGGATATAGACTAAGAGGAAGATCATTATCTTTGCAAACTTTCTCAATAGCATTATTGCGAATGGTGAGAAGATTATTACGCAAGTTTGAGTTGGATATATTTATTTTCTCTTGCAGTCTTGAGATTTTTTCATTACGGGAAGCAAGATTTTTCGCAAGACCACTTTTTTCTTCTTCAAGTTCTGCTACCCTTTTGGAATATTTTCCTTCTAATTCTGCGATGATACAACAACAAATTAGAAATTGGTTGGAAATCTACAAGAAATACAAATATATTAGAGGAGCAATAAATAACCTTCTCTTTCATGGATCATTTCTTGTATCAATGTTGCTTGCTCGGTATGAAGACTGACATCTATCGCTAAGTTTTTCCTAGCGTTATCGAGAATTGTCGCAGCCCATGCGAATTCATCATCACTTTGAATGAGAAGATGGGAACGGATTCTTTTTTCTCTTTTCAGAAGTTTAACGTTTTCATTCTTAAGTCTCTCTCTCTCAAGTTCAGTATCAATAAGGGTATTGCGAAATTTTGATAGAGCTTCAGCGCCTTGAAGAGTAATGCGTTCTTTATCCTTCTCAAGTTCATTCTTAGTGGCTTTTAAGGCTTTGATTTTTTCTCTAAATTCATCTCTGCAAGTCTTTAAACTATTGGATGTACTTAAGACAGATCTATAATCCATTCTCATAAGGGAGATATGATATTTAAGCTCATCAATGGACAAAGTATTAATTTTTTCATCTGAATAGTTATTTAAAGCGTCATTAAGACGCTGAAGAAGAGTGTTTTCATCTATGGGTTCATCAAAAGAATTAAGAATGATGGCTTCATCAGTAAGATTATAGGCTTCTGCCAAATGGTTGCCCAAATAAGCTAAAAAAAAAAGGGGGGGGGGAAGACTTATACCAATAACTTGTTTGCAGAATTTCTCCTTATCAACTAATTTCTGTTGAAGAACTTGAATTTCTACTTCAAGCGATTTGTTTTTATTAAGAAGCTCAATATTTCCAGCTACTTCCAACTGTTTACATTTTTCACGAAGAATGGAGATTTCAGCTTCGTATTGCTTATTTTTCTCGAGAAGTTTTGCAGATTCAGATTGTGAATCAGTAAGCCTTTTCTGTGATGATGATAATCTACTTTCTAATTCTGAAGCAACAGAAAAAGAAGCTCTAGCAGTCTGTGACAGAAAAGATAAAATGAGTAAGATAAGTAAAAGATATTTGATACTCATGACAAATGTGAAGTTTACTACAAGAAAAATGAAGGAAAGGGGCATACCAACGAAGCTAACGCATGAAGAAAACCTGGGTTAATAAATCTTGAGACTCCTTTAAGATCTTTATTATTAGTCAAGATTGAAGCGTCGCAGATCTTTGAGAGATAGTCGCAAGTACGAGTAATATCATCCTCTCCAACACCTTGTAAGGGGTTTCTAAAAATGTTTGACAATTGATCCATTGGAGTCTCAGGTTGAGAAAGACCCATCGCAGACCTAATTCTTGCGGAATAAATATGTATTGAAGTTCCCACAGAGGCATCATTATTAATTCCACTATCTTTTTCAATTTCATTATCTTTTTCAGCGATAATAGAAGTCTCTCTGAGTTGAGAATTATCAGAAGGAAGTGGTTGAGTTTTTCTTATCTTCTTTAGGGGACCATCAGCGGTTTGATTTTTATTGCGGCAAGGAGAAGCACCGGAACTTTCATTTGGAGTTGCTACTCTTTTGCCTTTATCTTTGGCTTCAACCACCGCGACAAATGGTATTTCCTTGAAAACAATCACATATAAAGATAAGAAACAGGGGCAACAATATATTGTTAAAGGTTATAGAAGATTGTTTCTTACTTCATCTGTGAAGGTTTTCAAAATTTGAAGGAGATTGGGACTCCCAGTATTGGCATAATTAAGCTTCATTCTTTTAATCTGATAAAATATATCTCAATATAATCAATAAGAATGATACATTTATCCAAATTTGCGAATAATGATAAATTTTACGAGATATACCTCAGAATTCCTTTCAGGCCAGTTAAAAACCCAAGGACAATACGCGCGCAAGATTCGCGGGGAAGATCGAGAGCGCTTTAAATATATGGACCTTCAAGGAGGAGAGGAAATCTACACCACTTATCATCTTTTGAGAAGCGTGGACCTTGGTTTTTACTTGAATGATAATCTATATCTTGCATAAGTAGTTTATCCTTCGCAACCTTTTTATTCCTATTCAAACAAACATCCCAACACGTGCTATCTTTCTTCATGGGAATCACTTGATAATTCGCAAAGAAATTCTCCACAGTATATTTCGATGGAATAATTGGGATATCTTTAAAATCAGGATGTTTCGCAGATTCAGGATAGCGAGATCCTTTACCAGCTCCACGAAAGGCATATTCGAGAATGAGACGAATACAATCTCCACTTAATTGATAGATTGCTCGTGAAAATTTAACGTCGAAATAATTTCATAAAAAAAGAGGAGATCTGGGTTATAAAGAGGGATAGGAAGGCGAGCTTCTAGTTGACCTAGCGAAATAAGGATTTTCCCATTGGAAGAAAGAAATTGCGAAACTAGATCAATGGAGAGATCGATTGTCGAAGATTGACCCGGGGATCTCAGAAAGTGTGAAACCTAAGGTTTGGAACTTCTGTTGATGTTTTTGGAAAGTAGGTTGACCTAATTTTTTAGCAGGAGCCATTTTTTAGTATGGGAATGATGATTAAGATGAAGAAGAATAAAGAAACAAGATTGAAACAGTAGTAGATCCGGAATTTGCGGAAGAAGATGAAGAACAGAAGAGTTGCAAAGAAAAAGTAAAAAGAGAAAGTAAAAAGAAGAGGAGAGATTAGCGAAGAAGATATTTATAAGAGAAGAAGATTCTTGAGAATATAAGTGCATTCAATGAAGAAAAGACATGAATGGTCAGAATTCAACGGTTGAAAAAAGATGTGTCAAGGAATAAATGAGAGAAGAAACACGCGTAGAATATCTAGCGATGGATGCAGAGACGTGTCAGAGTGAAGGCAGTGTGAAAAGATAAGGAGTTGCGGCAAATCAAGAGATTTAAATTCTCATGATCTTTATCTTCTTCGCAGAAAAGATATGAGAAGAGGCAAGATGTAGGATCAGAATATTGTCACAACAATATTCCTGCGAAATAAACAACAGTTCTGCGATACATGTTTACGATACATCAATGATATTCTGCAATACATCTCAAAATGACGTAAGGAATGACATATCGGATGAAAACGACAGAAACATGACGAAAGCGTGACATTTCCGCGATGAATCAATAAAACCTGCGAAAGATTAAGGCGGTGCAAACTGCGATGTATCGCAAGAACTTAGATCCGAAACTAAAGGGAATCTTAGCTGTATATGAGCTGTCATGAGCTGTAATACACTATGTAAATGCCTATATAAAGGAAATGAATAGTTCTAGAGAGAGAGATGAATTTTTGAGTGCTAAGAAAGTTTTTAGGAGAGAGAAAATCTTATTAAGTGAATTGTATTCTTGATTACTATAATTCTTTTAAGATCATATCAATAAAAAAGGTTCTTAACCTTCAAATTGTGTCATAAATTCTTGAGTTGGGTGTAGTGTGGGAATTCCTGCAACTACAGGGTGATACCACTGTTATGGTTAAAGTACTGATAGAGAGAAGGGTGATAGAACATTAAGCAACAAATAACACTATGGCCGCACTGGACCTAGTTTCTTCCTTAGTTATTTCTTAACCTCAGTACAATGAAGGAAGTGAGTATAAATACTCACAGTACCCTAACTAAGAGCATCAACGGCTCTACAAACTGCACGTGGGAAACAACAAGCCACACGATTCTAACTATCTTACTGACTAAGAAAATAGCTTAACCTAATAATTAAAGCTAATCATTTCTGATTTAACTATCAACGCATTCCTCTTTGGATAAGGGCAGCCCAACGTACGGATACATGACACCCTTTAATCTTCATCGCTATTTACTCATCTCCTTAACTCGTTACCACTGCCAGCATATTCTCCCTGCATGTATACGATGTCAGTAGCAGAAACTCACCAGTTCAACAATCTTCTTCTTTTGTCGACCATTAACAGTAACCCGTCTAACTTGTCCAGCTCAATCTCCATTCTCGTCCTCCCTGGATTTGTTCTCGTACTGACTACAGCACCATGCATCACTTCTCATGTACTCACGAGCTCAGCTTCAGCCAACCACCATTCACGTCACCTAATGGACTTAAAATTGTTGCTCTTAAACCATAATATTCCCTTCTAGGCTTGTAAACTGTTTCTCTTAATGGGCTTGCAGGCCTCCATACAACCCAATAGCTCAAAATTCTCTTTTAGCTCCGTTACAACCACAACAGTGACCCATCATTGCTTATAGCATAGACAACAAATTCCCATGCATCTGTTATCAAAATTCCATGCGATGAAAATTCTATCTCTTTTGTGGCCAATTGGACGATTTCTTGTTCTTTTCGGGAATAAACTCCAAAATTCCCATAAAATATAAAAATAAAGATAATAATACAATTTCGTAAGAAAACTAGCTAAGAAAGCATAACCAATCGATACTTAGAGAGGTGTTTTTACACACCTATCATCTAATGGCTGTTGACGACAAGGAGTTCGGGGACGATAAAGATTTTTTCAAAGGTCTTATGTCTAGGAAACTTCTTATAAGAATTTATTCTTGTGTTTTAAGAAGGATAACTAGGGTTTGGAATTATTGTGAGTACACATATCTATTGCCAACGATTTCATCTTGCAATGATTTTTAGATTAATTTATTTAAATTCTAAAGTTTATTTGGAAGATGATTTTGCAGTATTAATCTTTATAGTTTCACATATTGCAAATTTTTATGGGATATGTGTGTTTGCGTCCATGAAATATGATTGTCCCATATTTTGCTCAAAAGTTAAGTCTATCATATGTATTTATTAATAGAATGAACATTTGACAACAAAAGTTAAGCCTATTATGTCATATGCAAATATTGATGGAAGATATGATGAGCTTTTGATTGCAAATATTAAGTATATGAAATCATTATGAATATATTTATTAAAAATAGAATGAATCTTCGTATATTCCACAGTATTGGTCCTTCCCCGATCCAATTTTTTGTGATATACTGTGTGGCTCCGTAAGTTCTCTTATGTTGAGCATTTTCGATTAAATTAATCACGGGTTCTCTTGTGGTTAATTTAATTGAGTATTTTGGATTACAAATTCATGTTTTCATGTTATTTGTTAATGTCCAAAGAAATCCTTATTTTCTTGTGAAAGTAAGGTCGCTCTTGTTGTTCTTTCAGGAATGACATTTTATGGGGGAGAGTTCTTTTCGAACTTGTGCTTAATTGCCAAATCTTTGTGGGGAGTGCGGCTGTGGAATATAATAGGGGTTATCTTGTATCTTTATAAACTCCTTGATGAATGCATTTAGTTTTGGCTATATGATTGCATCTAAATAAAGTTGATATGTTCTCTTTTGGTCATGAAGTATCTCTATCAAAATTTCATTAGGATCCCACTAGTTTTCGTACCTTTGCCAATTTTATTGACAAAAAGGGGGAGAATTAATGTATAGTTCACACTACAAATACATATAGTTTACGGATCATTATGTAAGGGGGAGTGGTTTACATGTGAGATGAAGTATTAACTAAGGGGGGTGATACGTATCACCATAGTATTGTTGTCAAAGTTGTGATACAATTGAACTTTGATTCTGTGTAATAATACTATGATACTGTATAACAATACGAAAACATCTCGTTTTTATATATTGTTATAGCTATGGATCTTCAACAACTATGATGTTGAGTTGAACACCTTTAGAATCATGGAGTACTTGGAAGTGACGAAGATTTCGAGTAATGTTGAAGAACCAAGGAAATCAAGCATTTGGATTGAGATCTACAAAGTTTATTTATTTTGTATTTCATATGTATTGATAGTCTTGTCATTAAAATTGACAAAGGGGGAGATTGTTAGAGCACTGCTCGGTCGAACTCGTAAGCGTTGCTATCTCAAGCTTGTGTCAAGTTTAGTTGTTAAAACTATAAGTCTTGATTTCTAGTTTACTCATAGCTAAGTCCTGGATTAGGATAGAAAGTGTAGTTGAGCATTAAAATTCACGGCGTTCATAAATTGAAGATGAAGAACTACTAAGGGGAGCTTGTGGAACTTCATCAACAAAAGGTATGTGAAGACTTGAACTCATCTATCACTCAAAAGTCCATCTACTCTATCTCCTTTTTGAGACAAAAGTTGTATAGCTATATAGACTTCAGTTATACACATTTGATATTTCGAGCTGAGTTTAACTCGCTTACATATTTCTCGAAATATGTGTTGGTAAGATTTCGCTTTAACCAAGTTCATCTTATATTCTTGAAGAAATTCAAAAGATGATCATGTAAAATCTCCTTATAACATCTTACATGATTTGTGTGAGACAGTCATTTGATGTAGACTCGGAATGTTTCGTATTGATCATTCGATCACTTAAAAATTGCTTTGAAGCTAATAGTTTGTGTGATACAACTATTGTCGTCTTCTGAGAATATTTAAATGGTTAAAATGAGAGTTTAGAACAATTGGATTTAAGAACAGTATGTGTACTTGCATATGTGTAATCCAAGTTCGGGAACCATGGTATGCATACCCGTATGCGTACTGTTTGGTTTAGTCAAGGTCCGGCAACCAAGTAAGAATACCGGTACGCGTACTTGAATGAGGTTCAAGTTCCGGGACTTTAACTGAGTTTGTGGTTGATAGGTGTTGTAAAACACCTAATTTTATATCTAGTATTTATACTTTATTTGCTATTTATTTTGTAAAATATGTATCTTATGTTTAGTTTTGAGTTTTTAGGTGCGATGGAGCACTTGGGGGCGAAAGAAGGAAAAAGCTTTCATTTGGAGCATAAAAGGGCAAAGAGGTCAATCCACATGCGAGTTTTACTGGGCGTGAAGCGGAGCCAAGCCGATAATATGATACTGCCACGACAACTTAGTCTAGAGAAGCAACGGACCGGCATCATGGTGCCAACATATACTTAAGGGGTGCATAAATCATTTTTGGTTACCCCTTATCTTTTACACATGAGTGGTTATATCCTACCCGCTCTTACACAATACCTAAAATTCAGTGAGGAAATCATTTCCTATCATTAGCCATTATTTGTCTTCTCTGCTCAAAACCAATGGAGGCACCATACTCATAGAGAAATCGAGATTCGATTGAGAGAGGCTCGAGTTCTGCTGGTGTTTGAGTGATCAACACAGTGAGATGGGGTTTGATGATTTGTGTTGTTTGTGGAAGAATTTGAGATTTCAAGTTTCTGAGTTTGATGTTAGGGTTCGAATAGAGGAATGAATTTAAGTTAGGGTTGATGGAAATGGTTCTGTTACTAATAATTATCAAGGGTTTGTATGAGATCTGCATTGGGTTTGTGGTTTAATGTCAAATTGTTTCAGGAAGTGTCTTATGAGAGGCTTACAAATCACTAGCAAAGGTGTCTCTACATTAACAGAGTCGGTGCTTACAAACCGTTCAAGTGAAGGCCTGAATGAGCTTTCCAATTACTAATTCTAGCTCAGCTGATATTAGTTGAACCTGTGTACAAGGGATGTTGGAAGTGATGTTCAGTGAACACTGAAGAATTAAAGGGTTTGTATGAGTTGTGTATTGCATAGAAAGTTCAAATGAAGATGGGTTGTAGATGGTGTTTTGGAGTTTCAGATCTTTGCTGTTATTGGTTGGAAGAACGTGCGGTGGTGGTTCAGTCAAGTTATTGGTGGATGTGCAAGGCGAGAGAAAGTGCAACACTGTCTTGTATTGGCTTGAGAAGCGAGAATGATGGAAGACTGAATTGGTGAACACAGGTGATATGAGGAAATTTCGGTGAAGGCTCAAGCAAATGGCCAGGTGGATGAATGGCTTGCCTTTGTGGTGGTTCTCGACAGTTGGAGATGCTCTGAAGATCAAGGAGATAGCATTGCAGGTTAAGCTGAGGTGCAGCTGTTGTAATGATGGATTTGTGGAATTGAAAGTTAGTTACAGGAATCAAAGGGAGGTGCTGACACTGCAGGGGAGATGGCAAGAATGAATTGTAGTGATTGCAGCTCAGCATTGGCTTTGAAGCTACACCAGATGATGTATGCTAGGAAAATACTTGCAGGGAATTGAAGTTGATGCTACTGGTTGAGTGATTTCTGCAGTGATGGAGAAGTGCGGCATTATTTGGGGGCATGGTGGTTCGGAAGGTCTTTGTGGAAGTAGAGCTATGGTAGTAAAGTGGTGCTGCTGGATAGTGACTGAGCTGTAGAGATGTGTTTGGAGCTGCAGCTGGTTATAAGGGTATTGCAACTGAGTAGCTGGAGTCGAAGCGAATGCAGAGTTTGGTGTGTAACTGCAATGAGAATTTGATCTTAAAGCTAAGTTGGAGATGGTCAGGTGGACAGATTGCAATTGAAGGTGCAGTTATGCTGTGAATCTGAGATGGTGCTGGTTGGGATTCAAGGAGAGCGACTCTGTGTTTGAGGTAAGTTATTGCAGGTGCAGTTATGCAGTTAAGGCACTGATGGAGATCATTGATTAAAGTTGCAATGCAGGTGATAGTGCAAAGGGAAGACTGTACTGTGCTGTCACAGGGAAGTTGAATGTGTCAGATGAGAGTTCAGTGCAACTGAGATGGAATGAGAAGACTTGAGTGGTTGTGTGCTGCACCTAGTGACATGTTGCTGCCATTGTTCACAGGGAAGTATGGAGATGATATATCACGTATTTTTCTACTGGAGTTTGGAGGAGAGCGATTCTACTAGGGTTTGCTTTCATTTATTTTTCATGTTCTTCAATTTATTTTTGATAATAATTATGTTGAATCTAAAAACCATGAGTAGCTAAATACCTTTTATTGGTTATGGTATAATAAGTGGATTTCACAAATAAAATCTGATTCAATGCATTAGTTTTGTCTCAAGTTTATTGTTTATGTTTCATTGTTGATATTGATTTATGATTTGATTGTTTATTTGGTTGAGTCCGTAATCAATCCGATTTGCATTCATATCTAGAGCTATATTAGGGTTTTCAATACGAAAACGTTGTTCATCCCTGATTCTAAGTAGCATAAATGTGGGTAGTGCTTGTAGAGATATATCCTACTAGTCACATATGAATCATAACTTGGGTTAAATTGATTTAGTTCTTTTACACATTTCGATTGCCTTGATTAGTCTTATTCCATATAGCTTATTGTTTCTAGGGAGTTAAATCTAATTTTCTTTCACACTTTAGGTTGCTTTCTAGGAAGAATTCACATTTGCATCTTTTAATGTGGTTGTGATGAAATCAGGGAATTAGCGGGATATTCTTGCGATCAAGGTATCCTAGGACTTTTAGTAAATGAGAGATTAAATTTCAATTCTAGTCATTGATAAAAATATGTGTTTGTGAATGAAACTATCCTGTGACCAATACTTTCTCCTTATTGATTATTTTTATTATTACTTTGCTTTCAATTCATTTTTATTGCTTTGATAAAACAACATCCCCCTTTGGTTACTAAGAAACTGAATTTTTTTATAACAACAAAGGCCTCTCTGTGGATACGAACTCTTTCTTATCGCATACTATTTTTATTTTAGGAAGTAAGAAAGTGAAATTATATTTGTGTCGGCTGACAACCAATCAGATTTTGGCGCCGTTGCCGGGGAGGCAAACGGCTTGTTATTAAGTTTTTAGTTTCTTTTTACAATTTTTTTCTTGCATATTTGTTTTCCATTTCTTGTCTTGTTTCTTACTTGTTTGCGAGAATTGTTTTTCAGGTACTAATCCCTGGCTTCTAAGGATTGGAGCTATCCAAGGTGCAGGATTGCTACTCGAAGAGGCACAATACTCCAACCAAGTCAAGACACGGAAGAGAAAGAGTTAGAAGTGGAAGAAGAGTTACAACTAGAAGAAGAACTAGTAGTTCCATTTGTAGAAGAACCACTAGTTGAATAATAATAAGCAATGGAAGACGCAAATCGTACACTCAAAGATTTGGCTTCTCATAGGCTTGATGCACAACGATGGTGTATTCAAACCAACTCAACATTCGAGATCAATCCGGGGTTGCTTAGAGAGTTGCCGAAGTTTCATGGTATGGCGAATGAAGATCCAAACAAGCATCTCATGGAGTTCTATACCATTGTCAAGGCTATGCTTCCAGCGGAGACCGAAGCCGATGGTGCAATGATAAAAGTTTTTCATTTTCTATGGTGGACAACGCTAAAGATTGGTTGTATTGTTTTCCTGCCGGAAGTGTCACTACATGGAACGGGTTGAAGAAACTTTTTATAGAGAGGTATTTTCCTGCGTCAAAGGCCACTCAAATTCGCAAAGAGATTTGTAGAATAAAGCAACATGCGGGAGAGTCTTTGTATGAATGTTGGGAGCGATACAAGAGATTGGTGGCAAGCTGTCCTCACCATCAATTCAGTGACGCTATGATAATCCAGTACTTCTACGAAGGTCTTCAATCAAGTGATAGATATCTTCTTGACGCTGCGGGTGGTGGTGCACTAGTGAACAAGACGGTGTCCCAAGCTACCGGTTTGATTGAAAGCATAGATGCAAACTCGCAACAATTCTACACAAGAGGTGAACCAATGGTGAGGCAAGTGCATGAAGTAAGTGATTCATCATCATCACACCGTGATCAAAGAATGGACAATATGGAGCACATGATGCAAAAGATGGTTGTGGTTATATTACCTTCGTATGGTGAAGAGTTGGAGCAAGCTAATGCAGTTTTTCCAAACCAACCAAGACGGTATGATCCCTATTCCAACACCTACAATCCGGGATGGAGAGATCATCCAAATTTCAGCTATGCCAACAAGCAAGGTGCGGTTCAACAACCTACTTTCAACCGTCCGAGTGGATTTCAACCGCAACAACAACAACAATTTCAACCTCAACAACAATTTCAACCGCAACAACAACAATTTCAACAACAACAGCAGCAATTTCAGCAACCACAACAATCGGTGCAAAATCAAGGTTCTGATATCGATGCCAAGCTACAAACTTTTATGCAAGGTATTTCTACCATGTTCAAGGAGAGCCAACAAGAAACAAATAATGCGATTAAAGATTTGCAGACTCAAGTGGGCTCCATGGCAATTGATATCAACAAGTTGAAAGCACAAAATAGTGGGAGACTCCCTTCTCAACCCATTAACCCAAAAGAGGGTGTCAATGCTATTACGTTGAGAAGTGGTACACAACTTGAGCAACCCAAAGTTGCTGATTTGGGTGAAGAGGAAGCTCCAAAGGAGCCGGTTTTGGAGGAAAAGAGGGATGAAATTCCCCAAACACCCGAGGTACCTATTCCTAACTCTAAAACGCCTATTCCTACTTATGTTCCTCCTATACCTTTTCCTCGCAGATTTGCAAGTTCTAAGAAGGCGGAACTAGAAAAGGAGATTTTAGATGTTCTTAAGAAGATTCATGTGAATATACTACTCATTGATTCTATCAAGCAAGTTCCCAAGTATGCAAAAGTGTTGAAGGACTTGTGTACCAATAAACAAAGGCTTAAAGGAAATGAAGTGCTAAGTGTGGGGGAGAATTCTTCGGAAATCTTACAACACAAACTCCCACTGAAATGCAAGGATACCGGTAGCTTTGACATTCCTGTCACAATTGGTAACACCACTTTTGACAAAGCAATGTTATACTTAAGTGCATCCATTAATGTTATGCCGGCATCCATGTATAATTCACTTAATCTAGGTCCTTTGAAAAAGGCTGAAATTGTGTTGCAATTAGCCGATCGCTCTAATGTTTACCCAATGGGTATTGTTGAGGATGTTCTTGTGCAGGTTAATCAACTTGTATTCCCTGCTGACTTTTGTGTGTTAGAGATGGATGAAGGTGCACCGGACTCATCTCTTCCATTGCTATTTGGGCGTCCTTTCATGAAAACGGCTAAGACGATCATTGATGTAGACAAGGGAACGTTGACTATGGAGTTTGACGGAGAAATAATACGTTTCAACATTTTCGAGACGATGAGATATCCTAGTGATGTCCACTCTTGTTTCTCCGTTGATGTTATGGATGCATTGGCGCAAAAAGTGTTTGAATTGAATGGTGATGATGCTTTGGAAACTGTTTTAACTACATCCATGGATGATGGAGTAGAGTGTGGTAACGAAGTTAAGGAAGCCCTTGGTGATCTCAACTCACTACAAGGATGTCCGGAAACTCATAATATCTCTTTTATTTATTTACCATGCAGTGATGAAAAGCTTTTACCTCCTATTGCTAAATCTCCAAAGTTGGAATTGAAACCTCTTCCAAGTTACTTAAAGTACTTGTACTTGGGTGACAATGAAGAGTTACCTGTAATTGTTTCTAATGATATTAGTGAATTACAGGAGCAAAAACTTCTAAGGGTGCTAAGGAAGCACAAGACGGCCATAGGATGGACAATTGCCGATATCAAGGGTATAAGCCCTGCCGTTTGTATGCATAAGATTCGTTTGGAGGACGATGCAAAGACTACAACAGAAGCGCAGCATCGTTTGAATCCTCCCATGATGGAAGTTGTGAAAAAGGAGATACTCAAGCTTTTGGAAGTGGGTGTTATCTACCCCATATCCGATAGCAAGTGGGTAAGCCCGGTACAAGTTGTACCAAAGAAATCAGGGGTAACGGTGGTAGAGAATGATGAGAACGAACTTGTACCAACTCGTGTGCAAACGGTTGGAGGGTTTGTATTGATTATAGAAAGTTGAATGCTACTACTAGGAAGGATCATTTTCCTTTACCCTTTATTGATCAAATGCTTGAACGTCTAGCTGGACATGCTTATTATTTTTTCCTTGATGGTTATTCAGGTTACAATCAGATTGTATCACCGGAGGACCAAGAGAAAACCACTTTCACTTGTCCTTTCGGTAATTTTGCTTATATAAGGATGCCTTTTGGCTTGTGCAATGCTCCAGCTACCTTTCAAAGGTGTATGGTAAGTATCTTTTCCGAGTATGTTGAAAACATCATTGAAGTGTTTATGGATGACTTTAGTGTTTTTGGTGATTCATTTGACCTTTGTTTGAACAACTTATCTTTAATCCTTGAACGCTGTGTTGAAACAAACCTTGTGCTTAACTAGGAGAAGTGCCATTTCATGGTAACTCATGGCATAGTTTTAGGCCATATAATATCTTCTAAGGGCTTGGAAGTTGATAAATCTAATATAGACCTTATTCGTGATCTAACCCCTCCCACTACGGTGAGGGAGATACGCTCTTTTCTTGGTCATGCAGGTTTCTATCGTAGATTTATCAAGGATTTTTCCAAGATAGCATCACCACTTTGCAACTTATTGCAAAAAGATGTGGTTTTTAACTTTGATGAGAAGTGTATGGCGGCATTCAATCGTTTGAAAGAACTTTTGATTTCAGCCCCTATCATTAAACCACCGGACTGGAGTAAGCCTTTTGAGCTCATGTGTGATGCTAGTGACTACGCGGTTGGTGCGGTGCTTGGGCAGCGTGTGGGGAAGATACCTCATGTCATTTATTATGCTTCTAGAACGTTAAATGAAGCCCAACAAAACTACACAACCACTGAAAAAGAGTTTTTAGCTATTGTATTTGCATTGGAGAAATTTCGCTCTTATCTAATTGGTACAAAAGTTGTTGTTTATTCTGACCATGCAGATCTTAGGTACTTGCTAATGAAGAAATAAGCGAAACCAAGGCTCATACGCTGGATTTTACTCTCACAAGAGTTTGATATTCAAATCAAAGATAAGAAAGGAATTGAGAACACCGTTTCGGATCACTTGAGCCATCTTGCCGTGGACAAGGAAGCTATCCCATTGCGTGAAGGTTTCTCGGATGAGCAATTATTCTCAATTGCCGTTGGAGAACCATGGTATGCAGATATTGTGAATTACTTGGTCACTAAACAAATCCCAAGGAACTTGTCTCGTGCTGAGAGGGACAAACTAAAGAGGTTAGGAAACCAATATATATGGGATGATCCATACTTATGGAAACATGGCAGCGACCAAGTAATGAGAAGGTGCGTTCCCGAATCTGAGTTTAAATCTATCTTGTCATTTTGTCACTCCTATGCTTGCAGAGGACATTTTGGAAGTAAAATAACCGCTCACAAGGTACTTGAAAGCGGTTTCTATTGGCCAACCTTGTTTAAGGATGCACATATATTTTGCACAACTTGTGATAGGTGCCAAAGAACAGGAAATCTAGGTGCCCGAAATCAAATGCCACAAACTTTTATTCAATTTATTGAAGTTTTTGATGTATGGGGTATTGATTTTATGGGTCTTTTTGTCAACTCTCATGGGAATTATTACATCTTACTTTTTGTTGATTACGTCTCTAAATGAATGGAAGCTAAGGCCACCCCTACTAATGATTCCAAGGTTGTTTCAGATTTTGTGCAAGCTAACATTTTTGCAAGGTTTGGAATTCCGAAAGCCATAATTAGCGATGGGGGTTCTCACTTCAACAACAGGACTTTGCAAAGCTTGTTGAAGAAGTACAATGTGTCACATAAGGTTGCAACACCTTATCATCCCCAAACAAATGGACAAGCCGAGGTGTCTAACCGGGAGGTGAAATCCATTCTAGAAAAGATGGTGAATCCAACAAGGAAGGATTGGAGCATGCGGCTAAATGATGCTTTATGGGCGTATAGAACCGCATACAAGACACCTATTGGGATGTCTCCCTTTAGGCTTGTGTATGGTAAACCTTGTCACTTACCCGTGGAGATTGAACATAAAGCGTTTTTGGCGATTAAGCAATGCAATATGGAGATGGATGGGGCTGGAAAGCAAAGGAAGTTACAACTCCAAGAGCTAGAAGAGCTTCGCAATGATGCATTTGAAAGATCTCGCATTTATAAGGAGAAAACGAAAGCCTTTCATGATACTATGATTTCTAGAAAACAATTTTGTGTTGGGCAGAAAGTGCTTTTGTTTAATAATCGCTTGCATTTATTTCCGGGTAAATTAAGGTCACGTTGGATCAGACCTTTTATTGTTACTAATGTGTTTTCTCATGGTGCAGTAGAAATTCGTAGCATAGCTACAGGTAAGGAACTTAAAGTTAATGGGTACCGGTTGAAACCATATTATGAGAATTTCACTTCCGAAGTGGTGGAAGGAGCTAATTTTGTGGATGCACTCCCTCTGGAGGAGTCATAGAAAGCAAGGAGATAGTCGGTCTGATGACTTTAAACCAAGCGCTAAATGGGAGGCAACCCATAGGATGAGTATCTCTTGTCTTATTTTCATTTTCTTGTTTTGTTTTTAGCTTTTTCTTGTAGTATATTGATTTTATTTTTCTGATTTCTTGTCATTTGTTATGCATAATTTCCCACCTTGACTTACTTTGGATGACTCAATTTACATTGAGGACAATGTAAATTTTAATTGTGGGGGAGTGGTTAAGCATTTGCATTGTAAAGTTTTTCAAAATTTTCAACTTTTGTGTAAATTAGTGCATGAAAAACTCCAACTTGTAGTTAGTTTAGAGTCACATAGTATCCATGTCGCTAAGATTACAACGAGATTCTCATAAGAGTGACTGAACTTAGAGATAACATAGAACATGATCGGGTTTCATACTTGTATGAGATTTAAAGTTGGATTTAACCATGCCAGTGGAAAATATGGTGCAGACTGAATTCGGTAGTAGAGTAGTGGTCCCCTATAGTGGAGACTACCCATGTTACATCATGAGAGGCACCAACCTTCACTTCTTTGTACCTGTCTAAATATGTTCTTTTAGAGTGTGTGTCACCGTACGTAAACTCCGGGTAGAATGGTGAGCTACCCAACCTCCCACCAATAGAAGCACTATTTTGATCTCTTGAGTGCTATTTTATCAATCATGAATGGTGACATCGAATTGCTAACTTACATACCACTTGTAATTTTGTTCGCAGTTAGCACCATACACTTTATCTCTCTCTACATCAACAGGTCCATACAAACACCATCATCATCAACAAGGGAAGCATCACAAGTTTGAAGCAAAGTTGAAGACGTTCTAGGTTTACAAGCAAAAATGAGAAGATTTCAGATTCAAGTATAGCAACAAGACAAGGAGAAATTTTTTTATAAGTTGAAGACTATTGTACAAGAGTGAAGATTATCAAGATGAGAATTCAATAGGTTTATGATATCAAGACATACAAGTTGTGAAGAATCAAGCGGTAAAGTACTCACACCATGGCATTTGTACCTGCGTTTTTATTTTTATTTTATTCTCTTGTCTCAAAAAAAAAAAAAAAAAAAACAAGAGAAAAGTTCTTTAGGATCATCATTAGTTTTTATTTTTGTTTGTTTTCATTTTGTATTTACTTTGTATTTAATGTCTAAAAAAAAATGAATGAAAAAAAAAAAGGAAAAAAAAAATTTCATTGCATAATATTTTGGTTTGTTTAGATCATATTTTGGTTTTATATTCATTCAATAAGCCAACGGACGAAGAAATATCTACATTGAAGTTTCAAGCAACAAGGAATAAGAGGAAAGAATCACATTGTCAAGATTCTACGAAGTTCAAGAATTATCATCGACAGTTGAAGACGAAGACAAAGATTGAAGACCGAAGACGTTTCTATGGATGCTGTGAGAGTGGTGCTAGCTGCACGCCGAACAGATAACGAGGTAAGTAAGCATATTCCCACCTTCGTTAAGTGGTTGATTTCCTTTCTAAGAGATCGTCAGAAAAAAGGGTTTTCAAAATGAATAAAAGATGTGGGTTTTCAAAACATTTCGGAGGGTTTGCCTTCCTATTATTCAACATGTCGCATGATTCTCTCTTCATTCCTACCTGGACACATGTGTGACCCATAAAGAGCTATTTATTATTGAGAGCAATTTCATAAAATCCTTTCTTGTGAGGCAGAGTCAAGACTTTTGATCACTCCGAACCCGAATTTCTTTCGATAAGGGATGGTTACTTCTCTCTCAACTTTTAAGAATGAGATTGTGTTCATATTTGTGTCTAACTTCTTATGACTAGTGTGAAGAATCTCTATGTCTTCTTAGCGCGTTGGATATTATCATTTCGGAGAACTTGTAAGTTGGAAATGTAGGTTGTGTGGGTATTCCTCTAGAAAACGCTCACGGGAGTTGTATGTATCCTTTAGAATAATTTTTGTTTGATTTGCTCGAGGACTAGCAAAGTCTAAGTATGGGGGAATCTGATAGGTGTTGTAAAACACCTAATTTTATATCTAGTATTTATACTTTCTTTGCTATTTATTTTGTAAAATATGTATCTTATGTTTAGTTTTGAGTTTTTAGGTGCAATGGAGCACTTGGGGGAAAAAGAAGGAAAAAGCTTTCATTTGGAGCGTAAAAGGGCAAAGAGGTCAATCCACATGCAAGTTTTACTAGGCGTGAAGCGGAGCCGAGCCGATAATATGAGACTGCCACGACAGCTTAGTCTAGAGAAGCAACGGACCGGCATCATGGTGCCAACATATACTTAAGGGGTGCATAAATCATTTTTGGTTACCCCTTATCTTTTACACATGAGTGGTTATATCCTACCCACTCTTACACAATACCTAAAATTCAGTGAGGAAATAATTTCCTATCATTAGCCATTATTTCTCTTCTCTGCTCAAAACCAATGGCGGCACCATACTCAGAGAGAAATCGAGATTCGATTGAGAGAGGCTCGAGTTCTGCTGGTGTTTGAGTGATCAACACAGTGAGATGGGGTTTGATGATTTGTGTTGTTTATGGAAGAATTTGAGAGTTGAAGTTTCTGAGTTTGATGTTAGGGTTTGAATGGAGGAATGAATTGAAGTTAGGGTTGATGTAAATGGTTCTGTTACTAATGATTCTCAAGGGTTTGTATGAGATCTGCATTGGGGTTGTGGTTTAATGTCAAATTGTTTCAGGAAGTGTGTTATGAGAGGCTTACAGATCACTAGCAAAGGTGTCTTTCCATTAACAGAGTAGGTGCATACAAACCGTTCAAGTGAAGGCCTGAATGAGCTTTCCAATTACTAATTCTAGCTCAGCTGATATTAGTTGAACCTGTGTACAAGGGATGTTGGAAGTGATATTCAGTGAACACTGAAGAATTAAAGGGTTTGTATGAGTTGTGTATTGCATAGAAAGTTCAAATGAAGATGGGTTGTAGATGGTGTTTTGGAGTTTCAGATGCTGTTGTTATTGGTTGGAAGAACTGTGCAGTGGTGGTTCAGTTCAAGTTATTGGTGGATGTGCAACTGAGAGCAAGTGCAACACTGTCTTGTATTGGCTTGAGAAGCAGAATGATGAAAGACTGAATTGGTGAACTCAGGCTGATATGAGGAAATTTCAGGTGAAGGCTGTTTGTGGGAGAAAACTACTTCTGCCGGTTTAGGTAATTTTGGGTGTGTGTGGATGAGAAGTGAGTTTAAACCTTCAACAAATGTGCTGCACGATGAGCACTTTGATTCGAGAGATAATATATACAATTCTGGCCTAAACCAAAGATTTGCTTAGGTCACAGGTGAAGGATGTGAGGTTGATCTTAGGGAGGGAAGCGAAGAAGGTGTTGAGAGTATGAAGGTGAAGTCTATTTGATGACTTGTTAACAGAAGGTTGATCAGGCGAGCAAATGTTGCAGGCAGGCTATGGGTGTTGAATACGATGGTATTAAAACTTGGTGTTCTGTGTTGTTCGAAACTCTGTTTTGGAAATAGGGAGGAGAACCTATTTATACAAGTCGACAAGCCTTCATTACGTCTCTCGTGGGAAAGTGGAGGAAGTGGAGTGATGGAGGAAGTGGAGTTGTGTGTTAGTGCCACAAGGTTGCTTGCCCACTTCTCCTATCATCGCTAACCGCCCATGTTTCCATGACGTGATCTTGTAATGGCATGTTGCACGCTGCACGTTGTAAACCGCCAGACCAATACCCCAGTTTGTATCCCCCAGTTGTGACGTGATTAATGTCTCGAGTGTGTGGATCGCGGGACCCACAGGAAATAGTGCAGGGTGAACCGTGAACTTGGTATAACATCGCATGCAGCCATCTGCAGGTGACCGTTTGGAGGCTGTATAGACAAGCCATGCCTTGGTCGGTTACCCTGTGAAGAAGAGTGACGGATGGTGATCATGGTGATACCTTGTTTGCTGGTTTATTCGTACCCTAAGTCATTCGTCCAAGCTTGCAAAGTTGGACGGACGAGATGGTTTGCAACCCTACCTGCGATTGTTGGATGAGAGGCGCGCATGCTGCCTCTTTCAACCCAAACGTTTGCATGCTAGAAGAGTTCCAATGGAGGAACCGATCATCCCTGCATGGAGGCGGTACAATGGTGTTCACGCCCATGCCTGCTTGACTCACAAAGATTTAATCTGAGCCACTCGACTCAGGTGGCAAAGACGAGTGGTCGAGATTAGAACTTATAGAAGGGACGTGACATGCCACCTTTGGGCGCATGTACCGAGGATCTTGACCACTGCCGGTCTTGGCCGATCATCTAGGCATGAAGTCGGGCCCACGGCGGTCATGCTAGCATGCTCGGTTCCTTCTAAGTCTCCATCTTTGCCTTTCATCCAAGCCTGCGAAGATGGACGCTCGAGACAGCCTCGCGCCGCAAACCCTAATTAGGGTTTTGGACTGGCCACTTTGGGCGATCGTTTTTGGGTTGCGTGCGCCTCCTTTGGGGAGACCGACCATGTATGCAACATCTTGGGTCGATAGTGAGCATGTACATGCTTGCTCTTTGACCCTGGGCGCAATCTAAGCCATTCAACTATGCCTGCAAAGTCGGATGGTCGTGATCGTTTTGGATCTTCTCAACCTACATAAGGCGTTAATCTAGCCTTGTTTGGGCAATCGTTTCTTGCACCACGGATTGCCTATGAGGGAGTCGGTCATGTAGTTAGAAAGTGGGCCCGCAAATGGTGTACCATCACTTCACTACTTGTTTAGGGTATAATCTAAGCCGTCCAACTATGCCTGCGAAGTTGGACGTTCACGATTAAAAGGAACCCTAGCCGTGCGTCATGCTTACTTTGAGCGCACGTTTTGGAAGGACCAACTGTAGTTGGCCTTGACCATTCGGTCATGCATGAAGGTGGGTCCGCGGTGATCATGGTAGCATGCTCAGGACCCCCTGAATCTATGTCTACACCCTCCATCTATGCATGCGAAGTTGGACGGATGAGATATATTTCTGAGTTTGTTTTCAGCAAGTGAGACTAACATGGGTAGTCTTGCATGCGTTCGACGAGGCTAGTATAACCTGCCGTTAGGTAGCCTACGGGTGTTTGCATGTCGAACACAAGGCTTTAATTAAAGCATTAATAGTAATGTTGTATACCTACAGAAAACCGGGATGGTTGCCACATGCTCCGTCGGGATGGTTGCCACATGCTCCGTTCTAGGTAGGTTTTAATTCTCAGGGATGGTTGCACATGCTCCAATGAATTATATCGAGAAGTATTCATCGCCTGAAGGCTTTATCCTTTGCAGGACATCAGCTTACAAAAATTGGATTTTTACAATTTTAGCCTTTAAATAGAAATCCACCATCAACATTAAGTCCCCTGCCTAGCATGCAATGGTTACACTATTGTAGGGTAGGCATGAGATGGTGACAAATATATGTAAAAGAAATAAAGGTAACTAATCTTGGAAGGCAACCGCTAGTGATTGTCCATGTGGACGTACCGTCGCAAGCATGAAATCTTGGGTGGGCCGGTTTCTCTTCTTGGTTTTTTGGAAGCGGAAAGGAATCCTTTTCTAATCAGAATTCTTCAAAATTTGCCCATAAAGGGAGAACCCTTTTTTCGTTTTTTCTTCACGATTTTTTTTTTCCGAGTGGACGTCCAGCTCTCTCCCGCGCCGTCGTCACCCCAGCCGTCGGAGTTCACCGTCACCGTTGCTGCTTTTTGTCGCGCCCGACAGTTAAATCGAGTAGGTTTTTTTTTTTTTTTTTTTTTTGCAAACCCTAATTATTTAGTTAGAGTTTCTTTTGTATTTTGAGAGGATTGTAGGCGTAACAAAACATACCATAATTAATTCCTTTACCGCCTGTTAGGGTTGCGTAGTAAAAGAAATCATAAACATGTCGTTTGTTCCCTTTATCCTTGCATGTCAAAACCCAGGTTGTAGCTTGATAGAACCGCTTTCTTGAACTTGTAGACATGATAACCAACTGTAGAAAAATATGTTGACTTGTTGGCTTAGCTTTAGGGATGCGCATGCAAACTTTAGTGCCCGCCTGCGTGATTTTGAGGTACTCTTGCGCTTGGGTTTACCGAAATTGCTGTAGAATCTTCATACAAGCTCGGATTTCGACGTTCCGCATATGTAACTTCAAGCCCAGAAAATTTCCAAGCTTTATCAAAGAAGCCTTTTGTATTTTGAGCGTGTTTAGGGGATAAAAACCGCGAAATAACAAACTTCCAGGAGGTTTTCAGAATTTTTTCAGGTTGCGTGTCTTCTGATGTTTTGGCCACCCCTTCTTGCTCTTTCATCCGATTGTCGTGAAATTTCGATATGTTGTAGGTAACTTCCATATGAAGAGAATGGCACATAACATAACACTATATTCCATACCCATTTCTCCCAGTTCATAATCGAACACAGGGTAGTGTAAATTTCCCTCAACTGAGTTTGTTTGGAGGACGTTTGAACCATCCCAATCCCATGTAATCTCCGTATTAGGTGTCTAACAACGAATTTGGGAATCACGAGAATCTTTTATTGTTGTATGACTCCTTGGAAACATGCTAACACTTCCAATCTTATTGCAGTTGCTCAATGATGAACGCGGAGGATAATGTTGTGAAGGGAGGTGTCGACTCTTCCAGAGATGTGCCAAATACAAATGATGGAATGCTTACCAAGTCTTTTCCAAACGTCAGGAAGCACCCCAGACATAATATAATCCTTATTACCGGTTAAGAAAGTGAAGAGAGTCTACCATCGTCTTTAGCAGGCGTGATGAGGCTTTGTATCCAGAAGAAAGAATATCCACCTTCCCCTATTGACTTCAGAATTTTCCAGAATCCACTTGACTCATACGAAGGATGGATGTGGCACATGTTGGGTAATGAAGAGATTAGAGACAACTTAACTAGGGCGCGAATTCTTGATGCTATTAAGGCGTCTGCAATTCTTCATGTCAAGAAGGATATCCCAGGTTTGGTCGCTTTTGCTGCTCGATGGCGTCCTTCTACAAACACAGCTTTATGCACGTGGGATGAAATGACTATCACTCTTGAGAGCGTGTCTGCATTACTGAGCCTTCCTGTCGCTGGCAGTATTAATTGCAAACTGTCTGAAGGCGAAGACATCATATATCAGGCTATAATTCATAAGGTGAACGAATACGATCAGTTGGAGAAGAAGCCGAAATGTTTCTACACTTGGTGGGTAGGTGAATGGTCTTCCACGCAAGGTAATGATGATCTTAGCACAGCTGCATTCTTTTCCTTATGGTTGTCCAGAGATATCCTTGATGACGGCTCCAGCACGAAAACTATTAGAAAGAAAATCATCGTATTCGCCATTAAGCTGGGCAAAGGTATAACTCTCCCTTTGGCTTCGTTATTCCTGGGCTCGCTATATGGTCACCTGAATTCTTTAGTGGAGGAGATGTATATTTCCGACGGGTACATGAAGGTGGATACATATGTGCACGTCGCCTTTCTTCAGGCGTTTTTGGGGGAACACTTTAAGGATTACGCTCCCACTCCTACAACCTTAGTCCCCAGATTATATGGTGATTCAAGAATACTCCGTTGGCAGAAAAGACGTCCAAAAGCTGGGGTGAGGCTTGTAGATTTGCTCGATAGTGTGAGTGCCATAGACTTTCTTCCTTGGGGGCCGGTTTATCCTTCTGCCATCGTCCCTGTCATTGAGCTGTCGCATGAGGGGAGAGACATGAGCCCTGAAGAAATCATTTTCCTGCGGAGTTGTATACCAGGATATGTTCCTTCTTTTTGTGATGACAGGCTAAGCATTATTCCATATAATATTGATAGAGCCGCTCGCCAAATGGGTTTTGATCAAGGTGTCCCATTTCGTCGTTCCGCAACACCTTCAGAAGAACTTAAGTCATCATGCCTCGATGTTGATGTTTTCTCGCCGGAGCTGAAACTTCCTTTTCCTTCCCCGGGGAGAAAGCCGGTAGCTACTTCTGGTTACAAAGATTTTTGGAGGGGGCAATTACTACTCTTTAAATCGTTTGCTAGCGAAACGGTAACTGACCTTCGTGATAAACCTCTTGATGACGTCTTGGCTGGTCATAGGCGATTGAAACCACTTCTAGGGAAACGAGGCAGGGTTAACGCCACCGACTACAATCTTAAGCCCAAGAAAAAGAAGCAAGCATGTAGTCCAGTAATTCTCAACTCTTCAAATATGCAGGTATTCTGAATTCTTTATGCTTAATTTTTAGTTTCGACTTCCATGAGCAGCTTTTACTAATCCTTGTTGGTGATCAGAGGATTCATGGAGAAAATGCCTTCGCCGCACTGGCCCGAGTTTACAATGAGGAGCGTGGAGGCAACGGGAAGTCTGGAAATCTTCATGTTGAGAAGCCTGGTAATAATGACCTTCATGTAGAACAGTCTGGAAACACTGATCCTCATGCGGAGAAGTATGGCAACATCGATCTTCATGTATATGAGTCTGGTAACACCGATCCTATCATATACAACGATGAAGATGGTGCAAGATCGATTAAAGAGACTGCCTTTCAGAGCAGTAATTTTAATGAGCTTGTAGATGAGGCCGTGTCAGAAATACAGACCATCACTTTAAGGAGTTTGGAAGGGACATCTACTCCGATGGTTCATTCTAAAGAGATGTTGTCGCCAGCATTCGTTCCTGGTGGTATGTTCGACCTTCCCTTTGATAATCCATGTCCTGATCATGTGTTGGTTGGAGGGTTCAGCGTACCGGCCCAGTTTGAGGAGTTGTACACCACAATATGGAATAAATATGGACATATTGCTACCACCACGAAGCTGAAGAGTCGTCTTTCTTTGGTAAATAGCGTTCAGGAGGCCTTACCCCCTATTCGGGAGATGAGTGTCGCAATTGGTCGTGATGTTTCTGAAGACGTGATGGAAGACTGGAAGTGTTACTTGTACGTGTTTGATCAGTATGACTTCAATTCTCCTTGGTTCTTCAAATGGTTTCATGCAATTCAGGAGATTCAGAAGAAGCAAGATACGATGCTTTCCACTGAATGCGTCGTTCGTCAGAAACAAAAGGTTGGTAGGTTGGCCGAGGAGTTGAAATCTCAACAAGCCGTTCTTGCTCAGAAGGATGAGGTGTTGCTGAAAGATTTTCCCTGAAGTATTCATGCCACCTACTTGTGTTTTCTCTTTAGATGCTTTTCGAGTGATTGTGAGGATTTCCTTTCACACAGTTTGGTTTTAGGTTTTGAATTGATAGGTGATTAAATCTTGGACTGGTTTATTTACGACATGCTTTTATGAATGCTTGACTTTTGGAAAAGATTATTCTAAAATAGAATCTGAATCTTATATTATGAGTGATCATACATGTCATGTGAAATTGAAAACGCAGTGTGAAAGGGAAAGGTGAGGGGTGGTGAGCATGTATGGCGCTCGCTCATTAAGTATCCTGTTCACATATGTAGGACGCCAAGTCCCCAGTAGGATATATAATTATCTTACAGTAACGTTTGCTGAGACTTACTTGTCTTTTGAAATCCGTGCATGAGAATGAGTACTCCCAAATACCCTCTCCCCAAAGAGCGCGTGCTAATTTTTTGAGGGGAAATATTGCTTCTCTGAATTTATCCTATCGTGTACAATGTGTTTCAATGCGTGGTACTCACTGGTGGGGTGATGGAGAGATCGATGGTAATGACAATACCTCGGGTTGGATGTCTCTTGATCGGTGGGCGGACACCGCACCGGCGGCAGTTGTACTTCTCCATCACGTACCCATATCTCCAATAACTCCACAATCTTCCTTATGGGAAACGGGAATCGTGGCTCTTTTGAGTCTAAACTTTCCTGCGTCGGCGCGTGTCGTGGCTCTTCCCTTAGGTTTCGGTGTGAAGCATGCTTTGGAGACGGAATTGAGGCGTTGTCACGCGTCATTGCATCCGCGGCCCTCTTGGTCGGGAGATTCTGCTGAAACATGGAGGATGCTGCGCTGGCGATGGCATTGTCGTTGAGCTGGTGATCAGAAGGCTGCAAGCTCCTACGTTCATATGCTCTCTGATTGATTTCTCCTTCCTCCAGCGCTTCTTCTCCTGGATGAAGAGTCAGCACGGGTTGGGTATTATTATGAGTCTTGGCAAGAGCCTTGAGGTATAAATCTTCTAACAAGGCTTCGTATGCAGTTGATTCTATGTTTTCATCCGGCAAGCGTCGTAATTCTTCATGCTGGTCGATCCGTCTCAAGCTCCCGTTGCTAGGTGAAAGGTTTTGTTGGTCTCTGGGCTCTCTGGGGCCATGTGTTCCGCCAGTTCTTCTGAAAACCTGACCTCCAAAATTTCTTGCACCATTAGTGATACTTCCCGGGTAGCTGCTTGCAGAGCCCTCATGTAATTGAGTCGATATGTTGTTCAAGAGGCGAAAGGTTTCACTCTACCTTCTGGCAATACCTGCTTGATTTGCCAGGATGTCTTCCAGCATCCTGGTCACATTTTCGATGACACTTGAATTATCCATGGTTTCTGAAGGATTCAACGAACGGGAGTACACCTCGGGATGAACTTCTGGGATTTGGTGAAGAGTGAATTGATAATCAAATCAAATCTAAGATCTGCCTCTCCAAAGTCGAATAAAAACTGGTAACCTTTAAAGATTCGAGTTCTCCAAACGAGAGATTAACCTCCCACTGTGGTCGCCAATTGTTTGTAGGAGAAAACTACTTCTGCCGGTTTAGGTAATTTTGGGTGTGTGGATGAGAAGTGAGTTTAAACCTTCAAAAAATGTGCTGCACGATGAGCACTTTGATTCGAGAGATAATCTATACAATTCTGGCCTAAACCGAAGACTCGACCGTTCCAGATTTGTTTCGGTCACAGGTGAAGGATGTGAGGTTGATCTTAGGGAGGGAAGAGAAGAAGGTGTTGAGAGTATGAAGGTGAAGGCTATTTGATGACTTTTTAACAGAAGGTTGAGCAGGCGAGCAAATGTTGCAGGCAGGCTCTGGGTGTTGAATACGATGGTATTAACACTTGGTGTTATGTGTTGTTCGAACCTCTGTTTTGGAAATAGGGAGGAGAACCTATTTATACAAGTCTACAAGCCTTCATTACGTCTCTCGTGGGAAAGTGGAGGAAGTGGAGTGATGGAGGAAGTGGAGTTGTGTGTTAGTGCCACACGGTTGCTTGCCCACTTATCCTATCATCGATAACCGCCCATATTTCCATGACATGATCTTGTAATGGCGTGTTGCACGCTGGACGTTGTAAACCGCCAGACCAATACCCCAGTTTGTATCCCCCAGTTGTGACGTGATTAATGTCTCGAGTGTGTGGATCGCGGGACCCACAGGAAATAGTGCAGGGTGAACCGTGAACTTGGTATAACATCGCATGCATCCATATGCAGGTGACCGTTTGGAGGCTGTATAGACAAGCCATTCCTTGGTCGGTTACCCTGTGAAGAAGAGTGACGGATGGTAATCATGGTGATACCTTGTTTGTTGGTTGATTCGTACCCTAAGTCATTCGTCCAAGCTTGCAAAGTTGGACGGACGAGATGGTTTGCAACCCTACCTGCGATCGTTGGATGAGAGGCGCGCATCCTGCCTCTTTCGACCCAAACGTTTGCATGCTAGAAGAGTTCCAATGGAGGAACCGATCAGCCCTGCATGGAGGCGGTACAATGGTGGTCACGCCCATGCCTGCTTGACTCACAAAGATTTAATCTGAGCCACTCGACTCAGGTGGCAAAGACGAGTGGTCGAGATTAGAACTTATATAGGGTCCGTGACATGCCACCTTTGGGCACGCGTACCGAGGATATTGACCATTGCCGGTCTTGGCCGATCAGCTAGGCGTGAAGTAGGGCCTACGGCGGTCATGCTAGCATGCTCGGTTCCTTCTAAGTCTCCATCTTTGCCTTTCATCCAAGCCTGCGAAGATGGACGCTCGAGATGTTTCTGCGCCGCAAACCCTAATTAGGGTTTTGGACCGGCCACCTTGGGCGATCGGTTTTGGGTTGCGTGCGCCTCCTTTGGGGAGACCGACCATGTATGCAATATCTTGGGTCGACAGTGAGCATGTACATGCTTGCTCTATGACCCTGGGCGCAATCTAAGCCATCCAACTATGCATGTGAAGTCGGATGTGCGTGATCATTTTGGATCTTCTCAACCTGCATAAGGCGTTAATCTAGCCTTGTTTGGGCAATCGTTTCTTGCACCACGGCTTTCCTATGAGGGAGTCGGTCATGTAGGTAGAAAGTGGGCCCACCAATGGTGTACCATCACTTCACTACTTGTTTTAGGGTATAATCTAAGCTGTCCAACTATGCCTGCGAAGTTGGACGTTCACGATTAAAAGGAACCCTAGTCGTGCGTCATGCTTACTTTGAGCGCACGTTTTGGAAGGACCAACTGTAGTTGGCCTTGACCGTTCGGTCATGCATGAAGGTGGGTCCGCAGTGATCATGGTAGCATGCTCAGGACCCCCTGAATCTATATCTACACCCTCCATCTATGCATGCGAAGTTGGACGGATGGGATATATTTCTGAGTTTGTTTTCAGCAAGTGAGACTAACATGGGTAGTCTTGCATGCGTTCGACGAGGCTAGTGTAACCTGCCGTCAGGTAGCCTACGGGTGTTTGCATGTCGAACACAAGGCTTTAATTAAAGCATTAATAGTAATGTTGTATACCTACAGAAAACCGGGATGGTTGCCACATGCTCCGTCGGGATGGTTGCCAAATGCTCCGTTCTGGGTAGGTTTTAATTCTCAAGGATGGTTACACATGCTTCAATGAATTATGGCGAGAAGTATTCATCGCCTGAAGGCTTTATCCTTTGCAGGACGTCAGCTTACAAAAATTAGATTTTTACAATTTTAGCCTTTAAATAGAAATCCACCATCAACAAAGGCTCAAGCAAATGGCCAGGTGGATGAATGGCTTGCACTGTGGTGGTTCTCGAGAGTTGGAGATGCTCTGAAGATCAAGGAGATAGCATTGCAGGTTAAGCTGAGGTGCAGCTGTTGTAATGATGGATTTGTGGAATTGAAAGTTAGTTACAGGAATCAAAGGGAGGCGCTGACACTGCAGGGGAGATGGAAAGAATGAATTGTAGTGATTGCAGCTAAGCATTGGCTTTGAAGCTACAGCAGCTGATGTATGCTAGGAAAATGCTTGATAGTGAATTGAAGTTGATGCTGCTGGTTGAGTGATTTCTGCAGTGATGGAGAAGTGCAGAATTATTTCAGGGGCATGGTGGTTCTAGAAGGTGCTGTGGCAGTAGAGCTATGGTAGTAAAGTGGTGCTACTGGATAGTGACTGAGCTGTAGAGATGTGTTTGGAGGTGCAGCTAGTTACAAGGGTATTGCAACTGAGTAGCTGGATTCGAAGCGAATGCAGAGTTTGGTGTGTAGCTACAATGAGAATTTGATCTTAAAGCTAAGTTGGAGATGGTCAGGTGGACAGGTTGGAATTGCAGGTGCAATTATGCTGTGAAGCTGAGATGGTGCTGGTTGGGATTCAAGGAGAGCGACTCTGTGTTTGAGGCAAGTTATTGCAGGTGCAGTTATGAAGTTAAGGCACTGATGGAGATTATTGATTGAAGTTGCAATGCAGGTGATAGTGCAAAGGGAATACTGGGCTGTGTTGTCACAGGGAAGTTGAATGTGTCAGCTGAGAGTTCAGTGCAACTGAGATGGAATGAGAAGACTTGAGTGGTTGTGTGCTACACCTGGTGACATGTTGCTGCCATTGTTCACAGGGCAGTATGGAGATGATATATCACGTATTTTTTTGCTGGAGTTTGGCGGAGAGCGATTCTACTAGGGTTTGCTTTCATTTATTTTTCATGTTCTTCAATTTATTTTTGATAATAATTATGTTGAATCTAAAAACCATGAGTAGCTAAATACCTTTTATTGGTTATGGGATAATAAGTAGATTTCACAAATAAAATCTGATTCAATGCATTAGTTTTGTCTCAAGTTTATTGTTTATGTTTCATTGTTGATATTGATTTATGATTTGATTGTTTATTTGGTTGAGTTTGGAATCAGTACGATTTGCATTCATATCTAGAGCTATATTAGGGTTTTCAATACGAAAACGTTGTTCATCCCTGATTCTAAGTAGCATAAATGTGGGTAGTGCTTGTAGAGATATATCCTACTAGTCACATATGAATCATAACTTGGGTTAAATTGATTTAGTGCTTTTACACATTTCGATTGCCTTGATTAGTCTTATTCCATATAGCTTATTGCTTCTAGGGAGTTGAATCTAATTTTCTTTCACACTTTAGGTTGCTTTCTAGGAAGAATTCACATTTTCATCTTTTAATGTGGTTGTGATGAAATCAGGGAATTAACGGGATATTCTTGCGATCAAGGTATCCTAGGACTTTTAGTAAATGAGAGATTAAATTTCAATTCTAGTCATTGATGAAAATATGTGTTTGTGAATGAAACTATCCCGTGACCAATACTTTCTCCTTATTGATTATTTTTATTATTACTTTGCTTTCAATTCATTTTTATTGCTTTGATAAAACAACATCCCCCCTTGGTTACTAAGAAACTGAATTTTTTTATAACAACAAAGGCCTCTCTGTGGATACGAACTCTTTCTTATCGCATACTATTTTTATTTTAGGAAGTAAGAAAGTGAAATTATTTTTGTGTCGGCTGACAACCGATCAGTGGTATGTGTACCTGTTCGCATACTGGCGAACCTAAACTTAGTCCGGCCATTTAGGTATGCGTACCCGTTTGCATACTTGAGTGGGTTATGTTCTAAAATCGTTTTGTTCATGAACTAATACATTTATATAATAAGGAAGGCAATCTTTTGCATACCGTGGCTATAATTTTCATGAATCGATTCGAGTGAATCGAAATCGATTTTGCTTCAATTGTGTCTTGTATACTTCTATGAGAATATAAACAGTTGAACAACTCGAGAATTTGTTTCATTTGAGTTATTTGAACTAGTTATGGTTAAGATGTAGTTATGGTTAAGATGAATAAGGTTGATATGAAAGTGTTCATATGGATAAATTCGGTTAACTGTTGTTGATCCAACAAAGGTGCACATGTTTAGGTACGGTTAAGGGTGCACAGGAACCTAGCCGGACCGTCGGACCGTCCCGGAACCAGTGGAACCGTACCTGGTTTTGTAACGAACCGAGGAAGGGGTACTGGTACCAATCCAAAAAATAGGAACCGGGGCTAGGGAGGTACATGTACTCAGCCCTACCCATATCCCGTGTCGAATCGTACCGACTGTACCGATCAATTGTGAACGTTAGATTTATCTTTAATATAACGGTGGTAGATTTATAGTATACATAGAAATGAGGTTAGGGTTAGAGACATAAATGTGTCAAAAAAAAATTCCTTCTTCTTCTTCGACGCTCTCCTGAGTCTCCTCCTCCATCAATATGTTCATAAGAACACACCACCAAATCCATTACTGGTTATTTGATTCATTCAATAAGTTAAGAAGAAGTCTACAACAGGTAACTAATTCCTTTGATTATGAATCTATGATTATGATTGTGAATCTGTGATGTTTTATTTATTTATTTTGATTTTGATTATTATCTTCCTTTTGTGTGTGTGTTCAATTAAATTTAGACTGAGAAGTGAATTGGGTACCCGAAATCTCGATCTATTTGTTCTGAATCTTCTGATTCCTTAATCATTTGATTAAGTAAGATGCAATCTAGATCTGTATCATTTAATTTGAGCTTCATTAGTTCGATTATAAGTTTATAACATAATAATTTGCATGACCGATTCTAGGGTTTTGGTATTTTCTGCTATCTCTTTGCACCCTTAATCTCAAATTCTCAACCAAAGGTAAATCATTTATTTCTTCCTCTGTTTATTTATTGGACTGTAAATTTTAGATGGGTTTCTAATGATCAACTTTGTGGAGATATTTATGTTTGAAAGATACGAGAAATGATGGAGTTTATTTATGTTTCCTGTTGATGGAGTTTTTGGGTCTAGTCTAGGAGTTATTTAGGGTCTGCAGTCTGTTATATGCCTGTAATTAGTTCAATTCTGCTTAGTTTTTTGTAAGTTTGTAGCTTTTGTCATGTTTAATAGAATATTGAATTGTGAACTGCATTAAGAGTTGAATAGTCAATTAAACTGGTTTGGTTTGTAATTATAAATGAGTGTTGAATAGTCAATTAAGTTGATAATCTTGGATGGATTCAATTTCAACTGAAATAGGAGTAGTGGAGAGTTGATTTGATCTTATACATTTGATTAACTGCATTAGTCAAGAGTGATTTTGTTTGTAGTTGGGATGTTTTGTGTTAATGTACATATAATGGGTTAAATTTTTGAAACTCGGAGTTGCAATTTGGATGGTTAGAGAAGGGGTTAGTGAACTGAAATCTCTAGCAATCTATTGGGGGTGTCCATATGTAGCATATAAAGTTCTTTATTAGTTCCAATTGTCTATTTATACTGATTTTGGAATTTTGTTGATGCTGAAATCTCTAGCAATCTATTAGGGGTGTCCATATGTTGTTCTTAACTGAGACTTGTCTTTGTTTTCTCATCATTTATTCTTTATAAAGTCTTAGATATATGTACTATCAACATATAAGGTTGATCTGATAGAGTGCAAGTAATCTTTGTCTTTGTTTTTCATCATTCACTTCGGTTGTTGTTGCAGGTAATCTTGATTTATGCTTGTTGATTAGTTGCTGAACTTGTAGGTAATCTTTGTCTTTTTGATTGTTATCTAATTTCCCTTGAATGCGAATCTATTTTACCAAGTTCAACAATACAGAGATATCTGTGTTAGTCCAACCTAATCTACATAGACTGTTAGCTATATATGTTAGGCTTGTGAATTAAAATCATGTTTGAATTGTGTATATATTGTTTGTCAGTGACCAATCATGGATGCATCAAGTCTAGCTAGGGTTCAGAACATAATATGGCGCCATTTCACTAGGAGAAATGTTGCAGAAGCCACTTTCAATATTGAACTTGAAGAAGGTAACACACTAACATATACTGATATACATTATTACATGTGTTTGGAAGTAATAGACATATACTAATAATTACTAACTGTTATTACTTGTTTTTGCAGCGTTACTTGGTCCTATCAAAAATAATTCCACCACAAGTGATGCTGCCATGGAATAGAAGATCAAGACTCAAGACTATGTATTTGTCATTGCCTCCACTGTTCAGTCATTGCTACTGCTACAGTGCTACTTGATAATTCCACCACCAGTGCATTGTTTGTGTTGGTTAAGACAGTTTTGTGTTGGTCAGTGTGTGTGTTTGTGTGATACTGCTACTTGTTCTTTTTTTCACATTTTCAAGACTTTGGTTGTTTGTGTGCTACTGCTACTTGTTCTATTTTCATATTTTCAAGACTTTGGTCAGTGTGTGTATTTGTTACTTTGTTCTTTGATTGAGATACTTCTTAATATATTGAAAAACATGTAAAATGGGTACTTAATTTTTCTGGAAAAATGACAGGAAAATCTGTCTGAAATTCTGGCAGAAAGTATCGATTGGTACCGGTACCGTACCTGGTACAAAACGTGTATCGAATGGTACCGGAACCTAGATACTGTAGGACCAGAATATCGCCACAATTATGTTCACGAGAGATTAATGACACTTCTGCGAGCGTCACTGAAAACTCTTCAACAACATTTCACGAGCGTCACAAAATAATTCAAAGAATGACGAAGTTGATGACTGAAGAAACATGAGAAGAACGTGTGTGTTTCACGATGGTTACAAAGTTCACGAGAGGTTCGCAAGATAGATCCGAAATTAGAGGACAACTTAGTTGTCACCCATTATGTAAATTCCTATAAATAGAGATCTAATAGATTGAGAAAAGGGTGATGTATTTTTTAGAGTTGAGAGAGTCTTGAGGAGAGAGAAAGTTTTAGGAGAGAGATTTTTTTTAGAGAGACTTTTAGAGAGAGAAAATGTATTTTTCTTTAACATCTTCTTCCCTAAAACTAGATTTAGAACTCCATTAATGGAGATTATCAAATGTAAAATCAAATGTAAACTTTAACAATCATAGTAGAGAATCATGGATGTAGATCAAATTGGTCGAACCATGTAAAAATCCGTGTGTCTATTTACAATTTTTAGAATTTTAATTATCAAATTAGTTTAGATTAAGAGATTATTATCAAGATATTACAAGGGGTGTGTTGTGGGAAATCCTGCAACTACATTTTGGCGCCGACTAAGGGGAAGGATTGAAGAAGATTCAAAGAAATTGATTATCATTAGAATTAGATTTTACTGGATCTAAAAGTTTCAAGAACAAACATGGAAAACTACAACTAAAGATCATGATTATACAACAAATAGAGAGAAGGAGATATGTTAAATGGGGGATGAAGAAAATATCAGCAAAATTGTGTCAACGAATCATCAAAAAGGACAAATTTCTTCTCACTTTTCTTATTCTTTGTTTCATTTTTTGGATCTGGAAAATTTTGAATTTTAGATTATTAATCTTTGTTTTTCACAAAAATGGATGTTTAGTTGATATTTTGAGTTCAAAAGAGTTTTGATTATAAATTTACGTCCACAAACTTTGAATTTAATCATAATTTTGACAACTAATGTGAACATGATTTTTGTGATTGAAGTCAAAAATGAAAGAACAGATCATTACAAAAACATCGATTTTAATCACGATTTTGATTGTTTCATGAAAATATAATTTTGATCGTTTCTGCGAAGTATAGATTTACAAATGTTGTTTTCAGAATCCATTTCATGAAAATTAAAATCCTGGCGAGAATACAATCATTACACTTTCGCTGATATATTTAATTTATTGACTTGATTATTGTTACAGTGATGAACAAGACACACAAATTATTGGCAGGACAATTCGCAGGAGTCCTAGGGGCATATTCAAGCAAAAATGAGTTGATGGCAAAGGAAAATTAATGAGAACGAAGAAAAGTGGAAATATAAGAAACCTGCGTCATTTATAAAATGAAACTAAACCATATAAAGGAGTCAGCAGCGAAAAAAAAAAAAAAAAAAAGGACAAAGAAGTTTGCATGAAATCTGCTATCTCTAAGTTGGTGGTAGGATGGATAAGATTTGATCAATGAAATGATAAGATTTGGTAATATTATAAGAGTTGGCGAGGGTCTCGTTGAAAGTGAGGGTATTACATCTCACGAGAGGGTCCTAACAATGGAGTTATGACAAGAGTGTTAGCGATTGTCAAAAGATGATACTACATCTCATGAGAACTATGTAAAGATAGAAAGAGAGGGTCCTAACAATGGTATTACATCTCACGATTGTCAATAGAAAGTGAAGCAAAAGTACATTTTATCAATTATACAATGTAAAGATAAGCAGAAAAATGATATACAATGGAATAATGATTGTATAAAAATGGACAAGAAATACATTTCGCGAGCACCAAGTGGAGATGATTAATGGTTCCAGAATAAAGACAAGAAATGAAATTCATAATATTTAGAGCCCCATTATCATTCCAGAAGAGCTAGAAGGGTCACCCATCAATAATTAATTCATACAAGAGGATTCCAATTCAACACAGCATGGTAGCAAGACTAGCTAACTTTAAGGAATCAATAGCAGCAGATAAAAAGATATAATTTTTATAAAATTGCTACATCAACAAACTTTTGCGAGGATATATTAGTTGACGATTGTCAGTAGCAAACATATATAATTTTCAAGGCTTAATATCACAAACAGAAGCTAACGGTCAGAGAAGGAGTATGCAAACTAGCAGACTTGGGTTCGAATCTTCCTCCTCGCAGAAAATTTTTTACGAGACAAAGAAAAGAGTTGATGATTATCTCGCCAAAAATGAAGAAAGTTCACGAAAATTCTGCCAGTTAATTTCACAAGAGAGGGTTAGAACAATTGGTACGGTGCAAGAGGCAAGTCAAGAATTCATTTCTCATTATTTTTCATTTCACAAGAAAATCAAATATTTCGCGAGAGACGACAACCACAGAAAATCGCCAAAAAAGCTAAGTATCACTTCCTTGAATATTTTACTTACGGAAAATGAAAAATTTTGGTTTATATTATCGCCATATTTCAAAGAACATTTCTAAAATTTATAATATTTCAAAACATTTCAGAAACTTTTGATTCAATTTTCCAAAAGAGATTTAATCGCAAGATTCTTAAAATTTCAAAAGTTTCAAATTATTTCAAAGATTTTAAGATTTGACTGACAAACAGCGATACAATCGCAAGATTTCAAAGAATTTCAATAAAAAAAAAATTGATTTCATTTCCAAAACAACGATACCCTCGCAAGATTACAAAGATTTCAAAAGATTATAGAAAATGGAATTCTCGCCAAAATTTTCAAAGATTTCTAAGGTTTCAGAAAACGACATTATCGCCAAAATTTCTAAGATTTCAAATTTCCAAAATACGCGATACAATCGCAAGATTTCAAAGAAGATTTCAAAGATTCCTCCAAGATATTTCTTTTACAAGAAAGAAATTTTTGGTTTAACAAATGCGATAAAATCACAAGATTTCAAAGAATATTTCAAAGATTTCAAAAGATTTTAAAGAATATTTCAACTCACAGAAATGAGCAAAACAAATTTTTATCAGAGCTGCGAGCATAATCGCGAGATTATTCAAGATTATATAAAGAATTGACAGAAATGAAAGAATGAAGAAACGCGAAAATATCGCGAGAAACGCGAATAAAATTTCGCAGATATTTAAAGAATGGGACAAACCTTTATGGCGTGCACCCTAGTTCGCGAATACAATTTCGTAAGAGGCAAATGTAAGACCTACAAGCACGTTATAAGGGGGTATCTCTTTATATGATTCAGGGATAAGGTTATACCACTACTGGAACCTGAGTCATACAGATGTTGGGGTTAAAGAAAACCTATCCGGGAGAGAGATCTTGGATTTCCATCTTTATAAGGTTATACCCTAGTTGGACGACTGAGAATCTCTTCCAAGAAGTGCAGAGTATGACCAAGGCGCCAAGGTACACGGTTTAGCCAAGGGTGCCCGGGATGGACGAACCTACCCTGGCCATCTTTGGTAAGTCTTGGCTACAATGCACTTGGCCTGAAGAAAACCCCACTTAGGGTGTAGTCTTGTAACTATAAGCCATATAGGCATAAAGGACAAGAGGCTACGAAAACAACTGGTTGTTGGCAGATCTGGATGGGAGGATCTAGTCTTGTATGGCCGATGTGCCCTCCTTGAAGGGGCAACCAGGGGGAAAATAAGGGCGGCACCCTCCATTAGGGAGCTGATAAGTGTCTTAAGACGGCAATGTCATGGGGCTCTAAGATCGCAAGATCATTTAGGCCTGTCATATTGTCGCGTAAAGTATATAGAGGCAAAAAGCCAAAAGAGAAAAAGTTAAGATGAGATCAATGGGTTTTTACATGAAAGTGTAAAGACGTCCTGCGATTTCATCGCAAGACGGCAATGTCATGAGACTTTGATCTCGCGAGAGAACTTAGACTTGTCATATTGTCGCATAACATGCCAAAAAGCCTCAAGAGAAAAGATAAGGCAAGATCAATGGGTCAATACATGCAAATGTAAAGACGTCCTGCGATTTTGTCGCAAAGAGAAAAATTGGCAAAATAAGACCTTTAACTAGGAAGGCAAAATAAGACCAATAGAATAATCTCAAACATTAATTATTTTATTTTAAGAATGCAGGAAAGATTTGTTCAGAGTACTATTCAAAATCTTTCAGAAATACTATTTGGAATCTCTCAGAAGTACTATTCAGAGTTTCTCAGAAGTATTATTCAAAGTCTCTCAAGAGGAATGTCTACAATCTTGTAGCATTATTCACAATCTCGCCACTATTCATCGCAGCACTATTCAAAGCATTATTTCAGAATATCGCAAAAACATTTAGAGCCTCGCAGAAATGTTTAGAAATTCGCAGAAACATTCATAAATTTTCATACTAATTCAGCATATTGCAGACTATTCCAAAATTTCGCAAGAGAAGTGATTAGTTCGCAGAATATGATCATTTTATCAAATGAGGCAGGGGCAATTCGTTCATTTATCATTTTCTCAGGGATTCTTCCTTCATAGATAAAGAACAGAGGCAACTATGGATTACCAAGAAAACATTTTATGTTCTTTATCTTCTCGGCAAGAATCATTTCCAAAATGGACAGGGATTTTCACCAAAAAATGAAGCAATAATTTCACAGGAACAGAGGCAATACTTATAACTTTCATTCAAAAATGGATACTTCTTATATTTATAGGATTGAGTACTTCTTATACTTCTTCAAGGATACTTCATACTTCACATACTTCAAGGGAGGATGCTTCTTATTTACTTCGCAAAACTTCAGAACTTCGCAAAAGAATAGAGATTTTTTCTTAAAGATTACTTTTCAAGCAATATTCAAGAAAAAAGAGGCAAGATGTAGGACCAGAATATCGCCACAATTATGTTCATGAGAGATTAATGACACTTCTGCGAGCGTCACTGAAAACTCTTCAACAACATTTCACGAGCGTCACAAAATAATTCAAAGAATGACGAAGTTGACGACTTAAGAAACATGAGAAGAACGTGTGTGTTTCACGATGGTTACAAAGTTCACGAGAGGTTCGCAAGATAGATCCGAAATTAGAGGACAACTTAGTTGTCACCCATTATGTAAATTCCTATAAATAGAGATCTAATAGATTGAGAAAAGGGTGATGTATTTTTTAAAGTTGAGAGAGTCTTGAGGAGAGAGAAAGTTTTAGGGGAGAGAGATTTTTTTTAGAGAGACTTTTAGAGAGAGAAAATGTATTTTTCTTTATCATCTTCTTCCCTAAAACTAGATTTAGAACTCCATTAATGGAGATTATCAAATGTAAAATCAAATGTAAACTTTAACAATCATAGTAGAGAATCATGGATGTATATCAAATTGGTCGAACCATGTAAAAATCCGTGTGTCTATTTACAATTTTTAGAATTTTAATTATCAAATTAGTTTAGATTAAGAGATTATTATCAAGATATTACAAGGGGTGTGTTGTGGGAAATCCTGCAACTACAGATACAAGGTATAGGTACCAGTACAAAATTTTGGAACCGGGGATATGGAGGTATAGGTACTCGGCCTCGGCAAGAACCGAGACGAACCGTACCTTGTGCACCCTTAGGTACGGTTACTCATATCTAAATGAAGTCACTTTTCATTTGTGTGTAACAAGATAAGTTTGATCTAACGGTTGAATCTAATCAGGTTTTCATCTAACGGTGAATATTAAATGATTTCTTAGCAAGGTAACTTAGATTGCAAACCCTGATTTGAAGACTATATAAATGAAAACTCTAACAACTGGGAAACCTAATCCAAACACCTCTTGTGTGATACTAGTTGCGACTAGATTCGATTCTCCTTTAACCTTAGGTTTTTCACGAAACCCTGTAGGTTAACGACTTGAAGACTTCATTTGGATTGTGAAGCCAGACCCAACTATTTTCTCTGTAGTTGCGTGTTCTGCTCTTGCTATTTTCTTTCATGATTGAGTACTATATTCTCTAAGATTTGCTCGAGATTTATTCTCCGATAAGCAAGATAAAGAGTAGTCACAAACATCTTCGTCTCTATAGGACCAGAATATCGCCATGATATTACTCTTGCGAGATTAAAAACGCTTATGCGAACATCACCGCAAGTTTTTCAACAACACTTCACGAGTGTCACAGAATGATTTAAAGAATAACATAATAGCTGACGAATGAAGAAACACGGGAAGAGCGTGATTATCCTGCGATGGTCACGACGCTTGCGAGAATGGACATTATAACTACTGTGATAATATCGCGACTCAGATCCGAAATTAAAGGACAGATTAGCTGTCATCCACTATGAAACTATCCTATATAAAGAGACCCAGTAGATTCATAAATGGGAGGATGTATTTTTGAGTGTTGAGGAGAGAGAAAATTCAAGAGAAAGGTCGTATTCTTGATTTCTTCCATTTCTTGTAAACACTTCTGAGAATCAAATAATAAAGTGTTGTTTTTAATCTTCATATATGTCTTAATTACAGTAAATTCTTATCAAGGGTGTAGTGTAGGATTTCCTGCAACTACATTTTGGCGCCCGAAACAGGGATTGAAAGTTGAAAATTATTGGAAAAAGCAAGATTAAAGATCAATATTCGAGTTAAGAAGATGATTGAACAAATTGGTGAAACAGTTGAAGAAAAAATAATTGAAGCAAAGGAGGATTACAGGAAGTTGGAGTGCAATACGATAACAAAAACAATGATCAACCAATTAAATGAAAATATTAGAGGAAGGATTCATAAACGATATTTTGAAGGAAAAAGAATTATGACGGTAGAGAAAATATCACCTCTGAAGGATTGGGAAAAGCAGGAGATTACATTCACAGCAGCAGAAATACCAAAAGAAAATTTGGATCATACATCTCCATTGGTAATCACGGTATCTACTGTGCGATTGAAGAAGGAAAAATCAACAAGATCTGCAGAAGAATGGGTCGTGAATAAAACTTTGATAGACGCAGGAAGTTCTGTAGATATTATATTCTATTATACATTTAAGAAAATGGGATATAAGGATGAAGAGATGTCTTTTTCAAATTATCACATTCATGGTTTTGGAAAATCTATAACAAAACCTAAAGGCGAAATAATGGTACAAATTCCGCTAGGAGAGATTGAAACACAAGTAAAATTATGCGTGGTAGATGTGGAGGCACCATATAACATAATATTAGGGAGACCATGGATACATGCAATCAAGGCTGTAGCATCAACATTACATCAATGCATCAAATTTCCTATGCCTAGTGGAATTGGAGAAATTATATGAGATACAGATCTTACGAAGCTGTGTTATCGAATTGAAGTGAGAAATTATGAAGAGCATCCAAAACTGCGAAAAGCTCGCAGAAAATTGGCAAAAGAGTCAAAGAAGGAAGAAGAATTTAAAGTTTACATGATAAGAGCAAGATAAGGAAAAGGAATACCCAGCAAGATCTCGCAAGAAGATGATGATCCCACGAGAGTCATGGTAACACCAACACCAATGGGAGAACCTGAGGCCAGCTACACCGCAGCAGAACAAACAAAGGAAGTAAATGTTGGAAGTGAAGAAGAACCTAAAATGCTGAAAATTTGAACTAAAATGGATGCAGATGAAGAAGATCAAACATAAATGTTGCGAGAGTATAAGGATATTTTCGCGTGGAGTATGGATGAGATGCCTGTAATAGACCCATCAGTTGCATGTCATAAGTTAGAAATTAACAAAGATGTGAGACCATTCAAGCAAAGGATAAGGAAAATCGCAACAACTTATCACTCAAAAATAGAAGAAGAGTTACAGAAAATGCTTAATGATGGAATTATAAGACAAGCAAAATACCCGGAATTGATTGAAAATATGGTAGTGGTTCCAAAGAAAAATAAGGGGATCCGAATTTGTATAGACTTTACTGACTTAAACAAAGCTTTCCATAAAGATAGTTTTCCATTACCAGATATTCCTCAAATGGTTGATCAGCAGCAGGAAATGATAGAATATCTTCATTATATGGGTATAAAGGTTATAACTAGATTCCTATCGCTGAAGAAGATCAAGAGCACACCGCATTTTTTGCTCCAAGAGGATTATATTGTTACACAAAACTGCCTTTTGGGTTACGAAATGCAGGTGCAACGTATCAAAGAATGGTGGAAAAGGTGTTCGCAAAGTGGATACACAAAACATTAGATGTGTATGTATATGACATGTTAATAAAGAGTAAAGAAGCTAAGAATCATGTGCAAGACTTGAAGGAGATTTTTGATCAAATGCGACTCTTTAACATCAAGGTGAATACTGATAAATGCATTTTTGGAGTAGCGTCAGGGAAATGTTTAGGTTATATTGTATCAAAAGAAGGAATTCAAGTTGATCCACAGAAAGTACAGGCAATTCGCGATATGCCAACGCCAGCAACAGTGAAATATGTACAGAAGTTGAATGGACTCTTAGCCCCGCTAGGAAGATTTATCTTACGATCTTCAGATAAATGCAAGCATTTCTTCAACATACTCAGGAAGGGTACAAAATTCAAATGGACAGATGAATGTGAGAAGGCTTTTCAAGGGTTTAACGAATATCAAATGAACATATCTATTTTACAGAAGGCGGAGCCGGGAGAAGAATTATTGATTTATCTTGCGACAACATCGCACGCATTAAGCGCAGTATTACTGCGAATAGATGCAGGGGTAGAAAAACCAATTTATTACATCAGCAAAACGTTTAATTCTGCAGAGAGAAATTATTCAAAAATTGAAAAGCTAATTCTGGAATTGGTTTATGCAACCTTTAAACTTCGCATATATTTGCAGGCACATAAAGTAAAGGTATTAAAAAAGGTGCCCATTGAATCAGTAATGAAGAACTCAAAAATATCAGACAGAGTTGAGAGATGGAATGCACAAGTAGGGCACTTTGAAATCAAATATGAAGTCCTATCCTTGCCAAAATCACAAGTTGTAGTAGAATTTCCTCTAGAAGATGATGAAGCTGTGGAAGAAATGATGGACATAGAAGAAGAACATGGAGATCCAAAAGATCTATCAAAGGAACCCAACATGTGGGAAATATTGGTGGATGGATCATCAAATGGGGAAGGAAATGGAATTGGAGTGGTCTTCATCTCGTCAGAAGGAGAAAAAATGGCTTTTTCATTTTGTTTGGAATTCACATCCACTAATAATGAAACAATTAATGAAGTTGTGGTGCATGCTCTAAAGTTCGCCGTAGAGATGAAGTTGGAGAACGCAAGGATTACCAGTGACTCACAAATGGTTATTCGCCAGATAAAAGGAGAATACACAACAAATGATCCATCTCTGAAGAAATACAAGAAACTAGTTGAAGAATTGTCTGCGAAAATTCCAAAAATAAAATGGAGACATATATCAAGAAAAGATAACAGACTCGCAGATGCTTTTGCGTTCATATCAAGTATGATGACAAACCCAGCTGCGAGATGCATAAGAATTCGGATGCTTGTATCACCTTCAATTAATAAAGAAGAATAAGAAGAAAATGCGGATGTAATGATAATAGAGAATGACGCAGAAGAACCAGCTAGCGGCATTATTGCAGATTAGAGAGAAGAACTTCATGCATACTTGGCGATAGGTGAAACACCAAGAAATAGATTGGAGGCGCACAAATTAAAGAGTCGTGCAACAAATTATGAATTAAGGGACGGAGTATTGTATCGAAAATCTTTTAATGGGCCATTACTTAGATGTTTGACACGGGAAGAAGGAGAAAAAGTGATAAAAATGTTGCATAGTGGAGATGCTGGTAATCATAGCAGAGGAAGATCTTTAGCTTATAGAACAAAAATGCAAGGATATTATTGGCCGTATATGCATGAAGATGCAAAACAATTATCAAAGCGTTGCGAAGATTGCCAGCGATATGGAAAGAGGATACATGCACCGGGGGCACCATTATCATCTTCAAAAAGTGTATGGCCTTTTGGAAATGGGGCTTAGATATTGTAGGACCCTTTGTGCCAGGTTCAGGGAATAAGAGATACTTAATTGTCGCGACAGATTACTTCACGAAGTGGGAAGAAGTAAAAGCAGTACAACACATTCGGGATAAATATATATTTACATTCATCTTTGAAAATATCATCTGCAGATTTGGAATTCCAGCACAGTTGGTTTCTGATAATGGAAAACAATTTGAAGGACAAAACATTGAGTTGCTACTTAATGCATTTAAGATAAGATGTGGAAAATCTACTCCTTTATACCAACAAGCTAATGGTCAGGCTAAAACAACTAATACGACAATCGCAGACATCTTAAAAACGAAATTAGAAGGGTACCATAGAGCATGGTGTGAACAGGTACATAATACAGTATGGGATTACAACACAACCAGGAGAGAGGCAACTGGGATGTCACCTTTTTGTTTAACGTATGGTGTTGAAGTAGTACTACCAACAGAAGTTGCTATCCCTACAACAAAAAGAGAAGTTTGGGAGAAGAATCTTAACGCTAGCATGATTCTAAGAGAACTTGATGAATTAGAAGAGAAGAGAGAAAAAGCATTACAACATATGGAAAATTATCAACGAAGGTTGGCTCGCGAATATAACAAGCGAGTCAAAAAACGTGAGTTTCAACCAGGAAATTTAGTTCTGCGAGAAACACCAGAATACCAGCGAGAACGTGGTGGAAAGTTGGCGAGAAAATGGGATTGACCGTATATCATTAAAGAGATAGTTGGAACAGGGGCATACAAGTTGGTGGACCCAGAAGGCAGAGATGTTGGTCAAAGACTTGGTAGACCATGGAAAATATTATGTTTAAAAAGATATTATCAGTAACAAATTTTTAATGAAACAAAGAAAAAATGGGCAAAACAAATTTTTACAGCTGCGAGTTTATTCACAAGATTATTCAAGATTACATAAAGAATGCAAGATTTCGATATACGCAAAAGAAACAAAGAACTGGATGAACCTTTATGGCGTACACCCTAGTTTGCGAATACAATTTCGCAAGAGACAAATGTAAGACCTAAAGTACGTCATATTAGGGGGTATCTCTTTATGTGGCTCAGGTATAAGGTTATATCGTTGCTGGAACCTGAGACACGGAGACTGGGGCCCATCTCTTTGAGATACCTATCCAGGAGAGATACTTTGGATTTCTAACTATATAAGGTTATACCCTGGTTAGACGACCGAGGGTCTCTTCTAAGGGGTGCAGAGTATGACCAAGGCGCCAAGGTACACGGTTGAGCCAAGGATGCCCGGGATGGACGAACCTACCCTGGCCATTCTTGGTAAGTCTTGGATATGATGCACTCGGCCTCAAGAAAACCCCACTTAAGGTGCAGTCTCGTAACTATAATCCATATAGGCATAAAGGATAAGAGGCTGCGAAAACAACTGGTTGTTGTTAATACCGGATGGGAGAAGCTAGTCTTGTATGGCCGATGTGCCCTCCTTTAAGGGGCAACCAGGGGGAGTAAGGGCGGCACCCTCCATTAGGGAGCTGATAAGTGTCTTAAGACGGCAATGTCATGGAACTTTATGTTCGCAAGAACATTTAGGCCTGTCATATTGTCGCGTGACAAATACAGAGGCAACAAGCCATAAGAAAAAGTTAAGATGAGATCAATGGGTTTTTACATGAAAGTGTAAAGACGTCCTGCGATTTCATCGCAAGACGGCTATGTCATGGGGATTTGTTCTCGCAAGGGAACTTAGGCCTGTCATATAGTCGCAGAGAATTGATAGAATACAAGAGCTAAGGCGAGATCAATGGGTCTCTACATACGAACGTAAGGACGTCCTGCAATTTTGTCGTAGAAAGAAACGTGGCGAAATAAGACCTTTAATTAGGAAGGAAAAGTAAGACCACAAGAATAATCCTACCCATTAACTATTTCATTTTTCTAAGATGCAGGAGATATTTATTCATTCCAAGAAAGATAATGAGGGGAAAGTATGGGAATTGATAAATAAAATATCATTATCTTTCTCGCAGAGTATTGATAAGGACAAAAATTTAACAGATCTCCAAAATGAGTTTTAAAATTGAAAGAGGCTACATCATTCGCAAGAAAGAGAACTAAAAGAAAGCAAAAACAAAATTCAAGCATTATCTTTGCCAAAGTTATTAGCCTCGCCAACATTCTTCTCATGATCATCTTGAGTTTCTTCCTTATTTGATGACTCATTAACGGTTGTTCCATCGCCAGTAGCTACTTTAGTAAGAGGAGATTTTTCTTTATCCACTGAATTTTCTTGAGAAACATCTTCTTCATCACTTACATACTCTAGATCACTAGCCATGGGAAGAGGAATTTCATCGTCATCTACTTCCAGAGGATTGACTGATACAGGGGAGAGAGTGTTGGATATTAATATGTCATTCACGAGAACTTCAGCACTAAGATGAACTTTGCGAAGGAAGCCTCTGTCGCGATTCCTAATTTCCATGTTCTTATAGTATTCAAGATAGTTATATCTTCTTTCTGCACGATCGTGAGATTTGACATAATTGGCTAGAAGTTCACCATTTTCTTTGCGGACTGAAGCCAGTTTATCAGCTAAGTCAGAAATGGTGGTTTGAACACTTTTTTTAGATTCTGCGAGAAAAATAGATAAGCCATAAAAACATTCAGACGAAGATCTTGTAAAAATATAGCAGAGAAATTTGAACAGAAAAATTAACAATTAAGGCAGTCAAAATGACTACCTTCTCTTTGCATAGATAAGTTTTGAATTAATGATAAGACACAACTCTCCCACTGGTTCATGGCAACATCAAATTTATCTCCAATTATACCCTTTAGGAGAGATTTTATACTTTCTTCTTTAGAAAGAAGATAAGCATTTTCTTTCTCCAATAAGGAATGAGATTCTTTTAATCGGGAGAAACGTTCTTTTAGTTTACTATCCTTTACACTTAGAGCTATCCTACCCTGGATGAGTTTATCCTTCTCATCTATTGATGATTCAGTTACTTCTTTGAGTTCTTCTTTCAATGAAGACAGAGATTGTTCTTGATTGTTACACACTTTCTGAAGAATACTTAAATGTTGCGAGGAGATCGCTATCTTATTTGAGAAGTTGCGCTTTTCTTGAGATAAAGTCTCATTTTCATCTGATAGAGTTTCTATCGCCAAATTAGCTTGGGTTAACAAATAAGAAAGACGAGTAATTTCGCTATTTAACAGACTTTGCCTTTGTATTAGTTGGTTATTCTCATTGGTAAGATTATCTATTTGGTCGATAGAATATGAATGAAGGTTATCTAATCTATTATATTGGTCCATCCAAGAGTCTTTCTCAGCACGAGCTTCTTCAGCGATAGACTCAAATTGGAATCTCTCCAAGAATCGTGTCCGATTTACAACTAAATATATGAACCAAGGATTCAAAAGAGAATTAAGCATAAAAAAATGAGAATTTACTAAAATAGAAAAACCAAGAGATAAAAAAAGGAAAAGTATACCTTTTAGTTCTTCATTATTATTGCGAAGATTCTCGCAATTCAGTAAAGAGTTGCGAAGCTTGTGCTGAAGAGTATTGCATTCTGAAGTCTTAACCCGAAGATTATCTTTTAAAATTTCAATTTCATTTTCTAGAGATGTCTTCGCAGCGGTTTGTTCATAACCAAAATACTTGCTTAAAACTTCACAGATGCCACGCTTGACAGGATTAATGGAGGATTTTCTAGTTTCATCCAGAATGTCAGATAAGACTCTAAAGGCAACGTCTACATTAATTGAAGCTTCTTTAACATGAGGGAGAGATGTAGGTGGTGAAGTGGTAACAATGGCGAGTTGAAGGTTTGAATTATTTGTATCATCAGGAGGGGGAGTGTCTGGAAAGGTCGCATTTGGAAGTGAAAATGAATCAACTGGAGAAGTGACTACAGTAGAATAAGAATGAACTTCATTCGAAATAATATTGGGAGTTTCACTTATGAGAGGGTTAATTGAGGAAGGAGTATTGGGAGTGACACCATCTCAAGGAAAAGGTTGGGGCACAATTTGCGATGCTATATGAGTGGATTTTGAAGAAGATAATGAGGGAATAGTAATTCCGTATTCAATGGGATTAATCTTGCGAGGTTCAACAACATTCTCATCATCCTGCGAATAATAAACTAGATAACAAACAGAGACAACAATATTGTTATTAAGAAAACAAGTGTTTCTTGCTAACTTATGATTCACACGATTCCTCTTCTTTTCAGCCATTTTTTGTTGCGAATTTTTGAGAAGATTAGGGTTTTGAGATACAGGTTGCACGTTAGAAGTAGTTTCACTGAAAAGAAGACACGGTGTGGGAATTATGAAAAAAAAATAGAAGAAATCAAATAAAATAGATAAATATAGTTTAGACAAGCAGAATCGAATTTAATAATATCAGAAAAAAAATATTTATACCTTTGAGACTCTATTAGAACAGTAGCAGATGGACCTGTGAAAGAAGAAAAATTGCAGATGGGGAGGTTTACAGAGAAGAGAAGGGATGAAGAAGACGAGGAAGTAAAAGAAAAAGAATATTTCTTAACAAGTTATCTCTTTTATAGACAAAATAGGGGTAACCGGGTAATAAAGGATTAACCGGTTAAAAGAGGAGCATTCGACACGTATAAGCGGTCATACCTAATTTACAGGGTTTTGTCGGAGAAAAGAGAAGAAAAACTAGGTAGCTGCGGCATTTTAATTCTCATAGTCTTTCCTTCTTCACAAAAAAGACATGAGAAGAGGCAAGATGTAGGACCAGAAAATCGCCATAATATTACTCTTGTGAGATTAACAACGCTTCTGCGAACATCTCCACGAGTTCTTCAACAATACTTCACGAGTGTCACAGAATAATTTAAATAATGACGTAATAGCTGACGAATGAAGAAACACGGGAAGAGCGTGATTATCCTGCGATGGTCACGACACTTGCGAGAATGGACATTATAACTATTGCGATAATATCGCGAGTCAGATCCGAAATTAAAGGACAGATTAGCTGTCATCCACTATGAAACTATCCTATATAAAGAGACCCAGTAGATTCAGAAAGGGGAGGATGTATTTTTTGAGTGTTGAGAAAGTTTTGAGGAGAGAGAAAATTCAAGAGAAAGGTTGTATTCTTGATTTCTTCCATTTCTTGTAAACACTTCTGAGAATCAAATAATAAAGTGTTGTTTTTAATATTCATATATGTTTTAATTACAATAAATTCTTATCAAGGGTGTAGTGAAGGATTTTCTGCAACTACAGTCTCATCGTTTGTGATTCCACAATATCTTGTTTCGCTACCATATGATTAAGATTATTTTGAGGTGATTGATATTTCTAGGCTATTCTTTGGGAATATAAGTACGGTATATCAATTGGTTCCTGTTCACCTTGATTTATCAAAAAACTGAACAAAACTCATATGTTTATCCATGGGAGACAGATTCATCTATATAATAGAATTTTTTGTGTGAGACAGATTGGTTTATCAAGTCTTCAACTTTGGGTCGTAACAACTCTTAGTTGTGGGTAAGATCAACTAAGGGAATTAAGTGTGCAGAGTCCTGCTGGGATTCAGAGACGTACGGAGCATAAATGTACTTTGATCAGTGTGAGATTGGTTAGGGATCAACTACATTCCAAACTGAAGTTAACTTGGAGTAGGATAGTGTCTGTAGAGGCTTAATTCAGTGTGGTGTTTAAATGTGGACTAGGTCCCGGGGTTTTTCTATAGTTGCGGTTTCCTCGTAAACAAAATTTCTGGGGTCTGTGTTATTTCTTTTCCGCATTATAATATTTGTTTATATATGTTGATGGTGGATTTTAGTTCAGGGCAAAAATTGTAAAACCATTATTTTATGTGTTGTCACCCTGCAAAGGGAAAATTCGTTTAAGAAGTGATGAGTGCAAAAACCTCTTCACTTTATTTATTCGAAGAAATTCAATAAAATACACAAGATTCACCCAGAATGGTGCATGCAATAACAATCCCAAATATTCGGTGAATTTTACTAGCATTAATAATTAATAATTAATGCATGATTTGCCTAGTATTTTCCGTGTTGTGTTCTCAGCCGAACTATCATTATTGGCATGACATGACGACTGAGTGTTCACTCTCAGCAGAGTAGCATGAATCTCCGTGCCAATATTGAGACATGCACGAAGTACTCACACAGGATACATGGCTCTCTGACAGAGAGAGTCTTGCATCGACGCACTTTGGTTAGCCAGATCGAGCATACTTAATTTCCTTAAGGGAAATCTAGACTGTCCATATCAGTCTCAGAAACGATCGCGACCACACAAGTTGGCCACACAATTTAACAAGCCTAGCCAAACCCTGGCAAGAATAGGAGATTGTCATGATGACTACCTACGGACCCACTTATGCCCTAGAAAGTCGGACATCACACGAACATCTCCTAGCACTGTCAAACGCCAACCCTAAGTAGAGTGGCCGTGCTGCTTTGTGGAGAATCGATCGAACATAGACTGCTTAAGGCAGTCTTAAAATGATCATGACCATCCAACTTCGCCAGCCTGGTTGGACGGATTAGATCATTCCATGAATGATTAGGGAAGCGTTAACACACACATTAGAGGGCCCACTCTCCCCATACCCCATCGGTTTCTCACGGCGAGGCCATGAAGCAGTAAAAACGTTTGCTCAAACCATGGCGGGCGTTAAGCTTCTAAGGGTCACGGAATTCCACTTGTGTCTTAGATTGATCACAACCATCCAAATTAGCCAGCCTTCTTTGGATGGCTTAGATCGAACTTAGGACCATCAGGAAGGTGCACATATGTTCACCATTAGCCCAACGTGGGCCCCACATGGTCGGGCCTCCAAAAGGGGAAGCGTAGCTTGCCAAACCGTTTGTCCAAAGTCACGCGTGCATGACTGTTTAAAAACCCTAATTAGGGTTTGCGGCGATGCATATCTGTCGTAGTTCGATCTTGGCAATTCATCTTCGCCAGCCTAAACGGAGGTTGTAGATATAGAATCAAGAGGTCCCAAGGATGTTGACGTGATCACCGTGGTCCCACCTGTGTGTATGACCATCCGTCCAAAGTAGACCATGGCCAGGTGCCTCAAAACACACACCCAAAGTTGGAATGTCGCACGGCCTCTAAATCCTTTGCGGCAACGGATTTCTATCGCAAATCGATCATGACCACTCATCTTTTCCAGACAAGTTGAGTGTCCTAGATCACACCTTCATGAAACAAAGCGGTATGGACATGTACACCGGCAGGCCGTCTACACGTATTCCCGGTCGGTCCCACCAAAAACAACGCCCATGCTTGAATTCGGTCAAGCCAAAGAGTGATGCTTGCGCACCTCTTAAAAACCTTAAAATTCCATCAACGGTCGTAGATATATGTCATAAACCATCTTGTCCATCCAACTTTGCCAACTTGGTCGGACAACCTAGGTTAAAAGCTAGACGATCAATGAAGCACCTCGGTGATCACCGTACGCCACTCTTCCACAAGGAGTGATCGACCAAGGGATGGCTCGCCCATGCGGCCTCCAAACTATCATTCGAAGATGGACGTGATGCTATTTTAAGACGCTTAATCCGCGACTTATTCGGTTAAGCTTTGAAACAGCGATGCTTCATATGTATTGATTGTTTTCGATGCATTACATGCATCGAGTATACAAGGTATTTCATGAATATAAATTCCTTAAAAAACTTAGTTATTTAACTTGGCACCGTATGCTATTTCCTGCGGTGGGTCTCATGATCTGCTCATTCGAGACATCAAGCATGTCACAAACTGGGGGATACTTACTGGGGTATTGGTCTGGCGGTTTACATCATGCAACGTGCAATGCGCCAATATAATAACGTGTCAGGAAAAGGTGGATGGTTAACAGTGATGAGGGAAGTGGGCAAAGGTGTAATCGTGTAACAATCACCGCTCCTACACGCCCCCACTACTCCATCACTTCACCTCCCCCACTTCCTATGAAATGAGGGTTGCGCTCAATGACTTGTATAAATAGGTCCATCACCTATTTCCAAACAACACAGAAAAAACCGAGTGTTGTCACAATATTCAGAAAACACCCAGAACTGATAGTATACATTGTGCAAGCCAGTTAAACATTCTGATACAAGCCATAAATAGCCAACATCTTCACAATCTCAACACTTTCTTCGCTTCCCTCCCTAAGATCAACCCCATCTCCTTCACTCTGTGACCGAAGCAAGTCTGGAACGGCCATTTCTTGGTTTAGGCCAGAATTGTATAGAAGCACTCCTGTGCAGTGCATTTGTTTAGGGTTTAGATTCGCTGCTCATCCACACACACCCAAATTTACCAAAACCAGTAGAAACAGTTTTCACCCATAAACAATTGGCGACCACAGTGGGAGATTAATCTCTCGGTTGTGAAGTCAATTTCTTCAATACCCAATCCCATTTGCTTGATTTTAAAAATGGTTTGTCTTAGGACTCCCCCAACAATTTCATATCCGGTCGAAGATCCTCTAATGAAGATACCCCTCTTCTCAAAAGTGTATCTGATGGTGTAACCAAAAGAATCCTAATATTGATTGAGTTAGCACGGGTGCAGGATGTAGGATCAGAATATTATCACAAAAATATTCCTGCGAAATAAACAACAGTTCTGTGATACACTAATGATATTCTGCGACACATCAATGATATTCTGCGACACATATCAAAGTGACGTAAGGAATGACATATCAGATAAAAACGACAGAAACATGAGTAAAGTGTGACATTTCTGCGACGAACCAATAAAACATGCGAATGATTAAGGCGGTGCTAACTGCGATTTATCGCAAGAACTCAGATCCGAAATTAAAGGGAATCTTAACTGTAAATGAGCTGTCATGAGCTGTAATCTATTATGTAAATGTCTATATAAAGGAAATGAATAGTTCCAGAGAGAGAGATGAATTTTTGAGTGTTAAGAAAGTTTTTTAAGAGAGAGAAAATCTTATAAGTGAATTGTATTCTTGATTACTGTAATTCTTTTAAGATCATATTAATAAAAAGGTCCTTAATCTTCAAATTGTGTCATAAATTCTTGAGTTGGGTGTAGTGTGGGAATTCCTGCAACTACATTTTGGCGTCCAGAAACAGGGAGAATCAATTTGAGAAATTTCAAATTGCAATCTGAAGATTTGAAGAAATTATTAGAATTGAAGAAATGGCTAGGAGAAGAAGAAATACATCAGAACCACCAACAACAGTGAGAAGAAGTAAAAGAATTGTAGGAGAAGGAACAGGTGAATTGGAAGGATCTTTAAGGATCAGATCAGGAAGAAGTAGAATGAGAAATGGAGCAGAAAATTCAATTCAACAAACACAATCACAAGATAGAGATGTGGATTATGATAGAGTAAGTGTGCATACTTGGAGGTCGGATTCGATAGAAGAGGAAGAAAATCAAGAAGTGGAAAGAAATCAAGAAGTGGATGGAGGAGTAATTCATGAAGGGCATGAAATAGTAGATGATTTGAGACAAAGGATACATGAAGAAAGAATATTAGAGGCAGAAGAACGTGCAAATCTTACAAGGCAAAATCATGAACTAAGAATGGAAAATTTGAGGTTGCAAAACAGAAGATCAAGAAGCATCATGAGATCAAGTTCAAGATCATATAGAGAAGAAATAAGACAAAATCGCCCTATACAAAATATTGGCAAGAATTTGATAAATGATCGTTATATTCCACGTGGTGAAACTTTGGACATTAGACATAATCAAGATGAGGGAGAAAATCAAGAAGAGAGAAGGAGAATGTTACGTGATGAGGAGATTCGAAGAATCGCATAATAATTGAATATGATATTGAGAGGCATTATATTGAGCAAGTACATTTAGCGGGAGAGAGAGAGAGAGAGATTGCGAGTGGAAGTAGAAGAACAAGAAATTCAAGAAGCATTGCGTCAGAATAATCATGATAATCGAGAAAGACGACGTGCACAAAATCATAATAATGGTAATCTCAATGAGGAATATGAGAGAATTCGCAGAGACATAGAAAGGCAACGAAGAGAAACAAAAAGGGATGAGGAAATTCGCAGAGAAGAGAATGAAAGACAAATTAACTTGCAAGTTCAAGAAGAAGAAAATCGTAGAAGAAGGCAAAATCAAGATGTTGGAGAAGAAGTGCGAAATATCGCAAGACAATAAAGGCATGAACGCAGACGAAGAGAGGCTGCGTTGAAAAGGCCAATGGAGCAAAATTCTGATAGGAATGAACAAATATTGCGGGAATTAGCAGAAATGAGAGGAATGATAAGTAACAGAAGAGAAGGAGGAAGAAGACAACTTGATGAGGCAATCGAAGAAGCTGCGAAAACTCCATTTACTCAAGAGGTACAATTAGGAGGGATACCTCCAAAATGCAATTTACCGGTGTTGACCAGTATTTTTGATGGGACTACATGTGCCGTCCAACATATCAAAGCCTATATTCGATGCATGCTACAATGGGAGAACCATGATGTCGTTTTGTGCAAATACTTTGCGTCAAGTTTAACTGGCGAAGCATTGAAGTGGTTTGAAAGTCTCCCAAAGAATACAATAACTTCGTTCATGCACTTGCAAACTACCTTCTTAGGAGCATACATAAGTAATAACTCTACACGACCTGGAATTGAAGATGTGTTTGGATTGAAGCAGAGAGTTGGCGAGAGTTTAAAGCACTTAACGATAAGATGGAGGAAAATGTGTAGTGAAATGGTAGGAAGAGTAGATGAAAGATATCTCATTTTGTCCTTCATAAATGCTATGTTTGCGACAAATCTATTATACATCCAGGTATTCAGAGTTAAAAACACAATCACTATGACAGAACTGCGAGAACTGCAAGAAGAGTATATCGCTTTGGAGGAAAAACAAAATGAGATGGAGTCATATCCAATTCTCGCAGGCACAAGTTCAGCCGCAGCAAATGGAAGTTTATTACCAAGGATGATTAATACAGTAGCAAGTACCTCCCAAAATCAGCGAGAGAAAATGGAGATTGATAATCAACGTAAGATAGTAGCAATGGGGAGTAGAGATCAGGAGGAATTGGAAAAGGAGAGAAATTTCTATAATCGCAATAACAATAATAATGTACCAAGGTTTGATCAACCGCAGGAGACTTATGGTGGACAGAGGCAGAATTATTCAAGAGAGCAAAAAGGGAAAATTTGGGAAGCGATTATATGGGAAGATGTCAAATTTCCACCTTTAAATACCAGTATAGACAAGATTTGGGAAGCGATTATTTTGATGGAGAATATACCCTCACCCTGGAACATGGGGAAAGAACCACATCGTAACAACCAAAATCAAGAGTTCTGTCCTTATCATCATTTTCATGGCCATTATGTGAATAATTGTAGAAATGTAAAAAGAATTATTCTGCGAATGATTGAACAAGGGAAGTTAAATCATTTTCTAGAGAGATATCCACAACCCCAGCAATTGCCGCAAGCACCAGAAATTCGTAGAGTCAATGTTGCGAAAGACGCAGAAACATTTGTCATTGAAGTAGGAGCTACAACAAAAAATCTATTTTGCAATTCAATTGTACATTCGCAGAAAACAATAGAATATTTCCATGATAATGTGCTAAGTAGAGTATTTGCGAGGGATATAGAGGGAAGAGAGGTGATGAATATTGCGAAAATTTCTCCGTTAGAAGAATGGCAGAAACAAGTTATTTATTTTACTGCACAAGAAATACCAGAGCCATGGAAGATGCATGACAACCCGTTGGTGGTAAAGTTAGAAATAAATCCAAAGTAAAGAGAGGGAGAAGAAGATGATGGTGACGCAGCAAGTGATTCTTGGGCAATAGATAAGGTTTTAATTGATACTAGCAGCTCGGTAGACATCTTATTTTATCATACCTACCGTACAATGGGTGGAAGAGATGATGAATTAATCCCCTCAAATTACAAGATCTATGGTTTTAATGGCACTGCGAATAAGCCAAAAGGAGAAATCACTATGGAAATCCCATTGAACAAGATATCTTCAAAAATTAAGTTTTGTGTAGTGGATATAGAATCTCCTTATAATGCCTTAATTGTAAGACCATGACTCCATGGAATCTTGGGCATAGCATCCACATATCATCAATGCATAAAGTTTCCGCATCCTCATGGTATTGGGATAATTAAAGGTGATTGGTTTGAAGGGAAAAAGTGTTATGAAGTTGACATTAATACTTGCGAAGAAAGGAACGCCAGAAATCGTAATTGGAAAAATAACAGGAAGCAAACTCAGAGAGCAGAGAAATTAATGGTGGACAGTATAGAGTTGTGGGGAAAAGATATATTACAAGAATAGTTTGTGCCCAAAGAATCAATGGTGATTAATTGCACAAAGAGGGGAAAAAGTTGAAATCTTTGCAGGAAAATAAACAAGTGCAAGGAGCTGGGAAAGGTTGAAATCTTCATTTCTCGCAAGAAAATAAAAAATAGCAAGATATTGCGAATAATCATTCGTTACAGAAGAAAAGAAGTGCAACAATATCATGTTGCGAATAATCAAAAAAAAAAAAAAAAAACAAGAACAACAAGAAGTATGCAGACAGAATATTAAAAGAAAAACTTTATTCAAAAATAAGAATTTTTCTATTAAGAGAAAAAGATGATGATTTCAAAACATATAAGAATTTTTAAATGCAAATGCATAAGACGGGCGCAAATCGCCTAAAAACATATAAGAATGGGACGAACTTTTATGACGTACACCTTAGTTCGCGGATTCTATTCCGTAAGAGGCAATGTCCTTAAAGTGCGTCATAAGGGGGGTATCTCTTTGCATGACTATGGGAAAGGCTATACTGATGCTGGAACCTAGTCATGGAGATTTGGGATTATAGAAAATCCATCCAGGAGAGATAACTTGGATTCTCAACTATATAAGGTTATACCCTGGTTGGGCGCCCGAGAGTTTCTCTTAAGGAATGCAAAGTATGATCAAGGCGCCGAGGTACACGGTTGAGCTGTGGGTGCCCGGGACGGATGAACCTACCATGGCCATCCACGGCAAGTCTTGGATTACGATGTGTTTGGCCCGAAGAAAACCCCACTAGGGTGTAGTCTCGTAACTATAAGCCATATAGGCATAAAGGATAAGAGGCTACGAAAACAACTGGTTGTTTCTAGAACCGGATGGGAGGAGCTAGTCTTGTATGGCAGAAGTACGTCTCCTTGAAGGGGCAACCAGGGGGAGTGATAATGGCGATACCCTCCATTAGGGAGCTATGTATCAAAAAAGATGGCAATGTCATGGGACTTTATATTCGCAAGATTATTTAGGCCCGTCATATTGTCGCGTGACACAGACAGTAATGTCATGGGACTTTATATTCGCAAGAATATTTAGGCCCGTCATATTGCCGCATGACAGGCAAAAAATCCTAAAGAGAAATGTTAATATGAGATCAATGGGTTTTTGCGATAAAAACAAAAGACGAGATAAATGAAATCAATGATAAGGGGATATAAATCGCAAAAACGTCCTGCGATTTCATCGCAAAGACGCCAATGTCATAAGTCTTAAAAAGCAAAGAGAGGTTAATCTCACAATATGGCTTAGACTTATCATATTGTCGCAGAGATCAAAATAAATGATAAGACAAGATCAATGGATTATTACATGTAAAAGTAAGAATGTCCTGCGATCTTGTCGCATAAAAGTGGCATAATAAGACATTTAACTAGGAAGGCGAAATAAGACCACAAGAGAGGTTATATCTGCGAAGCATATAACGGATTTTTCACACTATTATTTGCGATACTTCATTTATCACATTGCAGATTAATAACAAGGGGCAAGTATGGGAATGATGCATAGAATGGAAAATATTGTTATTCATCATTATATGATAAACTCATATAAATAACAAACAGATAGAAGCAAAAAAGAATTTATATATTGAAAGACATCAGGAGTTGCAGATAATTCGCAGAATATTACAATTTGTCGCAGATAATTATCGCAAAAAAGAAAGGGAGAAATACAGGAGAAGATCAAAAAGAAAAATAAAACTATTGGGATTTATCTCCATCATTATTTTCATCTTCATCTTCACCATCTTCATCATTAGTTCGTTCCTCATCTTCGCTCTCACTTTCGTCTGCATCAGCCTCACTGTCAGAAATAACTGGTACTTCAGAACTTGCTGGGATATTATCCATAAGACAAGGATATAGACTAAGAGGAAGATCATTATCTTTGCAAACTTTATTAATAGCATTATTGCGAACGGTGAGAAGATTATTACGCAAGTTTGAGTTGTATATCTTTATTTTCTCTTGCAGTCTTGAGATTTTCTCATTACGGGAAGCAAGATTTTTCGCAAGACCACTTTTTTCTTCTTCAAGTTCTGCTACCCTTTTGGAATATCTTCCTTCAGATTCTGCGATGATACAACAATAAATTAGAAACTGGTTGGGAATCTACAAGAAATACAAGGATATTAGAGGAACAATAAATAACCTTCTCTTTCATGGATCATTTCTTGTATCAATGTTGCTTGCTCGGTATGAAGACTGACATCTATTGCTAAGTTTTTCCTAGCATTATCGAGAATTATCGCAGCCCATGCGAATTCATCATCATTTTGAATGAGAAGATGGGAACGGATTTGTTTTTCTCTTTTAAGAAGTTTAATGTTTTCATCCTTAATTCTATCTCTCTCAAGTTCAGTATCAATAAGGGTATTGCGAAATTTTGATAGAGCTTCAGCGCCTTGAAGAGTAATGCGTTCTTTATCCTTCTCAAGTTCACTCTTCTTGGCTATTAAGACTTCGATTTTTTTTCTCTAAATTCATCTCTGCAAGTCTTTAAACTATTGTATGTACTCAAGACAGATCTATAATCCATTCTCATAAGGGAGATATGATATTTAAGCTCATCAATGGACAAAGTATTAATTTTTTCATCTGAATAATTATTTAAAGCGTCATTAAGACGCTCAAGAAGAGTGGTTTCATCTATGGGTTCATCAAAAGAATTAAGAATGATGGCTTCATCAGTAAGATTATAGGCATCTGCAAAATGGTTGCCTAAATAAGCTCAAAGAAAAAAAAAAAAAAAAAAAAGGGAAGACTTATACCAATAACTTGTTTGCAGAATTTCTCCTTATCAATTAATTTCTGTTGAAGAACTTGAATTTCTACTTCAAGCGATTTGTTTTTATTAAGAAGCTCAGTATTTCCAGCTACTTCCAACTGTTTACATTTTTCGCGAAGAATGGAGATTTCAGCTTCGTATTGCTTATTTTTCTCGAGAAGTTTCGTAGATTCAGATTGTGAATCAGTAAGCCTTTTCTGTGATGATGATAATCTATTTTCTACTTCTGAAGCAACAGAAAAAGAAGTTCTGGCTGTCTGTGACAGAAAAGAGAAAATAAGTAAGATTATTTTTGATACTCATGACAAATTTAAAGTTTACTACAAGAAAAATGAAGGAAAAGAGCATACCAACGAAGCTAACGCATGAAGAAAACCTGGGTTAATAAATCTTGAGACTCCTTTAAGATCTTTATTATTAGTCAAGATTGAAGCGTCGCATATCTTTGAGACATAGTCGCAAGTACGAGTAATATCATCATATCCAATACCTTGTAAGGGATTTCTAAAAATATTTGACAATTGATCCATTGGAGTCTCAGGTTGAGAAAGACCCATCGCATACCTAATTCTTGTGGAAGAGATATGCATTGAAGTGCCCACAGAGGCATCATTATTAATTCCACTATTTTTTTCGATTTCATTATCTTTTTCAGCGATAGTAGAAGTTTCTTTGAGTTGAGAATTATCAGAAGGAAGTGGTTGAGTTTTTCTTATTTTATTTGGAGGACCGTCAGTGGTTTGATTTTTATTGCGGTGAGGAGAAGCACCAGAACTTTCATTTGGAGTTGCTACTCTTTTGCCTTTATCTTTGGCTTCAACCACCGCGACAAATGGTATTTCCTTGAAAACAATCACATATAAAGATAAGAAACAGGGGCAACAATATATTGTTAAAGGTTATAGAAGATTGTTTATTACTTCATCTGTGAAGGTTTTCAAAATTTGAAGGAGATTGGGATTCCCAGTGTTGGCATAGTTAAGCTTCATTCTTTCAATCTGATAAAATATATCTCAATATAATCAATAAGAATGATACATTTATCCAAATTTGCGAATAATGATAAATTTTGCGAGATATACCTCAGAATTCCTTTCAGGCCAGTTAAAAATCCAAGGACAATACGCCGCAAGATTCGCAGGATTCGCAGGAAGATCGAGAGCACCAGAGATATATGGACCTTCAAGGAGGAGAGGAAATATACACCACTTATCATCTTTTGAGAAGCATGGACCTTGGTTTTTACTTGAATGATAATCTATATCTTGCATAAGAAGTTTATCCTTCGCAACTTTTTTATTCCTATTCAAACGAACATCCCAACACGTGCTATCTTTCTTCATGGGAATCACTTGATAATTCGCAAAGAAATTCTCCACGGTATATTTCGCTGGAATAATTGGGATATCTTTAAAATCAGGATGTTTCGCAGATTCAGGATAGCGAGATCCTTTACCAGCTCCACGAAATGCATATTCGAGAATGAGACGAATACAATCTCCACTTAATTGATAGATTGCTCGTGAGAATTTAACGTCAGAAATAATTTCATAAAAAAGAGGGAGATCTGGGTTATAAAGAGTGATAGGAAGGCCGGATTCTAGTTGACCTAGCGAAATAAGGATTTTCCCATTGGAAGAAGGAAATTCTGAAACTAGATCAATGGAGAGATCAGTGTCTGAAGATTGACCAGGGATCTCAGAAAGTGTGAAACCTAAGGTTTGGAACTTCTGTTGGTGTTTTTGGAAGGTAGGTTCACCTAATTTTTTAGCAGGAGCCATTTTTTAGTATGGGAATGATGATTAAGATGAAGAAGAATAAAGAAACAAGATTGAAACAGTAGTAGATCCGGAATTTGCGGAAGAAGATGAAGAAAAGAAGAGTGGCAGAGAAAAAGAAAAAAGAGAAAGTAAAAATAAGAGGAGAGAGTAGCGAAGAGGATATTTATAAGAGAAAAAGATTCTCGAGAACATCAATGCATTCAATGAAGAAAAGACGTGAATGGTCATAATTCAACGGTTGAAAAGAGATGTGTCAAGGAATAAATGATAGAAGAAACACGCGTAGAATATCTAGCGATGTGGATGCAGAGACGTGTTAAAGTGAAGGAAGCGCAAAAAGATAAGGAGTTGCGGCAAATCAAGAGATTTAAATTCTCATGATCTTTATCTTCTTCGCAGAAAAGATATGAGAAGAGGCAAGATGTAGGATCAGAATATTGTCACAACAATATTCCTGCGAAATAAACAACAGTTATGCGATACACTAATGATATTCTGCGACACATCAATGATATTCTGTGACACATCTCAAAGTGACGTAAGGAATGACATATCAGATGAAAACGACAGAAACATGAGTAAAGTGTGACATTTCTGCGACGAACCAATAAAACCTGCGAATGATTAAGGCGGTGCTAACTGCGATTTATCGCAAGAACTCAGATCCGAAATTAAAGGGAATCTTAACTGTAAATGAGCTGTCATGAGCTATAATCCATTATGTAAATTCCTATATAAAGGAAATGAATAGTTTCAGAGAGAGAGAGATGAATTTTTGAGTGTTAAGAAAGTTTTTTAAGAGAGATAAAATCTTATTAAGTGAATTGTATTCTTGATTACTGTAATTCTTTTAAGATCATATTAATAAAAAGGTCCTTAATCTTCAAATTGTGTCATAAATTCTTGAGTTGGGTGTAGTGTGGGAATTCCTGCAACTACACAGGAGATTCACATGAAGAACATGGACCTGATCAAAGAAACAATAAACTTCATACTCGATCTCCTCATCAAGATGACATCATATATGGGCGGTTTTCCTGTCACGGAGATTTGTACACTGGGGACTGATCCTCGCAACGATCCTCCTCAAGTCAATAGTTTCACTATTAACCAGAGGCCGGTGGATTAGGAAGTAGTTTCTCTAGTGGAAAGTTTATGCGAACTTTTACACCTCTCAAAGAATCAGTAGGCGAAGACATTTGCTGCAATCAACCAGATAGCCATGGACGTGCATTTAACTCCTTTGTATCATGAAGCCTCAAAAACACCAGAGATGTATGTGAATAATGTTACATTTACAGAAGAAGAGATGATGGCGGAAGAAGGTCGCAACCGGGCCTTACACGTTGCTGCACGCATCAAGGATTGAGAGTTTAAAAGGGTCCTCATCGACACATGAGCGTCTTCGAAAGTGATTACTCTCAATACACTCACGACGGCCAAGGTTCTCCCAAGCGAGATCGTGCGACAACCTACCACGATGACAGACTTTGAAGGAAACCAAACCAACACGTACATGATCATCCCATCGACGTATCACCAATTCCTGAAGACTATGCTGAATAAAGAGGTCATTCATATTTCTGCATCATTGTCTCCTTACACACCAATATGTGGAGTTGAATCGTTTGAACCAAGAGAAGCTCCGCGCGAAGAATCAGACAAAGTTTATTGCATCCCACTCCCCATGTGGGCGTAAATCCAGGAGGATGACCGACTTGCATCATTGAAGGATAATCCCCATGATGCACCTTTGATACCATCCAGAGCTTCACCATGGAAACAACCACTACAAAGAATATTTTGGCCATGTGATGTTCCAAGCATCCCAGCATGCATCCATGAGAGTACAGTAAGCTTGTATCAAATCATAGAGGTGTGCATTCAAGGTGGTACAATCAAAGTAAGCTAGACTTGGAGACTGAAGCTTACTTCAGGTTTAGAAGTTTAAACGCAGACACCGCCTTACCAGCGAATGCAATGGAAACACATCTTCCATGAGAAAATAAGCTTAGGATAATTACACATGGGGACTTTTGTCATGCTGCTTACTCACGGGAGAGCCTGATCCACTCAAATCCCAATCATGCGCAAATGACATGCCTAGCGGAGACAGAGCTAAGTAACTATCCTTAAACTAAATGTTTTTTATCTATTAGGCATATCAAATAAATTTTAAATCTCTTAGTGTTGAGACGAGAAAATTCCTCAACACTCATCACTGTGTTGCCAGGAAAATTGCCTCAATACATTTATCATGTTAGTGTTGAGACGAGAAAATTCCTCAACACTCACCATTGTGTTGCCAGGAAAACTGCCTCAACACATTTTTCCTCTTAGTGTTGAGACGTGAATATTCCTCAACACTCATCAATGTGTTGCCAGGAAAACTGCCTCAACATATATTTCCTATTAGTGTTGAGACGTGAAAATTCCTCAATACTCATCACTGTATTGCCAGAAAAACTGCCTCAACACATTTTTCCTCTTAGTGTTGAGACGTGAAAATTCCTCAACACTCATCATTGTGTTTCCAGGCAAACTGCCTCAACACATTTTTCCTCTTAGTGTTGAGACGTGAAAATTCCTCAACACTCATCACTGTGTTGCCAGGAAAACGGCCTCAACACATTTTTCCTCTTAGTGTTGAGACGTGAAAATTCCTCAACACTCATCACTGTGTTGCCAGGCAAACTTCCTCAACACATTTTTCCTCTTAGTGTTGAGACGTGAAAATTCCTCAACACTCATCACTGTGTTTCCCGACAAACTTCCTCAACATATTTTTCCTCTTAGTGTTGAGACGTGAAAATTCCTCAACACTCATCACTGTGTTGCTAGGCAAACTTCCTCAACATATTTTTCCTCTTAATGTTGAGACGTGAAAATTCCTCAACAATCATTGTAGTTGCAGAAAATCCTACACTACACCCTTGATAAGATCTTACAGTAATTAACACATATTTGATGATTAAAACAACACTTTATTATTTGATTCTCAGAAATGTTTACAAGTAATGGAAGAAGATCAAGAATACAACCGCTCTCTTGAATTTTCTCTCTCCTCAAGACTTTCTCAACACTCAAAAATACATCATCCCCCTTTCTTAATCTACTGGATCCCTTTATATAGGGTAGTTACATAGTGGATGACAGCTAGTTGTCCTTTAATTTCGGATCTGGCTCGCGGTTCTCTCGCGGTAGTTGTAATGTTAACTCTTGTAGGAGTTGTAATCATCGCAGAACAATCACGCTCTTCCCGTGTTTCCTGTTTTCGTCATTCGTTACGTCATTGTTTGGATTATTCTTTGAGCTATTTTGTACCGCTCGCAGAGTGTTTTTTTAGAATCTTGCAGAAATGTTGTAGCGATATTCTGACCCTACATCTTGCCTTTCCTCATGTCTTCTTCGCGGAGTGAAGAGGATATGAGGATCTCCAACCCTTCATAGTACCGCAATTTCCTGCCTTTTCGCGTTTTTCTTTCGATAATCTTCCGTGAATTTAGTTTAATGGCCTACACGTGTCGTGAATTCCCCCCTTTTTTACTGGCACATCTTTCCTCAACGTGTCATCTTCTTTTGCCTATAAATGGTAGAATCTGGTTACAAAACTAATTTTCTTATTTTACTTTTCTATCTTCTTCGTCCCTTCGTCTATTCATTCTGTTTTCCGTATGCAACTTTCTTCTCTTAAAGATTCTTCTGCTACTGTTTCCATGGAGTCATCAAGGTATCTCTTCATATAACGTTGTTAAATTTGATATTACTTACTTAGATTATGTTCATCATTATTTATTTGATATGTTCTTATCTGATTTTATATGTCTCCCATATTGTGTCCTTGCTTCAGCAGAGCCATTCCCAACACCAGAGTTGTAGTCCAAAGCCCTAATCTTCAGGAAGATTTTCAACAAAAACCCATCGAGAAGAAAAGGAAATCTGCGAGTAATAAGGTAGGAAGAAACATTTTCCTTCTTAATAACAATATTGTTGCCTCTGTTTCTTATATATATTATTATTCGCAGGGTAATGAAGATGCTGCTAGACCTCGCAAGCAATATCGCAAAGCCAAATCTCTTGAGATTGATATTACTATTCCCAAATTTACATCTTCAAAAACTGTTTCTACTACTTCGCAGATAGAACCTCCATCCTCTATTTGCGATAATTTTATTATCAATACCCCCAATGCCATCAATCCTCCAATACATGAGACTCCCAGAACTGTTATGAACAAAGTTTCTTCTTCTCCTATTTTACCCCCAACCGTTACCTTTCCGGATACTCCTCCTTATGATGATGCAACTATCATAAATGATTCAAATCTCCAGCTCGCCATCATTACCACTTCACCCTCTACACCTCTTCCTTCATCTAAAGAATCATCAATAGGGGTTGATTCTGCTTTAGAGTTCTGTATGACATTTTAGATGATGCCAGAAAATCTTCCACTGACTCCTTCAAATACGATGTTTGCGAGACTTTAATCAAATATTTTGGTTATGACCGCACTTCTTTAGAAAATGAAATTGAACCTCTAAAGAGAAGTCTCCAAGCCAAAACTTCAGAATGTGATATCCTTGGTCACAAGCTTCGCAACTTCTCATTAGATTGTGAAAATCTTCGCAATAAAAACAAGGAATTAAAAGGTATATTTCTTTTGCCTCTGCCTCCAACTTTTCTGTTCCTGTAGATTTTCATATTTTTTGTACTCAATTTCATTTTAAATATTTGGTGTGCCTATTTAGTTTTAAATCAGAAACGAGTAATGAAGATATTTGAATTAGAATTTGCTTTTGAAGAAGCCCGTGTTGAGAGAGATTCTTGGATGGATCAATATAATAGATTAGATAATCTCTTCACATACTCAATCGATCAAATAAATAATCTTACCAATGAGAACGATCAATTAGTGCAAAAGCAAAATCTATTAAATAGCGAAGCTACTCGCCTCTCATATTTGTTAACTCGAGCTGACTTGGCGATGAAATCTTTATCAGATGAAAATAAAACTTTATCTCAGGAGAAACGTAGCTTTTTAAACAAGCTGGCGATCTCCTCGCAACAAATAAATGATCTTCAGAAAATGTGTAACGACCAAGAGCAATCTCTTCGTTTACTAAAATATGAACTCAAGGAAGTAACTGAATCTTATGCCGCTGAGAAAGATAAACTTATCAAAGGAAGGATAACTCTAAGTTTAAAGGCCAGCAAACTCCAAGATCAATATTCTCAATTAGAAGAATCTTACTCCTTATTAGCAAAAGAAAATACTTATCTCCTCTCCAAAGAAGAAATTATAAAATCTCGCCGGAAGGGTATAGTTGGAGATAATTTCGATGATGCCATGAATCAATGGGAGAATTTTTTCTTAACATTAATTCAAAATTTAAGTTCTCAAAAGGAAGGTAGTCATTTTGATTGCCTTAAATGTTATTTTTTTCTATTTAATTTCTTTGTTATATTTCTTACGAAATTTTACTTGAATATTTTCTTGTCAACTTCTGTTTCTCGCAGAATCTGAAAAAAACCTTCATTCTACCATTTTTGATCTGACTGAAAAATTGGCTAAAGTTCGCAAAGAAAACGGAAAGCTCACTTCCCATCTTGTTCAATCTCGCGATCATGCTAAGAGGATATATGACTACCTTGAATACTACAAAAATATAGAGATTATAAATCGTGATAGAGGTTTCCTTCGCAAGGTTCATCTTAATGTTGAAGTTCTTGTGAATGATGTTCTGTTATCCCAATCTCTTCCTCCAGTATCCATTGATCCTCTAGAAGTTTATGATGATGAAATTCCCACTCCTATCGATAATGACCTATACTATGCAAGTGATGAAGAAAATGAAGAAGATATCTCTCAAGAAGACCCAACATAAGAAGTGGATAGTCCTTCTAGAAAAGTAGCTACCGGTGGTGAAGAAAAATTAGGTGAAGAAGAAACTCAAGCTGATCGTGATGCAAAGAACACCAGTAAGGAGAATGAAGCTGGCGAGACTAATAGCGAGATTAATACAGAAGCCTGAATTTTGCTCTTGTTTTCTTTTCCATTCTTTTTCTTGCAAGCAATGTATCTTTTCTGCAACTTTGGAGTTCCACTTTGCCTCAATTATTCTGAATATTCTCAAAGATAATAATGATCTAGTGTTTCCTGCATTCTTCCTTTGCGAACTGTGTTGCGATATTTCTTGCGAAATTATGGATGATGTTGCGATATTATGAATAACCCCGCTGTGTGATTCTGAATAACATTTCTTAAAAATTCCGAAGGATTTTGAGAAATCTTTCCTGTATTCTTAAAAGAAAATAGTTAATGTTTGGGATTATTATGTTGGTCTTATCTTACCTTCCTAGTTAAAGGTCTTATTTTGCCAATTTTTTCTGTCTGCGGAAAAATCACAGGACGTCTTTACATTTGTATGCAAAAACCCATTGATCTTGCCTTATCTGCATTCTGTCAATTTCTCTGCGACAATATGACAAGTCTAAGTTTTCTTGCGAAAACGAAGCCATATGACATTGCCGTCTCGCGATGAAATCGCAGGACGTCTTTACACTTTCTTGTAAAAACCCATTGATCTCATCTTAACGTTTTCTCTTATGGCTTATTGCCTTTATATAATATTTTTCACGCGACAATATAACATTCCTAAATGCCCTTGCGAACGTAAAGCCCCATGACATTGCCGTCTTTAGACACTTATCAGCTCCCTAATGGAGGGTACCGCCCTTATCTTCCCCCTGGTTGCCCATTCAAGGAGAGCATATCGTCCATACAAGACTAGATCCTCCCATCCGTATTTACCAACAACCAGTTGTTTTCGCAACTTCTTGTCCTTTATGCCTATATGGCTTATAGTTACAAGACTATACCCTAAGTGGGGTTTTCTTCGGGACGAGTGCATCATAGCCAAGACTTACCAAGAATGTCCTGGGTAGGTTCGTCCATCCCGGGCATACTTGGCTTAACCATGTACCTCGGCGCCTTGGTCATACTCTGCACTCCTTAGAAGAAACCCTCGGTCGTCCAACCAGGGTATCACCTTATATAGTTGGAAATCCAAGGTACCTCTCCCGGATAGGTTTTCTTTAACCCCAACATCTTAATGACTCAGGTTCTAGCAGCGGTATAACCTTATCCATGAGTCACGCAAAGATATACCCCCTAATATGACGTACTTTAGGTCTTACATTTTCCTCTTGCGAAATTGTATTCACGAACTAGGGTGTACGCCATAAAGGTTCGTCCCGTTCTTTGTTTCTTTTGCGTATATCACAATCTTTCATTCTTTATGTAATCTTGAATAATCTTGCGAATGAACTCGCAGCTGTAAAAATTTATTTTGCCCATTTTTTATTAAAAATTTGTTACTGATAATATTTTTTTGAATATAATCTGTTCCATGGTCTACCAAGTATTTGACCAACATCTCTGCCTTGTGGGTCTACCAGCCTGTATGCCCCTGTTCCAACTATATCCTTAATGATATACGGTTCATCCCATTTTCTCGCCAACTTTCCACCACGTTCTCGCTGGTACTATGGTGTTTCTCGCAAAACTAAATCGCCTGGTTGAAACTCACGTTTCTTGACTCGCTTATTATATTCGCGGGCCAACCTTCGCTGGTAATTTTCCATATGTTGTAATGATTTTTCTCTCTTCTCTTATAATTCATCAAGTTCTCTTAGAATCATGCTAGCATTAAGATTCTTCTCCCAAGCCTCTCTTTTTGTTGTAGGAATAGCAACTTCTGTTGTTAATACTGCTTCAACACCATATGTTGAACAAAAATGTGACATCCTAGTTGCCTCTCTCCTGGTTGTGTTGTAAGCCCAGACTGTATTATGTACCTGTTCACACCATACTCTATGGTACCCTTCTAATTTCTTTTTTAAGATGTCTGCGATTGTCTTATTAGTTGCTTCATCCTGACCATTGGCTTGTGGGTATAAAGGAGTAGATTTTCCACATCTTATCTTATATGCATTGAGTAGCAATTCTATTTTTTGTCCTTAAAATTGTTTTCCATTATCAGAAACCAACTGTCCTGGAATTCCAAATCTGCAGATGATATTTTCAAAGATAATTGTAAATATATCTTTATCGTGAATGTGTTGTACTTCTTTTACTTCTGCCCACTTTGTGAAGTAATATGTCGCGACAATTAAGTATTCTTCTGCCCTGAACCTGGCACAAAGGATCCCAAAATATCTAAGCCTCATTTCCCAAAAGGCCACACACTTTTTGAAGATGATAATGGTGCCCCTGGTGCATGTATCCTCTTTCCATATCGCTGGAAATCTTCACAAAGCTTTGATAATTGTTTTGCATCTTCATGCATATACGGCCAATAATAGCCTTGCATTTTTTGTAGTTGCAGGAAATCCTACACTATACCCTTGTTAAGAATTTGTAATAACTAACTCAAATTTGAAGATTAAGAACGACACTTTATCATTTGATTTTTAGAAATATTTACAGGAAATGTAAGAATTCAAGAATATAACTTTTCTCTTGAAGTTTCTCTCTCCTCGAGACTTTTTCAACTCTCAAAAATACATCATCATTTTCTGGACATATTGGGTCTCTATTTATAGGGTAGTTACATAATGGATGACAGATAAGTTTTCCTCTTATTTCGGATTTGTTCTGCGATTGTACCGCGATAGTTACAATGTTCATTCTCGCAAGCTTTGCAACCATCGCGGGACAAACATACTTTTCTCATGTTTTCTTCAATCGTCAGCTATTACGTCACTCTTTTGACTGCTTTTGTGACATTCGCAAAGTGTTGTTAAAAAGCTTGTGGTGATGCTCGCTGGGAAGTGTTGTAGCGATATTATGGTCCTACATCTTGCCTCTTCTCATGTCTTCTTCGCAAAGTGGAGAAGATATGAGAATCTTCAACTCTTCATAGTGATCGCAGCTTCTTTTCTTTCCATATTTTCTTCTCGACATAGCTCCGTTATTTTAGCTTGACTTCCTACACGTGTTGTAAAGTCTTCTTTTTACCGATACGTCTCTAACCAACAGGTCACCCCCTTTTGCCTATAAAAGGTAGGAATAGGTTACAAAACTAGTTTTATTCTTTTACTTTTCTATCTTCTTCATCTGTTTATTTTGTTTTCCGTCTGCAACTTTTCTCCTTCTTCATATTCTCCTGCTACTGTTCTAATGGAGTCATCAAGGTATGCTTTTCAATTATGATATTTTTTTGAACTAATTTTTACTCATATCTTCCAATCTTCTCTATTTGATTCTTCATAATTCTCATATTATGTTTTCTATTCAGTGGAGCTACTCCTAATGCCCAGTCTGTAATTCAAAACCCTAACTCTCGTAAAAGACCGATTGAAAAGACGAAGAAGATTTCTGCGAGTAATAAGGTAGTAAGAAACACATTTTATCTCTTAATAACAATATTGTTGCCTCTGTTTCTTATCTAAGTTATTATTCACAGAATGATGAGCGTATCGATAGACCTCCTAAAAGATTTCGCCAAAACAAAACTCTTGAGGCTGATTTCATCATTCCAGAGTTTAAGTCTGCAAGAGCTACCCCCATTTCCTTGCAATCAGACCTTTATTCTTCTGTTTGCGAGAATATCGCTGTTAACATCCCCGACTCTTTGTTAAATAAAACCCCCACAATTGTTGTTAATAATATTCCCTCCAGTCCTTTACATCCTTCAACTGTTACTTTTCCAAACACCCCTCCCTCTGATGATGCCACTATTACAAATAACCAAAATCTCCAACTCGCCATTTTTAATACTCCTTCCTCTACACCTCTTCCTTCATCTAAAGAAACATCAATTAGGGTCGATGTTGCTTTTGAAGTTCTATCTAATATTTTAGATGATGCTAGAAAATCTTCTACTGATCCTCTCAAACATATTGTTTGCGATACTTTAACCAAATATTTTGGTTTTGATAGCTCTGCCTCGCGAGCATCTTTAGAAAATGAAATTGAAGTTTTAAAGAGAGACCTTCACGTTAAGAATTCAGAATGCGATGTTCTTCATCAACAGCTTCGCAACTCTTCTCTTGACTGCGAGAATCTTCGCGGAAAAAACAAGGAGCTGAAAGGTATAATCTTCTTCCCTCTGTCTTTTTGTTTTTCCTGTTTCTAGTAAATTTTCATCTTCCCTATTCTTAAGTTTCTTTCTTAAATTCTTGGCTTGCATATTTAGTTTTAAGTCATAATCGATTCATTGAAAGACTTAAATTTGAATCTATCGCTGAAGAAGCTCGTGTTGAAAAAGATTCTTATATGGATCAGTTTAATAGACTAAATAATCTCTACACATATTCGGTTGATCAAATAGATAATCTCACTAATGAGAATAATCAATTATCATAGAGCCAACATTTATTGAATAGCGAGGTTACTCACCTTTCATACTTGTTAATCAAAGCTAATTTGGCGACGGAATCTTTATCAGATGAAAATAGAACTTTATCTCAAGAAAAACATAAATTTTCAAGCTTGATGGCGATTTCCTCGCAACAATTGAGTAATCTCCAAAGAATATGCGATAATCAAGAGCAATCTCTTCGTTCTCTTAAGGATGAACTCAAGGAAGTAACTGAAGCATCTACCGTTGAGAAGGATAAACTCATCAAGGGTAGGTTAACTCTTAGTTTAAAGGCCAGCAAGCTTGAAGATCAATACTCCCAATTAAAAGAATCTTATTCTTTATTAGCAAAAGAAAATTCTTATTCTTTATCCATTCCAAAGAAGAAAACATAAAATATCGCCTGAAGAGTATAGTTGGGGATAAGTTTGAAGATTCAATGAATCAATGGGAGAATTGTTGCTCATTAATTCAAAATTTAACTTCTCAAAAAGAAGGTAGTGATTTGACTGCCTCACTTGCTGATTTTTTTTGTCAAATTTTATGTCACATTTCTTACGAGATCCTTGTCTGAGTAATCTTTTGCCATTTCTGTTGCTCGAAGAATCTGAAAGAAGCCTTCACTCTACTATCTCTGATTTGACTGATAAACTGGATAAAGTTCGCAAAGAAAACAGGGTTCTCACTTCTGATCTTGTAAAATATCGCGATGTGGCAGAAAGAAGACTTGATTATCTCGAATACTTCAAAAATATAGAGATTAGAAATCGTGATAGAGGTTTCCTTCGCAAGGTCCACCTTAGTGCTGAAGTTCTCGTGAACAAGATTCTAATTTCTCAATCTATCCCTACTGTATCCGTCCCTCCTCTAGAAGTTGATGATGATGAAGTTCCTCATCCCATGGATAAGGAATTAGAATATGCCAATGCTGAAGAAGATAGTGAAGAAGATTTTTCTCAGGAAGACCCAAAAGAAAAAAGTCCTCCTAGAAAAGTAACTACAGGTGGTGAAGTAACTGTAAACAATTAAGGAGAGACTCGCAAATATAGGAATGTTGATGAGGCTGAGCATTCTGGAAAAAACAATGAATCTGGCGAGACCAACGCTGAAGTTTAAATTTTATTTTTGCTTTTCTTTTTCTTCTTATTCCTTACGAGCAATGTAACCTTTTGCAACGTTAGAATCTAACTTTTACTTTTTCTATTTTTAATGTTTCAAGAAAGATAATGAGATTTTTTTATATCCACTCCTCTACTTGCCCTTCATTATCTTTCTTGCGATGGTGAATTATTTCCTGTATCTGCGATTATAGAAATAGATCTGCGATGTAATGAATATTTCTTGCGATATCTTCCGCTAAAAATCCTGATCTATAAATAATGTTTCTGTAAAATCTTGAAGGAATCTTCTTTCTCATATATTCTCCTGAGAGAAACAAATAAAATAGTTAATGTTTGAGATTATTCTGTTGGTCTTATTTTGCCTTCCTAGTTAAAGGTCTTATTTTGCCAAACTTTTCTTTCTGCGACAAAATCGCAGGACGTCTTTACATTTGTATGTAAAAACCCATTGATCTTGCTTTATCTTTGCTTCTTCGAATTTTCTGCGATAATATGACAGGTCTATATTCTCTTGCGAGAATGAAGTCCTATGACATTGCCGTCTTGCGATGAAATCGTAGGACGTCTTTACACTTTCATGTAAAAACCCATTGATCTCATCTTAACTTTTCTCTTTTGTCTTGTGGCCTTTAAATAATTTTCGTCACGCGAAAATATGACAGGCCTAAATGTTCTTGTGATCATAAAGCCCCATGACATTGCCATCTTAAGACACTTATCATCTCCCTAATGGAGTGTGCCGCCCTTATCTTCCCCCTGGTTGCCCCTTCAAGGAGGGCACATCAGCCATACAAGACTAGCTCCTCCCATCCATATTTGCCAACAACCAGTTGTTTTCGCATCCTCTTGTCCTTTATGCCTATATGGCTTATAGTTACAAGACTGCACCCTTAGTGGGGTTTTCTTCAGGCCAAGTGCATCATAGCCAAGACTTACCAAGAATGGCCAAGGTAGTTTGGTACGCCCCGGGCACCCTTGGCTCAACTGTATACCTCAGAGCCTTGGTCATACTTTGCATTTCTTAGAAGAGATTCTCAATAGTCCAACCAGGGTATAACCTTATATAGTTGGAAATCCAAGATCTCTGTCCTGGATAGGTTTTCTTTAACCCCAACATCTGCATGACTCAGGTTCCAGCAGAGGTATAATCTTATCCCTGAGTCATGTAAAGAGATACCCCCTTATATGACGCACTATTAGGTCTTACATTTTCCTCTTGCGAAATTGTATCCGCGAACTAAGGTGCACGCCATAAAGGTTTGTCCCATTCTATTAATCTCTGCGAAATTTTATTTGCGCTTCTCGCGAGTATTGTAACTCTGATAAAATTTCATTTCTTTGATCTTCTTGTAAAATTTTGCAATTCTTTCAAACAAAATACTCTTTTCAATTGCATTTTCTTCAAACAAATTATGCGTAAGCTTCTTTAAATTTCATCATTTTACCTTTATACTTACTATTTTCTGGTTCTGCTTTTCTGTTATGTTTTGCTATTTTTTCTTTATCTGCGAGACGCTCGTCATCATTTTCCTCTCGCTGCTCTATTGTATCAATCATCAATCTTTCACATCTCTATCGTTGCTTGATGTTGTACTTCTAATTGCTATTCTTCTCAGCTCTTTCCTCGCAAGATTTTATATCAATCTCATAATATTTCTTGCTTTCTCACCAATCTCCCTTAATAACTCCAACACCATTAGGATGAGGAAATTTAACACACTGGTGGAAAGTAGATGCTACACCTAATATCCCGTGTAGCCAAGGTCGACCAATCAGGGCATTATAAGGTGATTCAATGTCCACAACACAGAACAAGATCTTTGAAGATATTCCTTTTAATGGAATCCGCATTGCAATTTCCCCTTTTGGTTTGTTAGCTGTCCCATTAAAGCCATAGATTTTATATGTTGATGGTGTTAGATCTTCATCTCTTCCACCCATGGTTTTGTAGGTATGATAGAATAAGATGTCGACTGAAATGCCTGTGTCTATTAGAACTCTATTGATTGCCCAAGAGTCTTCAGTTTCATCATCATTTTCTTCATCTTCTTATTCTACTTGCTTTGGATCTATCTCTAACTTTACCACCAATGGGTTATCATGCTGCTCGCCAGGCTCTGGTACTTCTTGTGTAGTGAAAGATATAGTTTGATTTTTCCATTCTTCTAATGGTGAGGCTCTCACAATATTCATTATCACTCTTCCATCTGTGTCTCTCGCGAAGACTCTGCTCAGAACATTATCATGGAAATCCTCAATAGTTCTGTGTGAATGTACAATGGAATTACAAAACAATTTTTTTGCTTTAGCCCCAACTTCTATTACGAATGTTTCTGCTCCTTTTACAGTATTTTCCCTGCGAATTTCTAGTGATGGAGGCAATCGCTGAGATTGTGGATGTCCTACTAAAAAGTGGTTTAGCTTTCCTTGATCAATCATCCTTAAAATTATTCTCTTTACATTCCTGCAGTCATTTACTGTGTGACCATGAAAGTGATGGTAAGAACAAAATTCTTGACTCCGATTATTTGGATGCGGCTCTTTTCCCATATTCCATGGGGATGGTATATTTTCCATCAAAATGATAGCTTCCCAATTTTTTTTCTATACTAGCATTTAGGGGTGGCATCTCAATTTCTTCCCATACTATCTTCTGATTACCTTGCCCTCTAAAATTATTTTGCCTTTGTCCACCATAGGTTTCTTGCGGCTGATCAAGCCTTTGAATCTTACTATTTCTGTCGCGATTGTAATAATTTTTCTCCCTTTCATACTCTTCTTGATCTCGACTTCCCATCGCTACTAACTTATGCTGATTATCAATCACCACTTTATCTTGTTGTGCCTGCGAGGTGCTCGCCATATTGTTAATCATTTTAGGAAGTAAACTTCCATTTGCCGCTACTGAGCTTGTGTTTGCGATTGGTTATGATTCCATTTCATTTTGTTCTCCTCCAAAGCAATGTATTTTTCTTGTAGTTCTCGTAGATCAGTCATAGTGATTATATTCTTGATTCTGAAAATTTGTATGTACAGCAGATTGGTTGCGAACATTGCATTGATAAAAGACAAGATAAGATATCTCTCGTCTACTCTTCCTGCCATCTCGCTGCACATTGTCTTCCATCTTATGGTTAAATGTTTCAGACTCTCACCAACCCTCTGCTTTAACCCAAACACATCTTCAATACCTGTCCGCGATGAATTGTTGCTTATATATGCTCCCAGAAATGTAGCTTGTAAATGATCAAAAGAAGTTATAGTATTTTTTGGCAATCCCTCGAACCATTTTAGCGCCTCGCCAGTTAGGCTAGATGCAAAATACTTGCACAATACAGCATCATGGTTTTCCCATTGTAGCATACATCTAACATAAGCCTTAACATATTGTATGGCACAGGTAGTTCCATCAAAAATGCTAGTTAATGCTGGTAAGTTGCACTTTGGAGGTATTCCTCTTAACTGTACTTCTTGAGTGAATGGAGTTCTCGCAGCTTCTTGAATAGCTTCATCAAGCTGCCTTCTACCTCCTTCTCTTCTATTGTGTATCATTCCTCGCATTTTTGCTAATTCTCTCAATATTTGCTCATTCTCAGTTGAATTTTGCTCCATTGGTCTTTTTAACGCAGTTTCCGTTCTTCTACGTTTTTGTCTTTCTTGTCTTGCGAGATTTTGTGCAACTTCATCTTGTCTTTCTCTGCGATTTTCTCTTTCACCTCCTTCTTGAAATCACAACTGATTATGCTGTCTACTTTCTCTGCGAATTTCTTCATTTCTTATCATTTCTCTTCGATGTGTTTCTATTCTCCTCTGTATTTTATCATACTCTTCCTGAATATTATCATTATAGCGATTTTGTGTACGTATACTTTCTCAATTTTCTTGGTTATTCTGTCGTACTGCCTCTTGAAACTCTTGTTCTTCTACTTCTGCCCTTAATCTTTCCCTCTCGTAGGCTAAGCGTGCTTGTTCAGCATAATGCCTCTCAATTTCATCCTCAATTATTCTTCGATTTCTTTGAATTTCTCGCCCATGTAATATTCTTCTACCTTATTCTCGATTTTCTTCACCATTTTGATTATTTCCATCCTCTTGGTTTCTATTATTGCGTCTATCTTCCATAGTTTCACCTCGCGTATCATGGCGATCTTCAATTACCTCTTCTTCTCTATGACGTTGCTCTTCATTTGGATTTTGTCTTTCTTCTCGAGTATTTTCTCTAGCATTTATTATTGGGGAATTTTGTCTCGGCTCTTCTCTAAAGGACCTTGAATTCGATCTAATAGTACTTCTTGATCTTCTACTTTGTAATCTCAAATTCTCCATTCTCAACTCATGATTTTGTCTTGTTAAATTTGCACGTTATTCCGCCTCTAATATTATTTCCTCTTGTATTCTTTGTCTTGGATCATTTGTTGTTTCATCTTCGTCTTCTCCATGAATTAATCCTTCAACCACTCCTTGATTTATTTCTTCTCTTCTTCCGTCTCTTAATTGTTGATCTTCTACATCTTCCATCGAATCCGATCTCCAAGTTTGCACACTCACTCTATCATAATCCACATTTCTATCTTGTATCGGTGTTTGTTGATTCGGTTGTGGAATTTGATTTTCTCCTTCAATCCTTGTTCTATTTCTTCTTGTTCTTATCCTTGAAGATTCTCCTAATTCATTTGTTTCTCCACCTGCGAGTGTTTTATTCCTCCTTACAGTTGTTGGTGGTTCTGATGTATTTCTTCTTCTTCTAGCCATTTCTTCAACTCTAACAATTTCTTCAAATCTTCAAATTGTAATTAGAGATTTATTAACTTGATTCTCCCTGTTTTGGGCGCCAAAATGTAGTTGCAGGAAATCCTACACTACACCCTTGTTAAGAATTTGTAATAACTAACTCAAATTTGAAGGTTAAGAACGACACTTTATCATTTGATTTTCAGAAATGTTTACAGGAAATGTAAGAATTCAAGAATACAACTTCTCTCTCCTCAAGACTTTCTCAACTCTCAAAAATACATCATCATTTTCTGGACATATTGGGTCTCTATTTATAGGGTAGTTACATAATGGATGACAGCTGAGTTTTCCTCTTATTTCGGATTTGTTCTGCGATTGTACCGCGATAGTTAAAATGTTCATTCTCGCAAGCTTTGCAACCATCGCGGGACAAACATGCTTTTCTCATGTTTTATTCAATCGTCAGCTATTACGTCACTCTTTTGACTGCTTTTGTGACATTCGCAAAGTGTTGTTAAAAAGCTTGCGGTGATGCTCGCTGGGAAGTGTTGTAGCGATATTCTGGTCCTACATTTTTGTTCTATAAGCCAAAGATCTTCCTCCGCTATGATTACCAGCATCGCTGCTATGCAATATTTTTAACACTTTTTCTCCTTTTTCCCGTGTCAAGCATCTAAGTAATGGCCAATTAAAAGATTTTCGATACAATACCCCATCCCTTAATTCATAATTTGTTGCACGACTCTTTAATTTGTGCGCCTCTAATCTATTTCTTGGTGTTTTGCCTGTCTCCAAGTATGTGTGAAGTTCTGCTCTCCAATCTGCGATAATGTCGCTGGCTGATTCTTATGTGTCAATTTCTATTATCATTACATCCTCTTTTTCTTCTTCTTCTTTATTAATCGAAGGTGATACAAGTTTTTGAATTCTTATGCATCTCGTAGCTGGGTTTGTCATCATACTTGATATGAACGCAAAAGCATCTGCGAGTCTATTATCTTTTCTTGATATATGTCTCCATTTTATTTTTGGAATTCTCGCAGACAATTCTTCAATAAGTTTCTTGTATTTCTTCAGAGATGGTTCATTCGTTGTGTATTCTCATTTTATCTAGCGAATAAACAATTGCGAGTCACTGGTAATCCTTGCGTTCTCCAACTTCATCTCTAAGGAGAACTTTAGAGGATGCACCACAACTTCATATTCTGTCTCATTATTAGTGGATGTGAAATCCAAACGAAATGAGAAAGCCATTTTTCTCCTTCTGGCGTGATAAAGACTACTCCAATTCCATTTCCTGCCCCATTTGATGATCCATCCACCAATATTTCCCACATGTCGGGTTCCTTTAATAGATATTTTGGATCTCCATGTTCTTCTTCTATGCCCATCATTTCTTCCACAGCTTCATCATCTTCTAGAGGGAATTCTGCTAAAAAATCTGCCACAACTTGTGATTTTGGTGAGGATAGGACTTCATATTTGATTTCAAAGTGCCCTACTTGTGCATTCCATCTCTCAATTCTGCCTGATATTTTTTGAGTTCTTCATTACTGACTCAATGGGCACCTTTGTTAACACCTTTACTTTATGTGCTTGAAAATATATGTGAAGTTTAAAGGTTGCATAAACCAATGCCAGAATTAGCTTCTCAATTTTTAAATATTTTTTCTCTGCAGAATTAAACATTTTGCTGATGTAGTAAATTGGTTTTTCTACCCCTGCATCTATTCGCAATAACACTGCGCTTAATGCGTGCGATGTTGTCGCAAGATAAATCAATAATTCTTCTCCCGGTTCCGCTTTCTATAAAATAGATATGTTCATTAGATATTCTTTAACTCCTTGAAAAGCCTTCTCACATTCATCTGTCCACTTGAATTTTGTACCCTTCCTGAGTATATTGAAAAAAATGTTTGCATTTATCTGAAGATCGCGAGATAAATCATCCTAGCGATGCTAAGAGCCCATTCAACTTCTGTACATCTTTCACTGTTGTTGGCGTTGGCATATCGCGAATTGCCTGTAATTTCTATGGATCAACTTGAATTCCTTCTTTTGATACAATATAACCTAAAAATTTCCCTGATGCTACTCCAAAAATGCATTTCTCAGGATTCACCTTGATGTTAAAGAGTCGCATTTGATCAAAAATCTCCTTCAAATCTCGCACATGGTTCTTAGCTTCTTTACTTTTTATTAACATGTCATCTACGTACACCTCTAATGTTTTATGTATCCACTTTGCGAACACCTTCTCCACCATTATTTTATATGTTGCACCAGCATTTCGTAACCCAAATGACATTTTCGTGTAACAATATAATCCTCTTGGAGCAAAAAATGTGGTGTGCTCTTGATCCTCTTCAGCAATAGGGATCTTATTATATCCTTTATACCCATCCAATGAAGATATTCTATCATTTCCTGCTGCTGATTCGACCATTTGAGGAATATCTGGTAATGGAAAGCTATCTTTAGGACAAGCTTTGTTTAGGTCAGTAAAATTTATGCAAATTCTTATCCCTTTATTCTTCTTTGGAACCACTACCATATTTGCAATCCATTCCGGGTATTTTGCTTGCCTTATAATTCCCGCATCGAGCATCTTCTGTAACTCTTCTTCTATTTTTGAGTGATAAGTTGTCGTGATTTTCCTTATCCTTTGATTGAATGGTCTCACATCTTTGTTAATTTATAACTTATGACATGCAACTGATGGATCTATTCCAGGCATATCATCCATACTCCACGCGAAAATATCCTTATATTCTCGCAAGAGACTTATGGTTTGTTCTTCTTCATCTGCACCCATCTTAGTTCCAATTTTCAGCATTTTAGGTTCTTCTTCACTTCCAACATTTACTTCCTTTGTTGGTTCTGCTGCGGTGTAGCTAGCTTCAGGTTCTCCCATTGGCGTTGGTGTTTCCATGACTCTCGTTGGCTCATCATCTTCTTGCGAGATCTCGCTTGGTATTCCTTTTCCTTCTCTTGCTCTTATCACGTAAACTTTAAATTCTTCTTCCTTATTTGCCTCTTTTGCCAATTTTCTGCGATCTTTTCGCAATTTTGGACGCTCTTCATAGTTTCTCACTTCAATTCGATAACACAGTTTCGCAAGATCAGTATCTCCTCTAATTTCTCCAATTCCACAAAGCATAGGAAATTTGATGCATTGATGTAATGTTGATGCTACAGCTTTGATTGCGTGTATCCATGGTCTCCCCAATATCATTTTATATGGTGCCTCCACATCCACCACACATAATGTTACTTGTGTTTCAATCTCTCCTAGCGGAATGCGTACCATTATTTCTCCTTTAGGTTTTTTTATAAATTTTCCAAAACCATGAATGTGATAATTTGAACAAGACATCTCTTCATCCTTATATCCCATTTTCTTAAATGTATGATAGAATATAATGTTTACAGAACTTCCTGCGTCCACCAAAGTTCTATTCACAGACCATTCTTCTGTAGATATTGTTGATTTCTTCTTTTTCACTAGCATAGTAGATACCGTGATTACCAATGGAAATGTATGATCCAAATTTTCTTTTGGTATTTTTGCTGCTGTGAATGTGATTTCTTGCTTTTCCCAATCTTTCAGAGGTGATATTTTCTCCACCGTCGTAATTCTTTTTCCTTCAGAATCTCGTTTATGAATCTTTCCTCTAATATTTTCATGGAATTGGTTGATCATTGTTTTTTTTATCGTATAGCACTCCAACTTCCTGTAATCCTCCTTTGCTTCAATTTTTTCTTCAACTGCTTCACCAATTTTTTCAATCATCTTCTTAACTCGAATATTGATCTTTTATCTTGCTTTTTCCTATAATTTTCAACTTTCAGTCCCTGTTTCGGGCGCCAAAATGTAGTTGCAGGAAATCCTACACTACACCCTTGATAAGATCTTACAGTAATTAACACATATTTGATGATTAAAACAACACTTTATTATTTGATTCTCAGAAATGTTTACAAGTAATGGAAGAAGATCAAGAATACAACCACTCTCAACACTCAAAAATACATCATCCCCCTTTCTGAATCTACTGGATCCCTTTATATAGGGTAGTTACATAGTGGATGAAAACTAAGTTTTCCTTTAATTTCGGATCTGGCTCACGGTGCTCTCGCGGTAGTTGTAATGTTAACTCTCGCATGAGTTGCAATCATCGCAGAACAATCACGCTCTTCCCGTGTTTCATGTTTTCGTCATTCGTTACGTCATTCTTTGGATTATTCTTTGAGCTATTTTGTACCGCTCGCAGAGTGTTGTTTTAGAATCTCGCAGAAATGTTGTAGCGATATTCTGATCCTACAATCATCACTGTGTTGCTAGGCAAACTGTCTCAACACATTTATCCTCTTAGTGTTGAGACGTGAAAATTCCTTGACACTCATCATTGTGTTGCCAGGCAAACTGTCTCAACATATTTTCTTCTCTTAGTGTTGAGACGTGAAAATTCCTCAACAATCATCACTGTTTTGCCATGCAAACTTCCTCAATACATCTATCCTTTTAGTGTTGAGATTCCTCAACACTCACTACTGTGTTGTCATGCATATTTCCACAATACTAGGGCTGTCAATGGGTACCCATTACCCGGAACCGGACCCGCTAGATTCAGGTCCGGTTTTGGGTCCTAAAGTTGGACCCATTAGAAACTACGTCCCGACGGGTAATTACCTGATTGGACCCGAATGTTAACGGGTCCAAACGGGTAATACCCGTCGGGTACCCGCGGGTAATGGGTACCCGTTTATTTATCATTTTAATCATTTTTTAGCAAAATTATAGGTATTTTGCTAGTTTTGGCTTTGAATTTTTTTGATTTTTGATTTTTTTTCTTACATTTAATCTTTATTTAGTACATTAATAAAGAAATAATAATAAATTTTTATAAAAATAATTTATATTCAAGTTAAAAAGAGAAAGAAATTAAGTTTTTAAGATTTTTTTTATAGTTTTTTCAATACCTAACGGGTACCCGGAACCGACGGGTTCCCGGGACTTTAAACGGGTCCGGTTCTGGGTCCACAAATTTAGGAACCGGACTCGACCTTTATAAGCAGGGTCCGGGTCTAGTGATACCCGGGAAGACCCGGACCCATTGACAGCCCTACTCAATACATTACAGTACTGAGGGCTCCACCACCTCAACACTCATCTTTGTATTCAAGGATCGATGCACCAACATGGCACCAGTACTCCGTGGCCAAGACAGAAGCGCGCCAGCACAAAGATTGCAGATTGCACATGCCTCTTCCCAAAGGTCAATCTAATTTTCCTGGTAATCTTCTCATGTCTTGCCCTTTTTATTTTTCATCCTTGTCTATCACCATATCATGCTTAGCCCGCAACAATGCCACTGTTATGTGCTAAGCATGGGACTTAATGTTGATGGTGGATTTTAGTTCAGGACTAAAATTGTAAAACCAGTATTTTATGCGTTGTCACCCTGCAAAGGGAAAGGCCGTTTAAGAAGTGATGAGTGCAAAAACCTCTTCACTTTATTTATTCGAAGCAATTTAATAAAATACACAAGATTCACCCAGAATGGTGCGTGCAACAGCAATCCCAAATATTCTGTGAATTTTACTAGCATTAATAATTAATAATTAATGCATGATTTGCCTAGTATTTTCCGTGTTGTGTTCTTAGCCGAACTATCATTATTGGCATGACATGACGACTGAGTGTTCACTCTCAGCAGAGTAGCATGAATCTTCGTGCCAATATTGACGCATGCACGAAGTACTCACACATGCTACATGGATCTATGACAGAGAGAGTCTCGCATCGACGCGCTTTGGTTAGCCCGATCGAGCATACTTAATTTCCTTAAGGGAAATTTAGACTGTCCATATCGGTCTCAGAAATGATCGCGGCCACACAAGTTGGCCGCACAATTTAACAAGCCTAGCCAAACCCTAACAAGAATAGGCGATCGTCATGATGATCACCTGGAACCCACTTATGCCCTAGCCGGTCGGTCATCATACGAATATCTCCTAGCACTGTCAAACGTCAACCCTAAGTAGAGTGGTCGTGCTGCTTTGCGGAGAATCGATCGAACATAGACTGCTTAAGGCAGTCTTAAAACGATCACGACCATCCAACTTCTCCATCCTGGTTGGACGGATTAGATCATTCCATGAATGATTAGGGAGCGCTAACACACACGTTGGCGGGACCACTCTCCCCATACCCGATCGGTTTCTCACGGCGAGGCCATGAAGTAGTAAAAACGTTTGCTCAAACCATGGCGGGCGTGATGCTTCTAAGGGTCGCGGAATTCCACTTGTGTCTTAAATTGATCACAACATCCAAATTAGCCAGCCTTCTTTGGATGGCTTAGATCGAACTTAGGACCATCAGGAAGGTGCACATATGTTCACCATCAGCCCAACGTGGGCCCCACATGGTCGGACCTTCCAAAGGGAAAGCGTAGCTTGCCAAACCGTTTGGCCAAAGTCACGCGTGCGTGACTGTTTAAAAACCCTAATTAGGGTTTATGGTGATGCATATCTGTCATAATTCGATCGTGTCCATTCATCTTCGTCAGCCTAAACGGAGGGTGTAGATATAGACTCAAGAGGTCTCAAGGATGTTGACGTGATCACCGTGGGCCCACTTGTGCGTATGACCGGCCGGCCAAAGTAGACCATGGCCAGGCGCCTCGAAACACACGCCCAAAGTTGGCATGTCGTGCGGCCTCTAAATCCTTTGCAGCAACGGATTTCTATCGCAAATCGATCATGACCACTCATATTTTCCGGACAAGTTGAGTGGCCTAGATTGCACCTTCATGAAACAAAGCGGTATGGACATGTACACTGGCAGGATGTCTACACGCATGCCCGGTCGGTCCCACCAAAAACAACGCCCATGCTTGAATTCGGTCAAGCCAAAGAGTGATGCTTGCGCACCTCTTAAAAATCCTAAAATTCCATCAACGGTCGTAGATATATGTCGTAAACCATCTTGTCCGTCCAAATTTTCTAGCTTGGTCGGACAGCCTAGGTGAAAATCTAGACGATCAATGAAACACCTCGTTGATCACCGTCCGCCACTCTTCCACATGGAGTGATCGGCCAAGGGATGGCTCTCCCATGTGGCCTCCAAACGATAATTCGAAGATGGTTGGACATGATGCTGTTTTAAGACGCTTAATCCGCGACTTATTCGGTTAAGCTTTGAAACAGCGATTATTCATACGTATTGATTGTTTTCGATGCATTACATGCATCGAGTATACACGGTATTTCATGAATATCAATTCCTTAAATAACTTAGTTATTTAACTTGGCACCGTATGCTATTTCCTGCGGTGGGTTCCATGATCCGCTCATTCGAGACATCACACATGTCACAAACTGGGAGATACTTACTGGGGTATTTGTCTGGCGGTTTACAGCGTGCAACGCGCCATTACATGAACGTGTCAGGAAAAGGTGGACGGTTAACAATGATGAGGGAAGTGGGCAAAGGTGTAATCGTGTAATAATCACCGCTCCTACACGCCCCCACTACTCCATCACTTCACCTCCTCCACTTCCTATGAAATGAGGGTTGCGCTCAATGACTTGTATAAATAGGTCCATCACCTATTTTTAAACAACACGAAAAAAACCAAGTGTTGTCACAGTATTCAGAAAACACCCTGAACTGATAGCTTACATTATGCAAGCCAGTTCAATATTCTGATATAAGTCATAAATAGCCAACATCTTCACAATCTCAAAACCTTCTTCGCTTCCCTCCCTAAGATCAACCCCATCTCCTTCACTTTGTGACAGAAGCAAGTCTGGAACGTCCATTTCTTGGTTTAATCCAGAATTGTATAGATTGATCTCTCGAATCAAATGCACTCCTGTGCAGTGCATTTGTTTAGGGTTTAGATTCGTTGCTCATCCACACACACCTAAATTTACCAAAACCAGTAGAAACAGTTTTCACCCATAAACAATATAATTGAAATATCACAGGTAGTGCGTAAGTTCAATCAATCGTGAATATAACCTTTGGTTATTGATTAAATTGATTGACACTTTGTTAGAGCACTGCTCGTTCAAACTTGCAAGCGTTTCAATCTCAAGCTTGTTTGCCAATGTTAGTGATAAAAACTATAAGTCTTGATTTCTAGTCTACTTATTGCGATGTCTCGGACTAGGATAGATTATGTAGTTGAGCATTAGATTTCACGGCTTTCGTCATTTGAAGACGATGAACTATAAAGGAGAGCTTGTGGAACTTCATCAACAAAAGGTATGTGGAGTCTGAAACTCATCTATCACTTGGAAAGTTTATTTCTACTCTATCTCCTATATTGAGACAAAAGTCGTATTGCTATATAATATTCGATTATGCACATTTAATATTTCGAGCTGAGTTTAACTCGCTTACATATTTCTCGAAATATGTGTTGGTAAGCTTTCGCTTCAACCAAGTTCATCTTATATTCTTGATGAAAGTCAAAAAATGATCATGTGAAAATCGCCGAGTAACATCTTTCATGATTTGTTTGATACAATCATTTGGTGTAGACTTGGAATATTTCGTAATGATTATTTCAATAACTTGAAAATTGCTTTGATGCTAATAGTTCGTGAAAACAACTATTGTCATCATCTAAGAATGTTTCAATGATTGAAATAGGGTTTAGAACACTTAACCATTATTGGATTATGAACATAGTATGTGTTCTTGCATATATGTAATCCATGTCCGCGAACCATAGTATGCATACCCATACGCGTACCTGTTGGTTTGTGAAAGTCCGTGTACCTAAGTACACATACCGGTATGCATACTAGCTTAAGGTTTGGGTCCAAGAATTTCAGCTGAGTTTGGAGGTATGCGTACCCATTGGCATACTGGCGAACCCAAACTTGATCCGGCTATTTAAGTATGCGTACACATTTGCATACTTGAGTGGTTAAAGTTCTAGAATCGGTTGTGACATGAACTAATACATTTATATATTAAGGAATGCATTTTTTTTCAAACTGTGGCTATAATGTTCATGAATTAATTCGCGTGAATCAAACCGATTTTGCTTCAATTGTGTTCTTGTATACTTCTACGAGAATATAACAATTGAACAACTCTATAACTAGTTTTATTTGAGTTATTTGAACTAGTTGTGGTTAAGATAAATAAGGTTGATATGAAAGCGTTCATATAGCTAACTTTGGTTAACTAATGTTGAGCCAACCTAATATACACGTTTAAGTACGGTTACTCAAACCTAAATGAAGGTACATTTCATTTGTGTATAAAAGATAAGTTCGATCTAACAGTTGAAAGATATTAGCTTGAGTCTAATTAGGTTTTCATCTAACGGTGAATATTGAATGCTTTTTTACCAAGGTAACTTAGATTGCAAACCCTGATTTGGAAACTATATAAGGGAGAACTCTAGCAAATGGGAAACCCAATCCCCACGCCTTCTGTGTGATACAAGTTGCGACTAGAGTCGATTCTCCTTTAACCTTGGGTTTTCTACAAAACCCTGTAGGTTAACGACTTCAAGACTTCATTGGGATTCTGAAGCCAGACCCAACTATTTTCTATGTAGTTACATGTTCTAATCTTTACTTCTACTATCGTGATTGATTATTATCTTTGCTAAGATTTTCTTGAGATTTATCTTCGATAGGAAAGATTAAAAGTAGTCATAAAAATCTTCGTCTCATCGTTTGTGATTCCACAACATCTTGTTTCGTTTCCATACGATACAGATTATTGTGAGGTGGTTAATAATACTAGGTTGTTCTTCGGGAATATAAGTTCGGTTTATCAATTGGTTTTTGTGCACCTTGATTTATCAAAAGACGGAACAAAACTCATAGGTATTTCTATGGGAGACAGATTTATCTATTCCAATAAACTTTTCTGTGTGAGACAAATTTGTTTATCAAGACTTCGACTTTGGGTCGTAGCAACTCTTAGTTGTGGGTGATATCAGCTAAGGAAATCAAGTGCGTAGAATCCTTCTGGGGTACAGAGACATAAAGAGCGCAACCGTACCTTGATAAGTGTGAGATTGATTAGGTATCAACTACATTCCAGTTCGAAGTTCATTGGTAGTAGGCTAGTGTCTGTAGCGGCTTAATACAGTGTGGTTTTCAAAGCTTGACTATGTCCCGGGGTTTTTCTATATTTTCGGTTTCCTCGTTAACAAAATTTATGTTGTCTGTGTTATTTCTTTTCCGTATTATATTTTTTTATATGATAGAAATATCACAGGTTGTGCGAGTTCAATTATTTCTTGAATCCGACCTTTGGTTGTTGATTGAATTGATTGACACTTGGATATTGGTTGGTGATACCATTCAAGTTATTTCTCTTATTCAATCGGGCTCTCAAATTCCTATTTGTTTGTTGCAGATTGAATTGAGAAATAGAGATATAACTCTTTGATATACTTTTCTATGGATTGAGTCTGAATGTCTCATTGATTCTCTTGAAAGTATATTGAATTTGTCTATTCAGATTTCCAAACAAAATATTAGGTGTGGTTGTTAGACCCCCGCTTTTTCAATTGGTATCATAGCAGGCAAACACGTTTAAGTTCTTATAAGTATGTGTTTGTAGTGATCTGAATATGGACAGTTGTGTTATCTCTGATAAACGCATCGCCAGAAATAAAAGTTTTGTTTCTCTGAGATATATTAATTAAAGAGAAATATATGTCAATCTCGAATATAGACGAACCTAGTGTTCCAAAGAAACAAACTTGCATTGACAAGTGTTACCCTGATTGCCTCACCGACGAGTCTGACTCTGAAGTTGAAAGGGAAGCAACCAAAGATAGTGAAGTGATTCTAAAACTTATTAGAATCCAGGTTGATGATGCCAATCGGTTGAAACACAAAGTTAATGTTCTTGTTGGTATGGTAAATGAGCGTGACTCTCTTCTAAAGGTTCTTCGAGAGGAAAACGCCTCAGTCTGTTCTTCACGAACTCTATTTGAGGAAAAACTCAAAGGGGATGCTTTTGAAATTGAACATCTCATGAATAAACTCTCTGTTCAAGAATGTTCCAAAGAGTCCACTATACAAATTTCTTCTAACTTACATGTAAAAAATTCAGTTCCAGAAGCAAAACCGAAATCCCTTCCTGTTGGAAAAGATGTGCTTGTGTCTTCGTCTAATCAAGGAATATCCACATCACATGGAAGGAATAAGTCTCCCAACGATGGTGGTGAGGTTGTTTTCTCTAGTCACTCTGGTGATCATAAAGTGTGTCTCTTTTGTGACTCAAAAGGACATGTTGAACAAAAGAGGAAATCTAGGTTGAATGACAATTATATTGTTCGTCTTCAACACACCTTAGACTTAATTATCAAAGGTGTAACTGACATTCGTATGTCTAAACCAATTGGTATTAGTACTCACCCTATGTATTCTACTAGGAAAGTCAGTTCGATGTGTTCCTCAAATGTTCAAGGTAACAAACTCCCTTACCCAAACCGTCAAAGAAGAGTGCAAGGATCTTCTTCTAAAAGGGGAGATAATGTTGTTGTTGATGTGAAAAATGTACCATAAGAAGGAAGCAAAAATGGAGATATGGAAGACAACCTAAATCTAATAATTGAACGATATAAAGAGATTGTCAAAAGGATGTCAATTCCATCTAGACAAAATACTTCAGGTAAAAACAAAAAATATGCATCATATCTTGATGATATTAAATATTATGATAAATTTTCACATCATAATGGTTTTCCTCCAAAGGTCATGAGAAATAGTCAAACCGAAAACAACCTTCATTTGATGAGCTTAAAGCTCATACTTGTGCTAATTAATCACAAGGTTGAATTATCACTCATAAAAATTCCTAGTGGAGTGATATTTGATCAGGTATACTTGATGAAAAAGTGTTTTAAGATTCTCTGTCTATCTTCTTATCGTGCTTAGCTGGATTATCATTCAAAAACATGTTTGCATAAGTATTTACGTTTTATTTTGTCAAGCTTTTGATTTTTAATTTCTTCTTGAAATTTTGTGTCAAATTGCTATGCTCTAAATTTTTCTCTTATAAGAACAAATTTCCTTGAGCCAAGTGTTGTGAATCTATTCACTTTGCGAATTTTTTCTAAACAACCTCTTTGTTTTTGCAATAATTTATTATTTTGGTGTTTTCACATATGGGTCAAGTTGTGTCCGTACATGTACGTGTGTTACTTGCCACGAACCCACTTTGGAAACCCTAAAGTTTTCCCAAGAAAACGTTTTTATACCTTTCCTTATGGGTTGAGATATCTCACTCTGTAGTACCACAATATCGCCACAACAATATTATGGCGAGATTAACAACATTTGTGCGAGCGTCACAATGAGTTCTCCAACAACACTTTACGAGTGTCACAAAATAATGACATAACAGTTGACGATTGAAGAAACACAAAAAGAACATGATTGGATGGCGATGGTTACGATGCTTGCGAGAAGGAATAATATAGCTACTGCTGTAATATCGCGAGAGATATCCGAAATTAGAGGACAGCTTAGCTGTCACCCATTATGTAATTTCCTATAAATAGAGATCCAACTGATTCAGGAAGGGGGGTGGTATTTTTTAGAGTTGAGAGAGTCTTGAGGAGAGAGACAATTTTAGGAGAGAGAGATATATTTTGCAGAGAGATTTTTAGAGAGAGAAAATGTGTTTTTCTTTATCATCTTCTTCCCCAAAACTAGATTTAGAACTCCATTAATGGAGATTATCAAATGTAAAATCAAATGTAAATTTTAACAATCATAGTGGAGAATCATGGATGTAGATCAAATTGATCGAACCATGTAAAAATCCGTGTGTCTATTTACAATTTTTAGAATTTTAATCATACTTTTAATATCAAATTAGTTTAGATCAAGAGATTATTATCAAGATATTACAAGGGGTGTGTTGTGGGAAATCCTGCAACTACATTATGGCGCTAGAAACACTACCTACTTGTCAAATTGAAGAAGATTCAAAGAAATTGGCTATCATTAGAATTAGATCTCACTGGATTTACAAACTTCAAGATCAAATATGGAAGCTACACAGAAAGCTCATGATTATACAACAAATAGAGAGAATGAGATATATTAAGAGGCAGTTGAAGAAAAGACCAGCAAAAATTATGTCAACAAATCATCAAAAAGGACAAATTTCTTCTCACTTTTCTTATTCTTTGTTTCATTTTTCGGATCTGAGAATTTCATTTTTAGATTATTAATCTTTGTTTTTCACAAAAATTGTTGTTTAGTTGATATTTTGAATTCAAAAGAGTTTTGATCATAAATTTACGTCCATAAACCTTGAATTTAATCATAATTTTGACAACTAATGTGAACATGATTTTTGTGATTGAAGTCAAAGATGAAGGAATCAAAAGATCCAGTGAAATTTCTCTTTTGCGATAAGATACATCCACCAACTTATCAACATACAACGTCAGCGAATAAATGGATTAAACCAACACCAACATTTTAACAGAAAATTAAGATTCAAACGGAGGAGAAAGCACAAAGGACAGGGATAGCATAGTGGATAAAGGAAGAAGACTAATGAGTCACCAAGTACTTCGTCAACAATCGCGAAGGAATCAAATAAAGTTACAGCAACAAGGGATGCTTACGGAAAAACAAAAAGCTCAAAGCCCAAAAGTAGAACAAAAGCCATTGACAAATGGGACAATGAAGAAAAGATACAGCAGTCAAGTTCACTACGTAATATGTCACTTCGCAGCAAGAAAATGTGTTGCTACTCGCTAATTAAACCAGGAGACCACCGCCAAGAACATAATAATTAAAAGGGAGCACTACATTCCTCCCATCTTTGATTTACTTAAAAAAAAAGTACTTTTATTATTTTTAGTGTTTACTAATCGTTTACATTTTAGTGCAAAACTTCGCAGGAAACAGTGCAAAATTCATTATTGGTGTTAGCAGCTATTCCGCCAAGAACGTTCCCCTTGCAAAATTAGTGGCGAAAAATTTATAAAAGAAAAGGAGAGTAATTTTCATTTTCTAAATTGTTGAAAATGGATGAATAATTTTTCGAACATCCAGCTGTTAAGTATGAAGTGACTTGCGAGTTAACCAGCGAGCAACAAGATAAACAGCGAGCAACACCGCCAAAAGGAGCACAAGCAACCAAGAGAAGCATCATTTTTCTAATGTTCTTGCGGTAAAGTACTGCGAGCAGCATCATGGCTAGAGGGATGAGAACATTAATAAAGTATTGAGACAATAATTAAGTAATCGCGAGTTCGAAGAATTAATGAACATTTCCAACAGCTAAGAGACGATGGGGTATTGACAGCGACTAATTAATGAAGCATTAATAAAGTAGGGGAGTGGATAAAGTAGTTATAATAATTAATGAACATTAATGGATATACTGAGAACTATTATTCGTCCTCTTGAAAAAAGGGACCGTCATCAATAGAGGAAGGTGAAGTTTGCGATGGGGCATTAGAATATTAGTTGTGAAGGGACCAAAAATAAAAATTCAATGTCCAATAAAATTGAAGAAGGGAGATGGAGATATTGACGAGCAAAAGGCTGTGAACTTGCGATGATGCACGTGGGAAACTTAAACGTTTAGGATATTTTAAGGGAGGGATACATTTAGGGACGACACTAGATACACTTTTTAACCCTCGATATTTTATCCTTTCTTATAAATTTTGTCCGTTGATAGATAACATTAGAATATCGCAATAACTTTTCATTATGCGTTGGATAATTTTTGCACGACGAGCGTATCGGCTGAAGCATCCTTGGACAATGAATAGCACATTTGGTTCCCGGCGAAGAAATTCGCAGAGATGCAACGCCTCAAGCTCACCTAACAGAGAAGTTCAAAGGGAACGAATGAAATAATTCAAAGGGAGAATTCTCATTTTTCCTATCTTTTATCATTTATTACTTTAGTGATTATTTAAATAATGCTAATTATTAGAAGTTCATATAATTAAAGTAACCAAACTTTAATTAAGGTTCATGGTGATTATTTGTAGGGATTTTAATTAAAGTTAACTTTGCAGGAACCAATGAGTTGATTATATTTGTAGGAATTTTAATATTACTACGTACTTCATGAAGAAAGAAGATCAACCATCTAACCGTCTTGTCATCAGCAGTGATAAACCCATGATAGTTCATGGAGAAATCAATGGTGAGAACTAAAGTACAAAAACCATCTAACTATCCAACTAGCACCAGCGAACAGATGATATCTTGAGAGGAGCCCAATAAGCCCAATGAGTTTTGTTAACTAGAACCAGCGAGCAGATGATATAGCGTGGCAAACGTTTTTTACATTTTCTCTATAGCCTAGAGAGAAGCTCGCAGACGTTCAATTCCTTCGCAAAGACATTTACTTCCAAAATACAAGCGTAAAGAAGACATGAATAGCAGATCTTCTGAAAGAAAACAGTTGATGATTATCTCGCCAAGAATGAAGAAAGTTGACAAGAATTTCACAAGTTAATTTCACAAGATACTTCGTGAGAAACGGCAGCAACAGAGAATCGCAAGAAAGCTAAGTACCACTTCCTTGAATATTTTACTTACAGAAAATGAATATTTTTGATTTATTTTATAAAAAGCGACATTATCACAATATTTCAAAGAGCATTTCTAAGATTTCAAAAAAATTGATTTAATTTACCAAAAGCGATATAATCGCAAGATTTCTAAAATTTCAAAGATTTCAAAATATTTCAAAGTTTTTTTGATTTGATTGAAAAACAGCGATACAATCGCAAGACTTCAAAAATTTCAAAAGATTACGAAAAATGAAATCATCGCAAAAAATTTACAGATCTCCAAAATTTTCAAAGATTTCCAAGATTACAGAAAACGAAATTATCGCAAAAATTTCAAAAAATTTCAAAATTTAAGATTTACAAAGAGCGATACAATCGCAAAATTTCACTAATTTCTCTAGAATATTTCTTTACAGAAAAATATTTTTGATTTAACAACGCGATACAATCGCAAAATTTCAAAGAAGATTTCTAAGATTTCAAAAGATTTTAAAGATTTTTGATGTTATGAGACTAAAAGAAGAATTGATAGAAATGAAAGAATGAAGAAACGCGAGCATCATCGCAAGAAAGGCGAATAAAATTTCGCAGAGACATAAGAATGGGACGAACCTTTATGGCGTGCACCCTAGTTCGCGAATAAAATTTCGTAAGAGGCAAATGTAAGACCTAATAGCGAGTCATAGGAGGGGGTATCTCTTAACATGATTCAGGGGTAAGGTTATACCGCTGCTGGATCCTGAGTCATGCAGATGTTGGGGTTAAAGAAAACCTATCCGGGAGAGAGATCTTGGATTTCCAACTATATATGGTTATACCCTGGTTGGACGACCGAGAATCTCTTCCAAGAAGTGCAAAGTATGACCAAGGCGCCGAGGTACATGGTTGAGCCAAGAGTGCCCGGGGCGTACGAAACTCCCTTGACATTCTTGGTAAGTCTTGGCTATGATGCATTTGGCCTGAAGAAAACCCCACTTAGGGTGTAGTCTTGTAACTATAAGCCATATAGGCATAAAGGTCAAGAGGCTGCGAAAACAACTGGTTGTTGGTAAATCTGGATGGGAGGAGCTAGTCTTGTATGGCCGATGTGCCCTCCTTGAAGGGGAAACCAGGGGGAAGATAAGGGCGGCACCCTCCATTAGGGAGCTGCTAAGTGTCTTAAGACGGCAATGTCATGGGCTTTATGATCGCAAGAACATTTAGGCCCATTTAGGCCTGTCATATTGTCGCGTGATGTAAATTATACAGAGGCAACAAGCCAAAAGAGAAATGTTAAGATGAGATCAATGGGTTTTTACATGAAAGTGTAAAGACGTCCTGCGATTTCATCGCAAGACGACAATGTCATGAGACTTTATTCTCGCGATGGGATTTAGACTTGTCATATTGTCGCAGAAAATTCAAAGAAAAATGGATAAGGCAAGATCAATGGGTCAATACATGCAAATGTAAAGACGTCCTGCAATTTTGTCGCAGAAGCAAAAATTGGCAAAATAAGACCTTTAACTAGGAAGGCAAAATAAGACCAATAGAATAATCTCAAACTTAACTATTTTCTTTTAAGAATGCAGGAAAGATTTGTTCATTGCAAGAGGGATATCACGTACTATTTAGAATCTCTCAGAAATACTATTCAGAATTTCTCAGAAATATTATTCAGAGTTTCTCAAGAGGATTATCTACAATCACGCAGAACTATTCATCAGCTCGCAGTACTATTCATCAGCTCGCAGTACTATTCATCAGCTCGCAGTACTATTCATCAGCTCGCATAACTATTCATTAGCTCACAGCACTATTCACAGCACTATTTGCGACACTATTTTAGGAGCAATATTCATAATTTCGCAAGATTATTAAGAAACTCGCAGATACATTTAGAATCTTATAGACACATTCAGAAAATTGCGAACTCATCCAGCACCTCGGAGACTCTTCCAGAATTTCGCAGGAAATGTGATTATCTCGCAGAATATGATTATTTTATCGCATGAGGCAGAGGCAAGATAAGAATAAAGAAACAATTCGTTCATTTAACATTTTCTCAAGGATTCTACCTCCATAGATAAAGAACAGAGGCAACTATGGATTACCAAGAAAACATTTTATGTTCTTTATCTACTCAGCAAGAATCATTTCCAAAATGGACAAGATTTCTCACCAAAAATGAAGTAATAATTTCGGATGAACAGAGGCAATGATTTTCATTCAAGGACGGATATTTCTTATATTTTGAGGATTGAGTACTTCTTATATTTCTTCAAGGATACTTCATACTTCGCATACTTCAAGAGTTAATACTTCTTATATGGAACTTCACAAAAGAATAGAGGCAAGTACGTACTTTTCAAGACCAGTATTCTTTCGCTCGTTCCTTCATCAACAAAGATCAAAGACTACTGCAACAATTGATTTTTTCTTAAAGATTACTTTTCAAGCAATATTCAAGAAAAAAGAGGCAAGATGTAGTACCAGAATATCACCACAACAATATTATGGCGAGATTAACAACATTTCTGCGAGCGTCACAACGAGTTCTCCAACAACACTTTACGAGTGTCACAAAATAATGACATAACAGTTGACGATTGAAGAAACACAAAAAGAACATGATTGGATGGCGATGGTTACGATGCTTGCGAGAAGGAATAATATAGCTACTGCGATAATATCGCGAGAGATATCTGAAATTAGAGGACAGCTTAGCTGTCACCCATCATGTAATTTCCTATAAATAGAGATCCAATTGATTCAGGAAGGGGGAGGTATTTTTTAGAGTTGAGAGAGTCTTGAGGAGAGGGAAAGATATTTTGCAGAGAGATTTTTAGAGAGAGAAAATGTGTTTTTCTTTATCATCTTCTTCCCCAAAACTAGATTTAGAACTCCATTAATGGAGATTATCAAATGTAAAATCAAATGTAAATTTTAACAATCATAGTGGAGAATCATGGATGTAGATCAAATTGATCGAACCATGTAAAAATCCGTGTGTCTATTTACAATTTTTAGAATTTTAATCATACTTTTAATATCAAATTAGTTTAGATCAAGAGATTATTATCAAGATATTACAAGGGGTGTGTTGTGGGAAATCCTGCAACTACACACTCTGGGTTTTCTTCTATTAAGAATAATAAGAATGGCTTCTCCTCCTTGTTCTTGGGATTTTCCAGCTGATTCTATTGATAATGTTGTATATTTTGAGTTCGTTTTAAAGAAGAAAAGGACCATTGTTGAAGCTGACGAACTCAAACCTGGTGTATCATGTTATTATGCGTATTCTCATCAAGATCGAGAAAAGGCTGAGATGGTCTCTGCTGAAGTGGTTCATGGTTTTCTCAATGATCTAGGGAAAGCAAAATTGAAGCTTGGGGACTCTATGAAGGATCTTGATATGTTACGAACTGAGTTGAAAAAGGCTAACTCTGACCTTGTTCTCATGAAGTCACATGTTAAGGATCTTCTCAAAGAGGATATCTTCTCCGAAGAAACAGTCAATGCTGTCAGTCACAAGCATAAAAGTCTTGAATCCCTTGAAAACTCTGATCATGAACTTTGATTTTAGCGTGTGGTCCATTTTGTTAGTTTTAGAGTTGTTTGATGTCTTATTTATTTTGTCTAGGAAACTTTTTTATGGGAATTGAGCGCTGTCATATGCGTCAAAATAATTCACTTTCTTACTCAACAAAATATAAATGAAGTATAAGGTAAGGAAGAGTTCGTTTCCACAGAGAGGCAATTGTTGTTATAAAAATTCTAGTTTCTTAGTAACCAATGGGGGGATTTTTGTTTTATCAAAATAAAAGTAAACTAAAAGCAAAGTAAATTGGATAAAGTAATCAATGAGAGAAAGATATTGGTCAAGGAATTCATCTTCAATCTTAAACGTGTGCTTGCATACATGATTAAAATTACAAATTAATCTCTTTTATTATCAAAATCCTAGAATATCAAGAAAGCAAGATAATCCAAAAATTTTCTAAGTTCACCAACACACATTAGAGCTGTGTATGTGAATTCTACCTAAAGAATAACCTAACGCCTTGCGCTAATTAAGTTCAATTCCTAGGAGCATTAAGTTTGGGAAATAGGATAATCAATGCAATTGTCATACATTGCGCATGACAATTCGGACAAGGGTCAACTCTACATATGATTACAAGAGTGTATCACAACAAGATATAATCAAATCATGCTACTTATATTTGGGATTATAGCTCGATGAAAACCCTAAAATAGCTATGGACAAGGATGCAAAGTCAATTAATTGGCCACTTAACTAACCAAACTTCTAAATCCTATCACAATACATCAATCATGTGATTATTAAAAACAATAGAGATTTGAACGATAATCAAGAGAGAAAACTAATGCATTAATCAAGCACATGTTATAGATATAGGACTACATCCTTAACCAATAAATAAGATTTAGCTACTCATAGCTATGGAATAATACGAATAAAGAAGATAAAAGCAAAGAAAAGAAAACCCTAGTAGCGTAAACAAAAGCGGCTCTCTCCTTATCTCCAAGAATAATACGTGATATAAAAGTTGTAGAAACTTTTCCTTTTGTAGCTCTTCTTATTTCCAGAATTCGGTCCAAGTCTTCAGAGTCCACTACCAAGAAGTCCACCAAGCCCATAAAATCCATATAGAAAATAACCCAATAAAAACATCGACGGAAGTCGGCCGGAAAATAGCTCAGGTGACCGGAAAGTCAACAATCAACAGTCAGTCAACCGAGTCAAAACAACTGAGTCAAACTGGGTCGGATGAGTCAGATCAGAGTCATCTATTCAAGTAATCCAACTAGGCTGACTTATATGAGTTACTATGGCCTAAGCCATCTTGCACAGGCAGTACCCAATGTTGCGCAGTAGTTGCGATTCATAGCTTCAAAGCTAGCTATGATGGCTGCTCATTACTAAGCTTGCATGTATTCCATTACCACCAGACTATATTGCAACTCAAACAAAACCAATTCAATTCAGTCCACTTGCTCAACTGATTTCACCACCATCATTTGCATTTCTGTAATCCCAGCTGCATACACCATCAGTGCCTTTGAATCTGCTTTAAACCCATTTGTAAACAACCCTGGCTTCACTGCACCACCAGACCCAACAACACAATCATACACTTCTGTCACAAAACAACCTCAACATTCACCTGTTACAAATCACAGCTCCATCAATGCTTTTCATTTCGAACCCATATTGTTGTGCATCCAAATCCATTTCAAGACCCACTAATCCTTTTCTTTCTCAGCATCTCAAATCAGTTGATCAAACAATCAAATTCCATTCATTGTAGTTCACCCCATTATCCTCTTCAGTCATGCACAACTCAGGTCCATCCCTGCCTGTAACACAACAAACCCCGTATTGAACCACAGAAATCAAACTGCAACACAATAATATCATTCCATTCGCCTCAAGCTCCACTTGCTGTCCCATATACAACAGCGGAAACTGCAACCTCATATTAACACAAGAATCTAAACATTTATCATACCAACTCCAGTTCAATCATTGCTCTGTAAATCCCATCACTAACCAAACTGCATTTTCAACTCCAGATGCACCTCATAGCAAGCTTCATTACCTCTCATGGTAGCCACAAAATATAATCAGTTCATGCCCAACACCTGCAATTCATCAAAGCCACCAGCACTCATTCGTGGCTGTAGTTGCTGCTAGATTACTTCTTTCTCACCTCAACTTGCACCCTAACATTCATCTATTTAGTTTAATCCATATCAACATTCATAACTTCAATACATACAACCTTATGTAACTGCACCAGTTCCCAGCTCCTGCAATTGCACTCAACCATATCTGCCTTGCACTCTTTAAACCTGGTTCCACCAGTCACAATAATAGAAACACCAACTTCATCCCTTCACATACTCTCCATTCCAACCTTCCCTGTAAAGTTCATAAACATACATCCATTTCCATTCTCTTCTCAGACCCACAAAATCACTACAAACTGCAGCTTCAATTACCCACCTAAAAACTCTTGAACATCACTCCAAGCTACAATCTCGCCAGTTTGCATCCATTCCGGCTACTGCAACATCAATAATTTTAGCTTACACATCAAATGATCAAACCATTCAACTCTGTCACTGTTCAGCGCGAACCATCATCTCCTCAACTGCTTGACCACTGCAACGTCATTCATTCTACCAGAATCATCTGCATAGCAATAGCTTGCTTGCAATCACCAACTCAAGGCATCACATCCACTATACTCAGTTCAAATACATAACATCTGAGCCAACACATCACCTGCAAATGCATCTACAACAAGTTATTCCAACAAACTACACCTGATTCAATTTCTCAGGTAAATCATCATTGCAACCATAAAAATAGCCACAGAAATATCGATTTTCTCCTTGTTTTTCGACCATCATAGATTCACATCAAAACCCACTTTGAATCTGTTTCATATCCATCACCTCCTTCCTTTATTTCCAATAATTGATCTCAACCCTCTTCAATCAACATCCATAGAAACATCAGATTCAATTTCTCTTCAAAACGAAATCAAACAAATACCCATTTTTCCTGAGATTCGAACTCAACCATATGAATATCAATAGCAGCAGAAGTCTTCTTCTTCATCTTCTCTGCCTATCCTATTAATTTCAAAACCATCACAGACCCATTCATCTCTGCATCTCTCAATCTCTTTCTCTGAATTTATGTGTTAACAGCATCCACACTCCTCTCCTTTGGTCTCTGAATTTGATTTGGGAAAATAATTGAGACTCTGAATTCTAGGGTTGTGTAAGAATGGGAGTGGCTACATCCACTCAAGTGAAATAGATAAGAGGTTACCCAGAAATGACTCTAAGCACCCATAAATAGGAAAAGGGCCAACCAATTGACAGCCCTTGTGTTGTTTTGGCTCGACTCCCATGTCCCTCGCCTGGGAAATGATCTTTTCTTCCCTTTACGCTCCAAATGGACGATTTCTTCTTCTTTGAATTTTTTCACCAACATTAGTCATCTTTAACTTCTCAAATTCACTTCTTCCCTTCAATGTCTCTTCATCACTAAAGCTGTCATGCTTTTCAGACAAAATTGCATCACTAAAGTCGACATACTTTACAGACAGAGATGAAGAAATAAAAGAAAATAATGAGAAACAATTCGCCTCCAACGACAGTTGCACTTGGAATGAAATTTTGCCATGTTTTTTCTTCTTTTGTTCCAAATGACTCAAAAGTAGCTAAATACTCAAAAGAAAACATAAGATACATAATTTACAAGAAAACTAGCAGAGAAAGTATAAACAATAGATAAATATCAAGGTGTTTTAGACACCTATCAAATTCCCCTACACTTAGACTTTGCTAGTCCTCGAGCAAATCAAACAAAATAATTATTAAACATACATACAACTCCGTCTCGTCGAGGCTACGGTTACTCTTATCATAAATAACAATCCTTTGAACCCCTAGGTGTCCCTAGTGGACGAGTTTTAGTCTCGTGAAGGTTTACAAGATGTCTACCTACAAAACCTATATTTCCAACTCCGGCTACCTGTGAAAAATCTATGAGCGAATCCAAAATGACTACATGAGGAGGTACCTTGATGCAAATTCAATTCATATATAAGTAAATAAAGCTCTACTTAGAAAGTTGAACAAACCACAATACTCGGAATCTAACTAACCACAATCACAATGAAAAGATTAAGAACATAGATATAGAGGTAGATGTTTGCGAATGTTGACAAGTGATCGGTGTTTCCCATATCTGTCTGAAGGTCACCGCCAAGATGAACCTAGGCATCCTATTGGATTGAGATACTGGTCTAAATTCTAGTGTCAACACACTGGCATATACAAAGGAACCAGCGGTCAACAATCTTAATTATACATCAACTCAACTGGCATATACAAGGGAACCAGGAGTCGACTTTATTAAACAATAATAATTTCTTTTTCTTTTTCAATTTTTTTTTTTTGATACAACATGATTATATATTTTGGATCCAAGCGCATGCTTCTTGTCAGCAAATTATATGATAATTCCCTTGGATCCTGCATTCCACATTTGTTTAGGCGACGGAGACAGGGAGAACACACACATATTACTATCCAAGTGTCATTTTTATTCCGATTGGTCTGATTGGTCGGTCTCTTCTTTTTTTTTACCAACTCAATCACTTTATTTCATCCTAATAGTAATAACAATTCGATGTTTAGTGACCCACCAAATCACTTAGATAAACAAAAAGTTGCAAAAATAAAAAACAGAAGGTGATATGGTGATATTCCGAGATATGGTAACAACTATCATGTTATTTAATTCTTGAGCTATGTCCGTCCTTTTAGTTAATTGGTTCCTCAACCCGTGCAACCAAGATGGTTCCATCCACTTATATTGGTATTGTCATCCTAAAGGCACAAGTTTCTAGATTTCGGAGTTTATAAAGCAATTTGTTTTTCTCTATTTTTCTATTTTTTTTTACTAAAGGCATCAAACAACCTATACAAACAAACTATACAAACATATAAATGCTCCCCCACACATAAACTTTACATTGTCCTCAATGTAAAATTTAGTAATTCAAAGTAAAGCTCAATGTGGGAAATTCCGCAAATGATATACAAAAACAAAGATAAAATGCTTCAAAATAAAAAGATAAAGATAAAGATAAAGATAAAAAACCGGTGGGTTGCCTCCTACTAAGCGCTTGGTTTAAAGTCGTCAGACCGACTTGCTCCTTGTTTGTTATGCCTTAGCCGGCTTCCAACACATTATGGAAATATGATTGAATGGTACTTGGGTGTTTCCTTGCCTCAAAGATGTTGAAGTGTATGACTTCTTCATCGAACTCCATAGTCAAGGTGCCATTGTGGACATAAATCTTCGCTCTAGCGGTACTCATAAATGGTCTACCCAACAGTAAAGGTGTAGACGAGGATGAATTCACATCACTCATGTCTAAAACATAGAAATCCACTGGAAATATTAGTCCTTTTACCTGCACCAAAACATCCTCAACAATCCCTTTAGGGTAAACATTAGATCTATCGGCAAGTTGAATAACTATGCCGGTTTTCTTGAGAGGACAAAGATTTAAAGCATCATAAATCGAAGTAGGCATAACATTAATAGACGCTCTTAAATCTAACATAGCTTTTGTAAATCTTGTTTTACCAATAGCGCAAGGAATATTGAAACTACCAGGATCTTTCAATTTAGATGGGAGTTTCTTTTTAAGATACGTCGAAGCGTTTTCCCCCACACTCATTACCTCATTACTGGTTAGCTTGTGATTGTTAGTGCAAAATTCCTTTACACACTTTGCATAGCGAGGAGTTTGCCTAATTACTTCAACGAGTGGAATATTCACTTAGACCTTCTTAAAAACATCCCAAATATACCTATCTTGTTCCACCTTCTTACTATTTTTATAAAACCTGTCAGGAAAAGGAAGAGGAGGAACATAAGTAGAAACAAGAGGTTTAGAGTTGGATTTAGTTATCTCGGGAGTTTGAGGAAAATCTACGTTCTTTTCCTCCAAAATTGGTTCCTTTGGGGCTTCTTCTTCACCCGAATTAGTAATTTCGGGTTGCACAAGTTATGTACCACTTCCCAACATAATAACATTGACGCCCTCTCTTGAGTTAAGAGGTTGGGAAGGGGGTTTCTCACCATTTTGTGCATGCAACTGATTAATCTCCTCGGCCATTGAAATAACTTGCATTTGCAAGTCCTTGATCGCACCCTCCGTTCTTTGCATAAAATATTTCAGCAACTCTTCCATATTGGACCCTTGATTTTGAGGTGGTTGTTGTTGTTGATGGAATTGTTGTTGTTGCGGTTGACCAACTTGTGTTTGCAACTTCTTAATTGCATTATCCGTTTTCTGCTGATTTAAGTTCGCTAGTTGTTGATTTTGCTGTACCACGGACATTAGAGCCTCCACCAAAGTAGTCATCTTTTCCAATTCTGGATTATTCCCTTGTTGTGGTTGTCGCACTTGTTGTTGGAACTCATTCGGATGGCTGTAAACAGAACTTGCACTTGCAACTTGCTCGTAAGTGTTGGACTAAATACCATACGGCTGAGTTGAGAATATAGCATTTACATTCTCTACGTTCTCATAAGTTGGGCGTGATGGTTTTACAACCACTGCTGCAATTTGTTGCATCATTGCCATCATATTTCTCATTTGTTGACGTAATTCAATAATCTCGTCAACTTGATTAACTCCCTTGGTAGGTGGTTCTGATCCACGACTTGAAAATTGTTGAGAATTTGCTGCCATACTCTCTAGCTTGTGTCACCGTCTTGTCCATAAGTGCACCACCACTTGCAGCGTCAATAAGATTCATATCACTTGCGTGGAGACCTTCATAGAAGTACTGGATAATCATTGCGTCACTAAATTGGTGATGAGGGCAGCTTGACACCAATCTCTTGTATCGTTCACAATATTCATATAAAGATTCTCCCATATTTTGCTTCATCCCACAAATCTCCTTGCGAATTTGAGTATCCTTTGATGCAGGAAAATATCTCTCTAAAAATAGTTTCTTCAACCCATTCCATGTTGTGACACTTCCGGGAGGCAAATAATCCAACCAATCCTTAGTACTATCCGCCAAATAAAATCGAAAAACTTTCAACATTGCACCATCTGCATCAGTCTCTGCTGGAAGCAAACCATGACAATGTTGTGGAAGTCCATAAGATGCTTGTTTGGGTCTTCATTCACCCTTCCATGGAACTTTGATAATTCTATAAGCAACCTCGGCTTGATCTCGAAAGTAGAGTTTGTTTGAATACACCCCTATTGTGTATCCAGCTTGTGAGAATCCAAATCCTTGAGTGTACGGTACTTGTTCAATCGGAACCTCTTGTTCTACGACTTCTTCCTCTACTTCCAACTCTAGTTCTTCCGCCTCGTCTACTCTTGCTTGGAGTATTGTTCCTTCACGAGTAGTTATCCCGCACCTTCGATAATTCCAATTCTTGGAAGCCATGGATTAGTACCTGAAAAACAATTCTCACAAACTAAGTTAGAAAAACGAAACAAGAAATAAGAAGCACAGATAAAAGCAAAAATAATAAAAAGAAACTAAAAACTATATAACAAGCTGAATGCCTCCCGGCAGCGGCACCAAAATTTGATCGTTGTCGTATGCGTCAAAAATAATTCAATTCCTTACTCAACAAAATATAAATGAAGTATAAGGTAAGGAAGAGTTCGTTTCCACAGAGAGGCAATTGTTGTTATAAAAATTCTAATTTCTTAATAACCAATGGGGGGATTTTTGTTTTATCAAAATAAAAGTAAATTAAAAGCAAAGTAAATTGGAGAAAGTAATCAATGAGAGAAAGATATTGGTCAAGGAATTCATCTTCAATCTTAAATGTGTGCTTGCATACATGATTAGAATTACGATTTAATCTCTTTTATTATCAAAAGCCTAGAATATCAAGAGAGCAAGATAATCCAAAGATTTCCTAAGTTCACCAACACACACATTAGAGATGCGCATGTGAATTCTACCTAAAGAATAACCTAACGCCTTGCGCTAATTAAGTTCAATTCCTAGGAGCATTAAGTTTGGGAAATAGGCTAATCAATGCAATTGTCATACATTGCGAATGATAATTCGAACAAGGGTCAAACTCTACATATGATTACAAGAGTGTATCACTACAAACTATAATCATATCATGCTATTTATATTTTGGATTATCGCTCGATGAAAACCCTAAAATAGCTATGGATAAGGATGCAAAGTCAATTAATTGGCCACTTAACTAACCAAACATCTAAATCCTATCACAATATATCAATCATGTGATTATTAAAAATAGTAGAGATTTGAACGATAATCAATAGAGAAAGCTAATGTATTAATCAAGCACAAGTTATAGATATAAGACTACATCCTTAACCAATAAATAAGATTTAGCTACTCATAGCTATGGAGTTCATCATAATCAATAATCAAATAAATAAGATAAAATCAAAGCAAAGAAAACCCTAGTAGCGTAAACAAAAGCGGCTCTCTCCTTAGCTCCAAGAATAATACGTGATATAAAAGTTGTCGAAACTTTTCCTTTTATAGCTCTTCTTATTTCCAGAATTAGGTCCAAGTCTTCAGAGTCCACTACCAAGAAGTCCACCAAGCCCATCAAATCCATATAGAAAATAACCCAGTAAAAACATCGTCGGAAGTCGGCCGGAAAACAGCTCAGGTGACCGGAAAGTCAACAATCAACGGTCAGTCAACCGAGTCAACACCACTGAGTCAAACTGGGTCGGATGAGTCAGATCAGAGTCATCTATTCAGGTAAGCCAACTAGGCTGACTTATCTGAGTTACTATGGCCTAAGCCAGCTTGCATAGGTAGTACCCAATGTTGCACATTAGTTACGATTCACAGCTTCAAAGCCAGCTATGATGGATGTTCATTACTAAGCTTGCATGTATTCCATTACCACTAGACTATATTGCAACTCAAACAAAACCAATTCAATTCAGTCCACTTGCTTAACTGATTTCACCACCATCATTTGCATTTCTGTAATCCCAACTGCATACACCATCAGTGCCTTTGAATCTGCTCTAAAGCCATTTATAAACAACCCTGGCTTTAGTGCACCACCAGACCCAACCACACAACCACACAATCATACACTTATGTCACAAAATAACCTCAACATTCACCTGTTAAAAATCACATCTCCATTAATGATCTTCATTTCGAACCCATACTGCTGTGCATCCAAATCCAGTTCAAGACCCACTAATCCTTTTTTTTCTCGGCATCTAAAATCTGTTGATCAAACCATCAAATTTCATTCATTGCGGTTCACCTCATTCTCCTCTTCAGTCATGCACAATTCAGTTCCATCCCTGCCAGCAACACAACAAACCCCGTATTGAACCACAGAAATCCAACTGCAACACAATAATATCATTCCATTCGCCTCAAGCTCCACTTGGTGTCCCAGATACAATAGCTGCAACTGCAACCTCAGATTAACACAAGCATCTAAACATTTATCATACCAACTCCAGTTCAATCATTGCTCTGTAAATACCAGCACTAACCAAACTGCAGCTTCAACTCCAGATGTACCTCATAGCAAGCTTCATTACCTCTCATGGTAGCAACAAAACATAATCAGTTCATGCCCAACACCTGCAATTCATCAAAGCCACCAACACTCATTCATGGTTGTAGATGCTGCCAGATTACTTCTTTCTCACCTGAACTTGCACCCTAACAATCATCTATTTACTTTAATCCATATCAACATTTATAGCTACAATACATACCACCATCTGTAACTGCACCAGTTCTCATCTCCTGCAATTGCACTCAACCATCTCTGCCTTGCACTCTCCGAACCTGGTTCCACCAGCCATAATGGCAGCAACACCAACTTCATCCCTTCACACACTCTCCATTCCAACCTTCCCTGTAAAGTTCCTAAACATACATCTATTTCCATTCTCTTCTCAGACACACAAAATCACTACAAACTGCAGCTTCAATTACCCACCTGAAAACTCTTGAACATCACTCCAAGCTACAATCTCTCCAGTTTTCATCCATTCTGGCTACTGCAACATCAATCATTTTAACTTACACATCAAATGATCAAACCATTCAACTCTATCACTGTCCAGCGCGAACCATCATCTCCTCAACTCCTTAACCACTGCAACGTCATTCATTCCACCAGAACCATCTGCATAGCAACAACTTGCTTGCATTCACCAACATAAGGCATCACATCCACCATTCTCAGTTCAAACACATAACATCTGAGCCAACATATCACCTGCAAATGCAGCTGCAACAAGTTATTCCAACAAACTACACCTGATTCAATTTCTCAGGTAAATCATCATTTCAACCATGAAAACAGTCACAGAAATATCGATTTTCTCCTTGTTCTACGACCATCATAGATTCGCATCAAAACCCACTTTGAATCTATTTCATATCCATCACCTCCTTCCTTTATTTCCAATAATTGATCTCAACCCTCCTCAATCGATACTTCAATCAACACCCACAGAAACATCATATTCAATTTCTCTTCAAAACGAAATCAAACAAATACCCATTTTTCCTGAGATTCGAACTCAACCCCATGTATATCAACAGAAGCGGAAGTCTTTTTCTTCATCTTCTCTACCTATCCTGTTAATCGGAAAACCATCACAGACCCATTCATCTCTACATCTCTCGATCACTTTCTCTGAATTTATGTGTTAACAGCAGCCACACTCCTGTCCTTTGGTATCTTAATTTGATTTTTGAAAATAATTGAGACTCTGAATTCTAGGGTTGTGTAAGAATGGGAGTGGCTACATCCACTCAAGTGAAATAGATAAGGGGTTACCCAGAAATGACTCTAAGCACCCATAAATAGGAAAAGGGCCAACCAATTGACAGCCCATGTGTTGTTTTGGCTCGACTCCCATGTCCCTCGCCTGCAAAATGATCTTTTCTTCCCTTTACGCTCCAAATGGACGATTTCTTCTTCTTTGAATTTTTTCACCAACAGTAGTCATCTTTACCTTCTCAAATTCACTTCTTCCCTTCAATGTCTCTTCATCACTAAAGTTGTCATGATTTTCCGACAAAATTGCATCACTAAAGCCGACATACTTTTCAGACAGAGATGAAGAAATAAAAGCAAATAATGAGAAATAATTCGCCTCCAACGACAGTTGTACTTGGAATGAACTTTTGCCTTGTTTCTTCTTCGTTTGTTCCAAATGACTCAAAAGTACCTAAACACTCAAAAGAAAACATAGGATACATAATTTACAATAAATCTAGTAGAGAAAGCATAGACAATAGATAAATATCAAGGTGTTTTAGACACCTATTTATTCTTGTGTTTTTAAAAAGGATAACTAGGGATTGGAATAGCAATTATTGTGAGTACACTTAGCTATTGCCAATGTTCTCATCTTGCAATGTTTTTAGATTTATTTATTTAAATTCGAAGTTATTTGGAAGATGATTTTTGCAGTATTAATCTTTATGGTTTTGTATATTGCAAATTGTTATAAGATATGTTTTTTATGTTAGTGAACCTTGACTATCCCATATTTGTTCAAAAGTTAACTCTATTATATGTCAGTATGTAAATATTGATAAAAGATTGAATGAACTTTTGAGAACAAAAGTTAAGCCTGAAAAAGAGGGGGTCTAACAACCACACCCAATATTTCGATTAAAAATATGTATGGACAACTCCGAGTAACTTTCTAGAAAATCAACTAGACTCAATCAATAGAAAATATCTCAAGGAGTTATTATCTCAATCTCTCAATTTGATCTTCACTCAAGCAAATACAATCTGCGAGTCTTTATCAAAGAGAGATAACTTGGATGGTACCAAAGACCAATATCCAAGTGTCAATCAATTTAAATCAACAACCAAAAGGTCGGATATTCTAATTGATTAAAGCACAACGCACAACCTGTATTATTTCAATTATAAAGATAAAAAATATAATGCGGAAAATGAAATAACACAGACACCATAATTTTGTTAACGAGGAAACCGCAAATGCAGAAAAACCCCGGGACCTAGTCCAGATTAAACATACACTGTATTAAGCCGCTACAGATACTAGCTTACTCCAAGATAACTTCAGTCTGGACTGTAGTTGAACCCCAACCAATCTCACACTGATCCAAGTTACAGTTATGCTCCTACATCTCTAATCCCAATAGGATACTACGTACTTGATTCCCTTAGCTGATCTCACCCACAACCAAGAGTTGCTACGACCCAAAGTCAAAGACTTTAATAAACAAATATGTATCATACAGAAAAGTCTACAGTAATAGATAAAGTTCACAAACTCCAGCAGAAATTCTCGGGTTCGAGAACTACGCCAGTTCGCGGACTGGGTTCGCGGACTAAAGTTCATGTACTACTCCGGTTTCACTTGATCAACAAAGTTCGCAAACTTCGGTTCAATAAATAAGGACATATACATATATGTGTTTCCACAACAATGCTTATATCCTAAAATGGTTATATTGTCTAAAATATCATTTCAATCATTGAAACATTCTCAGAGGGAGTTATATAGTTGTTATTCACAAACTATTTTCTGTCAGAGCGATTTCCAAAATGATTGAAACATAACATGACTTTCGTCACTAGGTAAAGATGAACTTGGATAAAGCGACAGATTTACCAACACATATTTCAAGAAATAGATAAGCAAGATATACTCAGCTCGAAATACCACATATGTATATTCTTAGTTTATATAGTAAAACGAATTTTGTCTCAAGATAGGAGATAGAGTAGATAGACTTTTGAGTGATAGATAAGTTCAAGTCTCTACATACCTTTTAGTCGATGAAGATCCAATGGGTTCCTTGAGTATTCCTTAGTCTTGTATGATGATCGCCATGGAGTTCTTGAGCTCAACTACACTTTCTATCCTAGTCTAAGACCTTAGCTATAATAGACTAGAAATCAAGACTTTATAGTTTTGATCACTAACATTGACAAACATGCTTGAGATAGCAACACATGCGAGTTCGACCGAGCAATGCTCTAACAATCTCCCCCTTGGTCAATTTTAGTGGCAGAACTATTAATATATATGGAATAAAAAAAATATATAAATAAACTTTGTAGCTCCTATTCCACATGTCTAATCTTCAACATTACTCGAAATCTTCGTCACTTCCAAGTAGTCCAATGATCCCAAAGGTTGTAAGTTTAGCATCATCGTTGTTAAAAATCCGTAGCTATAACAATGAGAAAATCATCGATTCTCAATTATTGTTATACAATGTCATAGTATTATTACACATCGTCAAAGTTCAATTGCATCATAACTTCAACAACAATACTATGGTGATACTTTACTCCCCCTTAGTCAATACTCCATCTCACATGGAAACCACTCCTCCTTACATAATGATGCGAAAACCATATGTTATAGTTGCAGGAATTCCCACACTACACCCTTGTTAAGATTCTATAGAAATCTATTGGAAATCGATTAAACTTCAAATATTTAAACGACACTTTACTATTCAAATCTCAGAAATGTTTACAGAATTGGAAGAAATCAAGATTACAAATATTCTCTTGAAGTTTCTCTCTCCTCAAGACTCTTTCAACTCTCAAAAATACATCATCCTTTTCTGGATCTATCGAGCCCTTTATATAGGGATTTACACAATGGATGACAGTTAAGTTTTCCTCCTATTTCGGATCTATTCTGGGACCTCATCGCGATCGCTACAATATTCTCTATCGCAAGAATGATGACCATCGCAGGATCAACATATTCTTCGTTTATTTCTTCCATCGTCAGTTTCTTTTGGATATTCTGTGACGCTCGTGAAACGTTGTTAAAGAATTGGTAGTAACGCTCGCAGAAACGTTGTTAATATCGCAGGAATAGCGTTGTAGCGATATTCTGGTCATACACCTTGCCTATTATCATGTCTTTTCTGCGAAGAGGAGATCATGAGAACTTTTTAAAATGCCATAATTGCTTATCTTTTCAGACTTATCCGTTCTGACATGTTTCTACGTCCTTTGCCAGATGTTTTCACGAATTCTTTCTTCCAATAAATTTTTGACACATCTCTTCTAACCGCTGCGATCTGACCACCCACGTCTTTTCTTTGCATTAATTGCCTTCATCTTCTTCGAGAAATTTCTTCTTCTATAAATACTCTTCTCATTCCTTTCCTTTTTCTCTTTTACTTTCTTCTTCTTTCTCTCCATACCCTCTCTGCAAATTTGACTGTTCTTCCGCGAATTGCGCTTCTGTTACTGCTGTGATTTCTTTCTTATTTTCAACCTTTTCTTTCATTCCCATACTCAAAAATGGTTGCTGCTGGTACTTAAAAACTTGAAGGCCTTTAATGAGATGCGCGAGAAACTCAAAATAAAAGGTTTTAAGTTGTCTTTAATTCCAGATCAGGATTCTAGATCTGAACTTTCTATTAAATTATTTACTGATGATTAATGTTCTCGGGAAAAAATCATAGTATCGCTAGGACAACTTGAAGATGGTCTTCCCATTCCTCTCTATGACCCAAAACTTCCATTATTTTATCAAATAATTTCTGACGAAAGGTTCTCGCGAGCGATATATCAACTAGGTGGAGATTGTATCAGATTGCTGCTTGAATATGCTTCTCGCGGTGCTAATAAAGGAACTCGCTACCCTGAAGCTCCAAAGAATCCTCTATTTAAAGATGTCCCCATTGTTTATGCGGATTATACTGTGGACAACTTCTTTGTAAATTATAGTATAGTCCCTATGAAGAGGGATAGCACCTGCTGGGGTGTTCGTTTGAAAAAAGAGAAGGTCGCTGGTGACAAAGCTCTTATGCTGGATATTTATTTTCATACATCTATCAACCAAGGTCCTCGCTATTCTAGCGATGACAAGTGGTTCATCTTTCCATTATGTATTGAAGGTCCTTATATATCTGGTTCTCTCCCATTACCTGCGAATCTCTCAGAGTACGAGCCATGGGTCTTCAACTGTCCTGAAAGATCTAAAAGTATATTCTCTCAACTTTTTATATTATCATTTACTGTCTTCTTTATATTCTCGCTAACTATTTTGATCTTTCTCAGATTGAAAGAATGAAGCTCAGCTACCAAACTCTTAGGAAGCCTAGCACTTACTTGGATCTGAAATCTTTTACAGATAAAGTAAGAAATATCTCTTTATAAATTTTAACAATATATCGTTGCCCCTATTTCTTATCTTCATCTGTGCTCGCATGAAATTGAAGAATTACCGCCAATAAAACTCGTGAAAACTAAGGAGAAGCCTTCAAAGGATAAATCTGTTGTTCCTCCTAAAGGAAAATCTTCTGCCCCTCGTGGTGGAGAATTTGGCGATCAGGATAAAAATATTGTTCCTCCCAAAGGGAAACCTTCTGCCCCTTGTGGTGAGGGTTCTAGCGATCCTCCTTTGAAGAAAAGAAAAACCCGACCTCTTCTTCTTCAACTCCTCAACCTATTCCAGAAACCCCAAATGTGGAATTTGATAAAGATAAATATAATGAAGATTTTAATAATAGCAGACTCCCTTCTATAAAGAACTCTTCTTCATCTGATTCATCAATGGCCCATTTATCCAGAATCTTTAGCGATATTTCCCACAACATAACTTGTAATGACAAGGATGAAGTTATTAACAAGACATCTCAAGCTCTTGCCAGTATCTGCGATGCTCCCATAATGGTGGGCAATGATTCTCTCCAAGGAGTCTCACGATCGCTGACTCCTAGTCTCTTATATTCTCTTGGTGCCTTGGTATGTTCTCATTTCTTCAATTTGTTTATATATTTTCTCCATCGCTAGATCTGAAATTATATTTTTCTTTCGCAGGTTGGAAGAGCTTCTTTTGTTGTTGCTTCTGATTTAGATAAAAGACATTCCAACTCTAAAAAGAAGGCTGCTAATCTTCGCGAGGATAAAGAAACATTAGAATCTGAAGTTATTGAGCTTCGCAAGAAGAATAAACAGTTGGAGATTGAAGCTTCAGTTGATAAGCAAAAGATCTCTGATATTGATAGAGCTAACCAACAACTCTATGGTATGACTGGTTTCCCTTATCTCTTAATTCTTTTTACTCTATCACGGCTTATTCAAGTAACCACTTTTAACTTGCAGATATTTATGGTCTTACTGACGAGGCTATACTCTTTCAGTCTTTCCCTGAACCTGTAGATGATAATACTCTTCTTGCCTGTCTTAATAATTCTTTAAGTAATTTCTCAGATGATAAAATTAAATCCTTCTCCATAGATGAACTTAAATCCAAGATTAATCTCTTAAAAATTGAACACAGGTTCAATTTAGGTTTGACTGACAAATATAAGCGCTTTTATCTTGATTCAAAGAAAGAAATAGATAGATTAAGACAGAAGAATAGCGATCTTATTAACGAGAAAGATTTTGCCATCAAAAAGGGATCCAAGACCCTAGAAGACTTTCATAAAACTCTTCTTGATGTTCAAATGGAAAGAGATAAACTTATCCGCGAGAATGAAGATCTTCTTGCGAGGGAGACTCAAGTTCGATCTCGTCTCCTTATTAATAGCGATGATGAGTTTGATTGGGATGCGAAGGTTCTTGATAATGCCAGGAATGACCTAGGTGTAAATGTTAGCCTTCAAGTTGAACAAGCGGCTTTAATTAGGGATATGATTTCTGAAAGAGAAGGTTGTTTGCTGTTCTTATTCTCGCTAGTTTCCTGTTTTTATTACTCTTCTTTACAAAATTTCTAACTTGTTGTCATATATTCTCGCAGGAGCTGAAAAAAGATATCTTGAAAGAATTGGGAAACTTGAAAATGAGAAGAATCAGCTCGCGAATACTCTTGCTGCTCGCAATAATAAATATTCACGATTGAAAGAGCAGTTTGACATTACCACCGCGAATTTCAATAGATCTCTCATTATTGTTCGTAATGATTTCGTTAAGTTGTTCTGCAATGATCATGGAATTTCTCCTTCTATATATCCTGATCTTGCAAAGGAAATCCCCGCAATAATCTCAAATCTTAACATCTCTGATAGCGAAGCTGAGGATTCTGACGAGGATGAAAATAATAATAATGATAATGACGAAGGAGAAAAATATGGTGGAGGAGAAGAATATGATAAGAATGAAGATAGTGATGATAATGATGAAAGGGAGAAATCTGGCGATGAAGAGAAGTCTGATAAAGAGGATGGCGATGGATCTAGCTAGTTTTTCTTTTTCCCTCTATCTTCTTTGTATATTTATTTTCTTCTTTCTGTAACATTGCTGTGAGTTTCTCCAATTTTGTGAATTTCTTTTGCTTCTACCTGTATGAATTAGAAAATAGTTCTTTTTCTGCAAGTCAATCAATCAATATAATTATTATTCTTTAATTATCTGCGTGCATTTATCTATGCAATTTTTTATATGATAGATGAATAATAATTTCATCGTTCTCATGCATTCCCATACTTGCCTCTAGTATTCATCTGCAATATGAAAAATTGATTAAATATTAGACATTAATAGTAAATAAAATTTTCCTTAATATTAACGATCTTATCGCCAGCAATAACTGCGTGAAATCGCAATTCCCATAACATCTGTGAGTATTATCGCAGTAATCTTGTGGTCTTATTACGCCTCCCTAATTAAAGGTCTTATTTTGCCACGCTCTTTCTTTCTGCGACAAAATCGCAGGACGTCTTTACATTTGCATGTATTGACCCATTGATCTTGCCTTATCTGTATGCCTTTGATTGTATTGCGACAATATGACAAGTCTAAGCTCTCTCGCGAGATCAAAGCCTCGTGACATTGCCGTCTTGCGATGAAATCGCAGGACGTCTTTACACTTTCATGTAAAAACCCATTGATCTCATCTTAACATTTCTCTTGTGGCTTGTTGCCTCTGTATCATTTACGTCACGCGACAATATGACATGCCTAAATATTCTTGCGATCATAAAGCCCCATGACATTGCCGTCTTAAGATACTTATCAGCTCCCTAATGGAGGGTGCCACCCTTATCCCCCCTGGTTTCCCCTTCAAGGAGGGCACATCGGCCATACAAGACTAGCTCCTCCCATCCAGATTTACCAACAACCAGCTGTTTTCGCAGCCTCTTGTCCTTTATGCCTATATGGCTTATAGTTACAAGACTGCACCCTAAGTGGGGTTTTCTTCAGGCCAAGTGTAACATAGCCAAGACTTACCAAGAATGGCAAGGGAGTTTCGTACGCCCTTGGCACCCTTGGCTCAACCGTGTACCTCGATGCCTTGGTCATACTTTGAACTTCTTGGAAGAGATTCTCGGTCGTCCAACCAGGGTATAACCATATATAGTTGGAAATCCAAGATCTCTCTCCCGGATAGGTTTTCTTTAACCCCAACATCTGCATGACTCAGGATCCAACAGCGGTATAACCTTACCCCTGAATCATGTCAAGAGATACCCCCTCGCGCTATTAGGTCTTACATTTGCCTCTTACGAAATTTTATTCGCGAACTAGGGTGCACGCCATAAAGGTTCGTCCCATTCTTTAATCTCTGCGAAATTTGTATTCGCTTTTCTTGCGATGATGCTCGCTGTTTTTGTTGTGCTTTGTATCATAAGAATTTTTCAGTTGTAAATAGAGATAGAAGAATTTATTACATGTTTCATCCTATAACATACCAGTATCTCTTATCTTGTAGAAGATGTCATTGATAATACCTTTTCAGAAATAATCTATTACATGGTCTATCGAGTCTTTGACCAACATCTCTTCCTTCAGGATGCATTAGTTTGTATGCCCCAGTTCCAACTATCTCTTTAATGATGTATGGTCCATCCCATTTTCTCACCAACTTTCCACCATTCTCTCGCTGATAACTTGGTGTTTCTCGCAGCACTAAATCGCCAGGTTGAAATTCACGTTTCTTTACACGTTTGTTGTACTCACGAGCTAATCTTCGATGGTAATTTTCCATATGTTGCAATGTTTTTTCTCTTTTTTCTTCTAATTCATCCAATTTATTTAAAATCATTCTAGCACTTAAATTTCTTTCCCAAGCCTCTCTTTTTGTTGTAGGAATAGCGACTTTTGTTGGTAACACAGCTTCAACTCTATATGTCAAACAGAAAGGTGACATTCCAGTAGCTTCTCGTCTAGTTGTATTGTAGGCCCATATTGCATTATGAACCTGTTCACACCATGCTCTGTGGTATCCTTCTAGCTTCTTTTTAAGATGTCTGCGATTGTCTTATTGGTTGCTTCGTCTTGACCATTTGCTTGTGGATATAGAGGAGTAGATTTTCCACACTTTATTTTAAATGCATTGAGTAGTAATTCTATATTCTGCCCTTCAAATTGCTTTCCATTATCATATACCAATTGTGCTGGAATCCCAAATCTGCAGATTATATTTTCAAAGATGAATGTAAAAATATCTTTATCGCGAATATGTTGTACTGCCTTTACTTCTCCCCATTTTGTGAAATAATCTGTTGCGACAATCAGATATCTTCTTTGTCCAGAACCAGGTACAAATGGTCCCACAATATCCAACCCCCATTTGCCAAAAGGCCATACACTTGTTGAAGATGATAATGGTGCTCCTGGTGCATGTATCTTTTTTCCGTATCGCTGGCGATCCTCGCAACGCCTTGAGAGTTGTTTTGCATCCTCATGCATATACGGCCAGTAATAACCCTGCATTTTTGTTCTATATGCTAAAGATCTTCCTCCACTGTGATTACCAGCGTTACCACTATGTAACATCTTTAATACTTTTTGTCCTTCTTCTCTCGTCAAACATCTTAGCGATGGTCCATTAAAAGATCTGCAATATAACACTCCATCTCTTATCTCATAATTGGTTGCCCTACTTTTCAACTTGTGTGCTTCTAATCTATTTCTTGGAATTTCTCCTCTTGCCAAGTATGCATGAAGATCTTCTCGCCAATCTGTGATATTGCTCGTGGGTTCTCCCTCGCCAGCTTCTACCATCATTACATCTGTCTCTTCTTCTTCTTTATTTATCGATGGAAATGAAAGTGTTTGAATTTTTATGCACCTTGCCAATGGATTTGTCATCATGCTAGATATGAAAGCGAAAGCATATGCGAGCCTATTATCTTTCCTTAATATGTGTCTCCATTTTATTTTTGGAATTCTCGCAGATAATTCTTCAACGAGTCTTTTTTATTTTCTCAGGGATGGTTCATTTGTTGTGTACTCTCCTTTTATCTGTCGAATAACCAATTTTGAATCGCTGGTGACTCTGGCACTTTCCAAATTCATTTCTATCGCAAATTTTAAAGCATGGATCACAGCCTCATACTCTGTCTCATTATTAGTGGATGCAAATTCTAATCTAAATGAAAAAGCTGTTTTTTCTCCTTCTGGTGAAATAAAGACGACTCCAATCCCATTTCCTTCCCCATTTGAGGATCCATCCACCAAAATTTCCCATCTGTCAGGTTCTGTTAATAACTCTTTTGGATCTCCACATTCCTCTTCTATATCCATCATATCCTCCACAGCTTCATCATATTCTAAAGGAAATTCAGCTAAGAACTCTGCGATGACATGTGATTTTGGCGAGGATAAAATTTCATATTGTATATCAAAGTGTCCTACTTGTGCATTCCATCTCTCAACTCTGCCTGATCTCTTTGAATTTTTCATTACTGATTCAATTGGCACTTTCGTTAACACTTTGACCTTATGTGCTTGAAAGTAGATGCGAAGTTTAAAAGTTGCATGCACCAATGCTAGAATTAGTTTCTCAATCTTTGAATAATTTCTCTCTGCAGAATTGAATGTTTTACTAATGTAATAAATTGGTTTTTCTACTCCTGCATCTACTCGCAGCAACACAGCACTTAGCACATATGTGGTTGTTGCAAGATAAATCAATAATTCTTCTCCCGGTTCTGCTTTCTGTAAAATAGTTATGTTCGTTAAATGTTCTTTTATTCCTTGAAAAGCTTTTTCGCATTCATCTGTCCACTTGAATTTTGCTCCTTTATTGAGTATATCGAAAAAATGTTTGCACTTGTCTGAAGATCGCGAAATGAACCTTCCTAGCGAGGCTAAGAGTCCATTTAATTTTTGCACATCTTTTACCGTCGCAGGTGTTGGAATATCGCGAATTTCTTGTACCTTTTCTGGATCAACTTGTATTCATTCTTTTGATACAATATACCCCAAAAATTTCCCTGAAGTTACTCCAAAAGTACACTTATCATGATTCACTTTAATATTAAATTGCCGCATTTGATCGAAAATCTCTTTCAAATCTTGCACATGATTCTCAACTTCTTTGCTTTTGATCAGCATATCATCTACATACACTTCTAATGTTTTGTGGATCCACTTTGCAAACACCTTCTCCACCATTATTTGATACGTTGCACCAGCATTTCGTAAGCCAAATGGCATCTTAGTATAACAATATAATCCTCTTGGAGCAAAAAATGCGGTATGTTCTTGATCTTCTTCAGAGAGAGGGATTTGATTATATCCTTTATACCCATCCAACGATGATATTCTAGCATTTCCTGCTGCTGATTCAACCATCTGTGGAATATCTGGTAATGGAAAACTATCTTTTGGACAAGCCTTGTTTAAATCAGTAAAATCTATACAAATTATTATCCCCTTATTCTTCTTTGGGACCACTACCATATTTGCAATCTACTCTGGATATTTTTCTTGCCTTATAATTCCTGCGTCGAGCATCTTCTGTAATTCTTCTTCTATTTGAGAATGATATGTTGTTGCGATCTTCCTTATTCTTTGCTTAAATGGTCTTATGTTTTTGTTGATTTCTAATTTATGACATGCTATTGACGGGTCTATCCCTGGCATCTCATCCATGCTCCACGCGAAGATATCTGCATACTCTCGCAAAAGATTTATAGTTCTTTCTTCCTCATCTGCCTCCATTCTAGTCCCAATTTTCAGCATTTTAGGCTCTTCTTTACTCCCAATATTTATTTCCTTTGTTGGTTCTGCTGCGATATAACTGGCTTCAGGCTCTCCCATTGGTGTTGGTGCTTTCATAATTCTCGCGAGTTCATCTCCTTCTTGTGGGATTTCACTGGGTATTCCTTTTCCTTCTTTTGCTCTTATCATGTAAACTTTAAATTCTTCTTCATTCTTTGTTTCTCTCGCCAATTTTCTGCGAGCTTTTCGCAGTTTTGGACGTTCTTCGCAATTTTTCACTTTAATTTGGTAACATAATTTTGCAAAATCCGTATCTCCTCTAATTTCTCTGATTCCACTGGGCATAGGAAATTTAATGCACTAGTGCAATGTTGATGCTACATCTTTGATTGCATGTATCCACGGTCTTCCCAATATCATATTGTACGGTGATTCCACATATACCACACATAATGATACTTGTGTTTCAATTTCTCCTAGTGGGATTCGTACCACTATCTCGCCTTTAGGTTTTGTTAAAGACTTTCCAAAGCCATGGACATGATATGTTGAATGAGACATTTCTTCATCCTTATATCCCATTTTCTTGAAGGTACGATAAAATATCATGTCTACAAAACTTCTTGTGTCTACCAAAGTTCTATTCATAGCCCATTCTTCTACAGATTTTATTGATTTCTCCTTTCTCATTGGTATAGTGGTTACTGTGACCACCAAGGGAGATGTATGACTTGGATTTTCTTCTGGTATTTCTGCTGCTGTAAATGTGATTTCTTGCTTTTCCCAATCTTTCAATGGTGATATTTTTTCCGCCGTCATAATTTCCCTTCCTTCAAAATCCCGTTTGTGTATCTTTCCCTTAATATTTTCATGAAATCTATCAATCATTGTTCTTGTTACCACATCACACTCCAATTTTCTACAATCCTTTTTGATTCTGATCATTCTCCATTCAATTATCTCACCAATTTACTTAATGATTTCCTTAATTTTGAGAAATTCTTATCTTCTTCTTCACTTTCTCTTCAATTTTTGTTAATTCAATCCCTGTTTCAGGCGCCAAAATGTAGTTGCAGGAATTCCCACACTACACCCTTGTTAAGATTCTATAGAAATCTATTGGAAATCGATTAAACTTCAAAGATTTAAACGACACTTTACTATTCAAATCTCAAAAATGTTTACAGAATTGGAAGAAATCAAGATTACAAATATTCTCTTGAAGTTTCTCTCTCCTCAAGACTCTTTCAACTCTCAAAAATACATCATCCTTTTCTGGATCTATCGAGCCCTTTATATAGGGATTTACACAATGGATGACAGTTAAGTTTTCCTCCTATTTCGGATCTATTCTGCGACCTCATCGCGATCGCTACATTATTCTCTATCGCAAGAATGATGACCATCGCAGGATCAACATATTCTTCTTTTATTTCTTCCATCGTCAGTTTCTTTTGGATATTCTGTGACGCTCGTGAAACGTTGTTAAAGAATTGGTAGTAACGCTCACAGAAACGTTGTTAATATCGCAGGAATAGAGTTGTAGCGATATTCTGGTCCTACATATGTATTTGTAGTATGAACTACATATTAATTCTCCCCCTTTTTGTCAATAAAATTGGTAAAGGTACAAGAACGGGATCCTAATGAAATTTCCGTAAGAGACATTTCATGACCAAAGGTAAATGTATATCATTTTGTTAGATGCGGTCATAAAGTCGAAGCTAAATGCATTCATCAAGGAGTTCATAAAGATACAACATAACCCCTATAATATTCCACAGCCGCACTCCCCACAAATATTTGGCAATTAAGCTCAAGTTCAAAAGAACTCTCCCCCATAAAATGTCATTCCCAAGGGAACAACAAGAGCGACCTTAATTTCAAAAGAAAAGAAGGATTTCTTTGGACTCAACAAAAATCATACAAGTATGAATTTTGAATCCAAAAAGAAATATTCAATCAAATTAACGTAAGCGAACCAAGATTAATTTGACTAAATATGCTCAACACAAGTAAACTTATGGAGACTTGAAAACTCGATTAGATTAATCACAAGAAAACACATAATTAATCTAACTGGAATACACAGTTAAACTAATTACAAAAGTAATCAATTTAATCGTTTATACTCAGATAAGAAAATCTATGGAGAGATGACTAAGTTAATCATAAAAACAACCAACCCAGTCGAAAATGCTCAAAGATAAGACAAACTTACAGAGTCATAACTAAATAACTACACAAGATGATTAATTTAGTTCAATATGCTCGAAGTAAAGTACCCTACGGAATACAAATAATCTAATCACAAAAATAATCAACTTGGTTGTCTAGTGCTCGACATAAGACACAATACGGAGCCTCACAGTAATACACAAAATATGGATCAGGGAAGATAAATTACTGCGGAATACACAAGGATTCATTATATGTTTCCATCACCATTTACACAATGACACACAATAGACATAATCCTTGAATCACAAAATATTTTAACCTATCTTACATCAATAATTGACAATATAGGCTTAAATTTTATGTTTGTCAAAAGTCTATTCATTCTTTTATCAATACTTGCATATCAATTTACGAACGACTTTACTTTTGACAAAGTATGGGAAAATCAAGTTCACGGACGTAAACACACATATCCCATAACAATATTGCAATATATAAAACCATAAAGATTAATACTGCAAAAATCATCTTCCAAACAAGTTTAGAATTTAAACCAATAAATCTAAAAACAAGAAGATGAAAACTTTGGAGATAGCTATGTGTAATCACAATAATGGATATTCCAAACACTAGTTATTCTTCTAAACAAAACAAAAAATAGAAGATTTACTAGGCAAAATAAACTCAGAATAAACTGAAAAACACTTTCATGCCACAGCGAACTAGGGTCAAATAGACAGTTCAGGACCTTTTTGAGTCTTAAGGTCTTGAAGCTTGTGAACAACAGCATCCTCTGCTCCTTTGAAGAGGATATCCTTATTGGGAAGTTCTTTAATATGGGTTTTCATAAGAACAAGGTCAGAATTAACCTTTTTCAACTCAGTTCTTACCACATCAAGAAACTTCATTGTATCAACAAGTTGCTGCTTTGCCTCATCAATTTTTTTTAGGAAGTCTAGAACTACATCTGTTAAAAGCTCTTCAACCTCTTTTATATCCGAAAGTGAATCAAAGGATTGAGAAAGGGAACCTTTAACTTCAGCAGGTGTTCCCTTCTCTTTATCGAGTTCGAAATATACCGCCTTATCAATGAAATCTTTAGGAAAATACAATGAGCATGAAGAAGAAGCCATTGATAATATGAAACCTAGAGTAATAATATTAGCTCAATTGGATAGGTATATATAAAAAAACTCGAGAGATTTAGGGTTTACGGGATATGTTTAAAAGAAACTTGAAACCGTACATGAACCCGTAAGATGAGTATTCACAAGGCCGAGACTACACTTTTAATTTTCAAAAGTAAGTTTAGGCAAGGAATAGAAAACGAAAAAAATAATAATCACGAACCAGTGTTTGACTAATTATCCTTCTAAAAACGATAAGAGATTAGCTAGATAATTAGAGTCAATTTGTTATAGAGTATACCTATTCAATTTTCTCATAACTAGGATTTTTGTATGTGAGATATTAAACCTTGTGATTACTTAACACAAGTATGAGCCTTTATCTCATTAAATGAACAATGTTCCTCTTTATCCTTCTGTCTTTGATATGTGGTCTTTATAGAGGGGTGAGACACAGCTTGATTAGCAAATTTGTCAGCAGGACTAAGTCTAGGACCTCTTGCAATTGGTTCCCGAGGATCAGAATAGTTAGGGATCCATTTTCTATACTTAGATTTACCAGAAACATTCTTATAAGTACCTTTCTTTAGCAACACAAGAATTTATGCCAGAATTCACTTGAGCCCTGTGATGATTTCTAGAATAGAGATCATTCTTATAGGGTTTCTGGTTTTTTGTGGGCATGCGATTCACTGCATTAGTCGACTGACTATTTGTTCCATTGAAAATAAATAGTAGCAATTATGAAGCTTAGAAATTTGTTTCCTTCTTGCAAAACAATGGATACATAGTGATTCTTTTTCCCACAAAAGGTACAAGTTCGTGGAGGAGAATCAATAATTGGTACCTGTCTTAGCTTCATAGCCATATGAGAAGATTGCAAGTTATGTAATCTTTTCTTGACACAATATTCTTCTGGAGAATATTTCGTCTTGTACAGAACATCATGAGAGTCAGTTTGTACTGATAATTTTCTCCTTAAGACATAGTTTTCCTTTTTCAAGGATTTACACTGTTCATGGGCTAGTTTAAGAGATGCACTTAGTTTCTATTTTTCAACACGAAGACTGTTGGGATCTGATGAATGGGTCTCGATCAAACATTTTTCTCTAATTGAGTTTTCCTTAACAACCTCCTCAAGAGCACTAACCTTTTCATGTTATAGAGTAGTTTCTTGTAGAAGTTTCTCAATGTTCTTAGAGAAGGACTCAATAATGTTATAGAGATCACGTTCTCGATCAAGAGACTTTTTAAATTCATTAATAAGTTGATCATGATCATTAAAATCCATAATTTCAGCTATATGTTTTGAAATTATGGTGTGTTCATTTTCAGCTATTGCCAGAGTATCACATGCCTCATGAGAGGAAGAAATGTCATTATCAGATTGGAAATTCTTTCTACCTCGGGATTCGGAAGAATCTACTAAGGAATAATCCTTTGAGGTATTTCTAAGACACTTGACATAATCAAAAGCTTTAGGAGACATTTTGGTATGCGTAAAAGATATCTTGTCCTCAGAATTAGATTGTCACAAACACAGACTTGTAAGGTCTAGAACGTGTTTGCCTGCTCTGATACCAATTGAAAAAGAGGGGGTCTAAAAACCACACCCAATATTTCGATTAGCAATCTGTATGGACAACTCCAAGTTACTTTCTAGAGAATCAACTAGACTCAATCAATAGAAAATATCTCAAGGAGTTATTATCGCAATCTCTCAATTTGATCTTTACTCAAGCAAATACAATCTGCGAGTCTTTATCAAAGAGAGATAACTTGGATGGTACCAAAGACCAATATCTAAGTGTCAATAAATTTAAATCAACAACCAAAAGGTCGGATATTCTAATTGATTGAACCACAACGCATAACATGTATTATTTCAATTATAAAGATAAATGAAAAAATGTGGAAAATGAAATAACACAGACACTAGAATTTTGTTAACGAGGAAACCACAAATGCAAAAAAACCCCAGGACCTAGTCCAAATTAAACATACATTGTATTAATCCGCTACAGACACTAGCCTACTCCAAGATAACCTCGGTCTGGGTTGTAGTTGAACCCCAACCAATCTCACACTGATACAAGGTACAGTTATGCTCATACGTCTCTGATCCCAGCAAGATACTACGTACTTGATTCCCTTAGATGATATCACCCACAACCAAGAGTTGCTACGACCCAAAGTCAAAGACTTTAATAAACAAATTTATATCATACAGAAAAGTCTACAATAATAGATAAATCCGTCTCCCACGAATAAACCTACAAGATTTGTTCTGTCTTTTGATAAATCAAGTGAACATGAACCAATTGATAAAACCAGACTTATATTCCCGAAGAACAACTCAGTTTTATCAATCACCTCACAATAGTCTTAACCGATGCAGCGAAAAAAGATATTGTGGAATCACAAATGATGAGACGAAGTGTTTGTGACTAATTTTATATCTTGCCTATCGGAGATAGAAATATCAAGCCAATTACTACAATTGTACTCGTACAATAGAAACAACAAGATCAAATCACACAACTACGATAAAAGTAGTATCAGTCTGGCTTCACAATCCCAATGAAGTCTTTAAGTCATTAACCTTGTTTTAGAAGAATAAAAGCAAAGGTTAAAGGAGAATCGACTCTAACTTAGCACGACTAGTATCACACAAAATATGTGGGGATTAGGTTTCCCAGTTGCAAGAGTTCTACCTTATATAGTCTTCAAATCAGGGTTTGTAATCAATGTTAGCTTACCAACAAAGCATTCAATATTCACCATTAGATGAAAACCTGATTATATTCAAGCTAATATTTATCAACCGTTAGATCGAAAACATAGCTTGTTACACACACATGTAATGCACGTTTCTAGGCTTATGTAAACGTACTCAAACTTGTACATTAGTTAGTTCAACAATAGTTAACCAAATGGTTAGCCATATGATAACTTTCATATTAACCATATTCTTTTTCACCATAACTAGTCCAAATGAACTAGTTAGAGAGTTGTTCAATTTCAAGGAAATCTCATGTACTATACAAGACACAATCGAAGCAAAAACGATGTGATTCACTCGAATTGTTTCATGAACTATAAATCCACGTTTTGGAATAGCATTCCTTAGTTTATTAAGATAAGTTCACAAACATCGTTTTTAGACATAACCTACTCAAGTTCGCTGACTTAAGTTCCCGGACGTAGTTCACAAACTCCAGCAGAATTTCTCGGGTTCGAGAACTATGCCAGTTCGTGGACTAAGTTCGCGGACTGAAGTTCACGTACTACTCCGGTTTCACTTGATCAACAAAGTTCGCAGACTTAGGTTCAAGAAATAAGGACATATACATATATGTGTTTCCACAATAATGCTTATATCCTCCAATGGTTATATTGTCTAAACTCTCATTTCAATCATTGAAACATTCTCAGAGGGCGTTATATAATTGTTATTCACAAACTATTTTTCGTCAGAGCGATTTCCAAAATGATGGAAACATAACATGACTTTTGTCACTAGGTAAATATGAACTTGGCTAAAGCAAAAGCTTTACCAACACATATTTCGAGAAATAGATAAGTGAGATATACTCAGCTTGAAATACCATGTGTGTATATTCTTAGTCTATATAGTAAAACGACTTTTGTCTCAAGATAGGAGATAAAGTAGATAGACTTTTGAGTGATAGATAAGTTCAAGTCTCCACATACCTTTTATTCGATGAAGATCCACTGGTTCCTTGAGTAGTCCTTCGCCTTGTATGATGATTGCCATGGAGTTCTTGAGCTCAACTACACTTTCTATCCTAGTCCGAGACCTTAGCTATAGTAGACTAGAAATCAAGACATTATTGTTTTTATCACTAACGTTGACTAACATGCTTGAGATATCAACGCATGCGAGTTCGACCGAGGAATGGTTCTAACTTGATCAGTGGGGCCGATCCCTACCTATGTTAGGATGTATAACTGATCCTAGCTTTTTTTGGGTGTCATGGTAGAACCAATCCCTACCTATATTTGGAAACTTGGCAGAACCAATCCTAACTTATGTTGGGATTCATGGTAGAACCATTCCCACGAGCAAAAATGATTTTCAACATTGACATATCACTTTACGGTTTTGTATAAGTTTGAAATCAGGCTTTGCTAGATAGGAAAGTTCTAGATGTCGACATAATTTAAACATTACGTAATTCTTATCATTGATTGTCCAAAGATATTCCTTGATATTGAAGGTGATCCTAAACTGAAATATTGAGTATGTTTTAATTAAGATATTCGAATTATATGTTTTTGATTTTCCGGAAATCAAAACATATCTCTAGAAAAACTATATTAGTTAAGTGCTAAACTAATATTAGATATTTTCTAAAGAGAAATTTTAGAATTACAAGTTCGATATTAGTTGGAAATATTATAACCAAAATTAGGAACTTTACTTCATATCTTGAGAATCTTTCGGTTTTGAAATTTCCTTGTTGTCTAAACAACCTTGGTATATAAATAAATAAGTTTTTTCTTCTTACATACTATCCTTAGCCAGGCGAACTTCATTTTTTCCGGCGGAGCCAACTACTAATATTACTTATAATACTATACCGGAGAGAAAATTACCCTAATTAGGAGAAATCTCTTACGTTCACTCATATAAAGACTTCTTTGGGATCAAGAAGCTCTAGCAAGTACCGTTGGTGGGAAACTTTGATTTGATTGTGTTAGAGAATTGCTCGGTTGAACTCACAGGTGTTGTTATCTCAAGCTTATTTTCAAATTTAGTTATCAAGGTTATATCTTGATTTAAAGGCTATAATTAGTCTCGGACTAGGATAGTGTTAGAGCTTTTCTCGGTCTAACTCGCATGCGTTGCTATCTCAAGAATGTTTGTCAATATTAGTGATCAAAACTATAAAATCTTTGATTTCTAGTCTACTATAGCTAAGGTCTCGGACTAGGATAGAAAGTATAGTTGAGCTCAAGAACTCCATGGAGATCATCATATAAGACGAAGGACTACTCAAGGAACCAATGGATCTTCATCGATTAAAAGGTATGTGGAGACTTGAACTTATCTATCACTTAAAATTCTATCTACTCTATCTACTATCTTGAGACAAAAGTCATATTACTATATAGACTAAGAATATACACATATGATATTTCGAGCTGACTATATCTCGCTTATCTATTTCTCGAAATATGTGTTGGTAAAGCTTTCGCTTTAGCCAAGTTCATCTTTACGTAGTGACGAAAGTCATGTTATGTTTCAATCATTTTGGAAATTGCTTTGACGAAAAATAGTTTGTGAATAACAACTATATAACGCCCTCTGAGAATGTTTTAATGATTGAAATGAGAGTTTAGGCAATATAACCATTGGAGGATATAAGCATTGTTGTGGTAACACATATATGTATAAGTCCTTATTGCTTGAACCGAAGTTTGCGAACTTTGTTGATCAAGTAAAACCGGAGAAGTGCGTGAGCTTCAGTCCGTGAACTAGCGGATGTTCTCGACCGAGAATTTCTGCTGGAGTTTGTGAACTCCATCCGGGAACTTAAGTCCGCAAATTTGAGTAGGTTACATCTAAAAACGATGTTTGTGAACTTATGTTAATAAACTAAGGAATGCTATTGCAAACCGTGGCTTTATAATTCATGAATTAATTCGAGTGAATCACAACGTTTTTACTTCAATTGTGTCTTGTGTACTACATAAAGATCTAAAACAACTCTCTAACTAGTTCATTAGAGTTATTTGGACTAGTTATGGTGAAGAAGAATATGGTTGATATGAAAGTTATCATTTGGCTAACCATTTGGTTAACTAGCGTTGAACCAACTAATGTACAAGTTTGGGTACGGTTTTTACAAGCCTATAAACGTGCAGTACATGTATGTATAACAAGCTATGTTTTCGATCTAACGGTTGATAAATATTAGCTTGTATCTAATCAGGTTTTCATCTAATGGTAAATATTGAATGCTTTTTTACTAAGCTAACATTGATTGCAAACGATGATTTGAAAGACTATATAAGGGAGAACCCTAGCAACTTGGAAACCTAATCCCCACACATTCTGTGTGATACTAGTTTGCTAAGCTAGAGTCGATTCTCTTTTAACCTTTGGTTTTCTTCTTCTAAAACCAGGTTAACGACTTAAAGACTTCATTGGGATTGTAAATCCAGAACGATACTACTTTTATCGTAGTTTTGTGATATGATCTTGCATCTTCTATCGTACGAGTACAATTGTAATAATTGGCTTGAGATTTCTATCTCTGATAGGCAAGATATAAAATTAGTCGCAAACACTTCGTCTCATCGTTTGTGATTCCTCAATAATCTTCTTCGCTACGTCGATTAAGTTTATTGTGAATTGATTGATAAAACTGAGATGTTCTTCGGGAATATAAGTCTGGTTTTATCAATTGATTTATCACAAGACGGAACAAAACATATAGGTTTATTCATGGGAGACGAATTTATCTATCCTTGTAGACTTTTATGTGTGAGACAGATTTGTTTATTAAAGTATTCGACTTTGGGTCGTGGAAACTCTTGGTTGTGGGTGAGATCAGCTAAGGGAATCAAGTGCACAGTATCCTGCTGGGATCAGAAGCGTAGGAGCATAACTGTACCTTGGATCAGTGAGAGATTGGTTTGGGTTCAACTACAGTCCAGACCGAAGTTATCTTGGAGTAGGCTAGTGTCTGTAGCGGCTTAATACAGTATATGTTTAATTTGGACTAGGTCCCGGGGTTTTTCTGCATTTGCGGTTTCCTCGTTAACAAAATTCTGGTTTCTGTGTTATTTTTATTCTGCATTATATTTTGTTATATAATTGAAATAATACAGGTTGTGCGTTGTTCAATCAATTAGAATATCCGGCATTATTGGTTGTTGATTTAAATTGATTGACACTTGGATATTGGTCTTTGGTATCATCCAAGTTATCTCTCTTTGATTAAGACTCGCAGATTGTATTTGCTTGAGTAAATCAGAGATTGAGATAATAACTCCTTGAGATATTTTCTATTGATTGAGTCTGACTGTCTAGTTGATTCTCTAGAAAGTAACTCGGAGTTGTCCATACATATTGCTAATCAAAATATTGGGTGTGGTTGTTAGACCCCCGCTTTTTCAGAAAGAAATGTAGTTGAGAAATATAGGATCATGACATTCATCATTTTGTTCTACTATTTGAAGGTGAAGATCAATCGAAGCTTTTGGAGAACTTCATCAACAAAAGGTAAGTGAAGACTGAACCACCTATACCTCAAGTTATATTCTCTTTTTATCATTTGAGATGATGTCGCATAACTAATTAGGCTAGTATGCATAGGCAAGAATTTCGAGTCAAGTTTATCTTGATAATTTCTCGAAATATAATAGCTAAGCTTAATGAACACTTGTTCATACTTGATGAATTTTGGTTAAGAACAATTAATTGTTCAGAATCAATATCATGATTTAAGTTTATCATTCGTAAATATCCTGGAACAATGATATGTGTCATTGATGTTATTCATGAATGTTTCGAATCAATTTAGAGAAATACATAACTACTATTGATTTGGATACAAGACAGTGGCATCAGTTTTACTTGGGAAACTGTTATAAGTCTGAACCGTATTACATGTATTCGTACAAATAGCGAAGTATCTATATACATATCTACTTACAGATTAGTGGTAAACACATTTGTATGTATATCATATAAAAATATGTGTGACTCGTGAACCTTATCGTAATGCATACTCGTATCCAAACCATTCTTGAACTGTGGTTACAGAACCGGGGGTGAGTTTCCAAACTGATATGTAAGCTAAAACAGTTATGTGTTCTTGAACTCAGTAGCGTTTCCAAACGGGTACGCAAACAGTAAAAGTTCTGTGAACTCCGGAACTTAGGTTTGGTGTAAAGTTTGCAAACTGGTACATAAACCTAAAAAGTTATGTGAACTCCGGAACTCTGTTTTGGTTTAAAGTTTCCAAACCGGTATGCAAACCGTGACTGAACCGGCTCGCAAACTATTATGTATTTGTACCCATACATCAACTAATCATGTCAATTATATTTTCAAGTGTGTTTGAATTATTTGTTCGAGATAATTAGCATTTGATTAATTTTCTATAAATACTAGACTTAATTGGTCACATGTTTGTGACTCAGAGTTAATGTCTTAAGTGTTCATGAAAATAAAGATTAAGCTTTCAAGTTCAAACCGGCTAGTTTTGGATAACCATAATGAACATATTCTTTGTACATGGTTCGGTTACGGTTTCACCTAACCAGAGTGTAAACCTTTCTTATGTAAATCAGATTCAAAGATTCATCTAATTGTGGATATTATTTGATTGGTTCCAAAGTTATCTTAGATTAAACCTAAATAAATAAATATATGCTTTGAATGTCTATAAAAGGGGAACTCCAAGCAACTTGGATTTTTGAATCCTGACACTACTTTTTGGTTTGTCTTAGTTGTATCTAGAGTCTCCCTCTCCAGAAACCCTTTTATAGTTTTACGACTATAAATACTTCATTGGGATTCATGAAGCCATGTCCAGTTATCTTTCCTTAATAACTCGAGTATTCTGATGTTGATTGTTTATGCTCCAATGATCAAGATGGATAGTGATCATCAAAGTTCTCTTCATATTAGACTTTGTTTATTCCACAAGTTTTTTACTTGTGAAGTGAATAATAATCTAGGCTACACTTCAGTTGCATAAGTTCAGATTTTGAAGATAGCTAGACTTTTTCGAACTGCTATCGATTTCCATCAACTTGATCATATGTTTGATTTTGATCATATGTTTCAATCATAATTAGGAAATCAATTATATAAGCTTAATGTATGGGAGCCATATTTGGTTTAAAGTATTCAATTGAGTTGAAGCAACTCTTAATTGGTGTGATGTCATATAAGGGAATCAAGTGCACGTAGTCCTGCTGGAATTCAAGAGGCGTAAGGAGCGCGACTATGCCTTACTCGGTGGGATACCTTTTAGGGATCGACTCCATTCTAGTCTGAAGTTAATTGGTAGTAGGCTATTGTCTGTAGCGGCTTAATACAGAAAAGAAGAGGGTACCCAAATACACCACAATCTTTTTGTTTACAACCTATAAGTCCTCTTGCCGAAGTGATTGTCTATGGACAGAGTTGATATAATACAACAAATAAGTATTCACACCTTGTGTGATTGTCTATGGATACGAGATCGAGTCAATACGATAACCAAAGTGTGGTACTTGATAATAGGTTAGGTCTTAACCAAACTTTATATGATCACTGTCAAGTATATCGGAGTTGACATTTGTGTAATTTAATTTATATTATATAAACAAATATAATTGCGGGAAAACAAAAGCAAATCACATGGTAAGATTTTGTTAATGAGGAAAACTGCAAATGCAGAAAACCCCGGGACCTAGTCCAGAATTAATCCGCTATACTTATACACTAACTTCGTATAGTTGAGACCAAACAACTACCCCAAGTTCACTTAGTTTCCTCAGTATCCCTGCGCTTCGGACTTCGATGAGTGCATGCACTGGTACAATTCCTTTGGATAGTATTTCAAATAGTAAAGGAACAACAAATCTGTTTGGTAACAACTCTATTGATTCTTTCAAGATAAATACATCTCAAGTCATATGCAAAGGCTCTTCCGTTTAATCTAATAAACTCATTTGCCTGGTTAGATCAATCTAATCAATAAATACAAAAGTAGTTAAGTATAAATTTGCAGTCAATCAATATAGATTTTAACAAGAAACTATAAAATGATGTCGATCTCACATAACTAATCAATTGAATAGATCTGATTCTAGTTGGATCCCAGCCGATCAAGGTTTGTGCACACACAAAGATATGACAATTAAATAAAAAATCTTCTTTAATCTTTAATAAAAACATGCACAACACCACTTGAATCTCTTGTTATCAATCACACAGAACATAGTCTGTTAACAATGGATTATCACAAGATATCTTTAGATCTACAAATAGTTCTAAAGATCTCGTTGATATTTCGATCTAGTTTGAGTGAATGTTATATCATAAGGGAAGATTCTCAAGAATAAATGATGTGTGTCGTATGCGTCAAAAATAATTCACTTCCTCACTTTACTAATTATAAATATAGTATTCGATAAGAAAGAGTTCGTATCCACAGAGAGGCGATTGTTGTTATGCAATTTTCAGATTCTTATGTAACCAAATAACCCAATGTGTGTTTTTGTTTTTATCAAAGTAATAATACTAAATAAAGCAAAGTAAATAGTTGGAATAATCAATAAGGAGAAGATATTTGTTAAGGGATAGTATCATTCATAAACATGTATTTTTCATCTATGATTAGAATTGGTATTTAATCTCTCAATTATCAAAAGTCCTAGGATATCTTGATCGCAAGAGTATCCCGTTTATTTCCTGATTTTATCACAAACAACATTAAAAGATGCTATTGTGAAATCTTCTTAAAAAGCAACCTAAAGTGTAAAAGCACAATTAGATTTAACTCCCTAAGAGCAATAAGTTCTATGAAATAAGACTAATTGATGCAAACAAACTTGTAAAAGAACTAATTCGTTTTAACAAAGGTTATGATTCATATGCGATTAAAAAGATGTATCACTACAAGTATTAACCACCAGATGCTACTAAAAATCAGAGATAACAACTTTTACGTATTGAAAACCCTAATATAGCTTTAGAGATGAAAACAAATCCAATTGATTCCGGACTCAACCAAACTAGCATTCAAATCATATGATAATATAAACGATGAATCATAAACGATAAAATTGAGGAAAAACTAATTCATAGAATCAAATAACATGCTTGAAGAAATCAACTTTTATCCCATAACCAATTATTGTATTTAGCTACTCATATTCATGGAGTTCATCATCATAATATTCAAAGAAATAAGATAAAACATAAAAGAAAGCAAACCCTAGAAGTAGTTCTCTGCAAAAGCTCCAAGAATAGAATAAAACGTTATCTATAAAATTGTGTAGAAAACTTCCTTTTTATAGCTTTTTCTCCTTCCAAAAATAGGTTTTGTCTTCAAAGTCCATTAGTTGGAAATCCACCAAGCCCACGTGTGAGAGAAACCCATGTAGAAACTCTGCCCCAAAAACGCTCGCCGGAAAACTGGGTTTTTGGTCGGAAATTGCTCGGAATCCGGTCACCAGTCGCCTGAAAATCACTGTCGTCGGAGGAATATTCCGTTAACGTTAACCATTGACCTAACAGTCCTCCGTTAGTCACCGAGTTAAATTACTGAGTCAGCTCGGGTCAAACTCGCCTGACTGGGCTGAGTTGCCAGGCCAACTCAGTTGCAATAAGTTCCAGCCATCATAGTTGTGCCATCACCTGCGATCTCAGTTTAACTGCATCTCAAACTGCAACTGTTCTACTTCCTTGATGCAGCCTGTATCCTCCTAGTTCACCACCTGTTGTAACTTAGCTACTCGGCATCAGTAGTACAACTCGACCCTTCGGAGCCGCACCTGCAATTTCTCAGCATCTCCTCTCCCAGACTCACTGCACACAACTATCTTGCACCTGTACAACAGCAGCACAGCAACTGCAGCTGCTACTCTGCCTGCAATGCCATCTACATCACCAAGCTCCACTTCTAACCTGAAATTCACATACACAACCTACGCATTCATCTACAGACCATAACTGCGACTCCCATGTGCAGCACCAGCTCATTCTATGCTCTCAACTGCAGCTTTAGCCTACCACTCTTTAATTTATCTTTTCTCTCAATTCCAACTCTGTTGTAGATGCAACTCTGGCCATGAAATGCATTGCGCTTATCCAACTACTAAATCACCTGCACTCTCAGTTCACTAATAGTTCAATCAACAGCAGCGGATTAATCCTCCCTTGAACCTGCGACTTTGACTCCAGCACACAGTTTACAAACCTGCACCCTTCACTACATTCCCAAACATCAAATCTCACTGCTCCAACTCAGCACCACAAGTTCTAGCCCATTGCAATGCTGCTTAGATACATTATTACCACTTATAGCTGCAACCATTTCACCAGTATCTCAATTAAAAACCACCAGTTATACTTCATCTGACTTTACAGAACCCACACTTTCACCACCAGTTCATAACCTCTCTGCCTCAATCTCATCAGTTACCACTCCATAAACTACTTCATGGCAGCACACCCAGCCTTTCAGTAGAAGCACCAGCTACTCCAACTGCAAAAACAATTCTCAACACCACAATAGCATACCAAAATACCACACCAGCAGCTAGCTTGCTCATAGATGCACCACCAAGCCACATTTACCTTATGATAATGTTGCAACTTCCATCACTGATCTCTGGATCTCATCTGTTATTCCTTGCCATTCAACCACCACTTTCTAATATTTTTTCCCTACACACACAGCATTCAGTCGAGCACTTCGTGTGCAGTTTGCTAATGATGGGGAGATGATCTCCCTGCTGGTTCCAAACACAATTCTATCTCCTTCTCTGTAGCATCCACACAAAACCCATTCTTCCTTTCTTCAATTTGACAGCAACAACATCTTCTATTTCTCGTTGTCACAGATTCAACCATAAACCCTTAATTTCCGATTCAATTCTCAATTCAATCATCTTCTCTGTCTCGACTTCATGGCTCAGAATCATCAAATCTCATACCAGTATGTCACAGTCTTTGTCACCTGAGTTTGGACCAAACTCACTCTGCTTGATTCCATGGCTGCTGTGCAGCTTGTCTCTGAATTTAAGGTAACGGAAATGAATGAGAAAATCTCGATTTAGGGTTGACTCAATAATTGGGGTGGATAATTATACCCACCGATAAGAACCACCCCTAGTTTGGGTTCATTTAATAAGTGATCAGTTCTGATAAGGGAAAGCCAAACTTCTAACCCCTTATCCTTAACTGGTTTGTCTTAAGCACTCATCCAAAAGAGTTGCCCCTTAACATTGTCTGGGTTCCAGATAATATCCGCCTAGTATATGACAGCTTTGCCCCTTTAATTCTCCACATGAATGCTCTCTCCGAATTCCTCCGCTAACATCAACCTTTTGCTTCTCAAATCTACTTCTTCTCTTCAGTGAAAGTCATCACTAAAGTTATCGTGCTTTTCAGACAGAATTTGCATCACTAAAGCCGACATACTTTTCAGACAGAGATGAAGAAATAAAAGCAAATAATGAGACACAATCCGCCTCCAACGCTTTTGCCATGTTTCCTCCTCTTTTGATCCAAATGACTCCAAAGTACCTAAATACTTAAAAACAAAACATAAGATACATAATTTACAAGAAAACTAGCAGAGAAAGCATAAATACTAGATATAAAATTAGGTGTTTTAGAAACCTATCAAATTCCCCCACACTTAGACCTTGCTAGTCCTCGAGCAAATCAAACAAAATAATTATAAAAGATACATACAACTCCGTCTCGTCGAGGCTACGGTCACTTTAAGCATAAATAACAAGCCTTTAAACCCCTAGGTGTCCCTAGTGGACGAGTTTTAGTCTCGTGAAGGTTTACAAGATGTCTAACTACAAAACCTATATTTCCAACTCCGTCTATTTGTGACAAATCAATGAATGAATCCAAAATGACTACAGGAAGAGGTACCTTGCACAAATTCAATTCATATATTAGTAAAGCTTTAATTAGATAGTCGAACAAGCCACAATACTCGGAAACTAACAAACCACAATCACAATGAAAAGATTAAGAAGATGGATATAGATGTAGATGTTGGCGAATGTTCACAAGTGATCGATGTTTCCCAAATCTGTCTGAAGGTCACTGCCAAGATGAACCTATTCCTATTGGATTGAGCTACTTGGTTTGAATTCTAAATCAACTCACTATCATATACAAGGGAACCAGGAGTGACTTTATTCAACCAATATAATACTTTCCTTTCTTTTTCTTTTCTTTTTTCTAGTAAATCAATCACTCTATTTCATCCTAGCAGTAATAACACGTCGATGTTTAGTGACCCACCAAAGCACTTAGAGAACAATAGATAAATATGGAAATATAAAAATAGAATGTGATATGGTGAAATTCCGAGATATGGTAACAACTATCATGGTATTTATGATTATGAGCTATGTTTGTCCCTTTTAGTTAATTGGTTCCTCAACTCCTGCATTCAAAATGGTTCCATCCACTAATGGTGTCATCATAAAGGCACAAGTTTCTAGATTTCAGCGTTCAAAAAGCACACATTTTTTCTTGGTTTTTCTATTTTTCCGATTTTTTTTTTTAAATGCATAAAACAAACTATACAAACATATAAATGCTCCCCCACACTTAAACTTTACATTGTCATCAATGTAAAATTGAATCGTTCAAAGAAAGTTCAAGGTGGGAAATTCCGCAAATGATATGCAAAAACAAAGAAAATAAAGATAAAAGCAAATGCATAAAAAATAAAAAGATAAGGATAAAGATACAAAACCGGTGGGTTGCCTCCCACTTAGCACTTGGTTTAAAGTCATCAGCCCGACATTCTCCTTGTTCACTAAGACTCCTCAAGAGGGAGTGCATCCACAAAGTTCACACCTTCCACAACTTCGGAAGTAAAGTTCTCATAATATGGTTTCAGCCGATGTCCATTCACTTTAAACTCCTTTCCTGTAGCAATACTACGAATTTCTACTGCACCATGAGAAAACACATTAGTAACAATAAAAGGTCTGATCCAACGTGACCTCAAGCGAGAATTAAACAAAAGCACTTTCTGCCCAACACAAAATTATTTTCTAGAAATCATAGAATCATGAAATGCCTTAGTTTTCTCCTTGTAAATGCGAGAGCTTTAAAATGCATCATTGCGTTGTTTTCCAGCACCATCTAACTCCAAATTGCATTGCTTAATAGCCCAAAACGCCTTATGTTCAATCTCAACGGGTAAGTGACAAGGCTTACCGTACACAATCCTAAAAGGAGACATCCCAATATGTGTTTTGTATGCGGTTCTATAAGCCCACAAAGCATCATTAAGTCGCATGCTCCAATCTTTCCTTGTTGGATTCACCGTCTTCTCTAGTATGGATTTCACCTCTCGGTTCGACACCTCGGCTTTTCCATTGGTTTGGGGATGATAAGGTGTTGCAATCTTGTGCGACACATTGTACTTCTTCAACAATCCTTGTAAGAACTTTTTTTTGAAGTGAGATCCCCCATCTCTAATTATGGCTCTTGGAATTCCAAACCTTGCAAAAATGTTAGCTTGCACAAAATCTGAAACCACTTTAGAATCATTAGTTGGGGTGGCCTTAGCTTCCACCCATTTCGATACATAATCAACAACAAGTAAGATATAAAAATCTCCATGAGAGTTGACAAAAGGACCCATAAAATCAATACCCCATACATAAAAAACTTCAATAAATTGAATAAAAGTTTGTGGCATTTGATTTCGGGCACCTAGATTGCCTGTTCTTTGGCACCTATCACAAGTTGTGCAAAATATATGTGCATCCTTAAATAGAGTTGGCCAATAAAAACCACTTTCAAGTACCTTGTGAGCTGTTCTTTTACTCCCAAAATGTCCTCCGCAAGCATAGGAGTGACAAAAAGACAAGATAGAGTTAATTTCAGATTCGGGAACGCACCTTCTTATTACTTGGTCGCTGCCATGCTTCCATAATTATGGATCATCCCATATATATTGGTTCCCTAACCTCTTAAGTTTGTCCCTCTCAGCACGAGACAAGTTCTTTGGGATTTGTTTAGACACCAAGTAATTAACAATATCCGCATACCATGGTTCCGCAAACGCAATTGAGAATAGTTGCTTATCCGGGAAACTTTCACACAACGGGATAACTTCCTTGTCCACAGCAAGACGGCTCAAATGATCCGCAACGGTGTTCTCAATTCCTTTCTTGTCTTTGATTTCAATATCAAACTCTTGCAAGAGTAAAATCCATCGTATGAGCCTCGGTTTCGCCTCTTTCTTTGTAAGCAAGTACCTAAGTGCTACATGATCTGAAAAGACAACAACTTTTGTACCAATTAGATAAGAGCGAAACTTTTCCAAAGCAAAAACAATAGCTAATAACTCTTTTTCAGTGGTAGTGTAGTTTTGTTGGGCTTCATTTAACGTTCTAGAAGCATAATAAATAGCATGAGGTATCTTCCCCACACGCTGCTCAAGCACCGCACCAACCGCATAGTCACTTGCATCACACAGGAGATCAAAAGGCTTGCTCCAATCCGGTGGTTTAATGATAGGGGCTGAAATCAAAAGTTCTTTCAAACGATTGAATGCCGCCATACACTTCTCATCAAAGTTAAAAACCACTTCTTTTTGCAATAAGGTACAAAGTGGTGATGCTATCTTGGAAAAATCCTTGATGAATCTACGATAAAAACCTGCATGACCAAGGAAAGAGCGTATCTCCCTCACCGTAGTGGGAGGGGTTAGAGTACGAATAAGGTCTATCTTAGATTTATCAACTTCCAAGCCTTTAGAAGATACTATATGGCCTAAAACTATGCCATGAGTTACCATAAAATGGCACTTCTCCCAATTAAGCAAAAGATTTGTTTCAACACATCGTTCAAGGATTAGTGAAAAATTGTTCAAACAAAGGTCAAATGAATCACCGAAGACACTAAAGTCGTCCATGAACACTTCGATTATGTTTTCAACATATTCCGAAAATATACTTACCATACACCTTTGAAAAGTAGCTGGAGCATTGCACAAGCCAAAAGGCATCCTTCGATAAGAAAAAGTACCAAAAAGACAAGTGAAAGTGGTTTTCTTTTGATCCTCCGGCGCTATCACAATCTGATTATAACCTGAATATCCATCAAGAAAGAAATAATAAGAGTGTCCAGCTAAATGTTCAAGCATTTGATCAATAAAAGGTAATGGAAAGTGATCTTTTCTAGTAGTGGCATTCAATTTCCTATAATCAATACAAACTCTCCAACCGGTTTGCACACGAGTTGGGACAAGTTCATTCTCATCATTATCCACCACGGTCACCCCTGATTTCTTTGGTACAACTTGTACCGGGCTCACCCACTTGCTATCGGATATGGGGTAGATAACACCCACTTCCAAAAGCTTGAGTATCTCCTTTTTCACAACTTCCATCATAGGGGGGTTCAAATGACGATGCGCTTCCCTCGTAGGCTTTGCATCGTCCTCCAAACGTATTTTGTGCATACAAATGGCAGGGCTTATACCCTTGATATCGGAAATTGTCCATCCTATGGCCGTCTTGTGCTTTCTTAGCACCCTTAGAAGTTTTTGCTCCTGTAATTCACTAAGATCGTTAGAAACAATCACAGGCAACTCTTCATTTTCACCCAAGTACAAGTACTTTAAGTGACTAGGAAGAGGTTTCAATTCTAACTTTGGAGATTTAACAATAGAAGGTAAAAGTTTTTCATCACTGCATGGTAAAGAAATAAAAGAGATATTATGAGTTTCCGGGCATCCATGTAGTGAGATGAGATCACCAAGGTCTTCTTTAACCTCAATACCACACTCTACACCATTATCAATGGATGTAGTTAAAACGGTTTCCAAAGCATCTTCACCATTCAATTCAAACATTTGTTGTGCCAATGTATCCATAACATCAACGGAGAAGCAAGAGTGGACATCACTAGGATATCTCATCGTTTCGAAAATGTTGAAACGTATTACTTCTCCATCAAACTCCATAGTCAGCGTTCCCTTATCCACATTAATAATGGTCTTCGCCGTTTTCATGAAGGGAAGCCCAAGTAGCAATGGAAGAGACGAGTCCGGTGAACCTTCATCTATCTCTAAGACACAAAAATCTGCTGGAAATACTAGTTGATTAACCTACATAAGAACATCCTCAACAATACCCATTGGGTAGACATTAGAGTGATCGGCTAATTGCAACACAATTTCAGCCTTTTTGAGAGGACCTAAATCAAGTGACCTATACATAGATGCATGCATAACATTAACGGATGCACCTAAGTCTAACATTTCTTTGTTAAATGTAGTGGTACCAATTGTGACGGGGATGTCAAAGCTGCCCGGGTCTTTGCATTTCAGTGGGAGTTTATGTTGTAAGATTGCCGAAGCATTCTCCCCCACACTAATCACTTCGTTACCTTTGAGCCTTTGCTTATTGGTACACAAGTCCTTCAACACTTTTAAATACTTTGGAACTTTCTTTATAGCATCAATGAGTGGTATGTTCACATGAATCTTCTTAAGAACGTCTAAAATCTCCTTTTCTAGTGCCTCCTTCTTAGAATTTGCAAATCTGTGAGGAAAAGGTAAAGGAGGGACATAAGTAGGAATAGGAGTTTTAGAGTTAGGAATAGGTACCTCAGAAGTTTGGGGAGAATCCTCATTCTTCTCCTCCAAAACAGGTTCCTTTGGTGCTTCCACCTTGCCCGAATCAGCAACTTCGGGTGGCACAAGTTGTGTACCACTTCTCAATGTAATTGCATTCACACCCTCTTTTGGGTTAATAGGTTGAGAAGCAAGTTTCCCACTATTTTGTGCCTTCAATTGGTTCAACTCAGTAGCCATGGAACCCATTTGTGTCTTCAATTCCCTAATCGCACTCTTGGTTTCTTGTTGGCTATCTTTAAACATAGAAGAAATGCCGTGCATCATTGTTTGAAGCTTTGCATCGATATCGGAACCTTGATTTTGCATTGATTGTTGTGGTTGCTGAAATTGTTAACGCGGCTGGAATTGTTGTTGTTGAGGTTGAAATCCACCCGAATTGTTGAAAGTAGGTTGTTGAACCGCTCCTTGCTTGTTCGCATAGCTAAAATTAGGGTGATCTCTCCATCCCGGATTGTAAGTATTGGAATAAGGATCATACCGTCTTGGCTGATTTGGAAAAACCGCATTATCTTGCTCATTGACGTCTTCATACCCATGAGAACTTGGTATCACTGCGGCTGAAACTTGTTGTAGCATTGCTGTGATGTTTCCCATTTGTTGACGAAGTTCCTCCACCTCGCTAACTTCATTGACTCTCCAAAGAAGCACATCTGAACCACGATTCAAGAATTGTTGAGAGTTTGCTGCCATGTTTTCAATCAACTCTCTAGCTTGTGCCACCGTCTTTCTCACTAGTGCACCACCACCCGCTGCGTCGATAAGATTCCTATCACTTGATTGGAGTCCTTCATAGAAGTATTGGATGATCATAGCGTCACTAAATTGGTGATAAGGACAGCTTGCCACCAACCTCTTGTATCGTTCCCAATAATCATATAACGATTCTCCGACATTTTGCTTCATTCCGCAAATCTCCTTGCGAATTTGAGTAGCCTTAGATGCATGAAAATATCTCTCTAGAAAGAGTTTCTTGAGCCCATTCCAAGTTGTAACACTCCCGGAAGGAAAGTAGTATAACCAATCCTTAGTATTACCTTCCAATGAGAATCGAAAAACCTTCAACATAGCACCATCCGCCTCCATATTTGCTGGGATCATAGCCATGACAATGGTGTGGAAATCCATAAGATGCTTGTTTGGATCTTCATTCACCAAGCCATGGAACTTTGGTAATTCTCTAAGAAGTCCCGGCTTGATTTCAAAAGTGGAGTCGGTTTGAATGCAACCCTGCTGTATATCCAGCTTGTGAGAAGCTAAGTATTTAAGTGAACGATTTGCAGGGTCACCCATTGCTTCTTCTCCTTCTCATTCTTATTCAAAAGGAATATCGTGTTCTACTTCATCTCCTTCTTGCCGAAGAGCTTCGTGTTCTACTTCCAAGTTGTGTTCTTCCGTTGTGCCTTGCCTTGGTTGGAGTATTATGCCCTTTCGAGTAGCTATCCCGCACCTTGGATAATTCCAATCTATAGAAGCCAGAGATTAGGTACCTGAAAAATAATTCTCGCAAACAAGCTAGAAACAAGACAAAAAACGAAACACAAGTATGCAAGCAGAAAAATAATAAAAAGAAACTAAAAACTAGATAACAAGCCGAATGCCTCCCCGGCAACGGCGCCAAAATTTGATGTGTGTCGTATGCGTCAAAAATAATTCACTTCCTCACTTTACTAATTATAAATATAGTATTCGATAAGAAAGAGTTCGTATCCACAGAGAGGCGATTGTTGTTATGCAATTTTCAGATTCTTATGTAACCAAATAACCCAAGGTGTGTTTTTGTTTTTATCAAAGTAATAATACTAAATAAAGCAAAGTAAATAGTTGGAATAATCAATAAGGAGAAGATATTGGTTAAGGGTTAGTATCATTCATAAACATGTATTTTTCATCTATGATTAGAATTGGTATTTAATCTCTCAATTATCAAAAGTCCTAGGATATCTTGATCGCAAGAGTATCCCGTTTATTTCCTGATTTTATGACAAACAACATTAAAAGATGCTATTGTGAAATCTTCTTAAAAAGCAACCTAAAGTGTAAAAGCACAATTAGATTTAACTCCCTAAGAGCAATAAGTTCTATGAAATAAGACTAATCAATGCAAACAAACGTGTAAAAGCACTAATTCGTTTTAACAAAGGTTATGATTCATATGCGATTAAAAAGATGTATCACTACAAGTATTAACCACAAGATGCTACTAAAAATCAGAGATAACAACTTTTACGTATTGAAAACCCTAATATAGATTTAGAGCTGAAAACAAATCCAATTGATTACGGACTCAACCAAACTAGCATTCAAATCATATGATAATATAAATGATGAATCATAAACGATAAAATTGAGTCAAAACTAATTCATAGAATCAAATAACATGCTTGAAGAAATCAACTTTTATCCCATAACCAATTATTGCATTTAGCTACTCATATTCATGGAGTTCATCATCATAATATTCAAAGAAATAAGATGAAACATAAAAGAAAGCAAACCCTAGAAGTAGTTCTCTGCAAAAGATCCAAGAATAGAATAAAACGTTATCTATAAAATTGTGTAGAAAACTTCCTTTTTATAGCTTTTTCTCCTTCCAAAAATAGGTTTTGTCTTCAAAGTCCATTAGTTGGAAATCCACCAAGCCCACGTGTGAGAGAAACCCATGTAGAAAATCTTCCCCAAAAACGCTCGCCAGAAAACTGGGTTTTTGGTCGGAAATTGGCCGGAATTCGGTCACCAGTCGCCTGAAAATCACTGTCGTCGGAGGAATATTCCGTTAACGTTAACCATTGACCTAACAGTCCTCCGTTAGTCACCGAGTTAAATTACTGAGTCAGCTCAAGTCAAACTCGCCTGACTGGGCTGAGTTTCCAGGCCAACTCAGTTGCAATAAGTTCCAGCCATCATGGATGTGCCATCACCTGCGATCTCAGTTTAACTGCATCTCAAACTGCAACTGTTCTAATTCCTTGATGTAGCCTGTATCCTCCTAGTTCACCACCTGTTGTAACTCAGCTACTCGGCATCAGTAGTACAACTCGACACTTCGGAGCCGCAGCTGCAATTTCTCAGCATATCCTCTCCCAGACTCACTGCACACAACTAGCTTGCACCTGTAAAACAGCAGCACAACAACTGCAGCTGCTACTCTGCCTGCAATGCCACCTACAGCACCAAGCTCCGCTTCTAACCTTCAATTCACATACACAACCTACACATTCATCTACAGACCACAACTGTGACTCCCATGTGCAGCACCAGCTCATTCTATGCTCTAAACTGCAGCTTTAGCCTACCACTCTTTCATTTATCTTTTCTCCCAATTCTAACTCTGTTGTAGCTGCAACTCTAGCCATGAACTTCATTGCGCTTATCCAACTACTAAATCACCTGCACTCTCAGTTCACTAATAGTTCAATCAACAGAAGCGGATTAATCCTCCCTTGAACCTGCGAATTTGAATCCAGCACACAGCTTACAAACCTGCACCCTTCACTACATTCCCAAACATCAAATCTCACTGCTCCAACTCAGCACCACAAGTTCTAGCCCATTGCAATGCTGCTTAGCTACATTATTACCACTTATAGCTGCAACCATTTCACCAGTAACTCAAAACCACCAGTTATACTTCATCTGACTTTACAGAACCCACACTTTCACCACCAGTTCATAACCTCTCTGCCTCAATCTCATCAGTTACCACTCCATAAACTACTTCATGGCAGCACACCCAGCCTTTCAGTAGCAGCACCAGCTACTCCAACTGTAACAACAATACTCAACACTAGAATAGCATACCAAAACACCACAACATCATCTAGCTTGCTCATAGATGCACCACCAAGCCACAATTACCTTATGATAATGTTGCAACTTCCATCACTGATCTCTGGATCTCATCTGTTATTCCTTGCCATTCAACCACCACTTTCTAATATTTTTTCCCTACATACACAGCATTCAGTCGAGCACTTTGTGTGCAGTTTGCTAATGATGGGGAGATGATCTCCCTGCTGGTTCCAAACACAATTCTACCTCCTTCTCTGTAGCATCCACACAAAACCCATTCTTCCTTTCTTCAATTTGACAGCAACAACATCTTCTATTTCTCGTTGTCACAGATTCAACCATAAACCCTTAATTTTCGCTTCAATTCTCAATTCAATCATCTTCTCTGTTTCGACTTCATGGCTCAGAATCATCAAATCTCATACCAGTCTATCACAATCTTTGTCACCTGAGTTTGGACCAAACTCACTCTTGATTTGATTCCATGTTTCTGCGAATTTAAGGTAACGGAAATGAATGAGAAAATATCGATTTGTTGACTCAATGAATTTAAGGTAACGGAAATGAATGAGAAAATATCGATTTAGGGTTGACTCAATGATTGGGGTGGATAATTATACAGTGAATATCCGCCTAGGAAATGACAGCTTTGCCCCTTTAATGCTCCACATGAATTCTCTCTCCGAATTCCTCCGCTAACAGCAACCTTTTGCTTCTCAAATATACTTCTTCTCTTCAGTGAAAGTCATCACTAAAGTTATCGTGCTTTTCAGACAGAATTTGCATCACTAAAGCCGACATACTTTTCATACAGAGATGAAGAAATAAAAGCAAATAATGAGACACAATCCGCCTCCAACGCTTTTGCCATGTTTCCTCCTCTTTTGATCCAAATGACTCCAAAGTACCTAAATACTTAAAAACAAAACATTAGATACATAATTTACAAGAAAACTAGCATAGAAAGCATAAATACTAGATATAAAATTAGGTGTTTTAGACACCTATCAATAAACAAGCTAGGTGCAATCAAAGTTTTAACAAACGTTAGTCAATCATATCAATCGAAAACTAATAACACTGCTATTATCTAGTTTCCCACCAATTGTACTCATAGAGCTTCTTGATCCCACATAAGTCTTCAAACGAGCGGTCGTAAGAGATTTTACCTAATTAGGATACTAGCCTCTCCGATTAGATGGCTCCACCGGAAATAACAAGAATGAAGTTTGCCCGACTCTTAGGGTAGTTTGCTAGAAATGCAAACATAGGTATTTATAGACCAAGGATGTTTGGACACCAAGGAATTTCCAAAACCGAAAATATTCTCAAGATATGTAATGAATAGTAAAATTTAGTTTTCCTAATTCCAATAAATGCTTGTCCAAAATTTCCGAAATTTCTCAATAGAAAATCACCAATTAGTAAATGCACATCACTAATTTTTATTCTCTAGAGATATGCATTTAACTGTTGGTAATTAAAGCATATAAAACCAAAAACCTTAATTAAAATATTCTCAATTATTTCGGCACATGATCTCCTTGAGTACTAAGGAATATATTTGAACAATAAATGATAAGAGTTACTGTTCATGTTCAAAGTATGTTGATATCTCTTCACTATAAATACTTATTCATATTTACATGGATCTACATTCTTGGAATCAGTTTTACCACACTTCAAAACAAGTTTAGAATTGGTTGACCTGTATTCCAAGATAACTATGTGATTGATCAAATATCAAATCACATACATGGGTTCAATCGGTTCTATGAATCACTAGGATCGGTTATACCTCAATATGGAAATACTTGTGATCGGTCACACAAGTTACCAGGACTGGTTACATCAGCTACCAGGACTGGTTACATCAGCTACCAGGACTGGTTACATCAGCTACCAGGACTGGTTACATCAGTTACCAGTACCGGTTACCATTTTCTATGGTATTGCTTATGATCGATCACACCAGTTACCAGGATCAGTTACACCAATTAATTACCAGGATCGGTTATACCAATTACTAGGACCGGTTACTAATTACAAGGATTGATTACACTACACTCTGCGATCGGTCACACCAAATACTAGGATCGATCACACCAATTATAAATATCGGTCATACCATCTCATTGTGATTACTTAGGATCGGTTATACCAATTACTAAAAACTAGTCATACCAAATCATAAGTCAGGCATTGTGATTAGTTATACCAAGATACATAACCAAGTTACGATCGGTTCTACCATCACACACATATTGGTAATCCAAAGATTTGCAATGAATAGCCGTACCAATAAGCCTAGCGATTTCTCACTTTCGATTCATAAAATATTTTCATGAATGTACTTCCTTTAAACAAATGTAAAACATTGTTTCCTTTGATAAAATCTTCACCATAACCCATTCACATAATCAAAACAGTATATACAAGATTATGTCGATGTCATATCTACGAAGTTCAAAAGATAAGCGTTGTACTTCGTAGTCTAATTCCCTAACTATGATCATAAAAATATGACCATGTCACATAACTAGAGTATCATATAGTATGTACATTATATACAGCTTCGTAGTTATGTTTTCAATATAGCATGACTTGAAAGATACGTTAGGAATGAAACAGTTCAAGTCAATATTATCAACCTCAAGAGTAAGGATGATGTCGTCATTGTAGTTCGCTTCTTCTTCAAATTCTTCAGGTCTTCGGAGTAATACTCGTATGTCTCAACATTCCTAGACTTTCTAATCTAACCTAAACGAAGTTGACTCTAGTATATAATCAAGCGACTTTAGATGAGTTTTGACACACTAAAATATGACAACTAAAATTGACATAACAACGCTTTGTGAGTTCAACTGAGCTATGCTCTAACAAATACAGTTTAGTGTTAAATTTGGACTAGGTCCTAGGGTTTTTCTGTATTTTCAGTTTTCTCGTTAACAAAACTTCTGGTGTCCGTGTTATGTTTGGTGTCTAATATAACACAAGTTAAGTCTTTAAAGCTTTTGCTTATTTGAAATAGCGACCCGGGATTTTATTTCACTGGTTCAAAGATTCAAAGCTACAATCAGGAGGTGGGCTTGGAAGCAGTCGTCCTTTGAATAAAGCGTAATAGCTCACTGGTCTAGCTCCATAGTGCCAAAAATGTATGAGGGTTAAGGGATTTATCAAAGTGACGAGACACTGAATCATTGACGAAGCCGTAGCATTCGACCGTCTGTAATTTTAGTTTGTGAATTTATCAATTCTAGGGATGTCATCCCTATTTCTTAAATTACCCCATCGTCAAGACAAAATATAAAATATTTTTGGTGAATACAAATGATTATATGTTCTCAAAATTATGGTCGGTCGAAGACTCAAATAAGAAGGGGGGGAAAGTGTAAAAGAAGATAATATAGTAAAAAAAAATTAATATAGTAAAAACATAAGTAACGCTCGCCCAAAGACTTTAAAATAACTGCATGCTCGCTCTTTGGAACTTTGAGTAGGGCCAAGTCCACTAAGAATACTGTCATGTACCTATGGCACGAACTCTAGAGGATTGACTAGTATCTTGACCTTTGATTCCATTTAAGTATTTTTGTCTAATTATGAGGGTCAATTGAGTCTTTTACCTTTTAAGTTAATTATCAATCAACGTTGTGATTGGATGAGAGAGTTAATGAGGATTGGTGAGTTCTTTTTATTTCCATTCAGTTGTATTAACTAGGTAAGAAGAAATTTATCAAATCTCAAGTTCTTTCCATTTTTGGAAGAGAAGGTTACTGTCATGTATTAAATTCATCTCTAACTTATTGAATCATAACATTTGGAATCAGATTAGTCGATCATGTGTCCTGATTCATGACGAGAGGAGTTAAGAAAGCACCTATAGTGAAGGACGTTTCTTATCAGCAGAAGCTTGATGGAGAACGATTATCGGCGGTCGAAAAGGATTTGTCTAATCTCAAAAGTCAGATGAGTTCCCTCACACACAATTTCAATATTCAATTTGCTGCTCTGTGGAAGTATTTGAGAGCTCCAATTCCCACTGTCTCAACTTCCAACTCCTTGCCAAACCCAAATTTCCAATCTGAGACTGAATCTGGAAATCCTTTTGGTGGATCGAATCAGCATTATGGCTTTCATCTGACCCAGGGTAACTTTCATCGCTATCCCAAAATTGATTTTCCTAGATTTAATGGGTCTCATCCTCGGGGATGGATTAGGAAATGTGAACAATATTTTCACCTTAAATCTATTGAGTCGGTTAAGCGTGTTGAATTGGATTCTATCCACCTATAAGGAAAAGCAGATTCTTGGTTTCTAGACTATTAGGAAGGTAAACTGTTTATTGAATGGGATAAATTTGCTTTTGATGTTTGTATGAGATTTGATAATGTTGCTTTTGACAATTTTGTGGGTAGTTTTAATAAGCTATCTCAGACAACCACAGTAGAAGAATATTATGCACGTTATGAATCTCTTAAAGCCATTATGAAGTTTAACAACAAATCCTTATCAGATGAGTATTTTACGATGAGCTTTATTAGTGGGTTGAAGGAAGAAATTTGTAACCCTCTTCAAATGTTTAAACCCAAATGTGATACTGATGCACTCTATCTGGCTCGTATTCAACAAGCCCTAGTATACTCCCAGGTTAAACAGTATAAAACATACACTTGCTCATTCCAACCTTCTACCAGTTCCTTCACACCTTTCTTCTCTACATAGAAACCTAAATTACCATCTCTTACACCACCACCTAAACCATCTTTTTCTTCTACTAAAGCAATTGTTACTATGCCACCTACTCCTATAAAAAAATTAGCCTATGTTCCTCCTATTAAAAAATTGCGATGAATTCTACAAATCTGGACACTTTTGGAAGACTCAACAACTATTCATGCTTATAGACTCTGATGAAGAATAATCACCAATGTCTCTAGAAGAATCAGAAGAAGAAGCGGCATCTCCAACCACTTCTGGTGATTCTACCATGGAGATTTCATTACGTGCTTTAACAGGCCTTATGACACCATACACAATACGAGTACTAGGACAACTTAATAAGCACTGGATTTTGGTACTTATTGACACTGGCAGTACTCACTGTTTTGTGGATGCTGTTTTGGCAGATCAATTACACCTCCATATAGCTCTGACTGGTTACATGCTAGTTACAGTTTCCAATGGAGGTACCACAATCATCAAGGGTGTGTGTTCAGAGCTCAAATTGTCTATGCAAGGCAACCAATTCTCTGGTGATCTAAAATTCCTTCTACTTGGCAGTTGTGATATGGTTTTGGGGGTGGCCTGGTTGAAGAAATTAGGTGATGTAATTTTTAATTTAGCTGACTTAAAGATCTCCTTCCTACATCAAGGCCAGCAAATCACACTACAAGTGTTTCTATCTCGCAGGTCTTGATACAATAGTCCAACTCTCCACCTGAATACGCAACTTGGGAGGACAAAACTCACATTCAGGTGCAGTTTCCTGACTTCATCCTTGAGAACAAGGATGCTTAAAAGGGGAGGGCATTGTCATGTACCTATAACACGAACTCTAGAGGATGGACTAGTCTCTTGACCTTTGATTTAATTTTAGTATTTCTATCTAATTAGGAGGGTCAATTGAGTCTTTTAGATTTTAGATTAATCAGCAATCAACGTTGTGATTGGCTGAGAGAGTTAGTGAGGATATGTGAGTTCTTTTTATTTCCATTCAGTTGTATTAACTCGATAAGAAGAAATTTATCAAATCTCAGGCTCTTTCCATTTTTGGAAGAGAAGGTTACTGTCATATGTTGAATTCATCTCTAACTTGTTGAATCATAACATATACCCCCTTGACCCCAGTGTGCGTCCGTCCGCCACTGGTTTTTTGGTCTGAGTCTTTTTGTAATTTGAAAATTACTTTCGCCGAAATCGAAACTTTTCTCTCTCCTTTCTCCCTCTCCATCCACGGGCGATTTTCGGCAACGAAAACAAGTTTTCATGCGAGTGTTAACTTCTCAGATATGCTCTTCTTGGAGAATATCTAGGAAGTAGAAGTGAATATTTCCTGTTCTTTGCTGTTTTTCTTAGATTAGAAGATTAGGGTTTAGCTTTAAGTTTTTCGACGTCGTCTCCAGCGATGTCAACTCTCTGCCTTTGGGCTTTTTTATGACGTTTCTTGTTGCGTGTTTGTCATATTTCTTCCTTGCATTAATGAAGATTCTACTTTGGTTTCATAGTGTTTTAAGTACTATGGCGTTGTGCTCCGGTCACCGAAATTTGGATTCTTTCGGTCAAGAATTAGGCAGAAAACTCCTGATATGGAGTATCTTGTTTCAAAGAAGATTCAATATAGAATGGTAAGACTATGTTTAAAAGACCATCCTTCTTCCGATTTAATCGGCTCTTTCATACTTGTAATTTGTCGTTTCCCGGTATTCTTTCTCTTCTTCTTGTCGTAATATTCGGCCATGTACTTTTTACGGTGTATTCTTCTTGTTCTATAATGGTTTCTTGATATTCTTAATCACCTTGTAATCATGGTTTGCTATCAATGAAATGGAATCCTTTTTATATAGTATATAAAAAAAAAACTACTTTCGCCATAAATCATCTATAAATATATAGGTTTACTTTTTTACAATCTTATGTGCACGATGGATTGATAAAAATAGTAGAATTATGGATGAAAAATACACTGAGAGAAAACCACAATTATAAATGAAGTCAAAAGAATGATCTACCAGTGGGGTTCAAAATTGGTTTCAAGGTTGCTCGTTTAGAGTGTCCACAATCATGAGACGGAGGAAAGAGTAAAAAAACATACTAGAAACTAAAAATTTGGTATTTTTAGACTTGAAGCGCAATGGAAAAAACAAATAAATTTAGTCAGGCACACATTATACATGTTCTTGGTGTGCGGCACACATTATACTTGGGCTTGGTGATAAGGCGAACATTATACTTGCGTCAGATGGTTAGTGTAGTTCGTTGGGCGAACTTTACATCTTCGCTCCACTATCAAGTGAATGCTTCACTCTGCGCTTGTTGCGAGACGCCGATTCTACATGCGCCTACTCTCAAACACTGATTATACCCATGTTCGAGTAAATATAGTTTTGGTCAGGATTTCAGACTAGATATGGTCCCAAATTCTAGAAAACTCGACCAAATTTGGTTATCCTCCGTACCACTGCGATCTATTTTTTGGCCAAATTTGTGTTTGCTCCATGATTGTGGACGCACCTCTTAGAGACTTAATTCTCATTTGTCAATCTGGGGGATGTAACGGGCTATAACTAGTCTTAGAAACTTGTATTGTGGGCCTGGATTTTGGGATTTTGTTATAGAGTTGTTCGGTAGGCTAATAGTCTGGATTTGGCTATTCCCAGCCATTTGAATTCAGTCAACACTAGGTCCACTGCTGGAATCCTGATTTATCTCGAGATAGTAAATATCCAAGAAGATGTAGAAGATGCAATAGAGTGGGCGTTGTTAGAAAAAATACGATGTAGACAATGGCAGAACTACATGATGACCAGGAGCCAGCCCCAAAAAAACAAAAACCCATTTATTTTGAGATATGTTTTTTTTTTTTTTTTTTTTTTTAACTGAAAGAAAAATCATTACATATTCTCTTACATAGACAATGGCAGAAGCGAGCAACAAGTATGTTTTTTTTTTTTTTTTTTTTAACCGAAAGAAAATCAAGCCCTTTTTGAATAGTAAACCCTATCCTTTTAAACACAAAATCTCTCGAATCAGGAGTCATGACATTACTGTGCATGACTCTTTGAACTCTCGCTAGGAGTCCAACCGCCTCTGGCGCTAAATACCCAAAAGTGTCAAAGGCAAAGGGAATAAAAGCATGTCCATTATCAATACATGCCTTTTCATGCTTCGTTATCTTACCCGAGGCAGCTTTCAAAGCTGCATGTTCAACTGTGAAAGAGCTTTGCCCGATGCCTACTAACGGAGAAACCCCAGTAAGATCAACACACGTATGTTTTCCGTTGGCCCACCCAAAAATAAGAACATCTGCTGGCCTGAGTGTTGATTTCCCTTCAAGAGGATCCGTCAAAAAGTTGACCGGCGCCTCTTTCTTTGCTGAAATACCAGCCCTCCATAATACATCATATAAGATATCTCTCACATGATCATGTCTATATGTTTTTTGGTATGCCCAAAAACAGCCTTCTTTATTTTATAGCCTATTTTAAGATGGGGCAAATTATGTGTGTTAATTCTACGCTTAAGCCAGCCCAGAAAAAGGATCAAGCCCACCCCACACCTAATGTCCAATTAGGCCACTGGATGTAGAGGATGCAATAGAGCGGGCGTTGTTAGAAGAAAAAAAACATGTAACCTTCACGGAATCGTAGCACCTGCTTCTAACAAATTCGAGTTTTTTTTTTTTTTTTTTTTTTTTAAAGTGAACTACATTTTATTGAGAACTAAATTTGTACCCGTGCTATGCACCGGGCATTATTATCTTTTTAATTTGTGCCCGGCATTAGAAAAACTAAATCTAAAAATTCATGTATTACTCCCTGTCTCCTGTTGATGTTGTTGGTACCATATGGACTTACTGGTTAATATTTATAGCAATATTACGGATGGTCTCAGGTGATGTGGATCGATCTTCTCACATTTGGCTAATCTGTTGCTGTGACTGGATGGTACAAATGAGGATGTGCGGTTCATGAAGCAAAATTGAACATGGAATTGACATTGCTCTGTATTGTAAGGAAAATAATAGTGACCAATTGTATCAGATGCAACTGAAAAATAGTGCACCCGATGAACTGAAAGAGACAAAGACCAACTCTAACTGAACTGAGTTATTATTTACGTCTAATTATTATGTTGCTTTTAGAAGCACTTTTGATTGGAACTATAGATACTAACCCAAACGATTGAAACAAAAGTACATAAACATAAACTGATTTACATAATTGTCTGCAAGGAAAAATAGTTAACAAAACGCAAGAACAGTATGCAGAGCTTGAAAGAAATGATTATGATTTTATTTTATTTTATTTTGAACTGGAATGAAAAAAGAAACCTAAGGCCGTGTTTGGGAGCTTTGACTACATAAAACTAATTAGCTAGGGAAGTTTTTTCTCTAACTTGATTTGGATTATCCTAAGATGTATTAATAAAGATGATGTTTGTCTTTCCATTATATCCATCACAGGTTTATCATGTACTATGTTTGTCTCTGGGAACTTTAACCCTGTATTTCTATAAAATAATTGTATATTATGAAATTTTTTGTTAGAGTAACAAAAATAAAAACATAAAAATAAACTAAAATTTTAAATAATATTTGATAAATTAAAATACCCACCCCTATAACCGTCTAACTTAGGCAAGGATACTGGTATCCTAGCCACTTTGGAGATTACCATAACCTTGCCTTTTTAGCTTCCTAAAATTAAGGAAGCTTTAGTACTACCTCCGTCCCACTATTAGCTAAGAATGCGCAATTGAGGGATATGAGAATTAATTGGGGGATATAGCTACATGACAAAAACGGTGTCCCAATAGCAATTCTGGGTGACCCCCTATGTAATTATTTTTTTAATTCCTAATCTAGCCCCAACTAATCAGGATTAGTGATTAATTATAATTAGTAAAATGTTAAGTATTTGGGGGATAAATTAGTGTGTATTTATTTTTATTTGAATTTGTGTGGGTTAGTTGAGAGTGAAGGAGGGAAAAATATTTTTGAGTGGAATTTTTTTTTTGAAAATGGAAGATGATTGTGATGAGAGAATTGCTGCTAAGAGGTTGAAATTTTGATTTTTTTTCTTTGAATCCACCATTTTTGCAGATGAAAAAGCTCGGTGTCGGCATGGTATTCAACAAAAAAACCATGCCGGCATTTGTTGGAAATTTTCATAAATTGTTTGCCACTATCCGGGGGGTTCGGGGGGGCGTAGCACAGTTAAATTGTTTACAATCAGTCTACTTTCGGCATGGTTTTAATCAGTCTACTTCCGGCACAGTTATCTGATTTTCGAGCATGCCGGAATGGTTTTTGCTTAAATTTCTATGCCGAAACATGATGAAAAGTATCCATAAGATTGATTCTTTTTTTCACTTAACTACCGGCATTGATAGATTTATATCTAGCATGCCGGAATTTAGTTCCGACATTGAATTTCATCATTTCCGGCCTGGTCTTCATCATTTCCGACATGTTCTTCATCACTTCCGGCGTGGTCTTCATCCTAAATAACCATGCCGGAACTCACTTCCGGTGTGGTCTTCATCCTAAATTTCTATGCCGGCACATGATGAAAAGTATTCAGAAAATTGATTTTTTTTTCGCTTGACTACCGGCATTAATAAATTTATATCGAGCATGCCGGAATTTAGTTCCGGCATTGAATTACATCAATTACGGCATGGTCTTCATCACTTCCGGCGTGACCTTCATCATTTCCGACATGTTCTTCATCACTTCCGGCATCGTCTTCATCACTTCCGGCGTGGTCTTCATCATTTCCGGCATGTTTTTTATCATTTCCGACATGTTCTTCATCACTTCCGACAGAGAAGGAGAAGAGAATTTGAAAGGAAGTGGGGAAAAATTAGAATTTGAAAGAGAATGGGGAACATTTGGGTTTCAAAGTTTTAACCCTAAAAAGATTAATAAGAAGTGGAGATGGAATTGGGGAATATGATTTTGTTTTTTGATTTTAAGTTTTTGTTTTTTGATTTTAAGTGTTTTGTTTTTTATTTTGAGGGAATGGTGTTTTAGTATTTTCGCCCCCAAAAGTCACCCCTTAGCACACATTATGGGTTGGGGGAAGTAATTCATATCCCCCAATTAATTCCCATATCCCCCAATTGCGCGTTCTTAGTTAACCTAGTAATATACTTTAGAAATGATTTATCTCTCAAACTATACCACGGATATTCGTAAATGATATATCATTGAAAAGCATTTTAAAATACCTACGTAACGAATATAAACATAAGTATCAAATAATATAAAATCAACTATTAATAAGACAAAATCTAAAAACAAATAAGTCAACTAATAGTGGGACAGAGGGAGTAGTTCTTATCCAAGATTAGAATTGGAATGAGACGAACATATTTTAACTTTATTTTTTTTGATAACCCTACCCAAGATAGGCATTTCCAAAGGGCCAAACACGACCTAAATTGTGAATTTTTTAAAAATTGTAATTACACGATTACACGAATGTACTTTTTGGGACAATCAATGGGATCAATATGGACAATCCATGTATAGCTGTAAATATGCTTACAAAATTACATGATTGTTTGCAACAAATTTGTCATTTTTCTTTTACCATATCCTTACTGATCTCTATATAGCTCACTGTCGAAATCAATGGGATCAATATGCTCGAGTTTCCGCAATGCATAAATAAAATACTCTATGAGTGACATGAGTATGAATCTCGGCATACGCTTAAGCAATTAAGTGTTTGAGAGAGGGGGAAAAGACGAACAGAATGATAAAGAGAACTGGATCGTCATTGCGCTTATTCTAAGTTATGTTTTCTACACTTTTCCAATAATAGTTGTTGGATTCCTAATGTAGTTTTAGTCTTAATATGGTAAGGTCATCGACTCCTGATTTTAACCGATTTTTTTTTCGGTGTGTCAACGATTTATTTTTTTACAGGAATTCCTTTTCCAGATTCACGTTTTAAGAGTTTCACCTTTTTTTTTCTTTTCTTTTTTTTTAACGTTTTGGACGTAAGTTTTGTCCACCCTTACTAAAGTACATGTAGAACCAGAATATCGCTACAATAGTATTATTGCGATATTAACAATGCTTCTGCGAGCGTCACACAAGACTCTTTAACAACATTTCGCGAGCGTTACAAAATATCCAGAAGAAGGACATAGAAGCTAACGATGGAAGAGGTACAAGAAGATCATGCATATTCTGCGATGGTCATCATTCTTGCGAGAAAGAACATTGTAGCGATCGCGATGAGATCGCAGAGTAGATCCGAAATAGGAGGAAAACTTAGCTGTCATCCACTATGTAAATCCCTATATAAAGGGTTCATTAGATTCAGAAAAGGATGATGTATTTTTTAGAGTTGAGAAAGTCTTGAGGAGAGAGAACTCTAGAAAGAAAGTTGTACTTCTGAGTTCTTACATCTTTTGTAAAGATTTCTGAAATTAGAATAATAAAAGTGTCGTTGTTCATTTTCAAATATGACTTAATTTCTATAGATTCTTATCAAGGGTGTATTATAGGATTTCCTGCAACTACATTTTGGCGCCCGAAACAGGGATTGAATTAACAAAAATTAAAGAGAAAGTGAAGAAGAAGAAGGTAAGAATTGTTCAAGATTAAGGAAATCATTAAGTAAATCGGTGAGATAATTGAAGGGAGAATGATCAGAATCAAAGAGGATTGTAGAAAATTGGAGTGTGATATGGTAACAAGAACAATGATTGATAGATTTCATGAAAATATTAAGGGGAAGATACACAAACGGGATTTTGAAGGAAGGAAAATTATGACGGTGGAAAAAATATCACCATTGAAAGATTGGGAAAAGCAATAAATCACGTTTACAGCAGCAGAAATGCCAGAAGAAAATCTAAGTCATACATCTCCATTGGTAGTCATAGTATCCATTATACCAATGATAAAGGAGAAATCAATAAAATTTGTAGAAGAATGGGCTATGAATAGAACTTTGGTGGATGCAGGAAGTTCTGTAGACATGATATTTTATCATACTTTCAAGAAAATGGGATATAAAGATGAAGAAATGTCTTATTCAACATATCATGTTCATGGCTTTGGAAAGTCTTTAACAAAACCTAAAGGCGAGATAATGGTACGAATTCCACTAGGGGAGATTGAAACACAAGTAACGTTATGTGTGGTAGACGTGGAATCACCGTATAACATGATATTAGGAAGACCATGGATACACGCAATCAAGGCTGTAGCATCAACGTTGCATCAATGCATCAAGTTTCCTACACCTAGTGGAATTGGAGAAATCAGAGGAGATACGGATTTTGCGAAATTGTGTTGCCAAATTGAAGTAAGAAATTATGAAGGACGTCCAAAGCTGCGAAAGTCTCACAGAAAATTGGCGAGAGAAGCAAAGAAGGAAGAAGAATTTAAAATTTACATGATAAGAGCAAAAGAAGGAAAAGGAATACCCAGTGAAATCCCACAAGAAGGAGATGAACTCGCGAAAGTTATGAAAACACCAACACCAATGGAAGAACCTGAAGCCAGTTATATTGCGGCAGAACCAACAAAGGAAATAAATACTGGGAGTAAAGAATAGCCTAAAATGCTAAAAATTGGGACTAGAATGGAGGCGGATGAGGAAGAAAGAACTATAAATCTTTTGCGAGAGTATGCAGATATCTTCGCGTGGAGCATGGATGAGATGCCAGGGATAGATCCGTTAATAGCATGTCATAAATTAGAAATCAACAAAAACATAAGTCCATTTAAGCAAAGAATAAGGAAGATCGCAACAACATATCATTCTCAAATAGAAGAAGAATTATAGAAGATGCTCGACGCAGGAATTATAAGGCAAGCAAAATATCCAGAGTGGATTGCAAATATGGTAGTGGTCCCAAAGAAGAATAAGGGGATAAGAATTTGTATAGATTTCACTGATTTAAACAAGGCTTGTCCTAAAGATAGTTTTCCATTACCAGATATTCCACAGATGGTTGAATCAGCAGCAGGAAATGCTAGAATATCATCATTGGATGGATATAAAGGATATAATCAAATCCCTCTCGCTGAAGAAGATCAAGAACATACCGCATTTTTTGCTCCAAGAGGATTATATTGTTATACAAAGATGCCATTTGGCTTACGAAATGCTGGTGCAACGTATCAAAGAATGGTGGAGAAGGAGTTTGCAAAATGGATCAACAAAACATTAGAAGTGTATGTAGATGATATGCTGATTAAAAGCAAAGAAGCTGAGAATCATGTGCAAGATTTGAAAGAGATTTTCGATCAGATGCGACAATTCAATATTAAAGTGAATCATGATAAGTGTACTTTTGGAGTAACTTCAGTAAAATTTCTGGGGTATATTGTATCGAAAGAAGGAATACAAGTTGATCCAAAAAAGATACAAGTAATTCGTGATATGCCAACACATGCGACGGTAAAAGATGTGCAGAAATTAAATGGACTCTTAGCCTCGTTAGGAAGATTCATTTCACGATCTTCAGACAAGTGCAAACATTTTTTCGATATACTCAAGAAGGGAACAAAATTCAAGTGGACAGATGAATGTGAAAAAGCTTTTCAAGGAATAAAAGAACATTTAACGAACATAACTATTTTACAGAAAGCTGAACTGGGAGAAGAATTATTGATTTATCTTGCAACAACCACATATGCGCTAAGTGTTGTGTTGTTGCGAGTAGATGCAGGAGTAGAAAAACCAATTTATTACATCAGTAAAACATTCAATTCTGCAGAGAGAAATTATTCAAAGATTGAGAAACTAATTCTAGCATTGGTACATGCAACTTTCAAACTTCGCATCTATTTTGAAGCACATAAGGTCAAAGTATTAACGAAAGTGCCAATTGAGTCAGTAATGAAAAATTCAAAGAGATCAGGCAGAGTTGAGAGATGGAATGCACAAGTAGGACACTTTGATATTCAATATGAAGTTTTAACCTCGCCAAAATCACAAGTTATCGCAGATTTCTTAGCTGAATTTCCCTTAGAAGATGATGAAGCTGTGGAAGAAATGATGGATATAGAAGAGGAACATGGAGATCCAAAAGAGTTATTAACAGAACCTGACAGATGGGAAATTTTGGTGGATGGATCCTCAAATGGGGAAGGAAATGGGATTGGAGTCGTCTTTATTTCACCAGAAGGAGAAAAAACAGCTTTTTCATTTAGATTAGAATTTGCATCCACTAATAATGAGACAGAGTATGAGGCCGTGATCCATGCTTTAAAATTGCGATAGAAATGAATTTGGAAAATGCGAGAATCACCAGCGATTCACAATTGGTTATTCGCCAGATAAAAGGAGAATACACAACAAATGAACCATCCTTGAGAAAATATAAAAGACTTGTTGAAAAATTATCTGCGAGAATTCCAAAAATAAAATTGAGACATATATCAAGGAAAGATAATAGATTTGCAGATGCTTTTGCTTTCATATCTAGTATGATGACAAATCCATTGGAAAGGTGCATAAAAATTAAAACACTTTCATTTCCATCGGTAAACAAAGAAGAAGAAGAGACAGATGTAATGATGGTAGAAGCTGGTGAGGGAGAACCAGCGAGCAATATCACAGATTGGCGAGCAGATCTTCATGCATACTTGGCTAGAGGAGAAATCCCAAGAAATCGATTGGAAGCACATAAATTAAAAAGTAGGGCAACCAATTATGAATTAAGAGATGGAGTATTATATCGCAGATCTTTTAATGGACCATCGCTAAGATGTTTGACGAGGGAAGAAGGACAAAAAATATTGAATATGTTGCACAGTGGTGACGTTGGTAATCATAGTGGAGGAAGATCTTTGGCATATAGAACAAAAATTCAAGGCTACTACTGGCCATATATGCATGAAGATGCAAAACAACTCTCAAGGCGTTGCGAAGATTGCCAGCGATATGGAAAGAAGATACATGCACCAGGAGCACCATTATCATCTTAAACAAGTGTATGGCCTTTTGGGAAATGTGGGTTAGATATTGTGGGACCATTTGTACCTGGTTCTGGACAAAGAAGATATTTTATTGTCGCAACAGATTATTTCACAAAATGGGGAGAAGTAAAGGCAGTGCAACATATTCGCGATAAAGATATTTTTACATTCATATTTGAGAATATAATTTGCAGATTCGGGATTCCAGCACAGTTGGTATCTGATAATGGAAAGCAATTTGAAGGGCAAAATATAGAATTGCTACTCAATGCATTTAAGATAAAGTGTGGAAAATCTACTCCTCTATATCCACAAGCAAATGGTCAAGCTGAAGCAACCAATAAGACAATCGCAGACATATTAAAAAAGAAGATAGAAGGATACCACATAACATGGTGTGAACAGGTGCATAATGCAATATGGGCCTATAATACAACTAGACGAGAAGCTACTGGAATGTCACCTTTTTGTTTGACATATGGAGTTGAAGCTGTGTTACCAACAAAAGTAGTTATTCCTACAACAAAAAGGGAGGCTTGGGAAAGAAATCTAAGTGCTGGAATGATTTTAAATAAATTGGATGAATTAGAAGAAAAAATAGAAAAAACTTTGCAACATTTGGAAAATTACCATCGAAGATTAGCTCGTGAGTACAACAAACGTGTTAAGAAACGTGAATTTCAACCTGGCGATTTAGTGCTGCGAGAAACACCAAGTTATCAGCGAGAGAATGGTTGAAAGTTGGCGAGAAAATGGGATGGACCATACATCATTAAAGAGATTGTTGGAACTGGGGCATACAAACTAATGGATCCTGAAGGAAGAGATGTTGGTCAAAGACTCGATAGACCATGGAATAGATTATTTCTGAAGAGGTATTATCAATTACATCTTATACGAGATAAGAAATACTGATATGTTATATGATGAAACATGTATTAAATTCTTCTATCTCTATTTACAACTGAAAAATTCTTCTGATAACAAAGCACAACAAGAGCAGCGAGCATCATCGCAAGAAAAGCGAATACAAATTTCGCAGAGATTAATAGAATGGGACGAACCTTTATGGCGTGCACCCTAGTTCGCGAATAAAATTCGCAAGAGGCAAATGTAAGACCTAATATCACGTCATAGGAGGGGGAATCTCTTGACATGATTCAGGGGTAAGGTTATACCGCTGCTGGATCCTGAGTCATGCAGATGTTGGGGTTAAAGAAAACCTATCCGGGAGAGAGATCTTGGATTTCCAACTATATAAGGTTATACCCTGGTTGGACGACCAAGAATCTCTTCCAAGAAGTGCAAAGTATGACCAAGGCGCCGAGGTACACGGTTGAGCCAAGAGTTCCCGGGGTGTATGAAACTCCCTTGCCATTCTTGGTAAGTCTTGGCTATGATGCACTTGGCCTGAAGAAAACCCCACTTAGGGTGAAGTCTTGTAACTATAAGCCATATATGCATAAAGGATAAGAGGCTGCGAAAACAGCTGGTTGTTGGTAAATCTGGATGGGATAAGCTAGTCTTGTATGTCCGATGTGCCCTCCTTGAAGGGGAAACCAGGGGGGAGATAAGGGCGGCACCCTCCATTAGGGAGCTGATAAGTGTCTTAAGACGACAATGTCACAGGGTTTATGATTGCAAGAACATTTAGGCCTGTCATATTGTCGCGTGACGTAAATTATACAGAGGCAATAAGCCAAAAGAGAAAAAGTTAAGATGAGATCAATGGGTTTTTACATGAAGATGTAAAGACGTCCTGCGATTTCATCACAAGACGACAATGTCATAAGGTTAAATTCTTATAAAAGAGTTTATACTTATCATATTGTCGCAGAGATTTTGAAAGAACATGGATAAGACAAGATCAAAGGCTCTTTACATGCAAATGTTAAGAAATCCTGCAATCTTGTCGCAGACAGAAAAAGTTTGGCAAAATAAGACCTTTAACTAGGAAGGAAAAATAAGATCAAAAGAATAATCTTACCAATTAACTATTTTATTTTAAGATTGCAGGAAATATTCATTCATCGCAGAACAATATATAAGAAGGAAAATTCTTAACATCGCAGATTCTTTCAGAATTTTTCAGAACATCACAGCAGTATTCATTGCATCGCAGATATATTCATGCTTTTGCGAATAATGCAACAACACAATTCCCTAAAGAAGATACAAAAAATAATTATTCACCATTTCAAGAAAGATAATGAAGGGCAAGTAGGGGAATAGAGAAGTAAGATTTCATTATCTTCCTTGAAAATATTCAAAGTAAACTAAGTTATAAGTTAAACTATAAAAGTTTCAAAAGTTACATCGCTCGCAAGAAAGAAGAAGGAAAAGAAAGCAAAAATAAAATTCAAGTTGCAATGATAGCCTCGCCAGATTCATTATTCTTTCTCGTCAGATTTATTATTTTTGCCAGAGTTATCAACTTCATCAGCATTCTTTTCACCACGAGTCTCTTCTTCTTTTGATTCTTCATCAGCGATTACTTCGCCACTCGCAGTTACTTCTTTGGGAGGACTTCTTTCTCCTTCTTCACCATCTTCTTGGGGGGTATTTTCTTCATCATTAGTAAACTCTAAGTCTTCATCCATGGGAATAGGAATTTCGTCATCATCAACCTTTAGAGGAGGAATAGATACAAGAGGGAGAGAATGGGAGAGCAAAATCTCGTTCACAAGAACTTCAGCACTGAGGTGGACCTTGCGAAGGAAACCTCTATCACGATTCCTAATCTCTATATTTTTGAAGTACTCGAGATAATCAAGTCTTCTTTCTGCTTTGTCGCGGGCTTCAAGATAATTGGAAAGAAGAGACTTGTTCTCTTTGCGAACTTTATCCAATTTTTTGGTAAGATCAGCGATGGTAGAATGAAGACTTCTTTCAGATTCTGCGAGCAACAAAAATAATAAAAGATCGGTTAGACAAAGATCTCACAAGGAGTGTAACACAAAATTCGATAGGAAGATCAACAAGAGAGGCAGTCAATTGACTACCTTCTTTTTGCGAGGTTAAGTTTTGGATTAATGTAAATAAACAGTTCTCCCATTGATTCATGGCGTCATCGAATTTATCACCAACCATACCCTTTAAACGAGATTTCATGCTTTCTTCTTTGGTGCGAAGATATGAGTTTTCTTTTGCTAATAAAGAATGAGATTTCTTTAATTGAGAATATTGATCTTGAAGCTTGCTGGCCTTTAAACTAAGAGTTAATCTACCCTTGATAAGTTTATCCTTCTCAGCGGCAGATGATTCAGTTAATTCCTTGAGCTCATCCTTAAGAGAACGAAGAGATTGCTCTTGATTATTACATGTGCTTTGAAGATTACTTAATTGTTGCGAGGAAATCGCCATCAATCTTGAAAATCTATGTTTTTCTTGGGACAAAGTTTTATTTTCATTTGATAAAAATTCCATCGCCAAATTAGCTTTAAAAAACAAATATGAGAGGCGGTCAACCTCGCCACATAATAAATTCTGCCCTTGCAATAATTGATTATTCTCATTAGTAAGATTATTTATGTGATCAATTGAATAAGTGTAAAGATTGTCTAGTCTAGTATGTTGGTCCATCCAAGAGTCTCTTTCAGCGCGAGCTTCTTCAGCGATAGATTCAAATTTGAGTCTTTCTATGAAACGAGTCCGATTTGAAACTAATGCATGAACCAAGAATTTAAGAAGGAATCTTGAGTACAGAGAATATAAAAATAAAATAGAAGAAAAAGGGACAGAGGCAAGAAAAATGTACCTTTCAGCTCGTCATTTTTTCTGCGAAGATTCTCGCAGTCTAGAGAAGAGTTACAGAGCATATGATTCAAAATATCGCATTCAGCAGTTTTGACTTGAAGGCTTCTCCTCAGAGATTCAACCTCATTTTCCATAGACGCTCGTGAAGCATTACAATCAGAGCCAAAATACTTGAGTAGAGTCTCGCAAGCTTCATATTGGAGGGGATCAGTATAAGACTTTCTAGCATTGTATAAAATGTTGGACAAGATTTTAAAAGCAACATCAACACCTGCAAAAGTTTCATTTGATGAAGGAAGGGGTGTAGAAGGTGAAGTAGTAACGAGAGTAAGTTGACGATTTGAATCATTTGTGATGGTTGAGTTGTCAGGAGGAGGGGTATTTGGAAAAACAACAGATGAAGGCAATAGAGGACTATAAGAATTCTCAGTCACAACAATTTTAGAAGCTTGATTCGTCAAAGGGTCAGAAGAAGTAGAAGTATGGGAAGCGATATTCTTGCAAACAAAAGAAGAAAGATTTGGTTGCGACAATGTGGGAGTAGACCTCACAGATGTTAGCGTGGGAATAATGAGATTTTCCCCAAGTGTCTTAAAGTGGCGAGATCTCTTGGGAGGATTAACAGGGTTCTCGTCATTCAGCGAATAATAATTTAGATAAGAAACAGAGGCAACAATATTGTTATCAAAAAATAGAGGGTGTTTCTTACTACCTTATCATTCGCAGAACTCCTCTTCTTCTTTTCAGTTGGTCTTTTGCGAATATTAGGGTTTTGAGTTGTGGATTGTGTGTTAGAGATAGTTCCGCTGAAAAGAAGACATGAAGAATTAAATAAGAAAGGTTGGAGAATATAAGTAAAAATTGGTTTAAATAAATATCATAAGTCAAGAAACATACCTTGATGACTCCATTAAAGTAGTATCAGGAGAATATGAAGAAGAAGAAAATTTGCAGACGGAAGACGAAGTAAATAGATGAAGAAGATAAAGAAACGGAAGAGGAAGATTAGTTCTGAAATTTAACTCTACCTTTTATAGGTAAAAAGGAGTTGACTTATTAAGCAAAGACGTTTCAGTAAAAAGAGGAATTCACAACACGTGTAGGCGATAAGGCTAGATTAACGGAATATTGTCGAGAAGAAAATATAAGAGGGAAAGAAGTTGTGAGTATAATAAAGAGTATTAGTTCTCATGACCTTGTCTTCATCGCAGAAATGACATGAGAAGAGGCAAGATGTAGGACCAGAATATCGCTACAATAGTATTATTGCGATATTAACAACGCTTCCGCGAGTGTCACACAAGACTCTTTAACAACATTTCGCGAGCGTTACAGAGTATCCAGAAGAAGGACATAAAAGCTAACGATGGAAGAGGTACAAGAAGATCATGCATATTCTGCGATGGTCATCATTCTTGCGGGATAGAACATTGTAGCGATCGCGATGAGATCGCAGAGTAGATCCGAAATAGGAGGAAAACTTAGCTGTCATCCACTATGTAAATCCATATATAAAGGGTTCATTAGATTCAGAAAAGGCTGATGTATTTTTTAGAGTTGAGAAAGTCTTGAGGAGAGAGAAACTCTAGAAAGAAAGTTGTACTTCTGAGTTCTTACATCTTTTGTAAAGATTTCTGAAATTATAATAATAAAAGTGTTGTTGTTCATTTTCAAATATGACTTAATTTCTATAGATTCTTATCAAGGGTATAGTGTAGGATTTCCTGCAACTACAGTACAGTTAAGTATAGGTGTAACACGGTGTAACTAAATAATTCAAATTTAAATTCTAACATAAGTATTGTTTACTTACTTTTTTCCAACACCGTTACTAACGGAGAGTTAAGTATTTAGTGTATCCAAATTGTAACCAAATTTTAATTGTTACAACCAATAGAGTTATGGAAAGTGTCCTCACCATATCTTCTGCATTAGAAAAGGCCTTTCTAGGCCAATAAGAAGCGAGGGTTTCATTACCGTTTAATATGAGAGCTTTATTTGTTAAGGCCTTTAAGGAGGAAGATGGATCCCGTGTAATACGGTTACATGCCCAAATTGAATATTAACTTGAGAACCATACCTAATGTTAACATTGTTGGTATTCAAACATTTCAAATGACCAGACACTCGGCTTGTGCTTCCTTCTTCAAATATTGAATTTCTGAAAAGTCCCCTTTTCGCGCCATCCTCTGTGACATTTCTGGATTGAGACAATCTTCTATCCCACATTATCATATCTTGATCCATAATGTAGATATTTCCGTCATACTCCATATCCCAAACCAGTTCTTCATGTTTCTCCCATCCATTTCTAACCATATCCAATCTGTACCAAAAAGGACTCTTAGCCTATACATATTATAAAGCATAATATTGTATTTCCCTGTATTACATAACACAACCTTAAAAGAGTTAAAATAGTTATAAAAATTCTGAAATTCATCATCTCTGTAAAGATCTTCCAGAATGAATTTTCCTTCCCAAAAAAAGAAGTCTCCAGAGGACCCCATCGCATGCCATGTAACTGTGACACTTTTACAATTCATACTAGACAACTACTGCATCACTGTTATCATGGTCTTTCTTTTATCTTCAATCACTCCTTGCTCAACAACACTGCACCTGGCACCTTTGAACTTGCCTGCGAAATCAGTCACATACAAAATAAGAAAAACTTCAGTGCTCTGACTTGTATTAGCCATAGCGAAATAAGCCTTATTACTACCATCTTCTTCCTGTTTGGTATTGACTATTTTCCTGTTTTCTTTGTTGTTGATGTCCACCTGAGCCATGATGTGATTCACAATCTGATTAGCTATAAACTTGTATCATGGTTTAGTTTTCTCAAAAGCACTCTGGCACCTATCTTTCCAAATAAACCAAATGGTAGTTGCGGATATGTTTTCCCAGTTAACATTATCATGGCTGAAATTGTTTTTATTTTGAAACCAACTTTTGAACCAAGTTCGAAAGTTATGACAAGTAGTTTTTACCCTACTTGTGTTGTATGGCAGACACTTCCAAACATTTTTAACAAAATCATAGTTCATAAGAAGATGATCAATATTTTAAACTTCAGTATTGCATAGATTACATGTGTTATCAATATTGGGTAGAATCCTGCTGATTCTAGCCCCCACATGTAGAATGTCGTGAATACATTTCCAAATGAAAATTTTAATTCTTGGTAAAACTCTCATTTTCGACAACCTAGTCCAATTAATAGAACTAGTATAGCTAGTAGGACAATTAGTACCATCCTTCTCAACCAAATTTTTGTACAAAGACATAACAATGAAATCCAGATTTAGGGTGTAACTCCATCTTAACCTATCTTTAGAATTATTGTCAATCTCTATAACAGATATTTTTTGTATTAGAGCATCACTAAAACATAATTTTAGTTTGTTTAAATCCCACTCATTGACATTATCTTTAAAAAGTTCTATGACTTTACTAAATTTTAATTTGATATCCTCGTTGATGGGAACAATTAAATTTTCCTCCCCTGGGATCCATTTGTGTTTCCAAATATTAATTTCAGAACCATTGTTGACCTCCTAATAACTCCCTTTTCTAAGATTGCTGAAGATTTTGGAAATTTCTTTCCACAACCAAGAATTTGTATGTTTAGCTTTGAAACTATTATCTAGTATATCCCCATTTGGGAAGTACTTCAGTTTGAAAATAGTATCCCATAAAGATTTTGGATAGGCTATCAGTCTCCATCCTATCTTAGTTATCATAGATTCATTCATAATTTTTAGTTTGCGAAAACCTAAACCTCCCTCTTTTTACTCTTACTAACTCCAGACCAAGATTTTATGTACAGACCTTTCGATTTACCTTCAGTTTTCCCCCAAACGAAATCACGTTGGAGAGCCATAATTTTGTTTAGAGTATATTGAGGAATTCGAAAATAGTTCATTTGATAGTTAGGAATAGTTTCAATAGTGGATTTAATGAGAACTCCTCTACCAGCCGGAGAAACATTCCTGTTTTTCCTGCCTTTCAATCTACCAACAACTCTACCAATAAGGGGTTCAAAACAGGCTATTTTAGAAGTATTATTAGTAAATAGGGGAGCACCAAGATATTTATCATCAAGTTTTATTTTTTGAACTTTTAAGATTTTTATTATGATTCTCTGAAATTTATTAGGAAATCTACAACTAAAAAAAAAACCTGATTTTTGAAAATTGATAAGTTGACCCTATCCTTCACTTAAGGTTTTGAAAATTTTAAGAATATTTTTACTTTCCGTAAGGTTAGCATTACAAAAAATCATACAATCATCCGCAAAAAGCAGATGATTGATCAGGGGACTGTTTTTAGTTACTTTGATATAATGTATCAATCCTTTAGATTGCGCTTCCATCAAGAAACATGCCAAACTTTTCATACAGAGAATAAAAAGGTAAGGAGATAAGGTATCTCCTTACCAAACCCATTTTCCTGGAGAACCATTTAACAACACAGAAGAGGAAGTAGTGCTTATACACTGGTGTATAAGGTTACACCATTCACTACCAAGCCCCATTTTCCTAAGAACAGCTAAAAGGAAATTCCATTCAACCCTATATCAATCTTTATGCCTAAATAACCTGTGTTACCTTTTTTTTTTTTTCATAGTGTGTATTAATTTGTGAGCTATCATGATGTTGTCAGAAATCTGCTTATAAGGGACATAAGCATATTGAAAGGGCGAAATCAGTTTATCTAGAAAAGGTTTTAACCTACTGGCTAACAGTTTCGAAACTATTTTATAAGTGGTATTACATAAACTAATCGTCCTAAATTGGCTAGCTTCATCAGGATTTTTAGTTTTCGGAATCAGCGAAATGAAAGTATTATTTATTTATTTAAGTATAAAACCAGTGGTAAGAAATTTTTGAACCATAGCGATAATATCCACGGAAACCAAATCCCAATTTTTCTGAAAAAAGACAGTAGGGAACCCATCTGGCCCTGGTGAAGAAGAAGGAGCCATTTTAAAGACTATGTCTTTGATTTCCTCATTCTGAGGTGTAAGCCCGAGGGCTAAGTTTTCCTCATTAGTGATCATACAAGGAATGTTAATTAACAAGTCATTGTTAATTTCAAGTTGAGAAGTAGTCTCCATTTTAGAAAAGTGTTGAAACATCACTTCCTTTATTTGGTTTCTACTTTCTAACCAGATTCCATTATCGTTTTTAAGAGCCAATATCCTATTATCGTATTTATTTGGTTTCTAGTTCTCATAAGACCATGAAAGTAACCCGTATTTTTACCCCCAAAGTTTAACAGTTTATCCCCACTTTTTATTTTCAAAAACGATTCGTTTATATTATACCATTTCTCAACTTCTTTATTTAACCGTTTAAAATTTTCAGATTTATTTTTGGCCTGACTATTATTATTAAAATTTTCAAGATTATATATGGCATGTTCCAACCTTAGATGAACATTTCCAAACTGGTTTTTATTCCATTGAATTAATTTCTTTTGCAATCAAATAATTTTTTAACAACTTGAAAAGCAGGGGAACCGATATGATTTGTTAACCAGGAATCATTTACAACATCTATACAAGATTTTTCATCTAGACAAGTACCAAAGCATTTAAAAGGTTTAGCACCATCCTTCCTATCCTGTTTAGTACTTAAAATTATAGGACCATGATATGATGCTATCGGACTTAAGTATGACACTTTAGCATCCTGAAAGAGGGAAATCCATTCCTTATTTGCTAAGCATCTATCTAATATTTTTTTCAATCAATTCTCTATCATTTATGTGATTGGATCAAGTATACGGGTAACCCACAAACCCGAAATCTATTAGACCCGCCTCATTTACAGCTCTAACAGAATTATCAATTCCCCCTGTTGATTCTACCAACACCCCCGGTTTCATTATGATGTAACGTAAAATCCAAAAATACCCACCAAAGGTGGCCTTTTTCTTCTGGTTACTTGTCTGAAGCATAAACTTTGAAACCTATTTTGAGGTATACTCAATTTTTTTGAGGCATACAAGGTAATGAAAAAATAGAGTCATTATGTAGTAAAATCTATAACCCCTTATGCATCATATTTTTATCACGACAGTAATGCCCTTACTTCATTGGTGTTATGATAATAATTTGAATCTACTTGTTTGAGGGTGAAAACTGATTCTGCTGGCTTTGGTAAATTTGGGTATGTGTGGATGAGAAACAAATCTAAACCTTAAACAAATGCACTTCACATGAATGCTTATAATTTCGAGAGATCAATCTGTACAATTCTGGCCTAAACCAAGAGATGAGCCATTCCGGACTTGCTTCGGTCACAAAGTGAAGGAGATAGGGTTGATCTTAGGGAGGGAAGCGAAGAAGGTGTTGAGACTATGAAGGTGTTGGCTGTTTATGACTTATATCATAATGATAAACTGGCTTGCACAATGAAAGCCATCAGTTCTGGGTATTTTCTAGATACCGATGACAACACTTGGTTTTTTTTCTGTGTCGTTTGAAAATAGGTGAAGGACCTATTTATACAAGTCATTGAGCGCAACCCTCATCTCGTAGGAAGTGGAGGAAGTGGAGTGATGGAGTAGTGGGGTGTAGGTGATTGTCACACGCCTTTTTCCACTTCCCTCATCATCGTTAACCGTCCATATCTCCTGACACGTTCTCGTAATGGGCGCGTTGCATACCGCACACTGTAAACCACAAGACCAATACCCAAGTAAGTATCCCCCAGTTTGTGACATGTTTGATGTCTCGAATGAGTGGGTTGAGTCGTGGGACCCGCCGCAAGAAATAGCATATGGTGCTATTAGGTTAAATAACTAAGTTATTTAAGGATTCAATATTCATGAAATATCGTGCACGCTCGATGCATGTAATGCATCGTTTTAAAGCAAGTAGCTCAAAATAATCGATATGCATAAAGCATAGCTGTTTTAAAGCTTGATCGAGTAAGTCATGGATTAAATGTTTTAAAATGACAGAACATCCAACCATCTTCGAGTGATCGTTTGGAGGCCGCGTTGGCGGGCGACCATCTGGTCAATCACTTCATGTGGCAGAATGGTGGACGGTAATCATTAAGGCGCTTCATTGATCGCCTAACTTTTAATCCAAGTCGTTCGACCAAGATGAAAAAGTTGGACGGACGAGATGATTTAAGGCACATATTTGCTTCCATTGATGGAATTTTAAGGTTTTTAGAGGTGCGCAAGCATCCCAATTTGGCTTGATCGAATCCACACATGGGTGTTGATTTTGAGTGAGCCGATTGGGCGTGCGTAAAGATGGCTCACTGTCGTGCATGCTTGCCCCTCTCAGTCCGATAAATATTCGATCTTGGCCACTCAATTTGACCGGTAAAGATGAGTGGTTGTGATCGATTTGCGACAGGAACATGTTGCCGCAAAGAGATTAAAGGTCGCGTGGCATACCACTTTGGGGCGGGTGTTTCGAGGTGCCGGTCCCTAGTCTTCATAGGCCGGCCAGTCACACTCAAAGGTGGGCCTATGGTAAATACGTTGACATCCTTGGGATCTCTTGAGTCTATATCTACACCCTCTGTTTAGGCTGGCGAAGATGGATGGCTACGATCGAACTACGACAGATGTGTGCTGCCGCAAACCCTAATTAGGTTTTTGAATCAGTTACGCACTTGTGACTTTGGACAAGCGGTTTGGCATGCCGTGATCCTCCTTTGGAAAAAACGACCACATGGGGCCCATGTTTGGATGACGGTGAATTGCATGTGCACCTTCCTGATGGTGCTAAATGCGATCTAAACCATCCAAATAGGCTGGCTAAGTTGGATGGTCGTGATCGATTTAAGACGCTAGTGAACTTCCGTGACCTATAAAAACATTACGCCCGCCATGTTTTGAGCAATCGTTCATTGATCCATGACCATGCCGTGAGCAAACCGGTCGGGTAAGGGTTGAGTGAGCCCGACAACGTGTGCGTTAGCTGATAGACACATTTGTGTGTCTGATATAATCTCAATTATATGTATTGTTAGTGCTCGATTTTGTATTTATTATGGCTTTTTGTTTCTTTGTAGGTATTTTTGGAGAAATAAATATGCGTGTAAAAATTGGCTCGAAAAGTGGTATTTGCGTTCATGGGAGAAAATCACTAAAGGTACCCCTTATTTAAATAAGGGGCACTTAATTAATAAGTGGCACCTACTTGTTATTTACACCCCAGGACACCTAAGTGTTAAAGGCACCCGGCAGTTGGTTAAGGGGCATCTTCTTCAACATTTTAAACAAAGAATTTGGAAGGAAACTCTTGCAGACGTCTGGTGAATTTATGGATTGGAGATGGGACGTGATTGCATCAGATTCAATCATTAAATTTGGTTGGAATGATCATGTTAAGACTAAACATGGTTAGTACGTTTGTTTAGATCGAGTAAAATCGGTTGGATATCAATGGGAAGCAAAACAGGGATTAGAGATATATGGGAACTTTGTGGATGGATTTTGGGTCGATTTTATTGTGGATTTGTTCATGGATTTGCAATTCTTTAGGACTGTTACGATAATTCAGTGTTGGTAAGGCTTTGAGGTTCGAAACATATTTGATTTACGCGAAGTTGAAGCTAAACAGGGTATGGCAGTTATCTCGGGATAGTTTGGAAGCTCAATATGGAAGTTACGTGGGGTATAAGAGGATATATTCTCCTAACATACAATTTTACCGAGTCTAGGAAAGTATGGAGTAATTCATCCGCGTACATAGAAGATTAAGGAGGAATTATCGTGACTTAATAGAGAAGAATTCGAGAGATATTGAGGGAAGATACGGAACCTGTTGTGTATATAAAGGGTAGTTCTAGTCCCTGAGAGGTCTATCGAGTAGTTGGGGGTCGGTATGGAGGCTGCAGAGGCGGAGAAATCAGGGTTACATGAAAGTACCATACTTCTGCTGAATAAGGAAGAGACGAAGAACATTGGACCAACAGAAACAGTCGCAGTTGTGCTACACTAGAAAACTATCATTCTTATACAGTCTTAAAACATTATAACATTGACCTCTGTAACACCATTACATCATTACAAATCTCTGTGTTATGCAATTTCTTCAATAAAACACCTTTTGATCTATGGATTATTATTTTGTGCGTGTTTTTGATATGAGGAGCTAAACCCTAACACTGGGACAACGGAGGAAGCCATTTTCACAATTGGTTGGTAACTATAGTTGATTCTTTATGACTTTTGCACTAGTTTAAATTGATTTATAATTTTTCTTGATTATTTGTGATTTTGTCTGATGGTGTATGCTTAGTCTAAGAATTTTTGATGCATCATGCTTATGATTTACATCTAATGCTTTATAAAATCTACTTTTGGCAAATAAATAGAGTCTACAAAAGAGCTAGAATTGTTTTGAATCGTTATATGAATCAATTGAATGTGATTAGTGGTGAAATCCTAAGTCCCAGTCTCTCATTATCGTGACAATCTTGTGAATATATTTCCTTTGTTTTCTTAAATCAAACCTTTACAATCCTGAGTTGAACGAACTTTTACTACCACTTTCTACAACACTACAAAATTACATCAATTTTTGGCGCACGTGCACAACATTATTGCATCGTCTGGCACCGATTATTAGGAAAACACGTGGTTTAGTACGGTGAACCCTCTGGCCGTTATCATCCGAAACACCACAAGCCTTAGCCTTTCCCCTTTGACCAGTCCTTGACTGTAGGTATATTTTGCTAAAGGTAACATGAGCTTACCCTATATAGTCAACCCCAGCATTTGCACGTGCACTATATAATGTCGAACTGGTATTACAATATCCAATACAATGAATATTCGACTGATTTCCAAAATGGACATTATTCTTTTTATGACCATAGTGTGAATAATGGTTGGGAACATCAACCTTTACAAGGTTATGGATCATACCATGGTGAGACCAGCTACTATCCGCATGCGCACAGGTCACACGAGCAAGAAAATAAGGAATATTATAGTACTAGTTTCCCGTTGAATGATTTAATCAAGCAGTTATACCCTAGTACTATTTATGATCCTTCCATTTCTATAGAAGAGTCTCTCAAGCAGTTAACTGAACAGACAAATATTTTTTTGTTGGAAATTGATCGCAGTCGTATGCGTCAAAAATAATTCACTTTCTTACTCAACAAAATATAAATGAAGTATAAAGTAAGGAAGAGTTCGTATCCACAGAGAGGCGGTTGTTGTTATCAAATTCTAGTTTCTTAGTAACCAAAAGGGGGGGATTTTTGATTTTTGTAAAATAAAAGTAAAATAAAAGCAAAGTAAATAGTTGGAAGTAATCAATGAGAGAAAGATATTGGTCAAAGAATTCATCTTCAATCTTAAACATGTGCTTGCATATATGATTAGAATTACAATTTAATCTCTTTTATTATCAAAATCCTAGAGTATCAAGAGATCCAGTTAATCTAATAATTTCCTAGGTTCACCAACATACACATTAGAGCTGCGTATGTGAATTCTACCTAAAGAATAACCTAACGCCTTGCGCTAATTAAGTTCAATTACTTGGAGCATTGAGTTTTGTAAATAGGTTAATCAATGCAATTGTCATACATTGCACATGACAATTCAGACAATGGTCAAACTGTACATATGATTATAAGAGTGTATCACTACAAACTATAATCATATCATGCTACTTGTATTTGGGTTATCTCTTGATGAAAAACCCTAAAATAGCTATGGATAAGATGCAAGTACAATTAATTGGCCACTTAACTAACCCAACATCTATACCCTATCACAATACATCAATCATGTGATTATTAAAAGCAGTAGAGATTTGAACGATAACAAAGAGAGAAATCTAATACATAACTCAAGCACAAGTTTTAGAAATAGGACTACATCCTTAACCAATAATATAAGATTTAGCTACTCATAGCTATGGAATTCATCATAATCAATAATCAAATAAAGAAGATGAAAAATAAATACGAAAGCTAACCCTAGTTGCTGCTATCCTCCAGAGCTCCAAGTAGAATACGTGATCCTAAAGTTGTAGAAGTCTTTTCCTTTTTGTAGCTTTTTCTCCCTTCCAAAACTAGGTTTTGTCTTCAAAGTCCATTAGATAGAAATCCACCAAGCCCACAAGTGAGAGAAACCCATGTAGAAAATATGTCCCAAAAACGCCCGCCGGAAAACTAGGGTTTTGGCCGGAATTCGACACCGACAAGTAGCTCAGGTGACCGGAAAAGTCCACCGGTCAACGATCCAACTCGGTCAAGCTCACCGAGTCACTGTGAGTCAATACCGATTCAATGATCCGACTCGGTCCAGGCCATTTTCAGTCTTGCAAATGCCTTATTTCACTAAAGCACAATGATTGCGCTTCAGCCATAATGGTTGTGTCTTCCCTACACTTCATTCCCATCCATGATGGCTCTCTTGCAACTCCATGGCTCACAGCTGCACATACTAGCACAGAACTGGTGCTTTCTTTCTGCCAATATCCCCACCTGAACCATCAAATCTCCTCCATATCCCAACAACTTCAATTCTTCACTAGAGAAGTATCTAGTAGCTCCAACTGCCTGCACTTTGAACTTATTTCCACCATCAATTCAGCACATTACCACCCTGCAATCCTCTGAGAACCTACAGCTCCATATTCAATTGCACCAGTCCTGTAACACTTCAATCTCTGCTGTAGCTCTCATCACAAATTGAATCTCAGTTGAAATACCCATTGCAACAACACTTTCAACTAACTCCATCCAAATATGAATTGCAGACCCATCAAGCTCAATCCATTTCACTTTGTGTCACTCTATTCACTTCCAAACAAACCAACACATCCATAACTTGAATTGAGCAAGCCCCCTTCTCATAAGTACATGCTAACAGAAACATCACAAATACCACCTCTTCGCTTCAAACCAAGTCTGCAATCTAGCAGTAGCCATATCCACTACAACCACAAATTCCTACCATCTCCGGTATCTGTCACAGTAGCAGCTCCAATCGCATCTACAGAGCTTGCACTTCCACACATCCTAGGCATACATCTATGATTCTCAACCTCCATCTATCTTGACTTAAGCCATCTGATTGCAGTTTCTCAGCCATACATCCAAGCTGCAGCATCTCAGCCACCACCAAATCCATCCTCTTGACAGGGCCTTTCCTGCAATTTTTCCTTGACCACAACACCAATCCCAACTGCAGAACAATACCACCACTGCTATACTCCCTCTCTTCTATCGCTTTTCGACGCAATATGCCAACACTTAGCTCAATTACATTCATGCATTAATTCTTGCACTTCCCAACTACATCTGTGGTTTCATGCCCTGTAATCTCAGCTCACCAGAATCACCATCTCTGCCTTAGCTTAAATTCCATATGCAATTTGAGCTACAACCCCTCTCACTGTCAAAACCAAAGCCCTTTCAATCTCAAACCTGCTCTCCCAGCTCACCAGTTTGCATCCATTCCGGATACTGAAACATCAACCATTTCAGCTGTAAGGCTAGCTTCAACAACATCTGGTATTGCTCCTGCTTCATACACTCCACTGCACTTCCCAACTACCACTATCACAAATCCAAGAACATCAACAATACCCATTTCAGATTCAGTCATTCACCCATAAATCGATTGAAACTTAAGTCCGAGTTGAACCCATCGTCTCTTAATCATTACAGCTCTCAAGCTTGCAATTGATGTTCTTCACTGCTCATCTCAGATTCATTCCTCATCTGGATTCGACCTCAACACTTTGAGAATCAACCTGAACCCCATTTCTTTGACCACCACAGATTCATCTCAATCTTCCCTTGAACTGAGCTGCGGCATCAATAGCATCATATTTTCCTGGTTCACATCATCACAAACCCTAGGTTCATTCATCAATCGAGAATAACAACAAAAATCCAACAGAACCCTAATTACTGTAACAACCCCAAATCAACAGCAGAGCTAGATCTTCTCTCCATCTTGGTTTTAAACACAAATTCAAAGAAAATCCACTTCATAGATCTTTACAGCTACCACACTTTCCTTCTTGAATTTGAGCATCAAATCTTCGTTCTTTTCTCGATCTCTCTTGATTTCAGTGGAATGAAAGAAAGAAAAACCAATGATTAGGAACTGAATTGGATTTTTAGGTTTCTGTAGGAATGGGACTGGATATAGCCACTAAGGTGGAGTAGATAAGGGGTATCTAGGATGACTTAAGGCACCCATATATTAGATAAGGGTCAACCAAATGGAAACCCTTATATTGACTTTGCTCGACGTCACTCGCCTGCTCCCTTGTGCTCTAATTGAACGCTTTTTCCTTCTTTGAATTCTTTCACCAAGAGCTTTAACTTCTTAAATCCACTTCTTCTCTTCAATGCCTCTTCATCACTAAAGTTGTCATGCTTTTCAGACAAAATTTGCATCACTAAAGCCGACATACTTTTCAAACAGGGATGAAAAAATAAAAGCAAATAATGAGAAATAGTTCGTCTCCAATAGCCATTGCATATTAGATGAAACTTTTGCGTTGTTTCTTCCTCTTTTGTTCCAAATGACTCCAAAGTACCTAAGTACTCAAAAGAAAAACATAAGATACATAATTTACAAGAAAACTAGCAGAGAAAACATAAACAATAGATAAATATCAAGGTGTTTTAGACACCTATCAAATTCCCCCACACTTAGACTTTACTAGTCCTCGAGCAAATCAAACAAAATAATTATAAAACATACATACAACTCCGTCTCGTCGAGGCTACGGTCACTTTTAGCATAAATAACAAGCCTTTTAACCCCTAGGTGTCCCTAGTGGACGAGTTTTAGTCTCGTGAAGGTTTACAAGAGGTCTGCCTACAAAACCTGTAGTTACAGGTTTTCCCACAACACACCCCTTGTAATATCTTGATAATAATCCCTTGATCTAAACTAATTTGATATTAAAAGTATGATTAAAATTCTAAAAATTGTAAATAGACACACGGATTTTTACATGGTTCGATCAATTTGATCTACATCCATGGTTCTTCACTATGATTGTTATAATTTACATTTTATTTTACATTGATAATCTCCATTAATGGAGTTCTAAATATAATTTTGGGAAAGAAGATGATAAAGAAAAATAAATTTTCTCTCTCTAAAAATCTCTCTGGAAAATATTTTCTCTCTCTTTCCTAAAAATTGTCTCTCTCTTCAAGACTCTCTCAACTCTAAAAAATACATCATCCTCTCCTGAATCTATTGGATCTCTATTTATAGGAAATTACATAATGGGTGACAGCTAAGTTGTCCTCTAATTTCAGATATTTCTCGCGATATTATCGCAGTAGCTGTATTATTCCTTCTCGCAAGCATCGTAACTATCGTCAGTCAACCATGTTCTTTTTGTGTTTCTTCAATCGTCAACTGTTATGTCATTATTTTGTGACACTCGCAAAGTGTTATTGGAGAACTCGTTATGACGCTCGCAGAAATGTTTTTAATCTCGCCAGAATATTGTTGTGGCGATATTATGGTACTACATCTTGCCTCTTTTTTCTTGAATATTGCTTGAAAAGTAATCTTTAAGAAAAAATCAATTGTTGTAGTAGTCTTTGATCTTTGTTGATGGTACTACATCTTGCCTCTTTTTTCATGAATATTGCGAAAGAATACTGGTCTTGAAAAGTACGTACTTGCCTCTATTCTTTTGTGAAGTTCCATATAAGAAGTATTAACTCTTGGAGTATGCGAAGTATGAAGTATCCTTGAAGAAATATAAGAAGTACTCAATCTTCAAAATATAAGAAGTATCCGTCCTTGAATGAAAGTTATGCCTCTGTTCATGCGAAATTATTACTTCATTTTTGGTGAGAATTCTTGTCCATTTTGGAAATGATTCTTGCCGAGTAGATAAAGAACATAAAATGTCTTCTTGGTAATCCATAGTTGCCTCTGTTCTTTATCTATGAAGGAAGAATCCTTGAGAAAATGTTAAATGAACGAATTGCCTCTGCCTCATTCTGCGAAATAATGACTTCTCCTATGAAATTCTGAAATAGTCTGCGAGATACTGAATGACTTTGCAAATTTCTGAATGTTTCTGCGAAATTATGAATAGTTCCGCGATAGTGATGTAATGAATAGTGCTGTAATGAATAGTGCTGTAATGAATAGTACTGCGAGATTGTAGACAATCCTCTTGAGAGACTCTGAATAATACTTCTGAGAAATTCTGAACAATACTTTTGAGAGACTCTGAATAGTATTTCTGAGAGGTTCTAAATAGTACTTGCTATCTCTCTTGCGATTGGCAAATCTTTCCTGTATTCTTAAAAGAAAATAATTAAGTTTGAGATTATTCTATTGGTCTTATTTTGCCTTCCTAGTTAAAGGTCTTATTTTTCCAATTTTTGCTTTTTGCGACAAAATCGCAGGACGTCTTTACATTTGTATGTATTGACCCATTGATCTTGCCTTATCCATTTTTCTTTGAATTTTTTGCGAAAAAATGACAGGTCTAAATCCCCTTGCGAGAATAAATTCCCATGACATTGCCGTCTTGCGATGAAATCGCAGGACGTCTTCACACTTTCATGTAAAAACCCATTGATCTAATCTAAACATATCTCTTATGGCTTGTTGCCTCTGTATAATTTACGTCACGCGACAATATGACAGGCCTAAATGTTCTTGCGATCATAAAGCCCCATGACATTGCCGTCTTAAGACACTTATCATCTCCCTAATGGAGGGTGCCTCCCTTATCTCCCCCCTGGTTGCCCCTTCAAGGAGGGCACATCGGCCATACAAGACTAGCTCCTCCCATCCAGATTTGCCAACAACAGCTGTTTTCGCGGCCTCTTATCCTTTATGCCTATATGGCTTATAGTTACAAGACTGCACCCTAAGTGGGGTTTTCTTCAGGCCAAGTGCATCATAGCCAAGACTTACCAAGAATGGCAATGGAGTTTCGTACGCCCCGGGCACTCTTAGCTCAACCGTGTACCTTGGCGCCTTAGTCATACTTTGCACTTCTTGGAAGAGATTCTCGGTCGTCCAACTAGGGTATAACCTTATATAGTTGGAAATCCAAGATCTCTCTCCCGGATAGGTTTTCTTTAACCCCAACATCTGCATGACTCAGGTTCCAGCAGCGGTATAACCTTATCGTTGAATCATGTCAAGAGATACCCCCTTATATGACTCATTATTAGGTCTTACATTTGCCTCTTACGCAATTTTATTCGCGAACTAGGGTGCACGCCATAAAGTTTCGTCCCATTCTTATGTCTCTGCAAAATTGTATTCGCGTTTCTCGCGATAGCTTCGCGTTTCTTTATTCTTTCATTAAGTCTTTCACTTTTGTCATTTCACGATAACATCATATTGGAAGTAAATATTCTTTAAAATCTTTTGAAATCTTAGAAATCTTCTTTGAAATCTTGCGATTGTATCGCATTGTTAAATCAAAAATCTTTTTCTGTAAAAGAAATATGCTAGCAAAATCTGTGAAATCTTGCGATTGTATCACTCTTTGTTAATCTTAAAATTTTAAAATTTTAGAAATTCTGGCGATAATTTCGATTTCTGTAACCTTAGAAATCTTAGAAATTTTTTGCGATGATTCCATTTTCTGTAATCTTTGAAATCTTTGAAAATTTTTGCGATGATTTCATTTTTATAATCTTTTGAAATCTTGCGAATGTATCGCTGTTTGTCAATCAAATCAAGAATCTTTGAAATAATTTGAAATCTTTGAAATTTTAGAAATCTTGCGATTATATCGCTTTTGGCAAATTAAATCAAACATTTTTGAAATCTTTTGAAATGTTAGAAATCTTTAGTAATTTTTAACTACATTTTCAGAAATCTTAGAAATGTTCTTTGAAACATTGCGATAGGATCGCTTTTTGTAAAATAAATCAAAAAATTTCAATTTCTGTAAGTAAAATATTCAAGGAAGGGGTACTTAGCTTTTTCTGTGGCTGCCGTCTCTCGCGAAGTATTTTGTTTGCTTGTGAAATTGGCATCCTTGAAATGTATAAATCTCGCAAAAAGAATTGCAATTATCGCAGCAACAAAAAGAAGTATATGGGAGAAATGAGACTTGAAATATTCCACTTTTTCCTCTGTACTTAATTCCATGACTTGAAATATTCCACTTTTTCCTCTGTACTTAATTCCATTCTTCGCTGGCCCATTTGAGATTAAACTTTGCTGTAGACCTCGTGAATTATGTGCACTTCTCGTTTAACTATTAATTGATAGTATAATTGGTTTTGAATTTTGTTGCGAGCACTACACCCACTAGAAGATCTACTTGCGAGCACTACAAAAGATCAATTTGATATAAGATCTTCCTGTATCCATTATAAGATCAACTACACTTGCGAGCACTACCCATTAATTGTTTGGCTTCATATTATAATCGGTCCCATTAATTGCGAGCACTTCCATATACTTCATATTAGAAGATGTCTTCTTATTGATTCCATTGCTTAACGAATTTTCATCAAACTTCGTCATTGATTCCATGTTCTTCTGATTGATATAATCTCGTTGTTTTGTCATTGGTTGGACTAGTGCTGGTATTTTTCTGCGTTGGAATGGTAGTTCTGAGAATGGAATTCCTTTCTATTATTGTTTGAATTTTGTTGTCTTGACGATAAATAATAAGAAATTGTCTTCGCTGGTACTGCGATAACTTCACTTGAGCTGCGGCAGTCATCACTGGAACATCTTGAGGTTTAATTAATTAATAAATTTTTTTTTACTCACCCTCTGTGGCAACCATCGCTGGAACATTTTGTGGAAAACAAGCTTGAAAGTGTAACTGATGGTATAACAAGAATTGGGAAAATGTAATAGTAAAAGAGTTCCATTTCTTCTTTTGCTCCACTTTTGAGATCATAGTCTCTCGTGAGAATATGTAATATATCTTAAAATTATTAAAGTAATATATATTGTATTCCTTTTGAGATCATATTCTCTCGTGAATATACGTTGCCTTTGACCATATTAAAGTAATACCATATTATAGCTGCGATATTATCATTTTGCCTTTGACCATATGTTGGCGATGAATATCGCTGGTGACGTTGATCTATTTGCACTCTTTTTCCCCTTTTCGTCTTTTTATAGATGTAATATATTACTGTAAAATTCATTTTCTTCTTTCTCCTTTGCACCTGCCATATTTTTTTGTCATTGCCTGTATTCTCTTCTGGGATATTTCTTTGTTATTCTTCATGTTGTTGATTGAAAATGATCTCTTCACACTATAAAAATACGGTTCCCTTTATCTGCGACACTTTAGCATGCAAACTTTTTGCCTAAAAAGTATGCAATTAATGAACTCCCGTGTATTAATTTATATATGCGAATACACTTCTTATGAGAAGACCATTTTCCAGCGGGACATGCCTCTTAAACACCCATCATAAGAAGTTGACACCCGTGTGTAACATAAGAAGTATGCTGGTGATGATACTTCTCTAAAAAGTATGATGTAAACACCCGTGTACTCTTCCTTATCCTAATATTAATGATAAGACAAGTTTTGTTGACGAAGGAAGTTTTCTTTTGCACTTATGGTCCCTGATAAAAAAGAATTAATTAAGCTATAATGATATTTTTTTGCGAATTCCTCGCAGGTGTATCCTCCAAAAGTGAAAATATAATTCTTAAAAATTCAATTCTTAAAAAATGAACTATTATAGTTTAAGAGATCAAAGTTAAGAATATTCTCTTTTGATGTGTCATTGGCGATGTCGTTAGTCATTTTGATTTTATTTTGTCTGCATCTTTGTATCATCACGGTCCCCCTTTACTTCGCTAGATGTGATGAATTAATGTTTCATCTTCTCAAAGAGGTATCTTCCAAAGACAGCTGCTGACTATAAAGTAATATTTCTCATATTGCTTCGTGACTCATTTTATTTCATCGCAAGATCTTGTCTCTTCAAAGATTAATTTCTCGCCAGTACATAAATCACTCAAAAGTTGTTAGCTTCGCTGGAATATTGTAGATGTTATTTCACCGTTTCACTGCCGTTATGACGTTAATGCCTCCCTTCGTTATCGTACCAAATTAATTTTACTAATTTAATGAATTCATCTTCTTATCCCTTCTGTTGCTTCGCTAGAATAATAATTGCTTAACATCTTTACGAATTTGACTATTCATCTCCACTTGAGAAGAATACACTTTTGAGCAGTTTTTTGACGATTCAACTCCTTCCTCCTTGTTACTGGATTTCTCTGAATTTTTGATGAACTTTTGATGTTGTTTGCTGTAGATGGAATTTCGGTGAAACTTCCCTATTTGTTCTCATATCTTAAATATCCAGAAAAGAAAAATGCATATCGTAGTTATCTTCATCAAATTTCTCTTGAATCAACCAATCGACCCCGTCCCTGAATGTAAAATTCTTTCCGAAAATGTAAAATTCTTTCTAAAACTTCAATTTTTGCCCCTGAATTTTATAGACCCAATTCCTTAATAATTAATTTCTTTGAATCTTCTTCGATCTAACAAATATTCCCCTTAAAACATGAAAGAGAAAAAATTGTTGACGATGTTTATTCCCTGAAATTGTAATTTCTTCCATGAAATTTCCATTTTTGAACCTAAAATTTTTTAGGTCTAGAAAAATATAAACAATAGCAAATCTTCATGGAAATCTCTTGAACCAATCAAATCACAGGTTCATCCATGTTTCTAGTGCCAAAATGTAGTTGCAGGTTTTCCCACAACACACCCCTTGTAATATCTTGATAATAATCCCTCGATCTAAACTAATTTGATATTAAAATTATGATTAAAATTCTAAAAATTGTAAATAGACACACGGATTTTTACATGGTTCTATCAATTTGATCTACATCCATGGTTCTTCACTATGATTGTTATAATTTACATTTAATTTTACATTGATAATCTCCATTAATGGAGTTCTAAATCTAATTTTGGGGAAGAAGATGATAAAGAAAAATAAATTTTCTCTCTCTAAAAATCTCTCTGGAATTTTTTTTCTCTCTCTCCTAAAAATTGTCTCTCTCTTCAAGACTCTCTCAACTCTAAAAAATACATCATCCTCTCCTGAATCTATTGGATCTCTATTTATAGGAAATTACATAATGGGTGACAGCTAAGCTGTCCTCTAATTTCAGATATTTCTCGCGATATTATCGCAGTAGCTATATTATTCCTTCTCGCAAGCATCGTAACTATCGTCAGTCAACCATGTTCTTTTTGTGTTTCTTCAATCGTCAACTGTTATGTCATTATTTTGTGACACTCGCAAAGTGTTATTGGAGAACTCGCTGTGACGCTCGCATAAATGTTGTTAATCTCGCCAGAATATTGTTGTGGCGATATTCTTTTACTACAAAACCTATATTTCCAACTCCGTCTATTTGTGACAAATCAATGAACGAATCCAAAATGACTACAGGAGGAGGTACCTTGCACAAATTCAATTCATATATAAGTAAATAAAGCTCTAATTAGATAGTCGAACAAACCACAATACTCGGAAACTAACAAACCACAATTACAATGAAAAGATTAAGAAGATGGATATAGAGATAGATGTTTTCGAATGTTCACAAGTGGTTGGTGTTTCCCATATCTGTATGAAGGTCACCGCCAAGATGAACCTATGCATCATATTGGATTGAGCTACTGGTCTGAATTCTACTGTCAACACACTGGCATATACAAGGGAACCAGTGGTAAACAATCTTAATTCTACATCAACTCAACTGGCATATACAAGGGAACCAGGAGTCAACTTTATTCAACAATAATAATATTTTGGGTTATTTAGTTTTTGGTACTTACATTTTGTCCAACATTAGTCTTTGGTCTAACTTTTGTCCAACTTAGTGTTTGGTACTTGGAAATGACGTTGACCAGCGTTGACTGACAGAGACCAGGTTTTAATTAATTTTGTATAATATAAATACTGAGTTTACAAATGTATCCCTGAAATGGGTCTAGAATCCAACGGTTATAAGAAAAGCAATTAGCGTACGGTCCCGATGTAAGATATATCAATTAACCCTAATCTTGTACTTTTCTTCCACTATTCCGAAGAACGCGGCTCACATTAATTTCTCTTTACGGCCAAAACTTAATTTAAACCCCATTCCATACGAAATCAAAATCAGCGGCAACCACCTTAATCACCACTTATTTCTACTGGGATAAATCTAACCCACGTCTCATACATTTTCATTGATTTTCAGCAGTCATTAATATCCACCACTTGTCCATAAGAATCAACAGCAGCAAGCTAGTTCATTTTCTTTAGATGTACGGACAGAGAACAAGAAATAAGATGTACAACAAACTTCATTAAACTTATTAATACATCTGCAGTATTAACAGCATCAGATCCCTTTTTTCATGAGTTTTCCCTTGTATTTTCAACCAAATTCTATCAACACTCACGCTACTTTGCCGTTGTAATCCAAATCCAATTGAAACCCAATTTTTCTGGTCTAGTGAGCTCTTGAAAACGGTTGCAATCTAATCTATTTCTTCACAAATTCATGGCAACACAAACACATTTTCAACTAATTTCTCTCGCCTAAAACCCTAATTCAAACCCCAAATCAAACTAAAAATCCTAAATCTGATTCAACCCAGAACCTACAACCATTAAATCTTGAAGAATAACATTACCATCGATCACTATCAGAAATTAAATCAAGTTTAATGTGGATTTCGTTTACCAACAAACAACTTTTTCCAAGTTTGTCCAGTGAGAACGAATGAATGGAAATGGCACAAGATGATAAAGAATTTGATTTGTTGAAATGATAAGGATTTTGTTGAAAAAATAGGATAATCAGACAATCAAGATGGGTTTGGAGATTATTGATTTTGTTTTTTTAAACCACGGACCATTTCCCTTTGAGGTTATAGTTATGGCGGAGGCGGCGGCGAAGGTTTCAGAGAAGAGAAGATGAGCTCCCAGTCCCACTTTCCTTACATGATATTTAAGTAAATATTCGTAAAGTAAAGGGTGTCATTGTAAACTCAGTTAATAATTTGATTTTCTATAATTCTTTTAATAATTTCTAAACATAAGTCAAGTTTTAACCGAGTCAACTCCAGTCAACGTTATTTTTAAGTACCAAACCCTAAGCTGGACAAAAGTTAGACCAAACACTAATGTTGGACAAAATGTAAATACCAAAAACCAAATAACCCTAATATTTTTATTTTCTTTTCTTTTCTTTACTTTTTCACTTTTTTTGGACAACATGATTAGATCTTTTGGATCCAAGCGCATGCTTCTTGTCAGCAAGTATGTGATAGTTTCCTTGGATCCTGCATTCCACGCTTGTTTAGGCGACAGAGACAGGGACAACGTTTCACACATATTGCTATCCAAGTGTCTTCTTTCTTTTTTTTTCTCTTTTTTAGCAACTCAATCACTCTATTTCATCCTAGCAGTAATAACAAGTCGATATTTAGTGACCCACCAAAGCACTTAGAGAACAATAGATAAATATGGAAAAATAAAAATAGAATGTGATATGGTGATATTCCGCGAGATATGGTAACAACTATCATGGTATTTATAATTTCTGAGCTATGTCCGTCCTTGTTAATTAATGGGTTCCTCAACTCCTGAAATCAAGATGGTTCCATCCAATTATAGTGTCATCCTAAAGGCACACGTTTCTAGATTTCGAAGTTCAAAAAGCATAATTATTTTTTTCTTGGTTTTTCTATTTTTCTGATTTCTTTTTTTTTTACTAAAGGCATAAAAAAAACTATACAAACATATAAATGCTCCCCCACACTTAAACTTTACATTGTCCTCAATGCAAAATTTAGTCATTCAAAGTAAAGCTCAAGGTGGGAAATTCCGCAAATGATATGCAAAAACAAAGAAAATAAAGATAAAATGCTTGAAAAAATAAAAATAAAAACATAAAGATACAAAACCGGTGGGTTGCCTCCCACTAAGCGCTTGGTTTAAAGTCGTCATCCCGACTTGCTCCTTGTTTGTTACGCCTTAGCCGGCTTCAAACACATTATGGAAATCTGATTGAATGGTACTTGGGTGTTTCCTCGCCTCAAAGATGTTGAAGTGTATGATTTCTTCATCGAACTCCATAGTCAAGGTGCCATTATGGACATCAATCTTCGTTCTAGCGGTACTCATAAATGGTCTACCCAATTGTAATGGTGTAGACGAGGATGAATTCACATCACTCATGTCTAAAACATAGAAATCCACTGGAAATATTAGTCCTTTTACCTGCACCAAAACATCCTCAACAATCCCTTTAGGGTAAACACTAGATCTATCGGCAAGTTGAATAACTATGCCGGGTTTTTTTGAGAGGACCAAGATTTAAAGCATCATAAATCGAAGTAGGCATAACATTAATAGACGCTCCTAAATCTAACATATCTTTTGCAACTTTGTTTTACCAATAGTGCATGGAATAGTGAAACTACAGGGATCTTTCAATTTAGGTGGGAGTTTCTTTGTAAGATATGCCGAAGCGTTTTCCTCCACACTCATTGCCTCATTACCGGTTAGCTTGTGCTTGTTATTGCACAATTCCTTTACATACTTTGTATAGCGAGGAGATTTCCTAATTACTTCAATGAGTGGAATATTCACTTGGACCTTCTTAAAAACATCCCAAATATCCCTATCTTGTTCCACCTTCTCATTAGCTTTAGCGAACCTTCCAGGAAAAGGTATAGGAGGAACATAAGTAGAAACAAGAGGTTTAGAGTTGTATTTAGTTACCTCGGGAGTTTGGGGAAAATATGCGTTCTTTTCCTCCAAAATTGGTTCTTTTGGGGCTTCTTCTTCGCCCGAATTAGTAACTTCGGGTTGCACAAATTGTGTATCACTTCCCAACGTAATAGCATTGACACCCTCTCTTGAGTTAAGAGGTTGGGAAGGGAGTTTCTCACCATTTTGTACATGCAACTGATTAATCTCCTCGGCCATTGAACCAACTTGTGTTTGCAAGTCCTCGACCGCACCCTCCGTTCTTTGCATAAAATATTTCAGCAACTCTTCCATATTGGACCCTTGATTTTGAGGTGGTTGTTGTTGCTGGAATTGTTGTTGTTGCGGTTGACCAACTTGTGATTGCAACTCCTTAATTGCATTATCTGTTTTCTGCTGATTTAAGTTCGCTAGTTGTTGATTTTGCTGTACCACGGACATTAGAGACTCCACCAAAGTAGCCATCTTTTCCAATTCTGCATTATGCCCTTGTTGTGGTTGTTGCACTTGTTGTTGGAACTCATTCGGATGGTTGTAAACAGAACTTGCACTTGCAACTTGCTCGTAAGTGTTGGAGTAAATACCATACGGATGAGTTGAGAATATAGCATTGACATGCTTTACGTTCTCATAAGTTGTGCGTGATGGTTTTACAACCACTGATGCAATTTGTTGCATCATTGCCATTATATTGCTCATTTGTTGACGTAATTCAATAATCTCGTCAACTTGATTAACTCCCTTGGTAGGTGGTTTTGATGCATGACTTGAAAATTGTTGAAAATTTGTTGCCATACTCTCAATCAACTCTCTAGCTTGTGTCACCGTCTTGTTCATAAGTGCACCACCACTTGAAGCGTCAATAAGATTCCTATCACTTGCTTGGAGTCCTTCATAGAAGTATTGGATGATCATTGCATCACTGAATTGGTGATGAGGGAATCTTGCCACCAATCTCTTGTAACGTTCCTAGCATTCATATAATGTTTCACATTCCATCTGCATAATTCCACTTATCTCTTTACGAATTTGAGCCGCTTTAGATGCAGGAAAATACCTCTTGAGGAAAAGTTTCTTCAAAACTGTCCATGTCGTAACGCTACCAGGTGGCAAGTAATATAACCAATCCTTAGCTACATCAAGTAAAGAGAAACGAAAAGTACACAACATTCATTCATCCGCATCAGCACCATTAGGTATCATGCTTGTGATTAACCATTGGAACTCCGTAAGATGCTTGTTTGGATTTTCCCATGCAAATCCATGGAACTTTGGTATTTGACTAATCAACCCTGGTTTAATATCAAAAGTAGAAGTTGCCTCAATGCACCATTGTTGTTGATCCAACTTCTGGGAAGATAGCTCCTTGATTGTGCGATTTGCATCACCCATTGCTTCTCCCAGTTTGTATTTTAGTAATTTACCTGAAACACAATTCTCAAAACGAAATTAAAAACAACGTAAAAATAAGAAACCAAAACTATATAACAAGCCGATGCCTGCAACGGCGCCAAAATTTGATCGCAGTCGTATACGTCAAAAATAATTCACTTTCTTACTCAACAAAATATAAATGAAGTATAAAGTAAGGAAGAGTTCGTATCCACAGAGAGGCGATTGTTGTTATAAAATTCTAGTTTCTTAGTAATTTTTGTAAAATAAAAGTAAAATAAAAGCAAAGTAAATAGTTGGAAGTAATCAATGAGAGAAAGATATTGGTCAAGGAATTCATCTTCAATCTTAAACATGTTCTTGCATATATGATTAGAATTACAATTTAATCTCTTTTATTATCAAAAGCTTATAGTATCAAGAGAGCCAGATAATCTAATAATTTCCTAGGTTCACTAACACACACATTAGAGCTGCGTATGTGAATTCTACCTAAAGAATAACCTAACGCCTTGCGCTAATTAAGTTCAATTCCTAGGAGCATTGAGTTTTGGAAATAAGCTAATCAATGCAATTTTCATACATTGCGCATGACAATTCGGAAAATGGTCAAACTCTACATATAATTATAAGAGTGTATCACTACAAACTATAATCATATCATGCTACTTGTATTTGGGTTATCGCTTGATGAAAAACCCTAAAATAGCTATGTACAAGATGCAAGTTCAATTAATTGGCCACTTAACTAAACCAACATCTATACCCTATCACAATACATCAATCATGTGATTATTAAAAGAAGTAGATATTTGAACGATAACAAAGAGAGAAAACTAATACATAACTCAAGCACAAGTTTTAGAAATAGGACTACATCCTTAACCAATAATATAAGATTTAGCTACTCATAGCTATGGAGTTCATCATAATCAATAATCAAATAAAGAAGATGAAAAATAAATACGAAAGCTAACCCTAGTTGCTGCTATCCTCCAGAGCTCCAAGTAGAATACGTGATCCTAAAGTTGTAGAAGTCTTTTCCTTTTTGTAGCTTTTTCTCCCTTCCAAAACTAGGTTTTGTATTCAAAGTCCATTAGATAGAAATCCACCAAGCCCACAAGTGAGAGAAACCTGTGTAGAAAATATGTCCCAAAAACGCTCGCCGGAAAACTGGGGTTTTGGCCGGAATCCGGCACCGACAAGTAGCTCAGGTGACCGACAAAGTCCACCCGGTCACCGGTCAACGATCCAACTCGGTCAAGCTCACCGAGTCACTGTGAGTCAATATCGATTCAGTGATCCGACTAGGTCCAGGCCATTTGCAGTCTTGCATATGACTTATTTCACTCAAGCACAATGATTGCGCTTCAGCCATAATGCCTGTGTATTCCCTGCACTTCATTCCCAGCCATGATGGCTCTCTTGCAACTCCATGGATCACATCTGCACATACTAGCTCAGAACTGGTGCTTTCTTGCTGCCAATATCCCCACCTAAACCATCAAATCTCCTCCATATCCCAACAACTTCAATTCTTCACTAGAGCAGCAGCTAGTAGCTCCAACTGCCTGCACTTTGAACCTGTTACCACCATCAATTCAGCACATTACCACCATGCAATCCTCATAGAACCTACAGCTCCATATTCAATTGCACCAGTCCTGCAACACTTCAATCTCTGTTGTAGCTCTCATCACAAATTGAATCTAAGTTTAAATACCCATTGCAACAACACTTTCAACTAGCTCCGTCCAAATATGAATTGCATACCCATCAAACTCAATCCATTTCACTTTGTGTCACTCTCTTCACTTCCAAACAAACCAACACAGCCATAACTTGAATTGAGCAAACCCCCTTCTCATGAGTACATGTTAACAGAAACATCACAACTACCACCTCTTCGCTTCAAACCAAGTCTGCAATCTAGCAGCAGCCATCTCCACTACAACCACAAATTCCAACCATCTCATGTATCTGTCACAGTAGCAGCTCCATCCACAACTACAGAGATTGCACTTCCACACAACCTAGGCATACATCTATGCTTCTCAACCTCCATCTATCTTGACTTAAGCCATTTGATTGCAGTTTCTCAGCCATACATCCAAGCTGCAGCATCTCAGCCACCACCAAATCCATCCTCTTGACAGGTCCTTGCCTGCAATTTCGCCTTGAGCACAACACCAATCCCAACTACAGAACAATACCACCACTGCTATAATACCTCTCTTCTATCGCTTTTCGACGCAATACGCCAATACTTAGCTCAATTACATTCCTGCATTACTTCTTGCACTTCACTTACACTTCCGAACTACATCTGTGGCTTCATGCCCTGTAATCTCAGCTCACCAGAATCACCATCTCTGCCTTAGATTAAAGTCCATATGCAATTTGAGATACAACCACTCTCACTATCACAACCAATGCCCTTTCAATCTCAAACCTGCTCTCCCAGCTACAACAGCTGCAACAATGCAGATTCATGACCAAACTTCATCCAAGCTACATTCTCACCAGTTTGCATCCATTCTGGATACTGCAACATCAACCATTTTAGTTGTAAGGCTAGCTTCAACAGCATCTGGTATTGCTCCTGCTTCACACACTCCACTGCACTTCCCAACTACCACTATCACAAATCCAAGAACATCAACAATACCCATTTCAGATTCAGTCATTCACCCATAAATCGATTGAAACTTGAGTCCAAGTTGAACCCATCGTATCTTAATCATTACAGCTCTCAAGCCTGCAATTGATGTTCTTCACTTCTCATTTCAGATTCATTCCTCATCTGGATTCGACCTCAACACTTTGAGAATCAACCTGAACCCCATTTCTTTGACCACCACATATTCATCTCAATCTTCCCCTGAACTGAGCTGCAGCATCAATAGAATCATATTTTCCTGGTTCACATCATCACAAACCCTAGGTTCATTCATCAATCGATAATAACAACAAAAATCCAACAGAACCCTAATTACTGTAACAACCCCAAATCAACAGCAGAGCTAAATCTTCTCTCCATCTTGGTTTTAAACACAAATTCAAAGAAAACCCACTTCATAGATCTTTACAGCAACCACACTTTCCTTCTTGAATTTGAGCATCAAATCTTCCCTCTTTTCTCGATCTCTCTTGATTTCAGTGGAATGAAAGAAACAAAAACTAATGATTAGGAACTGAATTGGATTTTTAGGTTTCTGTAGGAATGTGACTTGATATAGCCACTAAGGTGGAGTAGATAAGGGGTATCTAGGATGACTTAAGGCACCCATATATAAGATAAGGGTCAACCAAATGGCAACCCTTATATTGACTTTGCTCGACATCACTCGCCTTCTCCCTTGTGCTCCAATTGAACGCTTTCTCCTTCTTTGAATTCTTTCACCAACAGAAGCCATCTTTAACTTCTCAAATCCACTTCTTCTCTTCAATGCCTCTTCATCATTAAAGCTGTCATGCTTTTCAGACAAAATTTGCATCACTAAAGCCGACATACTTTTCAGACAGGGATGAAGAAATAAAAGAAAATAATGAGAAATAGTTCGTCTCCAATAGCCATTGCATATGAGATGAAACTTTTGCGCTGTTTCTTCCTCTTTTGTTCCAAATGACTCCAAAGTACCTAAATACTCAAAAGAAAAACATAAGATACATAATTTACAAGAAAACTAGCAGAGAAATCATAAACAATAGATAAATATCAAGGTGTTTTAGACACCTATCAAATTCCCCCACACTTAGACTTTGCTAGTCCTTGAGAAAATCAAACAAAATAATTATAAAACATACATACAACTCCGTCTATTGGGATATGTAACTTCGTGTACAAAGTAATTTCTAAGATTTTGGAAAATCGGATGAAGCCTTTGATGGATAGAGTGATCTCTCCGAATCAAAGTTTTTTTATCCCTAAAAGGCAAATAGTAGATAATGTGATATTGGCACACGAGCTCATACATACAATCAAGAACAACAAGAGAAAAAAGGACTATGCAGCTATCAAATTGGATTTGTCTAAGGCATACGACAGAGTGGAATGGTCTTTCCTAGCGAAAGCCATGAAAAAGTTGGGATTTCACAACAACTGGGTTAAGCTCATTATGGACTGTATAAGCACAGTCTCATACTCTATCCTTCTTAATGAGAGTCCTATGGGCTTTTTTAAGCCTGAGAGAGGTCTGAGGTAGGGGGATCCCATGTCCCCATACCTATATATAATATGTGCAGAGGTGTTTTCAGCTTATCTGAATCATTTAGTTGATACTAACCTGGTGAAAGGAATCAAATGTGTGAAATCAACACCAACTATTAGCCACTTGCTATTTGCTGACGACAACTTCCTATTCACCTATGCCTCTATCCCTGATTTCATAGATATCAAATCTTACCTGCAAGTTTACCGCAAGGTAAGTGGTCAGGAAATCAATTATAAGAAATTTGGTGTACTTTTTAGTAGGAAAGTACAACCTTAACACCAAAAAATGCTTGCAAGAATCTTGAATATCTCTAATATGAGTATAGGGGAGAAATACATGGGTGCTCCATTAACAATCCTACGATCAAAGACCCAAAGTCATATTTCTCTTCTAAGCTCTGTGGAGAAAAGAGTAAATGGGTGGCTAACTTAATTCATAGCACAGGCTTGGAGAACTACATTGGTGAAACATGTTGGTCAAGAAATGTCCCTATACTAAATGGCTACTTTTCTAATACCAAAAAGTTTATGTCGTAAAATTGACTCTCACCTGAATAAATATTGGTGTGGAGAAGATCCAGAATTAAAAAAGCGAAAGATGCACCTGGTAGCTATAGAAAATCTCTGTAAACCAAAGGAAGAATGAGGATAAGGATTCAGGAAAAATGTAACAAATAATCTGGCTATGTTGTCTAAAAGTGTTTGGAGGTTAGTCGAAAACCCAGATTCACTCCTAGCATTTGTGTCAAAAGCAAAATATTTTTAGAATAGTGAAATGATCAACTCTAATTGTCCTGGTACTTCATCCTGGGTATGAAAGTTCCTTCACCAAACCATGACCAAGATAAAACCATTTATCGCATGGGTGGTGGGGGAAGGCAACTACATAAACCCATGGTGTGATAATTGGATTCTTGTAATAGGGAATGCCACTCCTAAAGAAAATACAATACCGGATAAAAATTTAAAAGTAAAAAATCGGATTAATCAGGATTCAAGAGCATGGGATACAGTAAAATTGAGTGTTGTGTTTGATCAAAACTCTAAAGAATTGATTGAACAAATCCCCTTAACCCTAGAAACTTCTAGTGACAGAAAAATCTGGACACCATCAAAAGATGGTAATTTCTCAACAAAGACTGCTTACAATGCCCTAAGTGTAATGGGTGACAATACTAATGCAGATTTATGGAAGAAAATATGGACATTAAAAGTCCCGGAAAGAGTGTAACTTTTCATTTGGAAAGCTCTCAATGGTTCTTTACCAGTGAATAAAATTTTGCACTCTCGCATTCACATATCTGGATTCATATTCCCTAAATGCAAGATCAAGACGGAATCAATTATGCATGCTCTAGTTACTTGCAGGAGGAAACTAAACAGAGTATGGTTCATGATCAATGTGGATAATCAACAGTTTCAAAATCATAACTTTTAGCAGTGGATTAGATTCTGTCTCCATCTAAGCCCTTACAAAGATTCTTCAAGCATATTACAAAGCTTCCCCATGATTGCTTGCCTCTTATGGTCTATATGGGATAACAGAAACAAAATTGTACATAATAATAACACAGAAGAACCAGCATATGTTATAACTAGGGCCAAATCGATGATGTTTGAAAAAGCGGGGGTCTAACAACCACACTCAATATTTCATTTGGCAATCTGAATAGAAAAACTCCAATATACTTTCAAGAGAATCAACTAGACAGTCAGACTCAATCTAGAGAAAAGTATAGCAAAGAGTTTACATCTCTGTTTCACAACGTAATCAACAAATCAAACAGATTAGAAATCTGCGAGCCTGATTATCATGTGAAACAACTTGAACATTAACAAAGACCAATGTTAAAGTATCAATCAATATAATCAACAACAAAAGGTTGGATTCACAATTGATTGAACTTAACGCATAAACTGTGATATTTCTATTATATAACAAAATATAATACGGAAAAGAAATAACACAGACACCCGAATTTTGTTAACGAGGAAAACCGCAAATGCAGAAAAACCCAGGGACCTAGTCCATCTTTGAGCACCACACTATATTAAGACACTACAGACACTAGCCTACTACCAATGAACTTCGGACTAGAATGTAGTTGAGCCCTAATCAATCTCATACTGATTAAGGTATAGTTGCGCTCCTTACGTCTCTGAACCCCCAGCAGGATTTTATGCACTTGATTCCATTAACTGATCTCATCCACAACCAAGAGTTACTACGACCCAAAGTCGAAGACTTAATAAACAAATCTGTCTCACACAGAAAATTCTATTGGAATAGATAAATCTGTCTCCCACATAAATACCTATGAGTTTTGTTCCGTCTTTTGATAAATCAAGGTGCACAAGAACCAATTTATAAACTAGACTTATATTCCCGAAGAACAGCCTAGTATTACCAATCGCCTCACAATAATCTAAATCGTATGGAAGCGAAACAAGATATTGTGGAATCACAAACGATGAAACGAAGATGTTTGTGACTACATTTTATCTTGCCTATCGGAAAATCAATCTCGAGAAAATCTTAGACAAGATAGTACTCAATACGATAGATTAGGGCAAGATCAGAATACGCAACTACAGAGAAAATAGTTGGGTCTGGCTTCACAATCCCAATGAATTCTTTAAGTCGTTAACCTACAGGGTTTCGTGAAAAACCTAAGGTTAAAGGAGAATCGACTATAGTCGCAACTAGTATCACACATGAGGTGTGGGAATTAGGTTTCCCAGTTGCTAGAGTTCTCCCTTATATAATTTTCAAATCAGTGTTTGCAATCTAAGTTACCTTGGTAACAAAGCATTCAATATTCACTGTTAGATGAAAACCTGATTAGATTCAAGCTAATATCTTTCAACCGTTAGATCGAACTTAGCTTGTTATACACAAATGAAATGTACCTTCATTTAGGTTTAAGTAACCATACCTAAATGTGTACACTAGGTTGGCCCAAAAGTAATTAACCGAAGTTAGCTATATGAACACTCTCATATCAACCTTATTCATCTTAACCACAACTAGTTCAAATGACTCAAATGAAACTAGTTAAAGAGTTGTTCAATTGCTATATTCTCATAGAAGTATACAAGAACACAATTGAAGCAAAATCGTTTTGATTCACTATAAAGTATACAAGAACACAATTAAAGCAAAATCGGTTTGATTCACTCGAATCAATTAATGAACATCATAGCCACGGTTTGCAAAGAATGCATTCCTTATTATATAAATGTATTAGTTCATGAACAAACCGATTTTAGAACTTTAACCACTCAAGTATTCAAACGGGGACGCATACTTAAAGTAGCCGATCTGAGTTTGGGTTCGCCAGTATGCAAATTGGTACGCATAGACAAGGAAGACAAGGAACTTTAACAGAGAGTGTTAGAGCATAGCTCGGTTAAACTTACCAAGCGTTGGTATGTCAAGTTTGGTTGTCATATTTTAGTGACCCAAAACTCATCTAAAGTTGCTTGATTGTATTCTAGAGTCATCTTCGTTTAGGTTAGACTTGAAAGTCTAGGAATGTTGAAACATACAAGTATTATTCCGAAGACCTGAAGAAAGTGAAGAAGAAGCGAACTAAAACGACAACTTCATCATTCCTCTTGAGGTTAGTAATATTGACTTGAACTGCTTTCATTCCTAATGTATCTTTCAAGTCATGCTATATTGAAAACATAATTGCGAAGTTGTATATACTATAAATATTGTATGATACTCTGGTGATGTGACATGGTCATGTTTGTATGATCATAGTATTAGGGAATTAAACTACGAAGTATAACGCTTATCTTTTGAACTTCGTATATATGGCATCGACATAATCTTGTATATATTGTTATGATTATTTGAATGGGTTATGGTAAAGATATCATCTTAAGAAACAATGTTTTACATTTGTTTAAAGGAAGTACATTCATGAATTTATTTTATGAATCGAAAGGGAAATCCCTAGGCTTATTGGTACGGCTATTCATTGCAAATCTTTGGATTACCAATATGTGTGAGATGGTAGAAATGATCGTAACTTTGTTATGTATCTTGGTATGACTAATTACAATGCATGACTTATGATTTGGTATGACTAGTTTTTATTAATTAGTGTAACCGATCTTAAGTAGTCACCATGAGATGGTATGATCGATATTTGTAATTGGTGTGACCGATCCTAGTAATTGGTGTGACCGATCATAGAGTATGTGTAATCGATCCTTGTAATTGGTGTAACTGGTCCTGGTAATTGGTGTAACCGATCCTGGTAACAAGTGTGACTGATCACAAGCAATACCATGAGTATATGGTAACCGTTCCTAATGATTAGTGTAACCGATCTTGGTAACTGATGTAACCTATCCCGGTAACTGATGTGACTGGTCACATGTGTTTCCATATTAAGTTATAACCGATTCTAGTGATTGGTAGAACCGATTGAACCTGTGTATGTGATTTGATATGTGATCAATCACATAATGATCTTGGAATAAAGGTGAACCAATTCTAAACTTGTTTGGAAGTGCGGTATAAACGATTCTAAGAATGTAAATCCATGTAAATATGAATAAGGCTTTACAGTGAAAAGATGTCAACATATTTTTAACACGTTCAGTAAGATATTCCTAGTACTCAAGGAGATCCTGTGCCGAAATAAATTGAGAATCTTTTAATTAAGGTTTTTGGTTTTATATGCTTTAATTACCAGCAATTAAATGCATATCTCTAGAGAATAAAAATTAGTAAGGTACATTTACTAATTGGAGATCTTCTATTGAGAGATTTCAGAAATTTTGGACAAGCAATGATTGGAATTAGGAAAACCGAATTTTGCTATTCATTGCATATCTTGAGAATATTTTCGATTTTGGAAATTCCTTGGTCTATAAATACCTAAGTTTGCATTTCTTGCAAACTATCCTAAGAGTCAGGCAAACTTTTTTTTTTCTTCTGGTGGAGACGTCTATCCGGAGAGGAAAGTACCCTAACTAGGCAAAATCTCTTACGACCGCTCATTTAAAGACTTATGTGGGATCAAGAAGCTCTACGAGTACCGTTGGTGGGAAACTACATAATTGTAGTGTTATTTTCCGATTGCTTTGATTGGATAACGGTTGTTAAAACTTTGATTGCACCTAGTTTGTTTATTCTTGAGAATCTTCTCTTCTGATATAGGATTCACTCAAACTAGATCGAAGTATCGACATGATCTTTAGATTTGTTTGTAGATTTAAAGACATCTTGTGATAATCTATTATTAACAGACTTCGTTTTGTGTGTGATTGACCACAAGAGATTCAAGTGGTGTTTTTTAGGTGTTTATTGAAGATGAAAGAAGATTTGAAGACGAAAAAGATTTCTTATTTGGTTCTCATATCTTTCGGTGTGCACAAACCTTGATCGGATGGGATCCAACTAAAATCGGATTTATTCGATTAATTAGTTGCATGATATCGACATCACTCTATAGTTTCTTGTTAGAATCTATATCGATTGATTGCAAATCTAAACTTTAATACTTTGGTAGTTATTGGATAGATTGATCTAACCAGGCAAAGGAGTTTATTAGATTAAACAAAAGAGCCTTTGTGTATGACTTGAGATTTCTTTATCTTAAAAGAATCAAAAGAGTTGTTACCAAACAAATTTGTTATTTCTTTACTGTTTGGAATACGATCCAAAGAAATTGTACAAGTGCGTGCACTCATCGAAGTCGGAAACGCAAGGATACTGAGGAAACTAAGTGAACTAGGGGTAGTTGCTTGGTCTCAACTATACAAAGTTGGTTTAGATTTTGTATATCAGATTTATTTTGAGAGTATTCAATTCTGGACTAGGTCCCGGGGTTTTTCCGCATTTGCAATTTCCTCGTTAAAAAAATCTTGTTATGTCTTTTACTTTTCTTTTTCCGTAATTATAATTGTTTTATTATAATTAAAAGTCAAATACACAAACGTTAACTGCGATATACTTGATAGTTATCCTATAGAGTTTGGTTAAGTCAGAACCTATTATCAAGTATCACACTTTGGTTGTCGTATTGTCTCAATATCATATCCATAGATGATTACACAAAGTGTGAATACCGATTTGTTGCATTGTCTCGAATTTGTCCATAGATGATCACTTTCGGTAAGAGGACTTATAAGTGGATGAATAAAAGATTGTGGTGTATTTGGGTACCCTCGTCTTTTAAGAGAGAAATATAGAACTACTGAAGATTCAGATATAAGACAATATACATACCAGTCTTATAAACTGGGAAAACGGTTACAAATATGAATTCGTAGTACATGTACTCAGTACAGGTAACGAAGTAGTTATATATATCGACAAATAACTTTTTAGTACGCATACCTGTATGCACACCTTAAAAAGTCTGTGAACTCGTGAACCCAAATCAGTACGCAAACTAGTAAGCATACTAGAAAAGAACTGTTGGTACCGGAACCGGTTTGGTATCCATATGGTACACCTACCGGAAAAATTATGTGAACTCTAGAACTGCTTAATTTCTTAAGGTATCCATACTAGTACACGTACCGGAAAATTTATGTGAACTCCGGAACTCGATTATGTCATAAGGTATGCGTACTGATGCACGTACTTTGACATAATTGTTCACGAACAAGTTAATTATTTATATTTTGTACATCTACTTACCATGTAAATTAAATTCATATGCACATAAAATTATTTCTCTGAGATAATTAGCATTTAAATAATCTTTACAAACACCATACACATAATTGTGACTCAAGTTAAAAGTCTTAAGTGTTTATGAAAATTCTCAAGATTATAGTTCAGTTGGCTAGTTTCGACTAACCATTCATGAGAGTGGTCTATGTAGACAGTTCGGTTATGGTTTATCCTAACCATAGTGTATATCTTCTTATGTATATCTTCTTATAATTCAACTATAATATTTCTATAGGTCTGTGTGTTTAGTTAACAAACAAACCTCCCTATTTATAGACTTGCATCGTACTCAGCCGACTAGGTCTTCTATTAGGATTCTATTTCCTAAACTAAGAGTGTTTCCTAAAAAAAATTCTTCTTAACTAGGAATTGTGCCTAAATAAGGTTTCCTCCCTCAACTTAGATTGAGGTTTACTAAGTTCCTAAGAGGAGTAGGGATATAACTGTATCATGGGTCCCCCCCCCCCTTTCAAGAACTTGAACTCCTATGAAAGTTAAAAATAAAGGTTAGGGAACTCAAGAGTTCCCTTTTCCTTGTGAAACCACTTAGCCTTGCTGGGAACTTGACCTTTACATCCAAGTAGAAAAACTTCTTTTTCTCCTTATTGTGTTTTAGTCACTCTTTGCTCCAATATGCAGTCTTCCTTGAGTGATTCCTCTCTCTCAAACCATAAGTCTTCTGCGTACTCGTGGTAAGATTATAGTGTCATAGCCGGCATCATCTAGTAATGGTATTTCAAACAACATCAATTATTCGGCATTTATAACCGAGTACATTCCTAGATAAGGTGGTAAATCCAGACGAAAGGCATTTTCACCAATCTGATAGAGAATATGAAACGGTCCATATCTCAATGGCTTCAACTTCTTACCTTCCCCCTTCAGTCGTTCCTCACCTAATTTAAACCATACCAATTCACCAATACCGAAATTACAAGGCACAAGATGCTTGTCATGTTTTGCTTTGTATTTGGATTGTGACTTCTTTAATTATGCTTCAACAGTCGTGTGAATCTGAGATATCTTATCCAAGAACTTATGTGCCTTTTGTCGTTCACTTCCTTCCTTCCCCCCCATTGAGGTGTTACTAGAAAATACTAGATAGAAAGGGCTAAGTGGTAAATAACCATAACACGTTTCGAAAGGAGATTTTCTTGAAGAACTGTGAACTTCTTTATTGAAAGAAAACTGTAGATATGGTAAACTCTCATCCCAAGTTTTAGGATGCTTAGAATTATATCCCCTTAACATTTGAACCATAGTCCTATTGACAACTTCTGTTTGGCCGTTTGTCTGTGGATGAAAAGTTGTACTCTTCTTCAACCTAGTGTTCATTATCTTCCATAAATAATCCCAAAAATGACTAAGGAATCGACTATCTCTATCAGAAATAATTGAAGTAGGTAAACCAAAATGCTTCCACACATGCTCAAAGAAGAGCTTTACTGCACCGGCTCCCGTTACCGTCTTTGTACATGGAATTAATGCAATCATATTGTTGAATCGTTTGACCACAACAAACAAATAATCATAACCGGACTTGGTCTTCGGTAACCCACCGAGAAAATACATATAAATACTCTCCCAAGGCCTTTATGGTACTAGTAATGGTAAATATTACCCACGTTTCTTGTTGGAAGGTTTAAATGTGTTGCAAAACTTACACCCTCTAACCAATTTAGCCATATCATCTTGCATCTTTAGCCAAAATACATAACGACGAAGGTTAAGAAGAGTCTTATTCATCCCAAAGTGTCCAGCAACTTGGGATGTGTGTGCCTCTCTCAACCATTATAAACAATTTTCATCTTCTATAATGCAAAGTAACTGACTCTTGCATAACAATCCATCACGGAGTTCAAACTTTCCTTTCAAACCACTTTTTACACCTCCTTGAAGTCTTTGCTGGATGCATATGACTCTGTATACTCTTAAGGAACAATCGTCTGAATTCTCATGTCCACCATTAATGTTCGGACTGGTGGACGAGACAACATATCTGCCAACTTGTTTGTTACTCCCTTCTTGTACTTAATGAGAATATTGAAAGTCATCAAGTAAGACATCCACTTCATATGTCGGGCTTGTTGTAGTTTCCTCTGTGCGTGTAGATACTCCAATGGTTTGTGATCTGAATGTGCCACTACTTCTTTACCTAAGTGAAAAGACAAGGGTACCCAAATATACCTCAATCTAAAACTTGTCCACATATAAATCCTTTTATGAAAGTGATTGTATATGGACTAAGTCGAGACAATACAACTAATCAGTTCACACTTTGTGTGATCGTCTACAGATACAAGATCGGGACAATACAACAATAAAGTATGTTTACTTGATAATAGGTTCGGACTTAACCAAACACTAGGGATTGTCTATCAAGTAAAATAGGAATTAACATTTATGTATTTTACTTCTAATTATAATAAAACAATTATAATTGTGGAAATAGAAAAGTAAAAGACATGGCAAGATTTTGTTAACGAGGAAATCGCAAATGCAGAAAAACCCCCGTACCTAGTCTAGAATTGAATACTCTCAGAATTAAGCCGCTATACAAAATCAAACCAACTTCGTATAGTTGAGACCAAGAAACTAAACCTACAGTTCACCTAGTTCCCTCAGTATTCCTACGCCTCCAACTTGTAATAAGTCACGTACTTGGAACAATTCCTTTGGTTCATATTCCAAACAGTAAAGAAATAACAAATCTGTTCGGTAACAACTCTTTTCAACCAACGTGATATGAGTTTGACAAAGGCTCTTCCGTTTAACCAATAAACTCCTTTGTCGGGTCCTTAGATCAATCTCTCAACAACTACCGAAATAATTGTTAGATTATGCAATCAATACTATTAATCACAAAGAAGTGTATTGATGCCGATCTACTCAACTAATCAATCCAATCTATCACAAGGATAAACCGATTATAGTTGGATCCCTTTCCAGCCGAAACAAGTATTGTGCACACCAAAGATTATGAACCCAAAAAGTCTTCTTGTATTCAAATCTTCTTTAATCTTCAATCAACACTTGCACACAATCACCTTGAATCTCTTGTGATCAATCACACACAGAAAGGAGTCTGTTAACGTTGGATTATCACAAGACGTCTTTAGATTTACAAACAGTCTCCGAAACTTTGATCTAGTTTGAGTGAATCTTATATCAGAAGAGAAGATTCTTAAGCATAAACAAACTAGGTGCAATCAAAGTTCAACAACCGTTAGTCAACCTAATCAATCGAAAACTAATAATAAACCGCAATTATCTAGTTTTCCACCAACGTTACTAATAGAGCTTATCAATCCCAAAGAAGTCTTTAAACTGAGCGGACGTAAGAGATTTCGCCTAATTAGGTTAGTTTCCTCTCCGAATAGGCGGCTCCAGCAGTAACAACATAACTAGGTAGTTTTGCTGGCTCTGAGGATTAGTTTGCTCGAAATGCAAACTTCAATATTTATAGACAAGGAAGTTTGGACACCAAGGAATTTCTCCAAAACCGAAAATATTTTCAAGATATGCAATATATTTCCAAATTCGATTTTCATAATTCCTGAAAATGCTTTGTCCAAATATTGACCGAAATCCAATAGAAAAATCTATAATCAATAAATGCACATTACTAATTATTATTTTCTAAAGATATGCATTTATTTGCTGGAAAATAAATAGCATATAAAAAACTAAGAAACCTTAAATAAAAGATTCTCAATTTATTTCGATCCTGGGATTTTTCCTTTAGCTATTAAGGAATATCTTTGAACAATAAAAGGTAAGAATTACTGCACGTGTTCAAAGCATGTCGACATCTTTACTTTGCAAGTCCTTTTTCATACTTACAATCTTGGAAACGATTTTCCACACTTCCAAATAAGTTTAGAATTGGTTCATCTGAATTACAAGAACTATGTGATTGATTATCCTATCAAATCACCAATCATAGGTTTCACGGTTCTACCAAAACAAGTTTCGGTTCTACCTCCATGTGAGTAATGTTCATATATAGTCATACTAGTTACCAAAATTAGGTTGACTAGGTACTAGGATCGGTTCCCCACAACTTATGGTAACTACCTGTATTCGGTTGCACATGTCCATAGGATCGGTTCCCCCAAAACTACAAACTTGTTATACATGTTCATAGGATCGGTTACCCCAACTACTAAAAATGTGTTGCACCTCTTACAAGGATCGATTCCCCTCTTGTAAATTTTTTGCACCTCCTACTAGGATCGGTTCCCCAATGACTAGATAAAAGTTTCTATTTATAAGATATCGATCATACCATCTTGAGTGATTACGTAAGATCGGTTTCACTAATAAAAGTCATACCAATACATAAGTCAAGCCTTGTGAATAGTTTTACCAAGATACGTAAACAATTTTATGAGCGGTTATACTAAACACACATATTGGTAATTCAAAATAGATTTGCAATGAATAACAATACCAATAAGCCTAGCGATTTCCCTTTCGATTCATAAAACAAGTTTATGAACTTACTTCCTTTAAAAGAATGTAAAACATTGTTTCCTAGGATGAAATCATCACTCATACCCATACATAGTCACAATAGCATTCATATGATCATGTCGATGTCTTATATACAAAGTTTAATGGTTAAGAAATAAACCTCGTATTGTATTCCTTAATACTATGTCTAACGAGAGTATCATACACAGCTTCGCAGGATCAAAAGGGCAAGTCATGAAGAGATTTCTAGGAAGAATTTGGCTAACCTTTGGAAGGAGGCATGAGGAATCCGCGGGCTTGGCGTACTTTCGGCTTTGCCATAGGGTGCTAGCATTGGCACTGGAATTCTGGCTACTGATCGGCAGAGATGGCGCTGCAACTTGGTTCGCGGATCGGTGGATGGCGCTAGCTGGATGGGTCACAAAACGTATGAAGATGACGCTTGAATTCAGTCCAGGGAATGGTGGAAACTGACTTCAGTCCATGGAATGGTGGAAAATGGCTTCAGTCCATGGAATGGTGGAAACTATCTTCAGTCCATGGAATGGTGAAAATATGGCGCTAAAACTTTGACTACCAAATGGTGATGATGGCGCTAATGGCTTTAGTCTGTGGAACGGTGGAAATGGCACTTGGAAGGCTTGCTGGCTGGATCATGGAATGCTAGAGCGTTGGCTCTAACTTGACCATAGAGTGTTGGAGCCATGGAGAGTTGTCTTGACCACGGAGTGCTGGAGCTATGAAGAGTTTTCTTGAACACGGAGTGCTGGATTCATGGAGAGTTAGCTTGACCACGGAGTGCTGGTGCCATGAAGATTTGGTTTAACCACGGAGTGCTGGTGCCATGGAGCGTTGTAGGTTGAGCGACCGGTGTTCCTCGTGCTGGCGCGCTACTGGTTCGGTCACGAAGCGGAGATATTGGCACACTACTTGTTTGGCTATGAGCATGAGTTTGGTGCACCTAGTTATCTATTCCCGCTCATGGAGGAATAAAAAATCCTTATTCTGTTCAAACTTTAGAAACTGCGTTCGTATGAAAAGGGGTATCGACCCTCTTCTGTTTTTGTTGTTCGTCCGTCTCTGTGCTTTCATCTGCACCATCTGGCTCCTCTTCGTCATTTGTTAGTGGTGGTAGAGTGAGCATTAATGGCAACAAAGCAATCTCCAATAGTTATAATCAATAGCAAGGTAAGCCAGGAGAACTCAAAGTAGGTGCTCTCACATGTATCCACCCAACAGTACCATCGATATTCTCCAGAATATGTAATAAGGTTATGACTCCATAAGAATGAGTATCTAACCTCTCCTGTGGATTTCAAAATTTACCAAAATCCATTGCGCTCTTGGGATGGGTGGATGTAATAATATCAGGGCTAATCTTGGAGATTATGGTTACGCTGTTGGTTCATCCTTGACTTTAGATTATTTAGTACCTAGACTTTATGATTGCGATGATGATATGCTATGGATGCTTGTATGGTCGAAATCTTCTGGAGCCATTGGGTTAAATATATGAGTTGAGAGACGTTTTGTTGCTGATGTGTTGCTATCAAGTCTTTAAGGACTTCGTTGCAAGCGATATCCTTTGAATCATCTTCTGAATCTTGGACTATTGCATGGATCAGTCCCCAGTTATACTTCTGTTTGGTCCGATGGCATGGACGGATATGTGAATGTATCTATGTGGCTTGATTTTGGAGTCTCTGATGGTTGTCAGGATGGACTGCAATGAGCGGTCCCCAGTCGCACTTCTCTTTAGTTTTTGAAGTTCTTTTCTCCGAGCAGGCTTGGGATCCGCTGCGGCCTCGTAAAGTGTTGCATGCGCCTTCTATACAGAGAGGTGATGATATTCTTACGCTATACCCTTGAAAAATAGATGACCTTGTCGTGGTTATGACCTTTTAGTTGACTGTGTCTTTTGAGCTTTGACAGTGAAGGGATTCTGTGTAGAGACTCAGTCCCCAAGTGTTGTTTACATGTTTCCATCTTGTATGGTCGGTGGGTTGACCATGATAAAGATATCGCCATCTTGCATCTGTACTGGTGAATTTGTAGTAATTGTTGCTATGGTGAATCTCTGGCTGGTATCAACAAACGAGTGAGTAAACTGTCCACGACCATGAGCTTTTGGCGGTATGGTTCAAAAGGTGGCCACAAATACAAATCCTGGATGGCTACGATCATGATCCTTGACAGGGGGAGTGTGGCGGCTATGACACGATACTTGGCAGGAAGGAGTGGCTGCTACGACACGATCCTTGGCAAGAAGGAGTGGTGGCTACGACACAATACTTGGCAGGAAGGAGTGGATGCTACGGCACGATCCTTGGAAGGAAGGAGTGGCGGCTACGACACAATCCTTGGAAAGGAGGAGTGGCGGCTACAGGGGAATATGTTGTGACTTTGGGAGAGAACGTTGAAGCGGAGCGGCTTCTAGAGTGAAACGTTGAATAATATCCTTCTAAGTTGAGGCCATATCCGTATGAGTTTTGGCATGAACTTCATGTCTCTCAATTAAATTGATAATGGTAATGGAAAGGTTGGTTTCTTCTTGCTCCTCCAGTCTTTCGTCCTGACAAATAAGTGGTGGCAGCTCTGGTGATGATTTGAGGTGGTCATGCTCGAAGAAATATTAGGAGTAGCATCGGATATGGCTCTGGTAATAATAGGCGTCAAGTCAGAGGGGATGATTCCGGTACCGCTGGTGTTGGTGGTAGAGGATGTAACACCATAGTGTTGGTCGTTTCCTTTTTGCTCTCGTCTGATATGGCCACATACTCTATTCTCTTAGGGGTCTCTCCACAAAACTGAATTTTCAGGTTGCAAATCCAAGTTTATTGTGTGACGCAATCCTGGCCGCGAGAAGTCCCCAGTCGTCTTTTATTGTCTATGTAACATCTTTATGCCGATCCGCGAAAATATGGAGGACCTCCAGTTCCCAGGCGCAATTCCCCCGAATCTATCTTTTCTTGGACGATGCATTTCAGAGCATTGCATTCACTGGTAGGATGATTGACGAACCTATGGTAATGGCAATACTTGGGATTTGCCAGTTTTTCTTCAGTTGGTAGGCGCCTAATAGGAGGTAGTTTGATGGCATCATCTTGAATCCATACTTCCAAGAGTTCGTTTACTTTCTTGATCGGGAACGAAAAGTTTGGAGTGGCATATCCATTTTCTTGTTGTTGCACAATGTTAGAGCATAACTCGGTTGAACCCACCAAGCATTGGTATGTCAAGTTTGATTGTCATATTTTAGTGAGACAAAACTCATTTAAGAGTCGCTTGATTTAAATGTACTAGAGTCAACTTCGTATAGGTTAGCTTGAAACTATTAGGGTGAGACATTACAAGTATTGCGAAGAAGTGATGAAGTACGGAGCTACAATCACAATATCATCCTTTCACTTGAGGTTAGTGATATTTGACTTGAACTGTTTCATTCCCTAACGTATCTTTCAAGTCATGCATATTGAAAACATAAAACTACGAATCATAAACACTCTAGATTGACATAGTATAAAGGAATACAATATGAAGTTTTTTGCTTAACCATTAAACTTTGTATATGAGACATCGACATATTCGTATGAATGCTATTGTGATTATGTATGGGTATGAGGTGAGGATTTCATCCTAGGAAACAATGTTTTTATATGTGTTTTAAGGAAGTAAGTTCATGATATGTGTTGTGAACCGAAAAGGAAATCGACATGCGTTATTGGGGCTGTTCTTCATTGCAAATATAATGAACGACCAATATGTGTGGTTCATATAACCGCTCATGACTTGTTTGTGTTCTTGGTAAAACTAATCACATGAGGCCTGACTTATGTATTGGTATGACTTTTATTAGTGAAACCGGTCTTAAGTAATCATCTGGGGTATGATCGGGTTTGTGAGTGTTTGACCAAATTTGGGAAAGGGGAACTGAAAATGCGAGGGTACCCAAATATACCTCAAGCTAAAAGTTTTCCTTCATATAAGTCCTTTCACCGAAAGTGATTGTCTATAGACTGAGTCGAGACAATGCAACTAATCGGTTCATACTTCGTGTGATCATCTATGGATACGAGATCGAGACAATACAACAACGAAGTATGTTTACTTGATACAAAAGGTTCGGACTTAACCAAACATAATATGATTCACGTATCAAGTAAATAGGAATTAACGTTTGTGCAATTTACTTTAATTATAATAAAACAATTATAATGCGGAAATATAAAGTAAATGACACAGCAAGATTTTGTTAACGAGGAAACCGCAAATGCAGAAAACCCCCGGGACCTAGTCCAGAATTGAATACTCTCATGATTAAGCCGCTATACAAAATAAACCAATTTTGTATAGTTGAGGCCAAGAAACTAAACCTATAGTTCACCTAGTTCTATCTGTATTCCCACGCCTCCAAACTGTAAACAAGTCACGTACTTGGACCAATTTCCTTTGGTTCGTATTCCAAACAGTAAAGGAACAACAAATCTGTTTGGTATAAACTCTCTTCAACCAAGTGATATGAGTTGCGCAAAGGTTCCCTTGTTTAGCTTAACATAAACTCCTTTGCCAGGTTCCAAGATCTATTTTATGTTCAATCACCAAAAGGTAATCGTTAAGATTTAGCCAATCAACACTCTTAATCCAAAGAACTGTGTTGATGCCAATCTTCTCAATTAATCGATCCAATCTACCACAAGGATAAATCAATTATTAATTGGATCCTCTGTTACCCAAACAAGTATTGTGCACAACAAAGATTATAAAACCAAGTCAGAAATCTTCTATCTCTTCTTTGTCTTCAAATCTTCTTAGATCTTCAATAAACACCTGCACACAACTACTTGAATCTCTTGTGATCAATCACACACATAACGGAGTCTGTTAACAATGGATTATCATAAGATCCTCTTTAAATCTAACAACAGTCTAAAGATCCCTGTCGAAACCTTGTACTAGTTTGAGTGAATCTTATATCAGAAGAGAAGATTCTCAATCATAAACAAACTAGGTGCAATCAAAGTTCAACCACCGTTAGTTAATCAAATCAATATGAAAACTAAAGTAAACCGCAATATCTAGTTTCCCACCAACAGGTCGCGCTAGAGCTTCTCAATCCCAAAGAAGACTTTAAATTGAGCGGCAGTAAGAGATTTCACCTAATTAGATTACTCTCCTCTCCGATAGGCGGCTTCACCAGTAATAGTACAACAGAGGAAGTTTACTGTCACGAAGGATTAGTTTGCTAGAAATGCAAACTCAAAGTATTTATAGACAAGGAAGTTTGGACACCAAGGAATTTTAAAAACCGAAAATATTCTCAAGATAGTTTTCCATATTAACCCAAATTCGGTTTTCATAATTCTTGTGAATGCACTGTCCAAAAATAATGATCGAAATCTCCTTGGAAAATATTTAACTACCAAATGCACATTACTACTTCTTATTTTCCATATATAATTAAAAACCTTAATTAAAAGATTCTTAACTTATTTAAATTCGATCTTGGGATTTACTTCCTTATTAGCTGTTAAGGAATATATTTGAACAATAAAAGAATACACATTAATGCGTGTGTTCAAAGTGTGTCGACATCTTACTCTTGCAAATCCTTTTTCATACTTACTCACTTGAAACCGATTTACCACACTTCCAAACAAGTTTAGAATTGGTTCATTTGACTTTTAAGAACTATGTGATTGATCAAGTAACACTCAATCACAAACCACGGGTGTGACAATTCTACCAATACAAGTTTCGGTTCTACCTCCATGTGAGTATTGTGCATAGTCAAACTAGCTTACCAAAGATAGAGCTGACTAGGTACTAGGATCGGTTCTCCACATATATTTGGTATCTAACTTGTATGCACTGCACGTGTCCATAGGATCATTTCCCCCTTGACTAAAAACATGTTGCACATGTTCATAGGATCGGTTCCCCTTTCTTCTATAAACCTTGCTGCACCTCATACAAGGATCGGTTCCCCCTTGTGATGTACTGCACCTCTTCATAGGATCGATTCCCTTTTCCCAAATTTGGTCAGACACTCACAAACCCGATCATTCCACAGGTGATTACTTAAGATCAGTTTCACTAATAAAAGTCTTACCAATACATAAGTCATGCCTCATGTGAATAGTTTTACCAATAACACAAACAAGTCATGAACGGCTATACTAATCACACATATTGGTCGTTCATAAGATTTGGAATGAAGAACAACCCCAATAACGCCTGTAGATTTCCTTTTCGGTTCACAACATATATCATGAACTTACTTCCTTAAAACACATGTAAAAACATTGTTTCCTAGGATGAAATCCTCACCTCATACCCATACATAATCATAATAGCATTCATAAGATTAAGTCGATGTCTCATATACAAAGTTTAATGGTTAAGCAAGAAACTTCATATTGTATTCCTTAATACTATGTCTGTCTAGAGTGTTCATGCTTTGCAGTTTTATGTTTTCAATATGCACGACTTGAAATATACGTTAGGGAATGAAACAGTTCAAGTCAAATATCACTAACCTCAAGTGGAAGGATGATGTTGTGGTTATAGATCCGTACTTCTTCCAGTATTCACAATACTTGTAATGTCTCACCCTAATACTTTCATGCTAACCTATACGAAGTTGACTCTAGTACATTTAAATCAAGCGACTCTTAAATGAGTTTTGGCTCACTAAATTATGACAACCAAACTTGACATACCAACGCTTGGTGGGTTCAACTGAGCTATGCTCTAACAATCTCCCCCTTTGTCAATTTTAGTGATAAAACTCTTACAATCATATGGATGAACAAATTACAATAATTCATTACACATACGCTTGATTCCCGAATTCAACATCACATAACCTGCATTCATTCAATCCTTAAAATATCGTTGTTGACATTATAATAACAAAGATCATACTCCCCCCCATAAAGGTGAGATAGGTAGATTTTCAATCCGCACGTCTTTGTTATCCCAATCATATGTGTAGTACCAGAATATCGCTACAACATTATTCCTGCGATATTAACAACATTTCTACGAGCATCACTGACGATTCTTCAACGATATTTCACGAGCGTTACAGAACAACTAAAAGAAACTGACGATGGAAGAAGTAAAAGAAGAACAAGACTGATCCTGCGATAGTCATCATACTTGCGATAGAGAAATATTGTAACGATCGCGATAAGATCGCAGAGTAGATCCGAATTAAGGGGAAATCTTAGCTGTCTTCCACTATATATTTTCCTATATAAAGAGCACGATAGATCTAGAAAATGATGATGCATTTTTGAGAGCTGAGAGAATTTTGAGGAGAGAGAAACTCCAGAAAGAAAGTTGTACTTCTGAGTTTTAATATTTCTTGTAAATCTTCCTGAAAGTGAATTAATAAAAGTGTTGTTGTTCATTCATAATTATGACTTAGTTTTCATAGATTCTTGACAAGGGTGTAGTGTGGGATTTCCTGCAACTACATTTTGGCGTCCAGAAACAGGGAGAATCAATCTAAGAAATCTCAAGTTGCAACGTGAAAATTTGAAGAAATTGTTAGAATTGAAGAAATGGTTAGAAGAAGATGAAACACATCAGAACCGCCAACAACTATGAGGAGGAGTAAAAGACTTGCAGGTGAAGGAACAGGTGAATTAGAAGAGTCTTTAAGAATAAGATTAGGAAGAAATAGAACAAGAAATGAAGCAAAAAATTCAATTCAACAGCCGAATCAACAAGCACAAACGCAAGATAGGGATGTGGATGATAGAGTGAGCGTACACACTTGGAGGTCAGATTCAATAGAAGAAGCAGAAAATAGACAATTAAGAAATGGAAAAGAAGGAGAAAGGAATCAAATAATGGCTGGATAATTAGTTCATGTAGGACGTGAAAATGGGACAGTAGATGATCTGAGGAAAATAACACAGGAAGAAAGGAGATTAGAGGCGGAGGAACGTGCGAATCTAACAAGACAAAATCATGAGCTAAGAATGGAGAATTTAAGGTTACCAAGAAGGAGATCAAGAAGTACTATAAGATCAAATTCAAGATCATTCAGGGAAGAGCCAAGGCGAAATTCCCCAATGAGAAATGTTAGAGAAGAAGTGCAAAATTTAAATGGAGAACAACGTCATAGAGAAGAAGAGATAATTGGCGATCGTTATAATTTACGTGACAATAGAAATCAAGAGGGAAGAAACAACCAAATTGAAGAAGAGAATCCAGAGGAAGGTAGGAGAATATTGCATGGGCGAGAGAATCAAAGGAATCAAAGAATAATTGAAGAAGAAATTGAAAGATACTATACTGAACAAGCGCGCCTGGCTTGCGAGAGAGAAAGATTAAGAGAAGAAGTAGAAGAGCAAGAATTTCGAGAGGCAGTACGATAAAATAACCATGAAAATCGAGAAAGAAGACGTACACAAAATCGCTATAATGATAATATTCAAGAGGAGTATGATAGGATACAAAGGAGAATAAAGAGACAGCGAAGAGAAATGAGGAGAAATGAAGAAATTCGCAGAGAAGAAGATAGGCAACTGCGATTTCAAGAGGATGGTGAAAGAGAAAATCGCAGAGAGAGACAGGATGATGATGAAGAAGGAGATACGAAAAATCTCGCAAGACAAGAAAGACAAGAACGCAGAAGAAGGGAAGCTGCATTAAAAAGGCCAATGGAACAAAAATCAGTTAAAAATGAGCAAATTTTAAGAGAATTAGCAGAAATGCGAGGAATGATAAGCAATAGAAGAGAAAGAGGTAGAAGGAAACTTGATGAAGCTATTGAAGAATCTGCGAGGACTCCATTTACTCAAGAAGTACAATTAAGAGGAATACCCCCAAAATGCAATTTACCAGCATTAACCAGCATTTTTGATGGGACTACTTGTGATGTTCAACACGTCAAAGCTTATGTTAGATGTATGATACAATGGGAGAATCATGATGCTGTGTTATGCAAGTATTTTGCATCTAGCTTAACTGGCGAGGCGTTGAAATGGTTTGAGGGGTTACCAAAAAATACTATAACTTCTTTTGATCATTTACAAGCTACATTCTTAGGAGCGTACATCAGCAATAATTCATCGCGGCCGGGTATTGAAGATGTGTTTGGGCTAAAACAGAGAATTGGTGAGAGTCTGAAGCACTTAACTATAAGATGGAAATCAATGTGCAGCGAAATGGTTGGAAGAGTGGATGAAATATATCTGATTCTATCCTTCATTAATGCAATGTTCGCGACTAATTTACTGTACATTCAGATTTTCAGAATCAAAAATACAATCACCATGACAGAATTGCGAGAATTGCAGGAAGAATACATTGCTTTGGAGGAGAAACAAAATGAGATGGAATCATACCCAATCGTGAACACCAGCTCGCTAGCGTCAAGTGGAAGTTTGCTCCCTAAAATGATAAATAATGTAGCGAGCACCTCGCAATCACAACAAGAGAAAGTGGTCATTGATAATCAACAAAAATTAGTAGCGATGGGCAGTCGATATCAGGAAGAATATGAAAGGGAGAAGAATTATTATAATCGTGGTGGTAATAATAAGATTCAAAGACTCGATCAACCTCAAGAAACTTATGGTGGACAAAGGCAGAATAATTTTAAAGGACAAGGTAATCAGAGGATAATCTGGGAAGAAATTAAGATGCCTTTTCTCAATACTAGCATATAAAAGATTTGGGAAGCTATCATTTTAATGGAAAATATACCCTTTCCGTGGAACATGGGAAAAGAACCCCATCCAAACAATCGAAGTCAAGAACTTTGTCCATATCATCATTTTCATGGTCACACAGTAAACAATTGTAAGAATGTGAAGAGAATAATCTTGAGAATGATTGATCAGGGAAAGTTAAATCATTTTCTAATAGGACATCCACAATCTCAGCAATTACCGCCTGCACCAGAAACTCGCAGAGTGAATGCTGTAAAAGGAGCATAAACATTCGTAATAGAAGTTGGAGCCAAAGAAAAGAATTTGTTTTGTAATTCTATTGTATATTCACGCAGAACTATAGAGGATTTCCATGATAATATTTTAAGCAGGGTCTTCGCGAGAGACACAGATGGAAGAGAGATATTGAATATTTCGAGATCCTCGCCATTAGAGGAGTGGCAGAAGCAAACTCTATCTTTCACTGCGCAAGATGTACCTGAAGTTGGCGAGCAGCACGATAATCCACTGGTTGTACTATTAGAGATTAATCAAAAACAAATGAAAGAAGAAGATGAAGAGAATTATAGTAAAGTTGAAGATTCTTGGGCCATCAACAGAGTCTTAATAGATACATGGAGTTTAGTTGATATCTTATTTTATCATACCTTTAAAACCATGGGTGGAAAAGATGAAGATCTAATTCCATCAACATACAAAATCTATGGTTTTAATGGCATAGCTAACAAACCAAAGGGGGAAATTGAAATGCAGATACCGTTCAAAGGAATATCTTCAAAAATCTTATTATGTGTCGTGGACATCGAATCACCTTACAATGCCTTGATAGGACAACCTTGGTTACATGGGATATTAGGTGTTGCCTCCACTTATCACCAGTGTATCAAATTTCCTCATCCAAAAGGTGTTGGAGTCATTAAAGGAGATTGGGGAGAAAGCAAGAAATGTTATGAAATCGATATGAAGTCTTGCGAAGAAAGAGCTGAAAAGAATAGCAATTGGAAGTGAGAAATCAAGCAACGACAGAAATGTGAAATTTTAATGATTGATGCAATAGAACGAAAAGAGGATATAAAAGCTGATGGCGAGCATCTCGCAGAAAAGGAAACAACAGTAACGTAGTAGAAAAGATGAATCAGAAAATAGTAAGTAAGGAGGTAAGATGATGAATTCCAGAAAACTCTATGAATGATTTGTTTGAAAAAATATGTAATTGAACAAGAATATTCTACTTGAAAGAATCGCAAGATTTTCAAAGTTATGAAATTCTATCAGAGTCACAAAACTCGCAAGAATAGCGAATAAAATTTCGCAGAGATTAAAAGAATGGGACGAACCTTTATGACGTGCACCCTAGTTCGCGAATAAAATTTCGTAAGAGGCAAATGTAAGACCTAATAGCGCGTCATATGAGGGGGTATCTCTTGACATGACACAACGATAAGGTTATACCGCTGCAGGAACCTGAGTCATGCAGACGATGGGGTTAAAGAAAACCTATCCGGGAGAGAGCTCTTGGATTTCCAACTATATAAGGTTATACCCTGGTTGGACGACCGAGAATCTCTTCCAAGAAGTGCAGAGTATGACCAAGGCGCCGAGGTACACGGTTGAGCCAAGGGTGCCCGGAGCGTACGAAACTCTCTTGCCATCCTTGGTAAGTCTTGGATATAATGCACTTGGCCTGAAGAAAACCCCTCTTAGGGTGCAGTCTTGTAACTATAAGCCATATAGGCATAAAGGACAAGAGGCCGCGAACACAACTAGTTTTTCGCAAATCCGGATGGGGGGAGATAGTCTTGTATGGCCGATGTGCCCTCCTTGAAGGGGCAACCAGGGGGAAGATAAGGGCGGAACCCTCCATTAGGGAGCTGATAAGTTTCTTAAGACGGCAATGTCATGGGGATTTATGATCGCAATAACATTTAGGCCTATCATATTATCGCGTGACGTAAATGATGCAGAGGCAATAAGCCGCAAGAGCAATGTTAAGATGATATCAATGGGTTTTTACATGAAAATATCAAGACGTCCTGCGATTTCATCGCAAAACAAAAATGTCACGAGGCTTTGATCTCGCGAGAGAACTTAGATTTGTCATATTGTCGCAATACAATCAAGATATAAAGATAAGACAAGATCAATGGGTCAATACATGCAAATGTAAAGACGTCCTGCGATTTTGTCGTAGAAAGAAAGAACGTGGAAAAGTAAGACCTTTAATTAGGAAGGCACAATAAGACCACAAGATTGCTGCGATAATACTCGCAGATGTTATTAGAATTGCGATTTCACGCAACTATTATTCGACGGTAAGATCGCCAATATTAAGGTAAATTTTGATTTTTATTTAACCTTTAATAAATTTTTATATTGCAGATGAATAATAGAGGCAAGTATGGGAATGCATGAGAACGATGAAATTATTATTCATCTATCATATAAAAATTGCATAGATACAAGCACGCAGATAATTAAAAGAATAATAGTTATATTGATTGATTAACTTGCAGAAAAAGAACTGTTTTCTGATTCTTACAGGTAGAAACAAAAGAGGCAAAAGAAATTTACAAATTAACGGCAATATTACAGAAAAGGGAGAAATAAAAAGAAGAACTAGTTAGATCCATCACGATCCTCCTTATCATACTTCTCTTCATCGCCAGATCCTTCCCCTTTATCATTATCATCATTATTTTCTTCTCCACCAGACTTTTCACCTTCGTCATCACTATCATTTTCATCTTCATCAGAATTTTCATCCTCACTATCAGAGATGTCAAGACTTGAAATTACTGCGGGTACTTCTTTCGCAAGATCAGGGTATACAGAAGGAGAAATTCCATGGTCATCGCAGACCAATTTACAGAATCATTGCGAACGACAATGAGAGATCTATTGAAGTTCGCGGTGGTGATGCCAAACTGCTTCTTCAGATGTGAATATTTGTAATTGCGAGCAGCAAGAGTGTTCGCGAGCTGATCCTTCTCTTGTTCAAGCTCCTTGATTCTTTCAAGATAACCTTTTTCAGCTTCTACAAGAATATAACAACAAGTTAGAAATTTCATAAAAGAGAATAATGAAAACAAGAAATTAGCGAGAAGAAGAGTAGCCAATAACCTTCTATGTTAGAAATCATATCTCTAATTAGAGCCGCCTGTTCGACTTAAAGGCTAACATTTACATCTAAATCATTTCTGGCATTGTCAAGACCTTCGCAGCCCAGGAAAACTCATCATCGCTATTAATAAGGAGACGATATCGAATTTGAGTCTCCCTCGCAATAAGATCTTCATTCTCGCGGATAAGTCTATCTCTAACCATTTGAACTTCAAGGAGAGTTTTATGAAAATCTGCTAAGGTTTTAGATCCCTTTTTTATGGCGAGATCCTTCTCATCAATAAGATCGCTATTCATCTGCCTTAATTTATCTATTTCTTTCTTTGAATCAAAATAAAGGCGCCTATATTTGTTAGTCAAGCCTAAATTGAATATGTGTTCAAGTTTTAAGAGATTAAACTTAGATCTAAGTTAATCTATGAAGAGGGAGTTAATCTTATCATCTGAGAAGTTACTCAAGGAATTATTAAGATTATCAAGAAGAGTATGATCATCTACAGGTTCAGGGAAAGTTTGAAAGATTATAGCCTCGTCAGTAAGACCATAAACATCTGCAAGTTAAAAGTGATTGCTTGAATAAGCTGCGATAAAACAAAAAGAATCAAGGGAGAAGGGAAATCGGTCATACCATAAAGTTGTTGGTTAGCTTTATCAAGATTATCGATCTTTTTCTTATCAACAGAAGCTTCTGTCTCCATCTGTTTATTCTTCTTGCGAATTTCAATCACTTCAGACTCTAGTTTTTCTTTATCTTGGTGAGCTTTAGAAGTTTTCTCTTCAGCATAGAAGCATCTTTTGTCTAAATATGAAGCAACAGCAAAATAAGCTCTTCCAACCTGCGAAGAAGAAAAACAAGTTAAAATCTAGCGATGAAGAAAAATAAATAAACTAAGGAGGTGAAAACATACCAAAGCACCAAGAGAATTCAAGAGACTGGGAGTCAGTGATCTTGAGATTCCTTGGAGAGAATCATTATCTACTAAGATTGGGGCATCGCAAACTTTAGCGAGAGCTTGGGATGTCTTTTCAATAACTTCATCTTCGCCATTAGAGGTCATGCTATGGGAAATATCGCTGAAAATTCTGGATAGATGAGTCATTGAAGAATCAGAAGAAGAAGAATTTCTTATTGAAGGAAAACCGCCAGCATTAAACTCCTCGTCAATATCCTTATCAAGAACAACATTGGGATTCTCTTGAATTATTTGAGGAGATGAAGAAGGAGAAGGTTGAGTTTTTCTTTTATTTAGCGGAGGATCGCTAGATTCATCATTGCGAGGGGCAGAAGATCTACCCCTAGAAGAAGTAGTAGGCTTCTCCTTTATAGATTTCCCAGATGGTTCTTTTGGAGATTTCTCTTTGATTTTTGGAGGAGGCAGTGGTTCTAATTCTTCGATTTCCTGCGAGCAAAGATGAAGATAAGAAATAGGGCCAATAATATATTGTTAAAATTTATGAAGAAATATTTCTTACTTCATCTGTAAAAGATCTTAGAACCAAGAGAATGTTGGGTTTCCTAAGAGCTTGATAGCTGAGTTTCATTCTATCAATCTGAGAAAATCAAAAAAGTTAGCGAGAATATAAAGGAGACAATAAAAATAATAACATGAAGGTCGAGAGAATATACTTCTTTAGATCTTTCAGGCCAGCTGAAGACCCAGGGTTGATATTCTGCGAGATTCGTGGGAAGTTCGCGAGAATCAGATATATAAGGACCTTCAAGACTTAATGGGAAGATGAACCACTTATCGTCGCTAGAATGACGAGGACCTTGGTTAGTAGATGTATGAAAGTCAATATCCATCATAAGAGCATTATCACCAGTGACCTTCTCTTTCTTCAAACGAACACCCCAACATGTATTATCCCTCTTCATAGGGACAATTCTATAGTTTACGAAAAAGTTATCCACAGTATAATCGCAAGAAACAATGGGGACATCTTTGAACAAAGGATTCTTTGGAGCATTGGGGTAGCGAGTTCCTTTACCAGCGCCACGAGAAGCATATTCAATTAGTAGTCTGATGCAATCCCCACCCAATTGGTATATTGCTCGTGAGAATCTCTCGTCATAAATTATTTGATAAAACAGAGGAAGCTCAGGATCATAAAGAGGGATGGGAAGACCAGCTTCAAGTTTTCCTAGCGATACTATGATTTTCTCGCGAGAACATTGGTCATAATTAAATAGTTTAAGGTAAAGTTCTGATTTTGTAGGTACTGAATATCGAAAGATAATAGTTCACGAGTATCGTAGTAAATAAAGGAGAAAAGAGTTATAAAATGATACGATGATAGAAGTAGCGCGGAGAAATATGAAGTTTTGCGAGGATGGAATAATGTTGCAAGTATAAGTTGCGATACTTCGCAACTCATGTACAGCTGTATAAATTTCACTATAAATAGGAGTTCAAAGGTAAAATTCGAGAGGTTCTTTTAATGAATGTCAGAAAATATCTTAGGAAAGAGAATAGAGAAAGTTGTAACTATTCTTGTTCCATTTAGATACTTCTTTGTAATCAATTGAGAACATTAATAAGAAAATTATTATTCATCATCAAGAACTTCTTGAGTTTTTACTAATTCTACTGAGGGTGTAGTTGTAGGTTATTCTGTAACTACATAATTGGCGCTAGAAACAGGGATTTGAAGAATTCCTGTGCCAGAAAAATGACAAGAAGAAGAAACACATCAGAACCATTAACTGAACTAAGAAGAAGTGTAAGACTAGCAGGAGGAGAAGCAAATATAACAGGAGAACCTAGTAGGAGAAGGAGTAATCGAAGAAATCAAGCTCAACAAATAAGAGATCATGATCAAGTAAGTATACACACTTGGAGAAATAATACACCAGAAGAAGAAGATAGAGAACCACAAATCAGAGAAAATGGGAGGTTGATGGGAAGAACAATTCTTGAAAGAGAAAGGGAGATGTTAGAAACATTGAGACAAGGAATCCAAAAAGAACGAATGATCGAAGCTGAAGAATGTGCCAATTTAACAAGACAAAATCAAGAATTGAGGATGGAAAATGAGATGTTACAAAGGAGGAAATCTCAAAGTGTTGCAAGATCAAATGTTAGAACAGAAAGAGAAGGACAAAATTCACCGATAATCAATAATGAAAATAATATGCAAGAACAAGCGCAGAATCAAAGTGAAAGAAATCAAGAGAATCGTTTCATTTTAATACCAAACCACGAACAAAGCATGGAGAATTTACGAACAAGACCAAATCCTAGAGAAAACAATTAGAATCGAGAGGAAGAACAGCAACTTATGGAAAAAACTAAGAGACAACAAGCAATACATCAAAACAATCACGAGAATGGAGTAAGAAGACATGAAGAAGTTCGTAACAAACAAAATGTTGAGTATGAAAGAATTAAGAGAAGAATTGTAAATCAACAAACAGAAGTGGAGAGGAATGAACCAAATTCTCGAATCAGAGTACAAGTAAATCAAGAAGAAATAAGTCATAGAAGAAGGAGAAATGAAGAAGAAGAAATTCCTGATATTCGCATGAGAAGAATAGAAAGGGAAGAACAAGAATTCCAAGATGCTCTGCGACTGAACAATTATGATAATTTAGAAAGAAGATATTTGCAAAATTATGCAAATGAAAACATTAATGAAGAATATGATAGATGGAAGCGCAAGAACGTAGAAGAAGAGAAGCTGCATTAAAAAGACCAATGGATGAGAATTCTGAGGCAAATGCACGAATATTTCGATAATTAGCAGAAATGAGAGGGATGATAAACAATAGAAGAGGAGGAGATAGAAGACAATTAGATGAAGCAATAGAAGAAGCTGCGAGGACTCCATTTGCTAGAGAAGTACAATTGGGAGGAATTCCACCAAAATTCAATTTGCCCACACTAACCAGTATCTTTGATGGGACTTCATGTGCTATTCAGCACATTAAAGCATACATAAGATGCATGTTACAATGGGAGAATCATGATGCTGTGTTATGCAAGTACTTCGCATCAAGTTTAACGGGGGAAGCTTTAAAGTGGTTCGAAGGACTCCCTAAGAACACTATTACGTCATTCAGTCATTTGCAAGCAACTTTTCTTGGAGCATATATCACAAATCACTCTTCACGGCTTGGTATTGAAGATGTATTTGGTTTAAAACAAAGAGTGGGTGAAAGTTTGAAGCATTTGGTAAGATGATAGAAGACTATGTGCAGTGATATGGCAGGGCGTGTGGATGAGAGATACTTGATTTTGTCCTTCATAAATGCGATGTTCTCAACGGAACAATTATATGTTCAAATCTTCAGAAGAAAGAATTCCATAATGATGACAGAGTTACGAGAATTGCAAGAAGAATACATTACACTAGAGGAAAAGCAAAATAGTATGGAGTCATATCCAGTAGCAAACACTAGCAATCAAGAGGGAGGAGAAAATTTACTTCCCAAAATAATCAATGTAGTAGCAGGTACTTCGCAAACATCCTCACAAACTTCTTCGCAAATTTCAGAAGAGAAGAAAATCAATGATAGCCAGCCAAAGATGGTAGCAATGGGCAGTAGAGATCAAGAAGAGTATGATAGAGAGAAGAATTTCTATAATCGAATAGGAAATAACCAAATTCCAAGACTAGATCAACAACAAGAAAATTATGGGGGACAAAGGCAAAATTATTTTGGACAAGGGAACCAGAGACAAAATTATAACAACGGTCAAGGAGGTCAAAGAATGGTAAGGGAAGAGATAAAGTTGCCACCTTTGAATACAAGTGTAGAAAAGATATGGCAAGCAATTATCTTGGTAGAGAATATACCAACTCCATGGAACATGGGAAAGGAACCACTAATGGGTCCAAGAAGTCATGAATTTTGTTCATATCATCATTTTCATGGACATTCTACAAATAATTGCCATAATATCAAGAGGATAATCTTCCTAATGATTGATCAAGGAAAACTAAATCAATTTTTACTTAAGCAGACACAGTCGCAACAATTACCACAGGCTCCAGCCATAGCTCGCAGGGAGAATACAACAAAAGAAAAGGGAGAAGAAATCCTACATATAGAAGTGGGGTCAAAAGCAAGGAATGTTTTCTGTAATTCCATTGTTCATTCATATAAAACCATAGAGGATTTTCATGATAATGTGTTAAGCAGGGTATATGCGAGGGATGGTGAAGGAAAGGAAGTAATGAACATCGCAAAAATTTCACGACTTGAAGATTGGCAGAAGCGTGAAATTTCTTTTGAAGCCACTGAAATTCCAGAAGGTTGTGAAGCACATGATAATCCATTGGTAGTAAGATTAGCAATCTACACGAATATGTAGGAAAACGAAGATGATATGGAGGAAGAATAAATTGGTCTTAATAGGATTTTGATTGATACGGGAAGTTCTGTCAAGATCCTCTTCTATTCTGCTTACAAAACTATGGGGGGAAAAGATGCAGATTTAATACCTTCTACTTACAGAATTTATGGTTTTAATGGAACTGCCAACAAGCCCAAAGGAGAAGTGAGCATGCGAATTCCATTAAGTGGAATGCGAACTGAAATTATGTTTTGCGTTGTTGATGTCGAATCACCATATAATGCTTTGATAGGAAGACCATGGCTCCATGGAATTCTAGGCGTAGCTTCCACTCTACATCAGTGCATAAAGTTTCCTCATATGAAGGGTATTGGAGTTATCAAGGGTGATTGGGCTGAGGGAAAGAAATGTTACGATACAGAAGTAGAAGTTTGCGAAGGAAAAATTGCTGAGAAGGAAAATTGGAGAAAAAGAGCAAAGGCTGTGAAAAGAAGTGAAAATTTAATGGCAGAGGATTAAGGAAAAAGAGAATACAGTTATGATGATAATCATACAAGAAATTTACGATGATAATAAGGGATTGTGATTGGCGAAGAAAGAAGAAGGAAAATAATAAAACAAGAAGGTAATCAGTACGTTTGCTCGTGGAAATGAGGTATGTGGCAAAACAAAATTTTTATTTCGTGATAAATTTTACGAATATTGTTTGCTCGCAGGAAATTGGGAAAAGTTACGAATTTTCAGAATTTATATTCCGATTAAAATTTCATTAATTTGCGAATAAAAGACCGCAATCTGTGATCAGCCTCCAAAAAAGAAAGAGAGCCGCAGAAAATTTTATACAGGCAAACCTTTGTGGCGTACACCCTAGTTCGCGAAGCTATATTTCGTAAGAGGCAAAGTCCTAAAGTACGTCATTTAAGGGGGTACCTATAACGTGGCTAAGGGTAACCGGAACACCACCAAGGACCCTTAGTACATGGTAAAAAATTTGGGGTACAACCCAATAATGGGGTACCTATCCGAGTTAGACACCTTGGATTCTCACCTAATCTAACGACATTACGCAATATAAAATTCGGTGTAAGAGGATTTAGGTTGGGCGACTAAGGCATACTGTCTTTCCCAAGAAGTGCAGAAAACGATCAAGGCGCCGAGGTACACGGTTGAGTCAATAGTGCCGGGTGAGGTTGAACCACATCTGCCATTTTTGACAAGTCTTGGCAAATGATGCACTTGGCCCAAAGATACCCCATAGGGTGCAACCTCGTAACTATAAGCCCTATAGGCAAAAAGGATAAGAGGTTGCGATCAAAAGCTGGTTGTTGGCAGAACCGGATGGGAAGAGCTAACCTTGTATAGTCGATGTACGCTTCCTTGAAGGGGAAATCAGGGGGAAGATAAAGGGCAGCACCCTCCATTAGGGAGCTGATACGTGCTATAAGACGCAAATGTCACGAGGCTTCTTGTTTGCGAAAACATAAAGGCTTGTCATATTTGTGCAACAAATGAAGTTCTGCGAGCCTTCTAAAAAAAAAAAAAAAAAAGAAAGAAAAGAATAAAGAACTCGCAGAACATAATAAAGAAGTTAAGATGAGATCAATGGGTCACTACATGAAAGTGTAGAGATGTCCTGCGATTTCATCGTAAGACGGCAATGTCATGGGGCTTTATGTTCGCAAGAATATTTAGGCCTGTCATATTGTCGCAACAATTCCTGAAGAGGCTAAAATACTATTCAAAGAAGTTAAGGTGAGATCAATGGGTTTTTGCATGAAAGTGTAAGAACGTCCTGCGATTTCATCGCAAGACGATAATGTCACGAGGTTGTATGTTCGCAAGAATATTCAGACTTGTCATATTATCGCAAATACAAAAATATACTACAAAAGAGGTGGCAAAATAATACCTTTACTTAGGAAGGCATGATAAGACCACAGAAATTAATGAAATTCATTGCATCAACATCATTGAAGAAATTATACAAGAATATACATTATGAAGATTTGAAAAGAAGACAACTTCGTCAATATCATTGAAGAAATTTTACAAGAATATACATCAAAAATGTTTTTGAAAAGAAGACAGCTCTTTCAATATCATTGAAGAATTTTTACAAGAAGTCCTATCAAAGAAGATAACATCATTGAAGAATTTTCACGAAGACTTAACAAAAGATGCGATTTTGATAATAATCAAATACAGATAAGTTCATACTCGTAAAATGTTACGAGAATTAAATACTTCTTATACTTCTCCATATATTGAATATTTTTCTACAAATTCAATACTATTTATACTTCTTCAAGAGTATATAATATTTATTAGACTTCTTCAACAGATATTTAATTTTGCGAAGGTTAAGTACTTATTATACTTCTTCATACAATTCTTATACTTCTTCATATATTGGGCAATTCTTCATGAATTGGATACTGCTAATACTTCTTCAAAGATATTTTATACTTCTTATACTTCTTAAGGGTATTTCATATTTCGTATACTTCATGCTTCTTATACTTCAAGGGGAGATTTATTATTTACCTCGCAACATTCCGCAAAAGGCAAAAGGCTCATATTTCTTATACTTCAAAGGGAGGACTTTTTATTCATAATCACAATCAGATAGAACTTCGTAAGATAAATTGAGAAGGATATTCTAATACTTCCAGCAAGAGTTGATCATCTGAAGAGCAATAATAAGGGGAAAGGGAATACTAAGCTAAGTCTTTAAGATATATTATTTCTCTCCACATGATCAAGTTATGCGAATAAGGGAAACAAATATCAAAGAAAGATTAATTCAAATTAAGCTTTGAAAAAGAAATTGTTGGATTAATTCAAAGTGCAATCAAGAAGAAAGTGTTATATTGAAAAGAAATAGAACAGACATACAAAAAAGAGTGAAGTTTCAAAACAGATATACAAAAAAAAAAAAAAAAAAAAAAAGAGTGAAGTTATTTTTCAGGCGATCTATTCCCATCAAAATGATCTTCTTCTTCAACTTCACTATCATTTTCAACTTCACTTTCAGAAATTTCCAAATATGGAGTATCTTCAGGAATTTCTTCAGAAAGGAGCGTATGGTACTTCTTGAGAGGAATTTCATTATCTTCGCAAATCTTGCGAGTCATCTTAGCTCGAAAATGCTTGACATATAAACTATGGTTATGCTGGGAAATTAGAAGCTGAGATCTCAAGTCAGAAATTTTCTTATTACGATTAGCAAGGAGAGTTTCCAGATCGTTATTCATCTTCGCATAATTTTCTGCAGCAAGGAGAGAAATTAAGGAATTGGTTAGCAAATTACGAAGGAAAAGTAACCAAAATAATTGCCATCGCAAAGAATTTACCTTCTAGTTGCTTCTTATCATTACGAAGAGAAGAATTTTCAAGCTTTAATTGATTATTCTCCTCAAGAAGAGAAGAATTATCAATTGCGATGCTCGCAGATTGTGAATTATCTTCGTGACGAGATATTAATTCTGCGTTATCAATATTTAGATCTTCTACTTTCTGACGGAGACTTGAATTTTTAACCTCTAACTTCTTACAACGATTCAAAGTTTTCTTCTCAGCAATAGAATGACGTCTTTCCCAATCAGAAGCAGCTGCACAACTAACTCTTCCAACCTAAACAAGAAAAAAAGAAAAAATAGGTTAGAAATCAACAAAATAAGGGAAATAAACAAGAAATAGAGAAGAAACTTACCATGCTACCTAAAGCATACAATGAAGCAGGAGAGACGAATCTTGAAATCCCTTTGAGGGAGTTATTATCAATTACGGTAGGAACTTTACAAGCCTTCGCAATAAGTTTGCGAGCATTCGCTGTAGGAGAATTTCCTAATCCACGAGAATAATGGAGGAAAGCCTCAGAGATGCTAACCGTTGCTGAGGCAAAAGTTTCTGGGATACTATAATCTTCATTTCCACCTTCATCAACATCATTATCATCATCTCCTTTGTCAGAAAGGGTATCGGAATTAGAACTAAAGTCCTTCTCAGGAAATTTATCATCTTCATCACCAAGATCTTCCTCAATGTTCTCATTAGAAGAAATTACATTGGAATGAGATTTGGTTGAGAGTATCTTCTTTTTCCTCCTCTCGTAAACAACGTCTTGAAGTTTTCTTTTTCCTTTGCGAAGAGCATCATCTTGACTACCAGAAGCTTGGGTAACCTTCGCAGAACGAAGAGTTTGTTGTCTTGCAGTAAGCCTTTTAGAAGAAGTAGAACTCTTATTTTCACTGTGACAATCTCAGGAAGAAGTGGAACCTGTAAATTCAAATAAGTATAAGAAACAGAGGCAACAATATATTGTTTAGAAAAATACAAGAGTGTTTCTTACCTCATTTGAAATTAAAGGGTAACAAAAAGATAAGGAGATGGAAGTACATACATTTCTAAAAACCCAAGGTTGATAATAGCGGTTACGAAGGTTCGCAGGAAGTTCTACTATCCCAGTAATATAAGAACCTGATAACATTAAAGGGTACTTATACCAATCTTCATCATTAGAACGACGAGGTGTCTTATTATTTCCTGAAGCATAATCAATATCGTGCATGAGAAGATCATCTGCTGCGATATTAGCTTTACGATGAAGACGAACACCCCAACGATTATCTTCTTTCCTCGCAGGAATTAGTGTGTAATTTTTGAAGAAACCCTCAACTGTATAATTCGCAGCAATAATTTATATATTTTCAAATCCAGGTTTCCTAAGATCAACTGAATACAAAGATTTCCCAAAAGCGACACGATTTGCGAATTCAACTAAGAGGCGAATACAATCACCAGTCAATTGGTAAATGGCACAAGAAAAATTGGGGTGGGAAATAATTTCGTAGAATAAAGGAAAGTTAACATCATAAAGAGGAAGAGGAAGACCTGCGAGGATTTGACCTCGTGAGATTAAAATTTTCTGATCATCCCAAACATAGTTGGTAAAGAGCTTCACACAGAGGGAAGATTTATTATCATAACCTTAAATCTCAGAGAGAATAAGGTCTCTATCAGCAAGTTCCGCATTAATTTGTTCAATAGTTTTCTTCTTTGGTGCCATTGAGTATAAGAGGGAAAATAGAAAGGAAAAAAGATAGAAGAGATTGCAGAGGCAAAAGTGTTGAAGAAGATGAATAAGAGAATAAAAAGTAAAAACAAAGGATAATATTTATAAGAGAGTTTGATGAAGATAAAAACTCATTAATACGAGTAAGCGTGAACGGTTGAAAAGAACTGTTACGAAGAAACGTGTCAAAAAGATAAGGGAAAAGTAAAAAGACGTGTTGCGAACTTGATGGATGGTAATAACTACACTAAATTTACGAGAATAGGGATTCTCATGACATTTCTTCTTCGTAGAATTGACATGAGAAGAGGCAAGATGTAGGTACTGAATATCGCAAGATAATAGTTCACGAGTATCGTAGTAAATAAAGGAGAAAAGAGTTATAAAATGATACGATGATAGAAGTAGCGCGGAGAAATATGAAGTTTTGCGAGGATGGAATAATGTTGCAAGTATAAGTTGCGATACTTCGCAACTCATGTACAGCTGTATAAATTTCACTATAAATAGGAGTTCAAAGGTAAAATTCGAGAGGTTCTTTTAATGAATGTCAGAAAATATCTTAGGAAAGAGAATAGAGAAAGTTGTAACTATACTTGTTCCATTTAGATACTTCTTTGTAATCAATTGAGAACATTAATAAGAAAATTATTATTCATCATCAAGAACTTCTTGAGTTTTTACTAATTCTACTAAGGGTGTAGTTGTAGGTTATTCTGCAACTACAGATTTGGAATCTTGATCTGGAATCAGAGATAAGATAAAACCTTTAAGTCTGAGTTTCTCGCGCATTCTATTGAAGGCATTCAAATTTTTAGCACCAGCAGCGACCATTTTTGAGTATGGGAATGAAAGTTGAAAAGAAGGAATAAATCACAGTTATTACAGAAGCGCAATTCGCGGAAGAACAGTAAAAATTGTAGAGAGAATATGGAGAGAAGAAAGAAGAAAGTAAAAGAGAAAAAGGAGAGGAATGAGAAGAGTATTTATAGAAGAAGACGAAGGCAATTAATGCAAATAAGAAACGTGGGTGGTCAGATCGCAGCGGTTACAAAATACGTGTCAAAAATTTATTAGAAGAAAAGATTCGTGAAAACAGTTGGCAAAGGACGAAGAAATCTGAAAAGATAAGCAATTATGGCATTTTAGATTCTCATATCTTCTCTTCTTCGCAGAAAATACATGAGAAGAGGCAAGATGTAGTACCAGAATATCGCTACAACACAATTCCTGAGATATTAACAACATTTCTACGAGCATCACTGACGATTCTTCAACGACATTTCACGAGCGTTACAGAACAACTAAAAGAAACTGACGATGGAAGAAGTAAAAGAAGAACAAGACTGATCCTGCGATAGTCATCATACTTGCGATAGAGAAATATTGTAACGATCGCGATAAGATCGCAGAGTAGATCCGAATTAATGGGAAATCTTAGATGTCTTCCACTATATATTTTCCTATATAAAGAGCACGATAGATCCAGAAAATGATGATGCATTTTTGAGAGCTGAGAGAATTTTGAGGAGAGAGAAACTCCAGAAAGAAAGTTGTACTTCTGAGTTTTAATATTTCTTGTAAATCTTCCTGAAAGTGAATTAATAAAAGTGTTGTTATTCATTCATAATTATGACTTAGTTCTCATAGATTCTTGACAAGGGTGTAGTGTGGGATTTCCTGCAACTACAATATGATATGTTACTCCCCCTTAGTCTGTGCTTTTCCTCATTCGTTAGATAAACATTCAAGCACCATTGTCCTCTTCCCTAGTGACACCAATCAACATAAAATTGAAACCAGCATCACCTGTTTATGTAGTTGCAGGATTTCCCACACTACACCCTTGTTAAGATCTTGCTATAATCAACTCACAATTGAAGATTAAAAACGACATTTTATTATTTTGTTCTCAGAAATGTTTACAGAACTGGAAGAATTCTAGATTACAACTATTCTCTTGAAGGTTATCTCTCCTCAAGACTTTCTTAACTCTCAAAAATACATCATCCTTTTCTGGACACATTGGGTCTATATTTATAGGGTAGTTGCATAGTGGATGACAGCTAAGTTTTCCTCTTATTTCGGGTTGATTCTGTGATTATACCGCGATAGTTACAATGTTCACTCTCGTAAGTTTTTTAACCATCGCAGGACAAATATGCTTTTCTCAAGTTTTCTTCACTCGTCATTTATTATGTCGCTCTTTTGATTTATTTTGTGACACTCGCAAAGTGTAGTTGAAGATCTTGCGGTGATGCTCGCTGGGAAGTGTTGTTAATCTCGCAGAGAAGTATTGTAGCGATATTCTGGTCCTATATCTTGCTTCTTCTCATGTCTTCTTCGCAAAGTGGAGAGGATATGAGAATCTTCAATTCTTCAAAGTGCTCGCAGCCTCTCTTCTTTCCATATTTTCTTCTTGACATTGCTCCGTTAATTTAGCTTTAACCGCCTACACGTGTTGTAAATTCATCTTTTTACTGACACGTCTTTACTCAACAGGTTATTCCCTTTTGACTATAAAAGGTAGAGTTAAACTTCAAAACTAATTTTCTTCTTCTACTTCTCTATCTTCTTCATCTGTTTATTTTATCTTCCGTCTGCAACTTTTCTTCTTCTTCATATTCTCCTGCTACTGTTCTAATGGAATCATCAAGGTATATTTTTTGATTATAATCTTTATTTGATTAAATTTTTACTTATATTCTTCGATCTTCTCTATTTGATCCTTCATAACTCCCGAATTATGTCTTCTCTTCAGTGGAACTATCCCTAACACCCAATCCTCAGGTCAAAACCCTAATGCTAGAAAAAGACCGACTGAGAAGAAGACGAGAAGTTCTGAGAATGATAAGGTGGTAAGAAACACATCCTATTTCTTAATAACAATATTGTTGCCTCTGTTTCTTATCTAAGTTATTATTCGCAGAATGTCGAGAACATCGCTAATCCTCCCAAAAGACCTCGTCATTTCAAAGCTCTTGAGGATGATTTCTTTATCCCCACATTAGCATCTGCAAGAGTTACTCCCACACCCTCGCAACTGGATCCTCTTTCTTTTACCTGCGAGAATATCGCTGCCAACACCTCTACTTCTTTTGATTGATTGATAAATCAAGCTCCTGAAATTGTTGTGACTGAAGTTCCTTCTAGCCCTTTGTTGCCTTCAACTGTTGTTTTTCCCAACACTCCTCATTCTGATAATACAACCATCGCAAATGACTCAAATCGTCAACTTTCCCTTGTTACCACTTCACCCTCTGCATCTCTTCCTCAATCGAATGGAATCTTAGCCGGAGTTGATATTTCTTTTAAAATTTTATCTAATATTTTAGACGATGCTAGAAAATCTTCTACTGGCTCTCTCCAATATGAAGCTTGCGAGACCTTACTTAAATATTTTGGCTCTGATAATACTGCTTCACGAGCATCTTTAGAGAATGAAGTTGAAACTCTGAGAAAAAGCCTTCAAGTCAAAATTTCTGAATGTGATACTCTGAACCATATGCTTCGCAACTCTTATCTTAACTGCGAGAACCTTCGCAGAAAAAATAACGAGTTGAAAGGTACAATTTTCCTGCATCTACCCTTTTGTTTTTCTGTTTTGCTTTCATATCCTCTGTACTCAAGTCTCCTTCTTAAATTCTTGATTCATATATTAGTTTCAAATCGGACTCATTTCATGGAGAGACTTAAATTTGAATCTATTGATGACGAAGCTCGTGTTGAAAGAGATTCTTGGATGGACCAGTATAATAGATTAGATAATCTCTACACATATTCAATTGATCAAATAGATAATCTTACTAATGAGAATAACCAACTATCGCAAAGTCAAAATTTATTAAGTAACGAGATTACTCGTCTCTCATATTTGTTAACCAAGTATAACTTGGCGGTAGAATCTTTATCAGATGAAAATAGAACTTTATCCTAAGAGAAACATAGATTTTCAAGCTTGATGGCGATTTCTTCGCAGCAATTAAGTAATCTACAAAGAATATGTGATAATCAAGAGCAATCTCTTCGTTCCATTAAAGATGAACTCAAGGAAGCAACTGAATCATCTGCTGCTGAGAAGGATAAACTTATCAAGGGTAGGTTAACTCTTAGTTTGAAGGCCAGCAAGCTTCAAGACAAATACTCTCAATTGAATAAGTCTCATTCTTTACTAACAGAGGAAAACTCATATCTACGCACTAAAGAAGAAAACATGAAATCTCGTCTGATGGGTGTGGTTGGCGATAAATTTGATGACGCTATGAATCAATGGGAAAAAAATTTATTTACATTAATTCAAAACTCAACCTCGCAGAAAGAAGGTTGTCAATTGAATGCCTCTCTTGTTGACCTTTCTGTCAAATTTTGTGTTATATTTCTTGTAAAATCTTTGACTGAATGATCTTTTATCACTTTTGTTACTCGCAGAATCTGAAAGAAGTCTTCATTCTACCATCACTGATCTTACTGATAAATTGGATAAAGTTCGCTAAGAAAACAAGACTCTTACTTCCAATTATATTGAAGCTCGCGACAAAGCAGAAATAAGGCTTGATTATCTCGAGTACTTCAAAAATATAGAGATTAGGAATCGTGACAGAGGTTTCCTTTGCAAGGTTCACCTCAGTGCTGAATTTCTCATGAACGATATTCTACTCTCCCATTCTCTCCCTCCTGTATATGTTCCTCCTTTAAAAGTTGATGATGATGAAATTCCTCTTCCCATGGATAAGGAATTAGAATTCACTGATGAAGAAAATACCACTCAAGAAGATAATAAAGAAGAGAGAAGTCCTCCTAAAGAATTAATTACAAGCGGTGAGAAGAATACTGATGAAGATGAAAATTCTGGCAAGAATAACGAATCTGGCGAGCAAGAATAGTGAATCTGGCGAGACAATCGTCAAAACTTGAATTTCATTTTTGCTTTCTTTTTCTTCTTCTTAATGTAACTTTTGAAATTTTGAGAATTCAACTTTTGATTTTGTTTACTTTGAATATCCTCAAGGAAGATAATGAAATCTTATTTCTCCACTCCCCTACTTGCCCTTAATTATCTTTCTTGAAATGGTGAATTATTTCCTGTGTTTCCTTTCTGTGAACTGTTTGAAAGTATGAATATTTCTGCGATGTAATGAGTACAGTTGCGATAATCCGAAAATTTACGATGTTATGAATCTGCTTTCTTATGTATTCTCCTACGATGAACAAATCTTTCCTGCATCTTAAAATAGAATAGTTAATTTTTTAAGATTATTTTGTTGGTCTTATTTTGCCTTCCTAATTAAAGGTCTTATTTTGCCAAAAAAGTTTTTTTTTCTGCGACAAAATCGCAGGACGTCTTTACATTTGCATGTATTGACCCATTTATCTTGTCTTATCAATATTTTTTCAACATCTTTGCGACAATATGATAAGTATAAACTCTCTTGCAAGAATTAAACCTTATGACATTGCCGTCTTGCGATGAAATCGCACGACGTCTTTACACTTTCATGTAAAAACCCATTGATCTCATCTTAACTTTTCTCTTTTGGCTTGTTACCTTTGTATAACTTTCGTCACGCGATAATATGACAAGCCTAAATGTTCTTGCGATCATAAAGCCCCATGACATTGTCGTCTTTAGACACTTATCAGCTCCCTAATGGAGGGTGACGCCCTTATCTTCCCCCTGGTTGACCCTTCAAGGAGGGAACATCGGCCATACAAGACTAGCTCCTCCCATCCAGATTTTCCAACAACCAGTTGTTTTTCGCAGCCTCTTGTCCTTTATGCCTATATGGCTTATAGTTACAAGACTTCACCCTAAGTGGGGTTTTCTTCGGGCCAAGTGCATCATAGCCAAGACTTGTCAAGGATGGCCAGGGTAGTTTCGTACGCCCCGGGCACCCTTGACTCAACCGTGTACCTCGGCGCCTTGGTCATACTTTTCACTCCTTAGAAGAGGTACTTAGTCGTCCAATCAGGGTATAACCTTATATAATTGGAAATCCAAGATCCCTCTCCTGGATAGGTTTTCTTTAACCCCAACATCCGCATAACTCAGGTTCCATCAGCGGTATAACCTTATCACTGAGTCATGTCAAGAGATACCCCCTTATATGACGCACTATTAGGTCTTACATTTGCCTCTTGCGAAATTTTATTCGCGAACTAGGGTGCACGCCATAAAGGTTCGTCATATTCTATTAATCTCTGCGAAATTTTATCCGCCATTCTTGCGATTATGCTTGCAGTTATTGCTTTGCTTTGTTATTAGGAGAACCTCGCAATCGCAATCGTATTTTTTTTTTTTACAACGTACCTGTATCTCTTATCTTGCAGAAGTTGTCATTGATAATACTTTTTCAGAAATAGTTTATTCCATGGTCTATCAAATCTTTGACCAACATCTCTTCCTTCAGGGTCCATTAGTTTGTATACCCCGGTTCCAACTATCTCTTTAATGATGTATGGTCCATCCCATTTTCTCGCCAATTTTCCACCATTCTCTCGCTGATAACTTGGTGTTTCTCGCAGCACTAAATTGCCAGGTTGAAATTCATGTTTCGTAACACGTTTGTTGTACTCGCGGGCTAATCTTCGCTGGTAATTTTCCATATGTTGCAAAGTTTTTTCTTTTTTCTTCTAATTCATCCAATTTATTTAAAATCATTCCAGCACTAAGATTTATTTCCTAAGCCTCTCTTTTTGTTGTAGGAATAGCTACTTCTGTTGGTAACACAGCTTTAACTCCATACATCAAACAAAAAGGTGACATTCCAGTAGCTTCTCGTCTAGTTGTATTGTAGGCCCATATTGCATTATGCACCTATTCGCACCATGATCTGTGGTATCCCTCTAGCTTATTTTTTAATAATTCTGCGATTGTCTTATTAGTTGCTTCAGCTTGACCATTTGCTTGTGGATATAGAGGAGTAGATTTTCCACACTTTATATTAAATGCATTGAGTAGCAATTCTATATTCTGTCCTTTAAATTGCTTCCCATTATCAGACACCAACTGTGCTGGAATCCCAAATCTGCAAATTATATTCTCAAATATGAATGTAAAAATATCTTTATCGCTGATATGTTGTACTGCCTTTACTTCTCCCCATTTTGTGAAATAATCTGTTGCGACGATTAGGTATCTTCTTTGTCTAGAACCAGGCATAAATGGTCCCACAATATCTAACCCCTATTTCCCAAAAGGCCATACACTTGTTGAAGATGATAATGGTGCTCCTGGTGCATGTATCTTCTTTCCATATCGCTGGCAATCTTCGCAACGCCTTGAGAGTTGTTTTGCATCTTCATGCATATATGGCCAGCAATAGCCTTGCAATTTTTTGTTCTATATGCCAAAGATCTTCCTCTACTATGATTTCCAGCATCACCTCTATGTAACATCTTTAATATTTTTTGTCCTTCCTCCCTCGTCAAACATCTTAGCGATGGTCCACTAAAAAATCTGCGATATAGTACTCCTTCTCTTATCTCATAATTGGTTGCCCTACTTTTTAATTTATGTGCTTCCAATCGATTTCTTGGGATTTCTCCTCTTTCCAAATATGCATGAAGATCTGCTCGCCAATCCGTAATGTTGTTCTTTAATTCCTCTTCGCCAACTTCAACCATCATCACATCTTCTTCTTCATTTTCTTCATTGTCTATCGCTGGTGTAAAAAGTGTTTGAATTTTTATGCATCTCGCAGCTGGATTTGTCATCATACTAGATATGAAAGCAAATGCATCTGCGAGCCTATTATCTTTCCTTGATATGTGTCTCCATTTTATTTTTGGAATTCTCGCAGATAATTCTTCGACTAACCTTTTATACTTTCTTAAAGATGGTTCATTTGTTGTGTATTTTCCTATTATCTGGCGAATAACCAACTATGAATTGCTGGTGATTCTATCATTTTCCAACTTCATTTCTACAACAAATTTTAAAGCATGAATCACGGCCTCATATTCAGTTTCATTATTAGTGGATGTAAATTCCAATATAAATGAAAAAGATGATTTTTCTCCTTCTGGTGAAATAAAAACAATTCCAATCCCATTTCCTTCCCCATTTGATGATCCATCCACCAATATCTCCCATCTGTCGGGTTCTGTTAATAGTTCTTTTGGATCTCCATGCTCCTCTTCTACATCCATCATATCTTCCACAGCTTCATCATCTTCTAAGGGAAATTCAGCTAAGAAGTCTGCGATAACTTGTGACTTTGGCGAGGATAAAACTTCATATTGAATATCAAAGTGTCTTACTTGTGCATTCCATCTCTCAACTCTGCCTGATCTTTTTGAATTTTTCATTACTGACCTAATTGGCACTTTTGTTAACACTTTGACCTTATGTGCTTGAAAGTAGATGTGAAGCTTAAAAGTTGCATGCACCAATGCTAGAATTAGTTTCTCAATCTTTGAATAATTTCTCTCTGCAGAATTGAATGTTTTGCTGATGTAATAAATTGATTTTTCTACCCCTGCATCTACTCGCATCAACACAACACTTGGCGCATATGTGGTTGTTGCGAGATAAATCAATAGTTCTTCTCCCGGTTCAGCTTTCTGTAAGATAGTTATGTTCATCAAATGTTCTTTTATTCCTTGAAAAGCCTTTTCACATTCATCTGTCCACTTGAATTTTGTTCCCTTCTTGAGTATATCGAAAAAATGTTTGCACTTGTCTGAAGATCGCGAGATGAATCTTCCTAGCGAAGCTAAGAGTCCATTCAATTTTTGCACATCTTTTACCGTCGCAGGCATTGGCATATCGCGAATTGCTTGTACTTTTTCCGGATCAACTTGTATTCCTTTTTTTGATACAATATACCCCAAAAATTTCCCTGAAGTTACTCCAAAAGTACACTTATCGGGATTCACTTTAATATTAAATTGCCGCATTTGATCGAAAATCTCTTTCAAATCTTGCACATGATTCTCAGCTTCTTTGCTTTTGATCAACATATCATCTACATACACTTCTAATGTTTTATGAATCCACTTTGCAAACACCTTCTCCACCATTCTTTGATATATTGCACCAGCATTCCGTAAGCCAAAGGGCATCTTTGTATAACAATATAATCCTCTAGGAGCAAAAAATGCGGTATGTTCTTGATCTTCTTCAGCGAGAGGGATTTTATTATATCCTTTATATCCATCCAACAATGATATTCTGGAATTTCCCGCTGCTGATTCAACCATCTGTGGGATATCTGGTAATGGAAAACTATCTTTAGGGACAAGCCTTGTTTAAATCTGTGAAATCTATACAAATTCTTATCCCCTTGTTCTTCTTTGGGACCACTACCATATTATCAATCCACTCTGGATATTTTGCTTACCTTATAATTCATGCGTCAAGCATCTTCTGTAATTCTTCTTATATCTGAGAATGATATGTTGTTGCGATTTTCCTTATTCTTTGCTTAAATGGTCTTATATTTTTGTTGATTTCTAATTTATGACATGCTATTGATGGATCTATCCCTGGCATCTCATCCATGCTCCACGCGAAGATATCTTTATACTCTCGTAAGAGATTTATAGTTCTTTCTTCCTCATCTGCCTCCATTCTAGTCCCAATTTTCAGCATTTTAGGCTCTTCTTCACTCCCAATATTTACTTCTTTTGTTGGTTCTGCTGCAATATAACTGGCTTCAGGTTCTCCCATTAGTGTTGGTGTTTTCATAACTCTCGCGAGTTCATCTCCTTCTCGCGAGATTTCACTGGGTATTCCTTTTCCTTCTTTTGCTCTTATCATGTAAACTTTAAATTCTTCTTCCTTCTTCGTTTCTCTCGCCAATTTTCTGCGAGCCTTTCGCAGCTTTGGACGTTCTTCACAATTTCTTACTTCAATTTGGTAACACAATTTCGCAAAATCTGTGTCTCCTCTAATTTCTCCAATTCCACTGGGTATAGGAAATTTGATACATTGATGCAACGTTGATGCTACAGCCTTGATTGTGTGTATCCATGGTCTTCCTAATATCATGTTATACGGTGATTCCACGTCTACCACACATAACGTTACTTGTGTTTCAATTTCCCCTAGTGGAATTCGTACCACTATCTCGCCTTTAGGTTTTGTTAAAGACTTTCCAAAGCCATGAACATGATATGTTGAATAAGACATTTCTGCATCCTTATATCCCATTTTCTTGAAAGTATGATAAAATATTATATCTACAGAACTTCCTGTATCCACCAAAGTTCTATTCATAGCCCATCCTTCTACAGATTTTATTGATTCCTCCTTTCTCATTGGTATAGTGGATACTGTGATTACCAATGAAGATGTATGACTTAGATTTTCTTCTGGTATTTCTGCTGTTGTAAATGTGATTTCCTGCTTTTCCCAATCTTTCAATGGTGATATTTTTTCCACCGTCATAATTTTCCTTCCTTCAAAATCCAATTTGTGTATCTTCCCCTTAATATTTTCATGAAATCTATCAATCATTGTTCTTGTTACCATACCACACTCCAATTTTCTACAATCCTCTTTTATTCTAATCATCCTTCCTTCAAATATCTCACTGATTTGTTTTATAATTTTCTTAATCTTGAACAATTCTTATCTTCTTCTTCACCTTTTTCTATGATTTTTCTAATTCAATCCCTGTTTCGGGCGCCAAAATGTAGTTGCAGGATTTCCCACACTACACCCTTGTTAAGATCTTGCTATAATCAACTCACAATTGAAGATTAAAAATGAAATTTTATTATTTTGTTCTCAGAAATGTTTACAGAAATGGAAGAATTCAAGATTACAACTATTCTCTTGAAGTTTCTCTCTCCTCAAGACTTTCTTAACTCTCAAAAATACATCATCCTTTTCTGGACACATTGGGTCTATATTTATAGGGTAGTTGCATAGTGGATGACAGCTAAGTTTTCCTCTTATTTCGGGTTGATTCTGTGATTATACCGCGATAGTTACAATGTTCACTCTCGCAAGTTTTTTAACCATCGCAGGACAAATATGCTTTTCTCAAGTTTTCTTCACTCGTCATTTATTATGTCGCTCTTTTGATTGCTTTTGTGACACTCGCAAAGTGTAGTTGAAGATCTTGCGGTGATTCTCGCTGGGAAGTGTTGTTAATCTCGCGGAGAAGTATTGTAGCGATATTCTGGTCCTACAGTTTACTCCATATGTTTCTCCCCCTTTTTGTCACAAAAATGACAAAGAAACGAAAAAATGAAGGACAACACGAAAAGGATCTTACAAATCTCAAAATAGACTTGCAACCTGTTGAGTCAAGCACGAGGGTTTTACATACCATTTTTGATAACCAATATCAAAACCGAAACTACAAAGTAATTATGTTTTGATATGTTATCATGAAAATAATTTCCTGAAGCAATTTTCCCAACTAGTTTACCAAACCAAAAATCAACTAAGCAACATAGTTCCTTTGCTAAACCGATTGTATAAATACAACCGATTCATTCGATAAAACCAAAACAAAGATAAACTCCATTTTTATCATCAGGTTCTAATTATCCATATAACTTAGACCTTTAGATTTGAAACTAGCCAAATACTAGGTTAGTTAACTAGCATTTCCTTATTTAGGCATTCAGCTAGACTTGAATAACCGAAACCTCCACTTTGATAAGTCTAACTAAGATCAAAATTAACTTAGTTTAGCTTATCCAGAATCGAATTGGACTAAAAAACTCATCCCGTCAATATATTCATTCATTAAGCCATAAATAATTCATACAAACCAATAAATCAACTTGCATAATTATTTACCTCAACCGGAAGCAATTGAAACAACATATATCACTAAAGATCCATTATTGCACCGAAATTTTGTAAGCTTAAATAATTGATACCATACAATAAAGCAAAATAACAATTTTTTTACTTAACTGGAAGCAATTGAAATAACATAAACATTAAAGCATCGCAATTGCACCAAACTTTTGTAAGCCTAAACGATTGATAGTACACAACAAAGCAATATAACAATGGTTTTACTTAACCGGACCCAATTGAATCACACAATCATCCACACATACATAATGGAATAAACACATCAATTGTACAGAAAATTTCGTTTAAGAAAAAGAAAAAGCAATATATATATATATCAAATAAAAATAGCCTTTTCTTAAAACAGGAAAACAATTAACTAACAAGATTGTTACCTCAATTTTGCATCCAACTTCTCCAATATGATCGCATCTTCTTCTTCCAGGGAGAATTGATATCGAAATACCATTATGCTGTCATCCTTATGCAAAAACAAAAGAATAACAACAACCAAACTTTACCATAGAAAGGTTGAAAATCGGTTTTAATAATTGCAAGCAAAAGTTGAAAACCTTCGAAACACATATGCTTTTATGCTAAACCAAAACCGATTCAACATATTGTGACTTTTTCGCATATTGTTTCTATAGGAACCCCTCATGATCCTTTGATAAAGCCTACCAACATGGGATAGAACTTAATCCTGCTAAATCAAAAGTCACCCAAACCATAAGGGTTCACAACATATTATGAGATCAAATATCAAGGTAATAAAACCTAAATCAAACATCTCATAAACATACATAGCAAATAAATAAAGCATTAAAGCACCGGCTATGTAATTCAAAAACTATCACAATAAAATTTATAAATCAAATAACTTTATTCATAATAGTTTTATTGATAATATACTTATACAATCAATGAAAGAAATCAAAAATTGATGTCTATTTTTCCTTTATCAAATCTCGTGACGATTGCTTTCAAAAACTAGATTCAAATTCTTCCGAGCACTCCCTTTTTCAGTAGATGATTTCTTCATTTCAAACAGTTGGGAATGAAGATTAGCTAATACTTCAACAAGTGAGGATGCATATTTCAACACAATCAGTGTGTGTTGAGGTGAAAATTATTCCCACCATATTGAACAAAGACATCCTTAGGATGACTTATAAACACAATAGATTGTGTTTCCTTTTGTTCCTTTTTTTTCTTGTAATTGCAAGAGTTTGTAATTTCCTTTTGAGATCTTATAAACTTATCAGTCTTCAAAATATTTATCCCTTTGCGAAGAGCCTTGATAAATTTATTTCCAAGGAGAGTTTTAGTATGATTATCTCTTCCACATGAAGACCTTATCATATTGTCAGAAAACCTATTTTCTGATTCATTCGGTTTTTCATCCGATTTTTCATCCGATTTTTCTTGTTCAGATTTCACCATACTGATTTTATCTGAAAGATGTTTCAAAAGGTTTTCAAGAACCAAGCTTAACCTTTTATTCTCCTTAATTTCCAACTCACGTTTTTCTAAGAGTCGTTTAGACTCACAGTATTCATCCTCATTATAAATAACAAAAAGTGCATTACAATCAAATATTTCTTCATTGGATTCTTCCTTCTGAATATCATCAAAAGTGGAGACGTACGCCTTGTTGCACTTCTGAGTTCTTCTGTAGGGATAATGTTTTGCCATATGTCTGAATCTTCGGCACTTGAAGCATTGAACTTCGTTGTTACCCTTTTTATGGCAAAAAGAAACCTAACATGTTTATCAATAGATAAGATGTCCTTAATTCGTTGTGCTAGAAGCACAATTATTGAGTCAAGCTCTTTTTCAACATGAACCTTGTCCTTTAGGAAACGTTTCTCAGTTTGATTCTTCAGCAGAATTTCTTTATCAAAGATCTTTAACTTTCCTACAAGATATTTTCGAGTAAGTGTAGAAAGATGATTTCCTTCTAGTATAACATGTTTCTTAGACTCGTATCCGGATGTTAACGATCTGAGAATTTTGCATATTATGTCTTTTTCAGGTATAACCTTTCCAAAGAAAAATGCATTAATAGTCTCAGAAAGCTTAGAATTGAACTCCTCAAAGGTGTCGTTATCATACATCTTGAGATGCTCTTATTCAGATGAAAGGGAAAGAAGTCTAGCTTCTCTTTCAGAATCATCTCCTTCGAATATAGTCTCAAGATCTATCCCATTCTTCTTTAGAAGTCCTGCAAGCCAGTACATGATATAAAATCTCATGGCTAACTGCATGTATGATGGCGTTCAAACCAACAGAATTCTGCATTGCAAGAATTCTTTTTTCATGAGTGTAATCCGCTAAGCGTTTAAACTCTGTTTCTGAATAATCCATCTGTCGTTGATATCCGTCTTCGATTAATAACCAAATATTAAAATCTCGGGATTGAAGAAAGGCTTTCATAGAAGATTTCCATAATGGATAGTTAACCCCATAAAATCTTGGTGGTACGTTAACTGAATCATGCAATAAATTCATTTCTTATAGGATGGATCGCACCAAACACAGATTGTTAGATCTTTTCGTGTTTGCCTGCTCTGAAACTAATTGAAAAGGCGAGAGTACCCAAATATACCTCAAGCTAAAACTTTTCCTTCCTATAAGTCCTTTCACCGAAAGTAATTGTCTATAGACTGAGTCGAGACAATGCAGCTAATCGGTTCACACTTCGTGTGATTGTATATGGATACGAGATCGATACAATACAACAACAAAGTATGTTGACTTGATACAAAGGTTTGGACTTAACCAAATACAAGAGGATTCATGTATCAAGTAAATAGGAAATAACGTTTCTGCAATTTACTTTAATTATAATAAAACAATTATAATGTGGAAATATAAAGTAAATAACATAGCAATATTTTGTTAACGAGGAAACCGCAAACGCAGAAAAATCCCGGGACCTAGTACAGAATTGAATACTCTCAGGATTAATCCACTATACAAAATAAACCAACTTCGTATAGTTGAGACCAAGTAACTAAACCTATAGTTCACCTAGTTCTGTCTGGATTACCATGCCTCCAACCTGTAAACAAGTCACGTACTTGGACCAATTCCTTTGGTTCGTATTCCAAACAGTAAAGGAACAACAAATTTGTTTGGTGTCAACTCTCTTCAACCAAGTGATATGAGTTGCGCAAAGGTTCCCTTGTTTATATTAACATAAAATCCTTTGTCAGGTTCCAAGATCTATCTTATGTTCAATCACCAAAAGGTAATAGTTAAGATTTAGCCAATCAACACTCTTAATCCAAAGAACTGTGTTGATGCCGATCTTCTCAATTAATCAATCCAATCTACCACAAGGATAAACCGATTATTAATTAGATCCTTTGTTACCCAAACAAGTATTGTGCACACCAAAGATTATAAAACCAAGTCAGAAATCTTCTATCTCTTCTTTGTCTTCAAATCTTCTTAGATCTTCAATAAACACCTGCACACAACTACTTGAATCTCTTGTGATCAATCACACACAAAACGGAGTCTGTTAACAATGGATTATCTCAAGATCATCTTTAGATCTAACAATAGTCTAAAGAACCCTGTCGAAACCTTGAACTAGTTTGAGTGAATCTTATATCAGAAGAGAAGATTCTCAAGCATAAACAAACTAGGTGCAATCAAAGTTCCACCACCGTTAGTCAATCAAATCAATATGAAAACTAAATATAAACCGCAATATCTAGTTTCCCACCAAAGGGTCGCACTAGAGCTTCTCAATCCCAAAGAATACTTTAAATTGAACGGCCGTAAGAGATTTTACCTAATTATATTACTTTCCTCTCTGATAGGCGGCTTCACCAGTAATAGGACAACAGAGGGAGTTTACTGTCACGAAGGATTAGTTTGCTAGAAATGCAAACTCAAAGTATTTATAGACAATGAAGTTTGGACACCAAGGAATTTTCAAAACCGAAAATATTCTCAAGATATTTTTCTATATTAACCCAAATTCGGTTTTCATAATTCCTGTGAATGCACTGTCCAAAAATAATGATCGAAATCTCCTTGGAAAATCTTTAACTAGCAAATGCACATTACTAATTCCTTTTTACATATATAATTAAAAACTTTAATTAAAAGATTCTTAACTTATTTAAATTCGATCTAGGGATTTACTTCCTTCTTAGCTATTAAGGAATATCTTTGAACAATAAAAGAATACACATTAATGCGCGTGTTCAAAGTGTGTCGACATCTTACTCTTGCAAGTCCTTTTTCATACTTACTCACTTGAAACCGATTTACCACACTTCCAAACAAGTTTAGAATTGGTTCATCTGACTTTCAAGAACTATGTGATTGATCAAGTAACACTCAATCACAAACCATGGGCGTAATTGTTCAACCAAAACAAGTTTCGGTTCTACCTCCATGTGAGTATTGTGCATAGTCACACTAGCTCACCAAAGATACGGCTGACTAGCTACTAGGATCGGTTTCCCATATATATTTGGTATCTAACTTGTATGCACTGCACATGTCCATAGGATCGATTCTCCCTTGCCTAAAAATGTGTTGCACATGTTCATAGGATCGGTTCCCCTTTCTTCTATAAACCTTTCTGCACCTCATACAAGGATCGGTTCCCCCTTGTGATGTATTTCACCTCTTCATAGGATCGGTTCCCCTTTCCCAAATTTGGTCAGATACTCACAAACCCGATCATACCCCAGGTGCTTACTTAAGATCGGTTTCACTAATAAAAGTCATACAAATACATAAGTCAGGCCTCATGTGAATAGTTTTACCAAGAACACAAACAAGTCATGAGCGGTTATACTAATCACACATATTGGTCGTTCACAAGATTTGCAATGAAGAAAAACCCCAATAACTCCCGGCGATTTCCTTTTAGGTTCACAACACATATCATGAACTTACTTCCTTAAAACACATGTAAAGATATTGTTTCCTAGGATGAAATCCTCACCTCATACCCATACATAATCACAATAGAATTCATACGTTAATGTCGATGTCTCATATACAAAGTTTAGTGGTTAAGCAAGAAACTTCATATTATATTCCTTAATACTATGTCTATCTAGAGTATTCATGCATCGCAGTTTTATGTTTTAAATATGTACGACTTGAAAGATACATTAGGGAATGAAATAGTTCAAGTCAAATATCACTAACCTCAAGTGGAAGGATGATGTTGTGGTTGTAGCTCCGTACTTCTTTACTTATTCAAGTCTTCGCAATACTTGTAATGTCTCACCCTAATACTTTCAAGCTAACCTATACGAAGTTTACTCTAGTACATTTAAATTAAGCGACTCTTAAATGGTTTTTGGCTCACTAAAATATGACAACCAAACTTGACATACCAAAGCTTGGTGGGTTCAACCGAGCTATGATCTAACAGGAACCTATCATATGAAGAGGTGCAGTCAATCACAAGGGGTAACTGATCCTTGTATGAGGTGCATCAAGGTTTATAGAAGAAAGGGGAACCGATCCTATGAACATGTGCAACACGTTTTTAGGCAAGGGGGAACCGATCTTATAGACATGTGAAGTGCATACAAGTTAGATACCAAATATATGTGGGGAACCGATCCTATTACCTAGTCAGCCATATCTTTGGTAAGCTAGTGTGACTATACACAGTACTCACATGGAGGTAGAACCAAAACTTTTTTTGGTAGAACCGTTACACCCTTGGTTTGTGATTGAGTGTTACTTGATCAATCACATATTTCTTGAAAGTCAAATGAACCAATTCTAAACGTTTTTGGAAGTGTGGTAAATCGGTTTCAAGTGAGTAAGTATGAAAAAGGACTTTCAAGAGTAAGATGTCGACATACTTTGAACACGCGCATTAATGTGTATTCTTTTATTGTTCAAAGATATTCCTTAATAGCTAAGAAGGAAGTAAATCCCAAGATCGAATTCAAATAAGTTATGAATCTTTTAATTAAGGTTTTTAATTATATATGGAAAATAAGAATTAGTAATGTGCATTTGGTAGTTAAAGATTTTCCAAGGAGATTTCGATCATTATATTTGGACAGTGCATTCACAGGAATTATGAAAACCGAATTTGGGTTAATATGGAAAAATATCTTGAGAATATTTTCGGTTTTGGAAATTCCTTGGTGTCCAAACTTTCTTGTTTATAAATACTTTGAGTTTACATTTCTAGCAAACTAATCCTCCGTGACAGTAAACTTCCTATGTTGTACTGTTACTGGTGAAGCCGCCTATCGGAGAGGAGAGTAGTCTAATTAGGTGAAATCTCTTACGACCACTCAATTTAAAGTCTTCTTTGGGATTGAGAAGCTCTAGCACGACCTATTGGTGGGAAACTAGATATTGCGGTTTATCTTTAGTTTTCATATTGATTTGATTGACTAACGGTAATTGAACTTTGATTGCACCTAGTTTGTTTATGCTTGAGAATCTTCTCTTCTGATATAAGATTCACTCAAACTAGTTCAAGGTTTCGACATGGATCTTTAGACTGTTGTTAGATCTAAATAGGATCTTGTGATAATCCATTGTTAATAGACTCCGTTCTGTGTGTGATTGATCGCAAGAGATTCAAGTAGTTGTGTGCATGTGTTTATTGAAGATCTAAGAAGATTTGAAGACAAAGAAGAGGTAGAAGATTTATGACTTGGTTTTATAATCTTTGGTGTGTACAATACATGTTTGGGTAACAGAGGATACAACTATAATTGATTTATCCTTTGGGTATTTTAATAGAATAGTTGAGAAGATCGGCATCAATACATTTCCTTGGGTTTGAAGGTATTGATAGGAAAATCTTAACGATTACCTTTTGGTGATTGAACATAAGATAGATCTTGGAACCTGGCAAATGATTTTATATTAAGATAAACAAGGAAACCTTTGTGCAACTCATATCACTTGGTTGAAGAGAGTTGATACCAAACAGATTTGTTGTTCCTTTACTATTTGGAATACGAACCAAAGGAATTGGTCCAAGTACGTGACTTTTTTATAGGTTGGAGGCGTGGGAATACAGACGGAACTAGGTGAACTATAGGTTTAGTTGCTTGGTCTCAACTATACGAAGTTGGTTTATTTTGTATAGCGGCTTAATCCTGAGAGTATTCAATTATGGACAAGGTCCCGGGGTTTTTCTGCATTTGCGGTTTCCTCGTTAACAAAATCTTGATGTGTCATTTACTATATATTTCCGCATTATAATTGTTTTATTATAATTAAAGTAAATTGCACAAACGTTAATTCCTATTTACTTGATACGTGAATCCTATTGTGTTTGGTTAAGTCCGAACCTTTGTATAAAGTAAGCATACTTTGTTGTCATATTGTCTCGATCTTGTATCCATAGACAATCACACGAAGTGTGAACCGATTAGTTGGATTGTCTCGACTCAGTCCATAGACAATCACTTTCGGAGAAAGGACTTATAGGAAGGAAAAGTTTTAGCTTGAGGTATATTGGGGTACCCTCGCCTTTTTACACAGGAACCTTAGAGACGACCTTCTGGGGTGAAGCCATATGATGCACTGGTGCCATACGTTTGGGTTGCTATTCTGCTGTTGGAGTATTTTTCTTTCTTCCTTCATTAGATATTTACTAGAGGCTGGATATTTTATTAGAAAAACGCTTGCTTTCCTGAACGTCTTTACGAGCTTCTTCATTTTGGAATGGTTCAGATCGACCGAGTAAAGCAGCAGCGGATCTCTTAGCATCTTCTGATATAATATGGTAATTGATATTTTCCAGGAAAGATGCACATAATGAAATCACCTTTTTATTACGTGGACTCTGATGAGAACGTGATAAATCCCACGAGTCTTCTTTCTGATCTTGAGGAAATATCTTTTGTTCTTCATGAGCAGATAAGTTAGCTTGGTGGATACCTTTCCATTCAGCGTGACCATAGGCTTCATCCTTCTCACTAGGAGTAGGAATATGAATCTTGGAAAAAGGACTACCATTATTAGCATTGATCCAAAATGAATGGTTGATAGCGTTTCCTATAGAATAAATACGTGTTGGTTCCTTTGACAGTTGATCCGTGAGCGCTTTCAAAAGCGTAAATACTCCGTCCTGCGTCTTGAAAATAGTAGCTTGATTCTCGACAATATCATTCAGGATTTTCGTCAAATTATGAATAGTTGTTAAATATCGAGACTCCATAGCCTCGACAATGGTTTTGAATGAAAGAACGGATTCAGGGATAACATGTGGAGTATTTTCGGTGCTAGGAGAAGTAAAATTTGGATTGAGGATTTCTGAAGCATTCCTAAGATCAACCATCTTGAGAAATTTAGGAAATTGAAAATGGGTTTGAATTTGGCCAAAGAACAATTGGGATGAAAATGAAATTGGGAATTGAATTTGCAACCGAGAGATTTAATCTCCCATTGTGGTCGCCAATTGTTTGGGGGTGAAAACTGTTTTTGCTGTTTTTTTAAATTTGGGTGTGTGGATGAGAAACAAGTCTAAACCCTAAAAAATGCACTACACGGGAGTACTTTTGATTCAAGAGATCAATCTGTACAATCCTGGCCTAAACCAATAAATGGGCGTTCCAGGCTTGCTTCGGTCACAAAGTGAAGGAGAAGGGTTAGTCTTAGGGAGGGAAGCGAAGAAAGTGTTGAGACCAAAATGGTTAATTCTGAAGGTGTGGCTGTTTTATGAATTGTATCAGAAAGTTGAACTGGATTGCAGAGTGAAAAGCTATCAGTTCTTTGGTGATTTCTGGGAACTATGTTGTTGCTGACCAAAACTTGTCGTTTGGTGGAAATAAGTGAAACCTATTTATACAAGTCATAATAAAACGTACCTTGGTCTCGTAGGAAGTGGAAACGATTGAGTGATAGAAGAGTGGAGTAACGTATAACCATCGGAAACCATGCTTCCATGATGAAGGAAGTGGATCCGTTTACACCCATTACTTCTTGCCACCACTAAATGTTCTGCTTCCTGACACTTCTTATAACGAGCGTATTGCATGCCTCCCGCTGTAAACCGCCAGACCAATACCCTGATGAGTATCCCCCAGTTTTGTGACATATTTGATGTCTCAAGTGTTTTCGTGGAAAACATGTAGCAGTTTTCTACGTGTGGTAAATCAAGGTCAAGATACTTGGCGCAGGAAAATAACATGTGGTGTTATTAGGCTTATCTCGGCTGGTCGCCTAAAACTTGCCACAAGCCTGTCAGTTCGGTGGAGAACTTGGACGGTTGAGATTGCATCTTATGAGGAAGGGTAGCCATTAATTATGGAAACATCCTGTTGGCGCCTGATAATGGCACTTTTAGCGCATGTCAGTGGCACTGCGACATGGATGGAATAGTTCGTGCATGCTAGTGACATGATAGTGGGAGTGGCGCCTGGCATAGCCATGGCCGCAATATTTTAGCACATTGATGTTAAACTCAAATATGATGTGGAAACATCAATTCTGGTAGCCATATTGATCCCAATGCTCTGTGGAGCATTATTTGGCCTGGTTGGTGTAACAACTTTGCCTAAATTAGGGTTTGGCATGCCGAAACCCTAATTAGCGCATAAGGCATGCGGCATGTGACCGTGGATGGCTAAGATAACTGGCCCATATTAAATATAAACCATTTAAGTTGGCTAGACAAGTTGGATGGCTTAGATGATTCACATAAATTTGTGTTAGCTCATGAAATTTCGTAATCAGAAAAATTCAGATGTGGGACCCTCACTAAAATCGTTGTAGAATTCTTGTACGAACTCGGATTTTGACGGTCCGCCCCTCCATTCTGATCAATTTTTTTTCCTATCTCCCAAATCGTGAATATATATGTTTTGAGCTCGTTTAGGAGGTGAAAATAGCCTGATAGTAAAACTTAGGAAGAATTCAGGAGGGATTCTGTCAGTTTTCAGCCTTGACCTAGCTCGCATTTTATGTTGTATCTTTTAGCTCGTTACTCCGACTGATTTGAATTTTTAGTATGTTATGCTAGACATCTATACGAAACGTTTGGCATGTAGCTCATACTAAAATTGTTTACTAAACGTTCCCAGTTGTTTGTACAATCTTTGGGAAGCAAATTTTCCATGGTGACCGCTTAACGCAATTCCACCTCTTTTAATATTGTGTCAGGTTTAGAGCAACCTGATTGGTCAAAAAAGAGGGGGCCGGTGAATCACGAGTGTGGCCACATTCATGGTATGCATGGTAGGTTTAATGCGGCCTAATTGGTCGATGGAGAATAGGGCCAGTAAATATGGGTCCAGCCACAACTCATTGGGAGTGTGGCAGGTTTAAAGCGACCTGATTGGTCGACAAAGGAATAAGGGCCGGTTGGGTATCATGGGGCGTGGCCAAGTGGCGTCGGATAGCCTATGGCATGGCCACGCTTCCCTCATTGTTTCTCCTACTCCGCGGCTCTGTTTCTTCTTTGCTTTCTGACTGAGTATTTTGTGCAAGGGCCTTAACCTTGGTACTTGGAGGTCCATGCTACTCTTCTGCGAGTGAACAAAAATCCTTCATGGCATACCGATATTAAGGGTTCTGTCGGGGAACATAAGCACAAGAAAAGTACTCAGCAGGCTCCGACATTTGTGAGTAATGCAGCTAGGAGCTTATACATTGATTAGGCTCTATACTAGTGGACAATTCATCTAGGATCTTGAGTTTCAATATAATATGAAGAGATACATAGGCACTCATCGGATTTGGATATATTCTCCAAATTCCCTGCGGAATATAAACATATCAATGTCTACTACATCTGATGTCGGGTCAGGTAGATAGACTTTTACAAATTTAACCCTGAACTAAAAACCACCATCAACAATCCCATATTTTCTTATTATTTTTATTTCCTTCATCTCATAAAACTCCGTCGTTTGAGCAAAAACCTAGTTTTGCATATTTTCTCAAATATTGCTCAAACCATCAAAAAGACAAAAAGTCAAATGGTTACATGACCGACTAGGCTATTCACGGCAAATATTAAAATAATATTATTTTAATATTCTTCAAATATTGGTCGCATGAGCAAAGTTCTACTTGCTCATTCGAGCAAAATCGAAAGTGTCAGTCAAGATCAAACTCTTCTGAAAATCCAAAATATTGCTCAAACGCACACAAGAAAATGCCAAAATTCTCAAGACTAAGACATGGAAAATATGGTGACACAGGCATGCCACCTTGACCGACCAAGGTCGGCCCTTAGGCTTGCAAGGAGCCGGTTCTACAGTCTTTCATAATTTTGACCTAATTAGATTTCAACAATTCATATTGGTTTCAAACTCCTTCCAACCAAATTGGAATTTGCTCAATCGACTACCAGAAGGTCCCATGACTACCAAGGGATGGTTTCACACCCCTTGTACATTCCCTTATCTCTCCATAATTATGTTTTATTACCTAATGCTCAGACGAGCACTATTTTTAATAAATGATTAAACAAGCATTTAATCATACTTTCACCAACTGGTCAACAAAGGACTTTGGTGCATGCTCACTCGAACACCTGGGCGCTACATGGTGGGACATCATCCCATGTATCCGATCTCTCCTTCACTCAGTGATTGATTTTCAGTAAATCATCAATTGATCAACAATTGATCAAAATTAGGGTTTCGAACTGAATGCTCTGCAAATCATAATTCTAAGCAAGTTTAAACACTAATAATTTTATGTTGATCCAGCAATCAACATATTAATTAATTATATAATATTCGGTCCAACTACCAATATTTTAATTAATATTTTATTTTTTCATGCTACCAATAATTCATCAAACGAGTAATATTTGCTCAGAGGAGGAATATTGATTCAACTATCAATATTCAGTAATTTTACTCAGACGAGCAATATTTGCTCAAAGTATTAATATTTATTCAAATTTTATCTATATAAGATAATTAGTAACAGTAAATCATTCGACAAAGCTGTCCTTAACTCTTCAAATTCTCTTGTTCCGGAGCTTTACCATTAATGAATGTTCACGAACTTGGTAAGTTCTTTATCGTTCCTTGGTTTCTATGGCTCCTCGGAAAAGATTGAATCGTTGTGAGAGTTCGGGTACCAATTCCAGTTTAAATAATAGGTTGGTTGACAGTGATGATGACTTTGTTGATGATGATTTGGGTGTATACGTTCAACAACCATACTTTTATGCTAGTCGTCAAATTAGTTTTATCAACATTTATGCCAGGGACAAATATGATAAATTCTCTAGTGGTCATTTTGTCATGGAAAGTGCATATGATCGGTCAGTTTAGGGACCAGATTTTCATATGTTTAGGTCTGACTGGATTATCGACCAAATGCTTGTATGTTCCCTCATCTCTCCATAATTAAGTCTTATTACCTAATGCTCAGACGAGTACTATTTTTAATAAATAATTAAACAAGCATTTAATCATCCTTTTACTAACTGGTCAACAAAGGAATTTGGTGCATTCTCACTCGAACACCTGGGTGCTACATGGTCGGCCATCATCCCATGTATCCGGTCCCTCCTTCACTCAGTGATTGATTTTCAGTAAATCAGCAATTGATCATCAATTGATCAAAATTAGGGTTTCGAACTAAATGCTCTGCAAATCATAATTCTGAGTAAGTTTAAACACTAATAGTTTTATGTTGATCCAGTAATCAACTTCTTAAATTAATTATATAATATTCGGTCCAACTACCAATATTTTAATTAATATTTTATTTTGTTATGCTACTAATAATTCATCAAACGAGCAATATTTGCTCAGAGGAGGAATATTGATTCAACTATCAATATTCAGTAATTTTACACAGACGAGTAATATTTTCTCAGAGTATTAATATTGATTCAGCTATCAATATTTAGTAATTTACTAAATGAGCAATATTTGCTAAGACGAGCAATATTTGCCCGGACGAGGAATATTGATTCAACTATCAATATTCAGTGATCCGTCGAACGAACAACACTTGATCAGACGAGACTATTAATATTAACTTAACTTTCAATATTTAATAATTCATTAATTGAGCAATATTTGCTCGGACGAGCAATATTTGCTCAAACTATCAATATTCATTATGTTAATTCAATTATCAAGATTTATTCGAGAACTATACGTCCCAGCAGACATGTTCAACCCATGAATCATAGAGCATTCGGAAATCATGATTGACTGAACAATACTTAGACTCATCGTATAATCAAGTCAACAAATGACTAATTAAATACACGTCTGCCTTGTAGACTCCACGTTCGTGAGACATCAATCACGTCATAAGTGGGATATTAATTAGGGTTTTGGTATGGTGTCCTATGGCACGTGTGTTCATCCACGATGAGAAATGTGGGTAAGTCGTGCAAGCAGTTGATGGAGTTAGCAAAGTAGTAGGTGGACAATCAACCAAGTCTTTGTACGACCTGGAACTGGTTAAACCACGATTTCCCACTTTCCCACTCTTTCACTCGAGCAACCGTCACACTTACTGGAGGTCAATGTGTCTACATTCTAGCAATATAAATAAGTTTCTGAATCCATGATTGAAAAAAAGGACTGGTTTTGACAGACAATATCCATCGTCTAACTAAGAATCATCGTGTGAGCAACAATCTCACTCATTCGAGTAGAATTCAAACTTATTCAAACACAGCAGTTCATTTGAAGAAACCTACAACATATTCACAATCTTTAATCACCATTGATCTCACACAATTCTCAGCTTCCCTCATACAGATCGACCCTCTTCCTTCTTTGTGACTGAATTCACTCTGGAACGACCATTGTCTTGGTTTAGGCCGGAGTCCTACATATTGATCTCTCGAACTCAAAGAACTCACGTGCCGTGCATCTGTTTGAGGCTAGATAGTTTGCTCGGTTGGGGATTCCCCTTATGCACGGTCATCTCTCCACTTCCTAAAAAACTAGCAAATCATTTTCCTCCATCAACACTAGCATTCATTAACTGCTTAGCATGAGTGGCTGTGATCAGGCTTGCTCCCTCAAGAGGAGAATTTATAGCCCGAATCACAAAACTTTCCATATCCTTGGTAAAGGTGTACTTTTATTCCCTCATGTGTATATTTTCATATCTATCCCATAGGTAATGACTACCTAGTACTCCTTGACATATATCTAAAGGAACTACGTCGCATGTAACTTCGTCAATGTATGACTCATCGAGAAAAAATTTGAACGTGAAATATTGTATAACTTGTAAGACCCCATTCTTTTTGAATCCATATTAAAGGGTATGGTTTTGAATGTTTGAGATTCTTCAATCCTAACATCCGCACCAAAGAATTTGAAAGTAATTCTTCTGACTTCCCGGGTCAATAACAGCATCAACTAGTGATGTTTTGACTTGCATCTTCACTGTGAAGAGTCGCACCCTAAAATCATCTTTTGAAGGTTTTTTTTTTGCCCCTGTCATAAGAGAAGGATTTGAATTGGGTTCAGTTAGTCCGTGGACTTATTTTTGGAGTTTGAGCGACTAGTGCTGCCTTCTTGGATTCTTTCCTATGCAACCTTTTGGGATTTAGATGAGGGTTCTTTACCCAATACTTTTCGATAATGTGACATGTTTGTTTGCAATGGGTGCAAGTCAAACTTTCCTTGTCACTAGACTTCCCTTCTTCTTTGCTCCTTTCACCTCCTTTCACAGTGGTACCTCCAGATTTTCCTTTAGTATTACCCTTTGAATCAGATTTCTTAATCCTGCCTTCAATGGCATTAGCTTTTATACTTGCTTTGGCAATAGTATCAACTGAAAACATCTTCAACTCGTTTCGTGTATACTCATAGAACCTAGAGATATACTTCATATAGATAACATAGTCTCCCAAGTCAAAATACAAAATCATAGCTTGATTTTGAAATTCCGAAGTATATTCTTGCACGGATTGGTTGTAGGACTGCTTTAGGTTGTACCACTTGAACCATCTGTCCCTAAGGTAGCCAATCGGATAAAACTGTTTCCTTACAAGTTCCTTGAATCTTTTCTACGAAAATACTCCCTTACCTAGGTTTCATCTTTGATAAGATTTCCACCATGTTAGAGCATGCTTTTATAGCTTCAAAGCCGCGAAAGCAATCTTTTCCTTTGAACCATATTCAAAGAAATAAAAATACGTACATCGACACTCCCATTGTAAAGTGGAATATCAACACGAAGATCAATTTTCAGATTCTTACCATGAAGTTTAGTTGATGTAGGACTTTTAAGAAACTCATTTTTCTTATTTTCTTCGTCTTCCTCTTCTTCTTCTTCCTCTTCTTCTTTCTCATCCTCTTCTTCCGAAGCTTCAGGTGAAGGTGTTATATTTTTCTTCGTGGCTAAGGTATATGAGAACGAATGTATTCATTCAATTCCTCAAGGGTGGTTTGAATCGACTTCACGTATTTTTGTAGAGAAAACACATTTTCTTCCATAGTTTGTGGTTCGATTTGCTTAGGTTCATCATCTGACTTCGTCAACCTTGATCCCATTGTTCTCCTAACGTCTTCTAGCTTCTCGAGTACCTCACCAAGCTTTTTGTAGAGACATCTACTGAATACCATAAACCACTGGAATCTTCCCTAAAAGAAACGAACCTTTCTCTGATACCAACTTGATACATATGATCTATATACCTTGGTAACTATTATTATAGAGGCGGGATTTAAAACAACAATAGACAAAAACTTAGAAAACAAAACACAAAGTAATAATTCGAAGAAATATATCTTCTATAGATTATGAACAAGAAAATGATTTACAATTCTCTCTTTATTACGCTCACAATCTATCTAAACAGTAGTTAACCCTAAACTGTTTGCTAAATCTTGCCTTTGACAATAACACAAAAATTTCTCTATAAGCTTTCTCTAGGTATGTGTGTTTAGTTAACAACCAAACCTCCCTATTTATAAACTTTCATTGTACTTGGCCGACTAGGTCTTCTATTAGGATTCTATCTCCTAAACTAAGAGTGTTTCCTAAAACAAAACTCTTCCTAACTAGGAATTCTGCCCAAATAAGGTTTCCTTCCTAATATAGGTTTCTTCCCTTAACTTAGCTTGAGTTTACTAAGTTTATAAGAGGAGTAGGGATACACCTGTATCACCTAGTTATAACTAGTGTCATCCTTTTCCTAAAACCCTTTCTGGATTAGCACCTACAAAGACTTCATAGGGATTCATGAAGCCAGGTCCAACAATTTTTTATCTGATAGCTCGAGTATCCTGATCTTTGTTCAATTATTAAGATGCTCACTTGAATAATATAGATTGAAATCATCAAAGTTCTCTTCGTATCAGACTTTGATTGATTCCACAAGTTTAATACCTGTGAGGTGAATGATGATCTAGGCTGCACTTCGGGTTGCATAAGTTCGTATTTTGAGGTTAGCTAGACTTTGTCTATTGATGTTGATTTCTAATCACCTTGATCTACGATAAAAAATGAAATAATTCATATAGGCTTATCTGTGGGAGGCAGATTAGTTTAAAGTCTTCAATTGAGCTGAAGCAACTCTTAGGTTGTAAAGGACGTCAGCTAAGGGAATCAATTGCGCATAGTCCTACTGGGATTCAAGAGGCGTAAGAAGTGCGACTGTAACTGAATTGATGTGATGGTTTAATTCGGTCTAACTAGATTCCAGTCCGAAGTTAATTTGTCATAGGCTAGTGTCTGTAGAAGATTGATATAGTTTGGTGTTCAATCTGGACTATGTCCAGGGGTTTTTCTGCATTTGTGGTTTCCTCGTTAACAGAATTTCTGGTGTATATGTTATTTCTTTTTTCGTATTATATTATTTATCTTTATAATTAAAATATCACAAGTTGTGCGTGAATCAATCCACGTAGATGCACCCATGCTTGTTTGTTGGATACGACTTGATTGATATTTGGAAATTGATCTTTGGAATCACCAAGTACTCTCACACGCAAATCAGGTTCACAGACTTGTCTCTGTAAACTTTATGATTGTAAGAGAAAGAGATATAACTCTGAATATTATTCCTTTATTGAGATTCACTAAGTTGAACTCTCGGAATTATATTTATGTTTGTCCATACAGGTTGCCTAAGAAAAAGTAGGTGGTGTATTTTGGTATCCACGCATTTTTAATTGGTATCAGAGAAGGCAAACACATTAAGACCAAACAAGTCTGTGTTTTAAGCAATATGACTATATGGACAAGAGTGCATTCTCGATAAACATACCGCCAGCATTTGATGTCACAAATTATTTATTGTGTAAAATTGCTATGCATTCCTTTTTACAAGCCCGCGACTTTGAGACATGGAAACTTGTAGTTATTGGATACAATGCGCCGACAGTTGTTAGAGACTGAACCACTGTTGTGAAGCCATTAGGACAATATAGTGATTGTTGTCGTAGGCGTCAAAAATAAATTACACTTTCTTACTACTAAAAATATATAATATAGCAAGGGAAAGAAAGGATCGTTCCCACAGAGAGGTCTTGGTTGTCAATATGTTTCGGTTTCTTATGTAGAACACTGGGGAATTTTTATGATTTTTATAAACTAAAAGTAAAATAAAAACAAATAAACAATAAAGCATGCAAATCAATAAGATGAAGATATTGGTCAAGGTTTCATCTTCAATTGTAAACAAGTACTGAATGTATGATTAGAATTTATATTTAATCTCGTTATCATCAAAAGCCCTAGAATACCTTATTGCAAGAATACTCCGTAAATTTCTTAAGTCATCAACACACACATTAGAGCTGCGTATGTGAATTGTACCTAAAGAATAACCTAATGCCTTGCATTAATTAAGTTCAATTCCTAGGAGCATTAAGTTTCAGAAATAGGCTAATCAATGCAATTGTAATACATTGCACAAACAATTCGAACAAAGGTCAATTTCTACATATGATTACAAGAGTATATCACTACAAATCGTAATCATATCATGCTACTCGAATTCAAGGTTATCGCTCAATAATGAACCCTAAAATACCTATAGATATGGATGTATGTTCAATGAATTTTAGACTCAACCAAACAAACATTCAATCATATTGCAATACGTCAATCATGTAATTATTATACGCAGTAGAAATCGAACGATAATATTGAGAGAAAACTAATTCATAAAATCCATAACTTGTTTTCAAAATCTAACTACATCTTTAACCAATAATAAAATCAAGTACTTGTGTTTTTGGAAATCATCACAGAAAGCAAAGAAGAACTATCATGTGAAACCCTAGACAATAAGTAGGAATTCTCCCTAATGGAGATATATCTCGGTTTAGAGAAAATGTTTTCTATTTATATGACTCTCCCCAAAAGGATACTCTTTCCCAAAAGTAGGTCAAGTCTGTGAAAACATATCTTCTGTAAATTCTGGGTCCAAAGTTGTTTGCCGGAGTGCTGACGTCATCACCGGATTCCGGTCACCGATCGCCGGAATTTAGCACCGGAAAATTGCCTCCGGCCACTTGAGATATCTGAAACCGTCAACAAAAAAATATGTACTCCCAGCAACTCATCTCTCATCTCTGATTCTCTATAGTTCATACATTCACAAAAACCATTTTAGCCAATTCCTCGTTTCTTGCGAAAACGTGCCCAAAAGCGCAACCCGTAGCTCATATATCCCACCGTACACTCTTGCATCCGACTCGAACCCCCTTTATGATTGACTAAAACATTATGATCCCCACTTTAGGTTCCAAAATCCGGCAACTCGAACTATGCTCACTGGCTCACCATTCTTGCTGTGTTTTCGCACAATTTCTGCAAATGCAGCTGCAATAATTTAGCCATCACCATAACTTGAGCACCATCACTTGTAATCACCATCACAAGCCAATACTTCACCATTAACTCCATCGAGTCCAGCTAAACCAGCTGCATCTTTGCCTCATACCCTTTACTTCATTGCAGCATTTCAATACCCTACCAGTCTGTAACCCATTATTCTTAACTCAACTCCCTTGCCTGTAATTCAATCCTAACATACATCTAATTCGAGTCATTCATTCCACTCCACAATCAACTCTGAACCCTTGTATACTTCTCTACCATCATCTCAAACCTTTCCTGCCATCCAATTATAACTCCTTCTGCAATCTGCTTCCTGTTGCCCATTGAAACCAAACCTTAAATCCTAGCTTCATGACTCTGCCAGAAAACCCATATTCTGCATCTTTATACCACATCATCTGCTTCTTATAAACCTGCCTTCTCTAACCACCAGAACCATCTTCAGTTCACAACTCCATTACATGATCACCAGCTTGATCTTGCTTCTCCATTGCAATTTCTGTAACTTTAGACTTCTTTACTAGCTGCAGCTGCACATCTTTATCCAGTCCTTTGCAAGCACCAACTTCAGCATAACACCATAATCTTCCATGTAAATCATAGTACTACCACCATTATAAACCCGGCTACACCAGTTCATATCTTCATTTAATAACACCATAACTCCCTTCAAATCTGTCTCGCAACCCTGCAATCACCACAGATTGAACTCAAAATCATCCCAACCTTTTCCCTGGATTCACATACTCAAATAACATCAGAACCAGTAACAGCTGCTTGCCAACTCAATTGAAATTATGCAGAGCCAACCCATATCTTGTTCTCATTGCAGCTACACATCAAACTCTGCAATCGCTTCGACTCCAGCTTCCCCACTAAACTCAGTTGCAATCTCAACTGCCATCAACATCATTCAAAACCCTTAAACACAGTACCACCATCTCCAGTTGCTCTGCATTCTTGGTCCCATTTCAATTCAACTGGACTGCAATCAAATCACACCCCCTGTTGCTTTAATTGGTAGTTACACCTTCACCAGATTCATTCTCAACCAAAACTTCAATTCTTCTTGAAACCCTAACACAAACATAATTCATACTCAACCCATGTTTCTGCTGCCATATTTAAGCTTAAACCCCCAATTTCATTTATCAATTCTCCATTCTTCATTCTCCTCCATGTATTTTCAGCACAAAACAAACCCTTTGTTTCAATTTCACCAGATCCCCTTTCTGATTCAAATCCACTCATCTCTAATTTCTACCAGCAACAACTCAATCTTATCTGTCTCTATACCATCGATTCAACATTCGAATCCTTCTCAGCTTCGATCAACAGCAACACCGTTCTTCTTCATTCTCGGATACAAACTTCCATCAATTTCCTCACTGACCGCAGCTGTCTGAACATGGGGAAATAAACGAATGAGAAATTTATTTCTCAAATTGAGAGTTGGGTGTAATAACACTAAGATAGATATTGGCACCGTCCCAGTGGATAAGGGGAAGCCACAGTCCATACATGGTTTGTCGGTTCCGAATAACCGACAGTCTAATTCTCTGTTCAGATCATCTATCAGTTATGAGCAACTGACAGTCCACTCTTCACCTCCTTCCCGTGCACCTTAGCCTTCTCCAAGCATATCTCGTATGTGAATGACCCTTTGTGAGTGATTTCTTCTTATTTCGCTCCAAATGACTCCATAACACCTAAATGACTTCAAGGCAAACATAAGGTACATAATTTACAAGAAAACATGCAAAGAAAGCATAAATACTAGATATAGAATAAGGTGTTTTAGACACCTATCAAATTCCCCACACTTAGACTTTGCTAGTCCTCGAGCAAATCAAACAAAATAATTATAAAACATACATACAACTCCGTCTCGTCGAGGCTACTGTCACTTTTAGCATAAATAACAAGCCTTTGAACCCCTAGGTGTCCCTAGTGGACGAGTTTTAGTATCGTGAAGGTTTACAAGAGGTCTACCTACAAAATTTATATTTCCAACTCCGGCTACCTGTGACAAATCTATGAACAAATCCAAAATGACTACAGAATGAGGTACCTTGATACAAATTTAATTCATATATAAGTAAACAAAGTTTTTCTTAGTGTAGGACAAGAATATCGCCATGATATTACTCTTGCGAGATTAACAACATTTCTGCGAACATCATCGCGAATTCTTCAACAACACTTCACGAGTGTCACATAATGATTTGAAGAATAACGTAATAGCTGAAGAATGAAGAAACACGAGAAGATCATGATTATCCTGCGATGGTCACAACGCTTGCGAGAATGGACATTATAAATACTGCGATAAGATCGCGAGTCAGATCCTAAATTAAAGGACAGATTAGCTGTCATCCACTATGTAACTATCCTATATAAAGAGATCCAGTAAATTCAGAGAGATGATGATGTATTTTTGAGTGTTGAGGAAGTCTTGAGGAGAGAGAAAATTTAAGAGAGCGGTTGTATTCTTGATTTCTTCCATTTTCTTATAAACATTCCTGAGAATCAAATAATAAAGTATTTTTTTTAATCTTCAAATATGTCTAATTACAGTAAATTCTTATCATGAGTGTAGTGTAGGATTTCCTGCAACTACATTTTAGCTCCCGAAACAGGGATTGAAAGTTGAAAATTATAGGAGAAAGCAAAAAAAAAAAAAAAAGATCAGTATTCGAGTTAAGAAGATGATTGGACAAATTTGTGAAACAGTTGAAGAAAAAATAGTTGAAGCAAAGTAGGATTATAGGAAGTTGGAATGCAATATGATAACAAAAACAATGATCAACCAATTCCATAAAAATATTAGAGGAAGGATTCATAAACGGGATTTTGAAGGAAAAAGAATCATGACAGTGGAGAAAATATCACCTTTGAAGGATTGGGAAAAACAAGAAATCACATTCACAGCAGCAGAAATACCAAAAGAAAATTTGGATCATACATCTCAATTGATAATCACGGTATCTACTGTGCGAATGAAGAAGGAAAAATTAACAAGATCTGCAGAAGAATGGGTCGTGAATAAAACTTTGGTGGACGTAGGAAGTTCTGTAGATATTATATTCTATCATACATTTAATAAAATGGGATATAAGGATGAAGAGATGTCTTGTTCAAATTATCACATTCATGGTTTTGGAAAATCTATAACAAAACCTAAAGGTGAAATAACAGTACGAATTCCGCTAGGGGAGATTGAAACACAAGTAACATTATGTGTGGTGGTTGTGGAGGCACCATATAACATGATATTGGGGATACCATGGATACATGCAGTCAATGTTGTAGCATCAACATTACATCAGTGCATCAAATTTCCTATGCCTAGTGGAATTGGAGAAATTAGAGGAGATACTGATCTTGCAAAGCTGTGTTATCGAGTTGAAGTGAGAAATTATGAAGAGCGTCCAAAAATGAGAAAAAAACTCGCAAAAAATTGGCAAAAGAGGCAAATAAGGAAGAAGAATTTAAAGTTTACATGATAAGAGCAAGAGAAGGAAAAGGAATACCCAGCGAGATCTCGCAAGAAGATGATGAGCCCACGAGAGTCATGGGAACACCAACACCAATGGGAGAACCTGAGGCCAGCTACACCGCAGCAGAACCAACAAAGGAAGTAAATATTGGAAGTGAAGAAGAACCTAAAATGCTGAAAATTGGAACTAAAATGGGTGCAGATGTAGAAGAACAAACAATAATGTAGTTGCAGGATTTCCCACACTACACCCTTGTTAAGATTTTGCTATAATCAACTCATAATTGAAGATGAAAAATGACACTTTATTATTTTGTTTCCAGAAATGTTTTACAGAAATGAGAGAATTCAAGATTACAACTATTCTCTTGAAGTTTCTCTCTCCTCAAGACTTTCTTAACTCTCAAAAATACATCATACTTTTCTGGACATATTGGGTCTCTATTTATAAGGTAGATACATAGTGGATGACAGCTAAGTTTTCCTTTTATTTCGGGTTGATTCTGCGATTGTACTGCGATAATTACAATGTTCTCTCTCTCGCAAGTTTTATAACCGTCGCAGAACTAACATGCTTCTCTCAAGTTTTCTTCAGTCGTCAGGTATTACGTTTCTCTTTTGAAGGCTTTTGTGACACTCGTGAAATTTTGATATAAAATCTTGCGGTGATGCTCGCTATGAAGTGTTGTTAATCTCACAGAAAATTGATGTAGCGATATTCTGGTCCTACATCTTGCCTCTTATCATGTCTTTTCTGCGAAGAAGAGAAGATCATGAGAATTTTAAAATTTTGTAACTGTTTATCTTTTCATATTTCCCTGTTCTGACACGTTTATGTACCCTTCGCCAGCTGTTTTCACATATTCTCTCTTCTAATGAATTTATGACACGTCCTCTCTAACCGCTGCAATCTGACCGTTCATGTCTTTTCTTAGCATTTATTGCGTTTATCTTCTCGAGAAATCTCTTCTTCTATAAATACTCATTTCATTCTTTTCTTTTCCTCTTTTTACTTTATTCTTTTTTCTCTGCGTAACTTCTCTGTAAGTTTATTGTTCTTCCGTAAATTGCGCGTCTGTCATCGCTGTGATTTGTTTCTTATTTTCCAACCCTTTCTTTCATTCCCATACTTAAAAATGGTTGCTGCTGGTGCTAAAAACCTGAATGCTTTTAATGAGATGCGAGAAAATCTCAAAAGTAAAGGTTTTACCTTGTCTACAATTCCAGGCCAAAGCCCTAGATCTGAACTTTCTATCAAACTATTTTCTGATCATCAATGCTCTCGCCAGAAAATCATAGTATCGCTAGGTCAACTTGAAGCTGGTCTTCCCCTTCCCCTATATGACCCAGAACTCCCATTATTCTATCAAATAATATCTGACGAGAGGTTCTCGCGAGCAATATACCAATTAGGTGGCGATTGTATCCGATTGATGCTTGAATATGCTACTCGTGGTGCTGATAAAGGATCTCGCTATCCTGAAGCTCCGAAGAATCCCCAATTTAAGGATGTTCCCATTGTCTCTGCAGATTATACTATGGAGAATTTCTTCAAAAATTATAAGATAGTTCGTATGAAGAGGGATAATACTTGCTGGGGTGTCCGCTTGAAGAAAGAGAAGATCGCTGATGATGAGGATCTTATGTTAGACATTGATTGGCATACACCTACCAATCAAGGCCCTCGCCACTCCAGTGATGATAAATGGTTTATCTTTCCGTTATGTCTTGAAGGTCCTTACATATCTGGTTCTCTCCCATTACCCGCGAATCTCTCAGTGTATGAGCCATGGGTTTTCAACTGTCCTGAAAGATCTAAAGAAGTATATCCTCTCAACTTTTTACTGTCTTTTTCCTGTTTTTATATTCTCGCTAACTATCTTGACCTCTCGCAGATTGAAAGAATGAAGCTCAGCTATCAAACTTTAAGAAAACCCAACACTTTTTTAGCTCTTAAATCTTTCACGGACGAAGTAAAAAATATCTCTTCATAAATTTTAACAATATATTGTTGCCCCTATTTTTTATCTTCGTCTGTGCTCGCAGGAAATTGAAGAACTAGGGCCAATAAAACCCATGAGAACTAAGGATAAACCTTCAAATGATAAATCTACTGTTCCTCCCAAAGGAAAGTCTTCTGCCCCTCGCGGTGAAGAATCTGGCGATAAAGATAAATCTGATGTTCCTCCCAAAGGGAAGCCTTCTGCCCCTCGTGGTGAAGAATCTGGCGATCCTCCTTTGAATAAAAGGAAAAACCGATCTTCTTCTTCTTCAACTCCTCAACCCATTCCAGAAAATCCAAGTGTTGATTTGGATAAGGATAATAATGACGAGGATTTCAATGATAATAGGTTCCCTTCTATAAAGAATTCTTCTGATTCTGATTCTTCAATGGCTCATCTATCCAAAAAAATTGGCAAGAATATGTTTGGTATACCAAATGAGTATGAAGATGAAACTGTCAATGAAATATCCCAGTCCCTCGCCAGTGTATGCGATGCTCCCATACTAGCTGATAGCGATACCCTTCGCGGGGTTTCAAGATTGCTAACTCCAAGTCTTTTGAATTCACTTGGCAGCCTGGTAAGTTTTTACTTGTTCATCCTTTTTGTGTATCTACTGATATCTTTGTCAAATATTGATTTATATAGTTCTATCGCAGGTTGGAAGAGCCGCTTTTGTTGTTGCTTTTGATTTAGACAATAGGCGTATTATTTATGAAAAGAAAGCTGCTAATCTTCGTCAAGATAAAGAAAAACTAGAAGCTGAAGTTATTGAACTTCGCAGAAAAAATAAGCAGCTGGAGACTGAAGCTTCAGTTGATAAGCAAAAAATCTCTGATCTTGATAAATCCAATCAAAAACTCTATGGTATGATTTATTTCTTTTCTCTTTTAATTCTTCTCACCCTATCGCAACTTATTCAAGCAACCATTTTTGCAGATATTTATGGTCTTACTGACGAGGCTACACTCTTCCAATATTTTCCTGACCCTGTAGATGATGATACCCTTCTTACTAACCTTAATAATTCTTTAAGTAATTTCTCAGATGATAAGATTGAATCCCTCTCCATAGATGAACTTAAATCCAAATTTAATCTCTTAAAAATTGAACACATATTCATTTTAGGTTTGACCAACAAGTATAAGCGCTTTTATCTTGATTCGAAGAAAGAAATAGATATATTAAGAAAAAAGAATAGTGATCTTATTGACGAGAAAGATCTTGTCGTTAAAAATAGCTCCAAGACCCTAGCAAACTTCCATAAAACTCTTCTTAACGTTCAAATGGAAAGAGATAATCTTATCCGCGAGAATGAAGATCTTCTTGCGAGGGAAACCCAAGTTCGATCTCGTCTCCTTATTAATAGCGATGATGAGTTTGCTTGGGCTGCAAAGATTCTTGAGAATGCCAGAACTAACTTAGGCGTAGATGTTAGTCTTCATGCTGATCAAGCGGCTTTAATTAAAGATATGATTTCTGAAAGAGAAGGTTATCACTCTTATTATTTCCCCGAATTATTTCCCAATTGAATCATCCTTATATGTACTAATTTTGTTGTCATTTGCTCGTAGCATCCGAAAAGAATTATCGTAAAAGATTTGATGAGTTAGGAGAAGAGAAAAACCAACTCGCCAGAAGTCTATCTTCTCGCAATGAAAAGTATTCTAGATTGAAGGATAAATTGAAAATCTCATCTTCAAATTTTAGCAATGCTCTTCTCCGTGTTCGTAATGACGCTATTAAACTAGTCTGTAATGATCATGGTATCCCTCATTCTATGTACCCCGATCTTGCAAAGGTAATTCCAGCTGATTCCCCAAATTTAGTTATCTTTGATAGCGAAGCTGAGGAGTCTAGCGAAGATGAAGAATTATCTGGCGAGGAAGAGAAGTCTGGTAATGAAGAAGAATCTGAAAAATAAAAGAGCTCTGATGAGGGTGGTGATGGGTCTACTTAGTCCTGTTTCTCCTTCTTTTTCTTTGTTGTAAATTTTGTGCATTTATTTTTTGCTTCTCGTAACATTGCTGCGAGCTTCTTCAACTTGATATGTAAACTTCTTTTGCCTTTTTATCTGCATGAATTTTAGAAAACAATTCTTTTTCTGCAACATAATCAATCAATTATTATCCTTTAATTATTTGTATAAATATATCATCTAAGCAATTTTATCATATGATGGATGAATAATAATTTCATCATTCTATGCATTCCCATACTTGCCTCTATTATTCATCTGCAATATGAAAAAATTGAGTAGAGATTAGATATTAGTTGTGAATAAAATTAAATTTGCCTTAATATCGACGATGTTATTGCTAGCAATAATTGCATAACTTTTATGATTTCTGCGAGTAGTATCGCAATAATCTTATGGTCTTATTTTTCCTTCCTAATTAAAGGTCTTATTTTGCCACATCTTTTCTTTCTGCGACAAAATCGCAGGACGTCTTTACATTTGCATGTATTGACCCATTAATCTTGTCTTATCAATTTTTTCAACATCTCTGCGACAATATGATAAGTATAAACTCTCTTGCAAGAATTAAACCTTATGACATTGTCGTCTTGCGACGAAATCGCAGGACGTCTTTACACTTGTTAAATGTAAAAACCCATTGATCTCATCTTAACTTTTCTCTTTTGGATTGTTGCCTTTGTATAACTTTCTTCACGTGACAATATGATAGGCCTAAATGTTCTTGCGATCATAATTCCCCATGACATTGCCGTCTTTAGACACTTATCAGCTCCCTAATGGAGGGTGCCGCCCTTATCTTCCCCCTGGTTGCCCCTTCAAGGAGGGCACATCGTCCATACAAGACTAGATCCTCCCATCCAGATTTGCCAATAACCAGTTGTTTTCGCAGCCTCTTGTCCTTTATGCCTATATGGCTTATAGTTACAAGACTGCACCCTAAGTGGGGTTTTCTTCAGGCCAAGTGCATCATATCCAAGACTTACCAAGAATGTCCAGGGTAGTTTCGTACGCCCCGGGCACCCTTGGCTCAACCGTGTACCTCGGCGCCTTGGTCATACTTTGCACTTCTTATAAGAGATTCTCAGTCGTCCAACCAGGGCATAACCTTATATAGTTGGAAATCCAAGATCTCTCTCCTGGATAGGTTTTCTTTAACCCCAACATCTGCATAACTCAGGTTCCAGCAGCGGTATAACCTTATCACTGAGTCATGTCAAGAGATACCCCCTTATATGACGCACTATTAGGTCTTACATTTTCCTCTTGCGAAATTGTATTCGCGAACTAAGGTGCACGCCATAAAGGTTCGTCCCATTCTATTATTCTCTGCGAAATGTTATTCTCGTTTCTCACGAGCATTGTAACTCCGATAAAATTTCATTTCTTTGATTTTCTTGTAAAATTTTGCAATTCTTTCAAACAGAGCACTTTTTCAATTGCATTTTCTTTAAACAAATTCTGCATAAGCTTCTTTAAATTTTATCATTTTACCTTTCTACTTACTATTTTCTGGTTCTGCTTTTCTGTAACGTTTTGCTGTTTTTTCTTTATTTGCGAGCTACTCGCCATTATCTTCCTCTCGCTGATCTATTAAACCAATCATCAATCTTTCACATCTATGTCGTTGCTTGATGTTGTACTTCCAATTGCTCTTCTTCTCAGCTCTTTCCTCGCAAGATTTTATATCAATCTCATAACATTTCTTGCTTTCTCCCCAATCTCCCTTAATGACTCCAACACCATTAGGATGAGGAAATTTAACACACTGGTGGAAAGTAGATGCTACACCTAATATCCCATGTAGCCAAGGTCAACCAATCAGGGCATTGTACGGTGATTCAATGTCGACAACACAAAACAAGATCTTGGAAGTTATCCCTTTCAATGGAATCCGCATTTCAATTTCCCCTTTGGGTTTATTGGAAGTACCGTTAAAACCATAGATTTTATATGTTGATGGAATTATATCTTCGTCTCTTCCACCCATGGTCTTATAGGTATGATAAAATAATATATCAACTGAGCTCCATGTGTCTATTAGAACTCTATTGATAGCCCAAGAATCTTCATTTTCGTTATAATTTTCTTCATCTTCCTCTACTACTTGCTTGGGGTTTATCTCTAACCTTACTACCAATGGGTTATCATGATGCTCACCAGGCTCTGGTACTTCTTGTGCAGTGAAATATATAATTTGTTTCTGCCATTCTTCTAATGGCGAGGCTCTCGCGATATTCATTATCTCTCTTCCATCTGTGTCTCTCGCGAAGACTCTGCTTAGAACATTATCATGGAAATCCTCTATTGTTCTGTGTGAGTGTACAATGGAATTACAAAAAAAAATCTTCGCTTTAGCCCCAACTTCTATTACGAATGATTCTGCTCCTTTTACAATATTTACCCTGCGAATTTCTGGTGCTGGAGGCAATCGCTGAGATTGTGGTTGTCCTACTAAAAAGTGGTTTAGCTTTCCTTGGTCAATTATCCTTAAAATTATTCTCTTTACATTTCTGCAATCATTTACTGCGTGACCATGAAAGTGATGGTAAGGGCAAAATTCTTGACTACGATTATTAGGATGTGGTTCTTTTCCTATATTCCATGGAGAGGGTATATTTTCCATCAAAATGATAGCTTCCCAGATTTTTTCTATACTAGCATTTAGAGGAGGCATCTTAATCTCTTCCCATATTATCCTCTGATTTCCTTGGCTTCTGAACTTGTTTTGCCTCTGTCCACCATAAGCTTCTTGCGGATGATCAAGCTTTTGAATCTTATTATTCCCACCGCGATTGTAATAATTCTTCTCCCTTTCATACTCTTCTTGATCTCGACTGCCCATAGCTACCAACTTCTGCTGGTTATCAGTCTCCACTTTTTCTTGTTGTGTTTGCGAGCTGCTCGCCACATTGTTAATCATTTTAGGAAGTAAACTTCCATTTGCTGCTACTGAATTGGTGTTCGCGATAGGATATGATTCCATATCAATTTGTTTCTCCTCCAAAGCAATGTATTCTTCCTGTAGTTCTCGTAATTCAGTCATAGTGATTGTATTCTTGACTCTGGATATTTGTATGTACAGTAGATTGGTCGCGAACATTGCATTAATAAAAGACAAGATAAGATATCTCTCGTTAACTCTCCCTTCCATCTCACTGGACATTGTCTTCCATCTTATGTTTAAATGTTTCAGACTCTCGCCAACCCTCTGTTTTAACCCAAACACATCTTCAATACCTGGCCGTGATGAATTGTTGCTTATATATGCTCCCAGAAATGTAGCTTGTAAATGATCAAAAGAAGTTATAATATTTTTTGGTAATCCTCAAACCATTTTAACGCCTCTCCAGTTAAGCTAGATGCAAAATATTTACACAATACTGCATCATGATTCTCCCACTGCAGCATACACCTAACATAAGCCTTAACATGTTGTACAGCACACGTAGTTCCATCAAAAATGCTGGTTAATGCTGGTAAGTTGCATTTTGGAGGTATTCCTCTTAACTGTACTTCTTGAGTGAATGGATTTCTTGCAGCTTCTTCAATAGCTTCATCAAGTTGCCTTCTACCTCCTTCTCTTCTGTTATTTATTATTCCCCACATCTCTGCTAATTCTCTTAAAATTTGCTCATTCGCCATCGAATTTGGTTCCATCGGCCTTTTTAATGCAGCTTCCCTTCTCATGCGTTCATGTACCTCTTGTCTTGCGAGATTTTGTGTGTCTTCATCTACACCCACATTCCTTCTTCTGCGATCTTCTCCTTCACCTTCTTCTTGCAATCGCAACTGAACTTCTCTGCGAATATCTTCATTTCTCATTATTTCTCTTCGCTGTCTTTCTATTCTCCTTTGTATTCTATCATACTCTTCCTGGATATTATTATTATAATGATTTTGTGTACGTCTCCTCTCTCGATTTTCATGGTTATTCTGTCATACCGCCTCTTAGAATTCTTGTTCTTCTACTTCTGCCCTTAATCTTTCTCTCTCGCGAGCTAATCATGCTTGTTCGGCATAATGTCTCTCAATATCTTCCTCAATTACTCTTCGATTTATCTCCCATGTAATATCCTCCTACCCTCTTCTGGATTATCTTCATCATTTTGGTTGTTTCTTCCCTCTTGATTTCTGTTATTAAATCTATTAGTCAAATTTTCGCCACACAGATCATGGCGATCTCCTATTACCTCTTCTTCTCCATGACGTTGTTCTTCATTTGTATTTTTCATTTCCTCCTGGATATTTCCTCTAGCATTTCTTATTGGAGAATTTTGCCTTAATTCTTCTCTTAATGATCTTGAATTTGATCTAATAGTACTTCTTGATCTTCTATTTTGCAAGCTCAAATTCTCCATTCTTAACTCGTGATTTTGTCTTGTTAAATTTGCACGTTCTTCCGCCTCTAACCTTCTTTCCTCTTGTATTCTTTGTCTTGGATCACCTGTTGTTTCATTTTTTCCTTCTCCCTGAATTAATCCTTCAATCACTCCTTGACTTCTTTCTTCTCTTCTTCCGTCCATTAATTGTTGATCTCCTACATCTTCCATCGAATCCGATCTCCAAGTATGCACACTCACTTTATCATAATCCACATTTCTATTTTGTATTGGTGTTTGTCGATTAGGTTGTGGAATTTGATCTTCCCCTTCAATCCTTGTTCTATTTCTTCTTGTTCTTATCCTTGAAGATTCTCCTAATTCATTTGTTTCTTCTCCTGCAAGTCTTTTACTCCTCCTTACAGTTGTTGGTGGTTCTGATGTATTTCTTCCTCTTCTAGCCATTTCTTCAACTTTAACAATTTCTTCAAATCCTCAATTTGTAATTAGAGACTTTTTAGCTTGATTCTCCCTGTTTCGGGCGCCAAAATATAGTTACAGGATTTCTCACACTACACCCTTGTTAAGATTTTGCTATAACAAACTCATAATTGAAGATGAAACATGACACTTTATTATTTTGGTTTCAGAAATGTTTTACATAAATGAGAGAATTCAAGATTACAACTATTCTCTTGAAGTTTCTCTCTCCTCAAGACTTTCTTAACTCTCAAAAATACATCATCCTTTTCTGGACATATTGGGTCTCTATTTATAAGGTAGCTACATAGTGGATGACAGCTAAGTTTTCCTTTTATTTCGGGTTGATTCTGCGATTGTACTGCGATAGTTACAATGTTCTCTCTCGCAAGTTTTATAACCGTCGCAGAACTAACATGCTTCTCTCAAGTTTTCTTCAGTCGTCAGGTATTACGTTTCTCTTTTGAAGGCGTTTGTGACACTCGTGAAATGTTGATATAAAATCTTGCGGTGATGCTCGCTATGAAGTGTTGTTAATCTCGCAGAAAATAGATGTAGCGATATTATGGTCCTACACATAAATCTCTTGCAAGAATATAAGGATATTTTCACGTGGAATATGGATGAGATGCCTGGAATAGATCCATCAGTTGCATGTCATAAGTTAGAAATTAACAAAGATGTGAGACCATTCAAGCAAAGGATAAGGAAAATCGCAACAACTTATCACTCAAAAATAGAAGAGGAGTTACAAAAAATGCTTGATGCTGGAATTATAAGACAAGCAAAATACCCGGAATGGATTGCAAATATGGTAGTGGTTCCAAAGAAAAATAAGGGGATCAAAATTTGTATAGACTTTACTGACTTAAACAAAGCTTGCCCTAAAGATAGTTTTCCATTACCAGATATTCCTCAAATGGTTGAATTAGCAGGAGGAAATGATAGAATATATTCATTAGATGGGTACAAAGGTTATAACCAGATCCCTCTCGCTGAAGAAGATCAAGAGCACATCGCATTTTTTCTCCAAGAGGATTATATAGTTACACAAAAATTCCTTTTGGGTTAAGAAATGCTGGTGCAACGTATCAAAAAATGGTAGAGAAGGTGTTCGCAAAGTGGATACACAAAACGTTAGAGGTATATGTAGATGACATGTTAATAAAGAGCAAAGAAGCTAAGAACCATGTGCAAGATTTGAAGGAGATTTTGATCAAATGCGACTCTTTAACATCAAGGTGAATCCTGAGAAATGCATTTTTGGAGTAGCGTCAGGAATGTTTTTTGGTTATATTGTATCAAAAGAAGGAATTCAAGTTGATCCAGAGAAAGTGCAGGAAATTTGCGATATGCCAACGCCAGCAACAATGAAAGATGTTCAGAAGTTGAATGGACTCTTAGCCTCGCTAGGAAGATTTATCTCACGATCTTCAGATAAATGCAAGCATTTCTTCAATATACTCAGGAAGGGAACAAAATTCAAATGGACAGATGAATGTGAGAAGGCTTTCTAAGGGGTTAAAGAATATCTAATGAACATATCTATTTTACAGAAGGCGGAGCCGGGAGAAGAGTTATTGATTTATCTTGCGACAACATCGCACGCATTAAGCGCAGTATTACTGCGAATAGATGCAGGGGTAGGAAAACCAATTTATTACATCAGCAAAACGTTTAATTCTGCAGAGAGAAATTATTCAAAAATTGAAAAGCTAATCCTGTCATTGGTTTATGCAACCTTTAAACTTCGCATATATTTTCAGGTACATAAAGTAAAGGTATTAACAAAAGTTCTCATTGAATCAGTAATGAAGAACTCAAAAAGATCAGGCAGAGTTGAGAGATGGAATGCACAAGTAGGGCACTTTGAAATCAAATATGAAGTCCTATCCTCGCCAAAATCACAAGTTATAGAGGATTTTTTAGCAGAATTTCCTCTAGAAGATGATGAAGCTGTGGAAGAAATGATGGACATAGAAGAAGAACATGGAGATCCAAAAGATCTATTAAAAGAACCCAACATGTGGGAAATATTGGTGGATGGATCATAAAATGGGGAAGGAAATGGAATTGGAGTGGTCTTTATCTCGCCAGAAAGAGAAAAATGGCTTTTTCATTTCGTTTGGAATTCACATCCACTAATAATGAAACAGAATATGAAGCTGTGGTGCATGATCTAAAATTCGCCATAGAGATGAAGTTGGAGAACGTAAGGATTACCAATGACTCGCAATTGGTTATTCGCCAGATAAAAGGAGAATACACAACAAATAAGCCATCTCTGAAGAAATACAAGAAACTAGTTGAAGAATTGTCTGCGAGAATTCCAAAAATATAATGGAGACATATATCAAGAAAAGATAACAGACTCGCAGATGCTTTTGCGTTCATATCAAGTATGATGACAAACCAAGATGCGAGATGCATAAGAATTTAGACGCTTGTATCACCTTCAATTAATAAAGAAAAAGAAGAAAAGGCGGATGTAATGATAATAGAAAATGACGCAGAAGAACCAGCTAGTGGCATTATCGCAGATTGGAGAGCAGAACTTCATGCATACTTGGCGACAGGTGAAACACCAAGAAATATATTGGAGGCGCACAAATTAAAGATCCGTGCAACAAATTATGAATTAAGAGACGGAGTATTGTATCGAAAATCTTTTAATGGGCCATTACTTAGATGTTTGACACGGGAAGAAGGAGAAAAAGTGTTAAAAATATTGCATAGTGGAGATACTAGTAATCATAGCGGAGGAAGATCTTTGGCTTATGGAACAAAAATGCAAGGCTATTATTGGTCGTATATGCATGAAGATGCAAAATAATTATCAAAACGTTGCGAAGATTGCCAGCGATATGGAAAGAGGATACATGCACTAGGGGCACCATTATCATCTTCAAAAGGTGTGTGGCCTTTTGGAAAATGGGGTTTATATATTGTAGGACCCTTCGTACCAGGTTCAGGGCAGAAGAGATACTTAATTGTCGCTACAGATTACTTCACAAAGTGGGCAGAAGTAAAAGCAGTACAACACATTTGCGATAAAGATATATTTACATTCATCTTTGAAAACATCATCTGCAGATTTGGAATCCCAGCACAGTTGGTTTCTGATAATGGAAAACAATTTGAAGGACAAAACATAGAATTGCTACTCAATGCATTTAAGATAAGATGTGGAAAATCTACTCCTTTATACCCACAAGCTAATGGTCAGGCTGAAGCAACTAATAATATAATCATAGACATCTTAAAAAATAAGTTAAAAGGGTACCATAGAGCATGGTGTGAACAGGTACATAATGCAGTCTTGGCTTACAACATAACTAGGAGAGAGGCAACTGGGATGTCGCCTTTTTGTTTAACGTATGGTGTTGAAGCAGTACTACCAACAGAAGTTGCTATTCCTACAACAAGAAGATAGGTTTGGGAAAAGAATCTTAATACTAGCATGATTCTAAGAGAACTTGATGAATTAGAAGAGAAAAGAGAAAAAGCATTACAACATATGGAAAATTATTAGCGAAGGTTAGCTCGCGAATATAACAAACGGGTCAAAAAACGTGAGTTTCAACCAGGTGATTTAGTTCTGCGAGAAACACCATAGTACCAGCGAGAACGTGGTGGAAGGTTGGCGAGAAAATGGGATGGACCATATATCATTAAAGAGATAGTTGGAACAGGGGCATACATGTTGGTGGACCCAGAAGGAAGAGATGTTGGTCAAAGACTTAGTAGACCATAGAATATATTATATTTAAAAAATTTAATGAAACAAATTTTAATGAAACAAAGAACAAATGGGCAAAACAAATTTTTACAGCTGCGAGTTTATTCGCAATATTGTTCAAGATTACATAAAGAATAAAAATTACCATATATGCAAAAGAAAAAAAGAACGGGACAAACCTTTATGGCGTACAACCTAGTTCGCGAATACAATTTCGCAAGAGGCAAATGTAAGACCTAAAGTACGTCATATTAGGGGGTATCTATTTGCGTGGCTCAGGGATAAGGTTATACCGCTGCTGGAACCTGATACACGGAGACTGGAGTCCATCTCTTTGAGATACCTATCCAGGAGATATACTTTGGATTTCCAACTATATAAGGTTATACCCTGGTTGGACGACCGAGGGTCTCTTCTAAGGGGTGCATAGTATAACCAAGGCACCGAGGTACACGGTTGAGCCAAGAGTGCCCGGGATGGACGAACCTACCCTGGCCATATTTGGTAAGTCTTGGCTATGATGCACTCGGCCTAAAGAAAACCCCACTTAGGGTGCAGTCTCGTAACTATAAGCCATATAGGCATAAAGGATAAGAGGCTGCGAAAACAACTGGTTGTTGTTAAGACTGGATGGGAGGATCTAGTCTTGTATGGCCGATGTTCCCTCCTTAAAGGGGAAACCAGGGGGAGTAAGGGCGGCACCCTCCATAAGGGAGCTGATAAGTGTCTTAAGACGGCAATGTCATGGGGCTTTATGTTTGCAAGAAAATTTAGGCATGTCATATTGTCGCGTGACAAATACAGAGGCAACAAGCCATAAGAAAAAGTTAAGATGAGGTCAATGGGTTTTTACATGTAAGTGTAAAGACGTCCTGCGATTTCATCGCAAGACAGCTATGTCATGGGGATTTATTATCGCAAGGGAATTTAGGCCTATCATATAGTCGCAGATAGTTGATAAAATACAAAAGCTAAGGCAAGATCAATGGGTCTCTACATACGAATGTGAGGACGTCCTGCAATTTTGTCGCAAAAAGAAACGTGGCGAAATAAGAACTTTAATTAGGAAGGCAAAATAAGACCACAAGAATAATCATACCCATTAACTATTTAATTTTTCTAAGATGCAGGAAATATTTATTCATTCCAAGAAAGATAATGAGGGGCAGAGTATGGGAATTGATAAATAAAATATCATTATCTTTCTCGCAGAGTATTGATAAGGATAGAAATTTAACGGAGCTCCAGAATGAGTTTTAAAGTTGAAAAGGGTTACATAATTCACAAGAAAGAGAACTAAAAGAAAGCAAAAACAAAATTCAAGCATTATCTTTTCCAGAGTTATTATCCTCGCCAACATTCTTCTCATGATCAGCTTGAGTTTCTTCCTCATTTAGTGACTCATTAACGGTTGTCCCATCGCCAGAAGCTACTTTAGTATGGGGAGATTTTTCTTTATCCACTGAATTTTCTTGAGAAACATCTTCTTCATCACTTACATACTCCAGATCACTAGCCATTGGAAGAGGAATTTCATCATCACATACTGGAAGAGGATCGACTGGTACAAGGGAGAGACCGTTGAATATTAAGACATCATTCACGAGAACTTCAGCACTGAGATGAACTTTGCGAATAAAGCATCTGTCGCGATTCCTAATTTCCATGTTCTTATAGTACTCAAGATAGTCATATCTTCTTTCTGCACGATCGTGAGATTTGACATAGTTGACTAAAAGTTCACCATTTTCTTTGCGGACTGAAGCCGGTTTATCAGACAAGTCAGAAATTGTGGTTTGAAGACTTTTCTCAGATTCTGCGAGAAAAATAGATAAGCCAGAAAAACATTCAGACGAAGATCTTTCAAAAATATAGCAGAGAAATTTGAACAGAAAAGCTAACAATTAAGGCAGTCAAAATGACTACATTCTCTTTGCGAAGATAGGTTTTGAATTAGTGATAAGACACAACTCTCCCACTAGTTCATGGCATCATCAAATTTATCTCCAATTATATCCTTCAGGCGAGATTTTATATTTTCTTCTTTAGAAAGGAGATAAGAATTTTCTTTCTCCAATAAGGAATGAGATTCTTTCAATCGGGAAAAATGTTCTTTGAGTTTACTAGCCTTTACACTTAGAGCTATCCTACCCTGGATGAGTTTATCCTTCTCAGATATTGATGATTCAGTTACTTCTTTGAGTTCTTCTTTCAACGAAGACAAATATTGTTCTTGATTGTTACACACTTTCTGGAGAATACTTAAATGTTGCGAGGAGATCGCTATCTTATTTGAGAAGTTGCGCTTTTCTTGAGATAAAGTCTCATTTTCATCTGATAAAGTTTCTATCGCCAAATTAGCTTGGGTCAACAAATAAGAAAGATGAGTAATTTCGCTATTTAACAGACTTTGCCTTTGTATTAGTTGGTTATTCTCATTGGTAAGATTATATATTTGGTCGATAGAATATGAATGAAGGTTATCTAATCTATTATATTGGTCCATCCAAGAGTCTTTCTCAGCACGAGCTTCTTCAGCGATAGACTCAAACCGGATTCTCTCCAAGAATCTTGTCCGATTAACAACTAAATATATGAACCAAGGATTCAAAAGAGAATTAAGCATAGAAAAAAAAATTACTAAAATAGAAAAACTAAGAGGTAAAAGAAGGAAAAGTATACCTTTTAGTTCTTCATTCTTACTGCGAAGATTCTCGCAATTCAGTAAAGAGTTGCGAAGCTTGTGCTGAAGAGTATCATACTCTGAAGACTTGACCCCGAAGACTCTCTTTTAAAATTTCAATCTCGTTTTCTAGAGATGTCTTCGCAGCCGTCTGTTCAGAACCAAAATACTTGCTTAAAACTTCGCAGACGCCACGTTTGACAGGATTAATGGAGGATTTTCTAGTTTCATCCAGAATGTCATATAAGGATCTAAAGGCAACGTCTACATCAATCAAAAATTCTCTAACAGGAGGGAGAGATGTAGGTGGTGAAGTGGTAACAATGGCGAGTTGAAGGTTTGAATTATTTGTGTCATCAGGAGGGGGAGTGTCTGGAAAGGTCACATTTGGAAGTGAAAATGAATCAACTTGAGAAGTGGATATAGTAGAAGAAGAAAGAACTTCATTTGAAACAATATGGGGAGTTTCACTTATGAGAGGGTTAATTGAGGCATGAGTATTGGGAGTGACACCATCACAAGCAAGAGGTTGGGACACAATTTGCGATGCTATAGGAGTGGATTTTGAAGAAGATAATGAGGGAAGAGTAGTTCCGAATTCAATGGGTTTAACCTTGCGAGATCGCTTGCGAGGTTCAGAAACATTCTATTCATCCTGAGAATAATAAACTAGATAAGAAACAGAGGCAACAATATTGTTATTAAGAAAATGAGTGTTTCTTACTACCTTATGATTCACACGATTTCTCTTCTTTTCAGACAGTTTCTGTTGCGAATTTTTGAGAAGATTAGGGTTTTGAGATAGAAGTTGCACGTTAGAAGTAGTTTCACTGAAAAGAAGACACAATATTGGAATTATGAAAAATCAAATAGAAGAGATCAAATAAAATAGACAAACATAGTTTAGACAAGCAGAATCGAATTTAATAATGACAGAAGAGAATGTTTATACCTTTGAGACTCCATTAGAACAGTAGCAGATGAATCTGTGAAAGAAGGAAAATTACAGACGGGAAAGATTGCAGAGAAGAGAAAGGACGAAGAAGACGAAGAAGTAAAAGAAAAAGAATATTTCTTAACAAGTTATCTCTTTTATAGATAGAAGAAGGGTAACCGGGTAATAAAGGATTAACCGGTTAAAAGAGGAGCATTCGACACGTATAAGCGGTCATACCTAATTTACAGGGTTTTTTCGGGGAAAAGAGATAAAAAAACTAGGTAGCTGCGGCATTTTAATTCTCATACTCTTTCCCTCTTCGCAGAAAAGACATGAGAAGAGGAAATATGTAGGACCATAATATCGCCATGATATTACTCTTGCGAGATTAACAACATTTCTGCGAACATCATCGCGAATTCTTTAATAACACTTCACGAGTGTCACAGAATGATTTGAAGAATGACGTAATAGCTGACGAATGAAGAAACACGAGAAGAGCATGATTATCCTGCGATGGTCACAACGCTTGCGAGAATGGACATTATAACTAATGTGATAAGATCGTGAGTCAGATCCGAAATTAAAGGACAGATTAGTTGTCATCCACTATGTAACTATCCTATATAAATAGATCCAGTAAATTCAGCGAGATGATGATGTATTTTTGAGTGTTGAGGAAGTCTTGAGGAGAGAGAAAATTTAATAGAGCGGTTGTATTCTTGATTTCTTCCATTTTCTTATAAACATTCCTGAGAATGAAATAATAAAGTGTTGTTTTTAATCTTCAAATATGTCTTAATTACAGTAAATTCTTATCATGGGTGTAATGTAGGATTTCCTGTAACTACACTTATAAAGTCGAACAAACCACAATACTCGGAATCTGACTAACCACAATCACAATGAAAAGATTAAGAAGATGGATATAGAAATAGATATTTGCGAATGTTTACGAAATGAATGGTGTTTCCCATATTTGTCTGAAGGTCACCGCCAAGATGAACCTATGCATCCCATTGGATTGAGCTACTGGTCTGAATTCTAGTGTCAACACAACTGGCATATACAAGGAAACCAGCGGTCAACAATCTTAATTCTACATCAACACAACTGGCATATACAAGGGAACCAGGAGTCGACTTTATTAAACAATATCATTTATTTTTTTGTTTTTTTAGACAACATGATTAGATCTTTTGGATCCAAGCGCATGCTTCTTGTCAGCAAATTATATGGTAATTCCCTTGGATCCTGCGTTCCACGCTTGTTTATGCGACGGAGACAGGGAGAACACACACATATTACTATCCAAGTGTTTTTTTTATTCCGATTGGTCTAATTGGTCGGTCTTTTTTTTTTTTTTTATAAACTCAATCACTCTATTTCATCCTAGCAGTAATAACAATTCGATGTTTAGTGACCCACCAAATCACTTAGACAAACTAAAAGTTGCAAAAAAAATAAAAAATAGAAGGTGATATGGTGACATTCCGAGATATGGTAACAACTATCATATTATTTCTAACACTTGAATAATTCTGTCCTTTTAGTTAATGGGTTCCTCAACTCCTATAGCCAAGATGGTTCCATCCATTTAGATTGATAGTGTCATCCTAAAGGCACAAGTTTCTAGATTTCGGAGTTCATAAAGCAAATTTTTTTTTCCTTCTATTTTCCTAATATTTTTTTTATGAACACAAGGGAAAACTAACAAGGCTAAAAACTCTATATGAGAACACTCCCCCACACTTAAACTTTACATTGTCCTCAATGTAAAATTTTGTCATTCGAAGTAAAGTTCAATATGGGAAATTCATAACATGATATATATACACAATAAGAAAATAAAATGCATGATAAAAAAAATAAAATGCATGATAAAAACGGATACTCCAACTCATAGTTATTTCTGAACAATAGAGAATAAATACTAAACAAGCTATTTAGTTGGCATCTAATCCCAACTCAGCCAATATATATACCTCATCGTTAAGAAAAAATTACATCTACTTAGAAAGGCTAGTACTTATTCTAAATTGTTCAAAAATCTCTAAAAGTTGGAATTTTGATATGCAAATATCAAAAATAAGAAAATAAAGATAAAAAACTTGAGAAATAAGATAGAGATAGATACACAAAACCAGTGGGTTGCCTCCCATTTAGCGCTTGGTTTAAAGTCGTCGGCCCGACTTGCAAGACGAATTTTCCATACACCAATAATCAGAAAAGTTGTGGATCCACCCATAGCACCTGTTTTGCAAACACTAGCTTCGCACAAATATTAGTAATATAAAACAAAAATGAAGCTATTAACCGATAAAAGTTCCCCCCACACTTATTCTTGTCCACACTTGGAAGTGCATAAAGAATATAGGAGTCGGGTATTTCCACGGTTTCTTGTTCCAAAACCTGCATAGTATGAGAATCAAGTTTCTCTAATGGAGGATATCGCGAAATAAAGTCATTCAACAATATTCTCGAAGCACATACATTCAAACCAATAAGAGGTAAAGGAGAAGAAACAATATGCACAGGGTTAGACAAACCTTGCACAATCTCTTGTATTACAGAATCCTCTTCATCCTTAAAAAACTCAAGTGAATTATTCACCTCTTGTATATCATGGTCCTCTATCAAACCTTACAACCATTCTTCATCCGTTTCTGCCTTAACCAAAATTTAGGCATCAACATCTTCATTAAAATTATATGCAAACTCAATTGGGTCTTCCATAATATTGGTCTTAACGGTTTCATTCTCAACATACTATTCTTCATTAGACTCAAACCTTGTAGAAAAGTTCTGTAAAACACTAGTTTCATCATCCTCATGTATCTTTTGAATAGGTGGTTGATCATTATAAAGATCAAGAGTTGAGTCAACTACACTAATATCATCAAATATCTCGAAAGGTTGGTCCTTTTCAACACAATCATCTTCATTTTCAGAATCCATTGTACACTCCTCGGGGATGTCACCATAAATTGGTTCAAGCGATGTAGTTTCATAGTCATCGTCACTATCATAGTTAACATAAGATTGGCTACCACTTCCCAAAGATTGTTCTTTCGCAGTATTTTGCATGTCCTCTTTGTATTCTTCAATGCCTTGTCTTAATTTGGAAACACCTTTTTGAAGCTCTTGGAGTGATCCATCCAAATTTTGAAAATAGTGCTCCATTTGTTGGTAAAGCTCGTTCGACAAGGAAAAAGTATAATCACTTACTTCGGTATTGCTAGGCCAATTATCTTCCCTTTGAATGGGTGAATTATCATAACTACGATCAGAAATTGGGCCAAACATACTATGAGCACATATGGTCGATGAAATTGGTTCCACGCTTGGTTGTCTACAAACTGCCTCCATGCCCACCATAAATAGTTGCATCTTATCTACCAAACTCGAAGATATATGAATAGGAGTACAACTAGTCTCCCCTCCTTGTGGTTGCTCACTTACATACCTACCGTAAGAAGGTTGATATGTATGAGAATAACTCAAAGGGTACGTAGAATATTGACCATAACCAAAGGATTTGTTTTGATTGTATTCCCCGCAAGGGTGATAGTTGTCATAATGTTGTTGAGGTTGATAACCGTACCCATTATTCCAATATGTTCCGTCCATAGAATGGTACCTGAAAAAAGAGTTCTCAAAACTATGTTAAAACCAGAAAATAAGAAAAACTAAAAACAAAACAAAAAAAAACAAAAATAAGAAACCAAAAAGCAGCGGCGCCAAAATTTGATCGTTGTCGTAGGCGTCAAAAATAAATTACACTTTCTTACTACTCAAAATATAATATAGCAAGGGCAAGAAAGGATCGTTCCCATAGAGAGGTCCTGGTTGTCAATATGTTTCGGTTTCTTATGTAGAACACTGGGGAATTTTTCTAATTTTTATAAACTAAAAGTAAAATAAAAACAAACAAACAATAAAGCACGCAAATCAACAAGATGAAGATATTGGTCAAGGTTTCATTTTCAATTGTAAACAAGTACTGAATGTATGATTATAATTCATCTTTGATCTCGCTATCATCATAAGCCCTAGAATACCTTATTGCAAGAATACTCTGTAAATTTCTTAAGTCATCAACACACACATTAGAGCTGCGTATGTGAATTGTACCTAAAGAATAACCTAACACCTTGCGCTAATTAAGTTCAATTCCTAGGAGCATTAAGTTTCAGAAATAGGCTAATCAATGCAATTGTTATACATTGCGCAAACAATTCGAACAAATGTCATTTTCTACATATGATTGCAAGAGTGTATCACTACAAACCGTAATCATATCATGCTACTCGTATTCAAGGTTATCGATTGATGATGAACCCTAAAATAGCTATAGATATGGATGTATGTTCAATCAATTATAGACTCAACCAAACAAACATTCAATCATATTGCAATACGTCAATCATGCAATTATTATACGCAGTAGAAATCGAACGATAATATTGAGAGAAAACTAATTCATAAAATCCATAGCTTGTTTTCAAAATCCAACTACATCTTTAACCAATAATAAAATCAAGTACTTGTGTTTTTGGAAATCATCATAGAAAGCAAAGAAGAACTATCATGTGAAACCCTATACAACAAGTAGGAATTCTCCCTAATGGAGATATATCTCGGTTTATCGAAAACATTTTCTATTTATATGCCTCTCCCCAAAAGGATACTCTTACCCAAAAGTAGGTCAAGTCTGTGAAAACATATCTTCTGGAAATTCTTGGTCCAAAGTTGTTTGCCGGAGTGCCGACATCATCACCAGATTCCGGTCACCGGTCGCCGGAATTTGTCACCGGAAAATTGCCTCCGGCCACTTGAGATATCTGAAACCGTCAACAGGAAAATATGTACTCCCAGCAACTCATCTCTCATCTCTGCTTCTCTATATTTCATACATTCACAAAATCCATTTTAGCCAATTCCTTGTTTCTTGCGAAAACATGCCCAAAAGCGCAACCCGTAGCTCATATATTCCACCGTCCATTCTTGCATTCGACTCGAACCCCCTTCATGATTGACTGAAACATTATGATCCCCACTTTCGGTTCCAAAATCCGACAACCGGAACTATGCTCACTGGCTCACCATTCTTGCTGTGTTTTCGCATAATTTCTGCAAATGCAGCTGCAATAATTTAGCCATCACCATAACTTGAGCACCATCACTTGCAATCACCAGCACAAGCCAATACGTCACCATTAATTCCATCGAGTCCAGTTCAAACCAGCTGCATCTTTGCCTCATACCCTTTACTTTATTGCAGCATTTTAATACCACTACCAGTCTGTAACCCATTCTTCTCAACTCAACTCCCTTGCTTGAAATTCAATCCTAACATGCATCTAAGTCGATCCATTTATTCCACTCCGTAATCAACTCTCAACCCTTGTATACTTCTCTACTATCATCTCAAACCTTTGTTGTCATCCAATTATAACTCCTCCTGTAATATGCTTCATGTTGCCCATTGAAACCAAACCATCAATCCTAGCTTCATGACTCTGCCAGAAAACCCATATTATGCATCTTTATACCACATCATCTGCTTCTTATAATCCTGCCTTCTCTAACCACCAGAACCAGCTTCATCTCACAACTCCATTACATGATCACCGTCTTGATCTTGCTGCTCCATTACAATTTCTGTAACTTCAAAATTCTTTACCAGCTGCAGCTGCACATCTTAAGCCAGTCCTTTGCAAGCACCAGCTTCAGCATAACACCACAATCTTCCCTGTAAACCACAGTACTACCACCATTATAAACCCGGCTGCACCAGTTCATATCTTTATTTAATAACACCATAACTCCCTTCAAATACGTCTCCCAACCCTGCAACACCTGCAATCACCACAGATTGAACTCAAAATCATCCCAACCTTTTTCCTGGATTCATATACTCAAATAACATTAGAACTAGTAACATCTGCTTGCCAACTCAATTGCAATTATGCAGAGCCAACCCATATCTTGTTCTCATTGCAGCTACACATCAAACTCTGCAATCGCTTCGACTCCAACTGCTCCACTAAACTCAGTTGCAATCTAAACTGCCATCAACAGAATTCAAAACCCTTAAACACAGTACCACCATCTCCAGTTGCTCTGCATTCTTGGTCCCATTTCAACTCAACTGGACTGCAATCAACTCAGACCCCCTGTTGGTTTAATTGGCAAGTACACCTTCACTAGATTCATTCTCAAACACAACTTCAATTCTTCTTGAAACCCTAACACAAACATAATTCATACTCAACCCATATTGTTGCTGCCATATTTAAGCTTAAACCCCCAATTTCATTTCTCAATTCTCCAATCTTCCTTCTCCTCCATGTATTTTCGGCACAAAACAAACCCTTTGTTTTAATTTCACCAGATCCCTTTTCTGATTCAATTCCACTCATCTCTGATTTCTACCAGCAACAACTCAATATTCTCTGTCTCTCTACCATCGATTGAACATTCGAATCCTTCTCAGCTTCGATCAACATCAACATCGTTCTTCTTCATTCTCGGTTACGAACTTCCATCAATTTCCTCACTGACTGCATCTATCTGAACTTGGGGAAATAAACGAATGAGAAATTGATTTCTCAAATTGAGAGTTGGGTGTAATAACACTAAGATATATATTGGCACCATACCAGTGGATAAGGTAAGCCACAGTCCATACATGGCTTGTCGGTTCCGAATAACTGACAGTCTAATTCTATGTTCAGCTCATCTGTCAGTTATGAGCAACTGAAAGTCCACTCTTCACCTCCTTCTCGCGCACCTTAGCCTTCTCCAAGCATAGCTCGCATGTGAATGACCCTTTGTGAGTTATTTCTTCTTATTTCGCTCCAAATGACTCCAAAACACCTAAATGACTCAAAAGCAAACATAAGGTACATAATTTACAAGAAAACATGCAAAGAAAGCATAAATACTAGATATAGAATTAGGTGTTTTAGACACCTATCAAATTCCCCCACACTTAGACTTTGCTATTCCTCGAGAAAATCAAACAAAATAATTATAAAACATACATACAACTCCGTCTCGTCGAGGCTATGGTCACTTTTAGCATAAATAACAAGCCTTTGAACCCCTAGGTGTCCCTAGTGGACGAGTTTTAGTCTCGTGATGGTTTACAAGAGGTTTACCTACAAAATTTATATTTCCAACTCCGGCTACCTGTGACAAATCTATGAACAAATCCAAAAAGAATACAGAAGGAGGGACCTTGATGCAAATTAAATTCATATATAAGTAAACAAAGTTTTTCTTTGAAAGTCGAACAAACCACAATACTCAGAATATGACTAACCACAATCACAATGAAAATATTAAGAAGATGGATATAGAAATAGATATTTGCGAATGTTGACTAAATGAATGGTGTTTCCCATATCTGTCTGAAGGTCACCGCCAAGATGAACCTATGCATCCTATTGGATTGAGCTACTAGTATGAATTCTAGTGTCAACACAACTGGCATATACAAGGAAACCATCGGTCAACAATTTTAATTCTACAGTAACTCAACTGGCATATACAACGGAACCAGGAGTCGACTTTATTAAACAATAATAATACAGTTATTTTTTTTATTTTATTTTAGACAGCATGATTAGATCTTTTGGATCCAAGCGCATGCTTCTTGTCAACAAATTACATGGTAATTCCCTTGGATCCTGCGTTCCACGCTTGTTTAGGCGACGGAGACAGGGAGAACACACACATATTGCTATCCAAGTGTTTTTTTATTCCGATTGGTCTAATTGGTCGGTCTTTTTTTTTTAGGCAGCATGATTAGATCTTTTGGATCCAAGCGCATGCTTCTTGTCAGCAAATTACATGGTAATTACCTTGGATCCTGCGTTCCACGCTTGTTTAGGCGACAGAGACAGGGAGAACACACACATATTTCTATCCAAGTGTTTTTTTTATTCCGATTGGTCTAATTGGTCGGTATTTTTTTTTTTTTTTTTTTAGCAACTTAATCACTCTATTTCATCCTAGCAGTAATAAAAATTCGATGTTTAGTGACCCACCAAATCACTAATATAAACTAAAATTTGCAAAAAAAAAAAAACAGAAGGTGATATGGTGACATTCCGAGATATGGTAACAACTATCATATTATTTCTAACACTTGAATAATTCTGTCCTTTTAGTTAATGGGTTCCTCAACTCCTGTATCCAAGATGGTTCCATCCATTTAGATTGATAGTGTCATCCTAAAGGCACAAGTTTCTAGATTTTGGAGTTCATAAAGCAAAAAAAAATTCTATTTTTCTAATTTTTTTTTATGAACACAAGGGAAAACTAACAAGGCTAAAAACTCTATATGAGAACACTCCCCCACACTTAAACTTTACATTTCCCTCAATGTAAAATTTAGTCATTCAAAGTAAAGTTCAAGATGGGAAATTCATAACATGATATATATACAAAATAAGAAAATAAAATGCATGATAAAAAAAATGCATGATAAAAACGGATACTCCAACTCATAGTTATTTCTGAACAATAGATAATAAATACTAAACAAGCTATTTAGTAGGCATCTAATCCCAACTCATCCAATATATATACCTCATCGTTAAGAAAAAATTACATCTACTTAGAAAGGCTAGTGCTTATTCTAAATTGTTCAAAAATCTCTAAAAGTTGGAATTTTGATATGCAAATATCAAAAATAAGAAAATAAAGATAAAAGACTTGAGAAATAAAAAGATAGAGATAGATACACAAAACCAGTGGGTTGCCTCCCATTTAGCGCTTGGTTTAAAGTCGTCGGCCCGACTTGCAAGACGAATTCTCCATACACCAATAATCGGAAAAGTTGGGGATCCACCCATAGCACCTGTTTTGCAAACACTAGCTTCGCACAAATATTAGTAATATAAAACAAAAATGAAGCTATTAACCGATAAAAGTTTCCCCAACACTTATTCTTGTCCACACTTGGAAGTGCATAAAGAATATAGGAGTCGGGTACTTCCACGGTTTCTTGTTCCAAAACCTGCATAGTATGAGAATCAAGTTTCTCTAATTGAGGATATCGCGAAATAAAGTCATTCAACAATATTCTCGAAGCACATACATTCAAACCAATAAGAGGTAAAGGAGAAGAAACAATATGCACAGGGTTAGAAAAACCTTGCACAATCTCTTGTATTACGGAATCCTCTTCATCCTTAAAAAACTCAAGTGAATTCTTCACCTCTTGTATATCATGGTCCTCTATCAAACCTTGCAACCATTCTTCGTCTGTTTCTGCCTTAACCAAAATTTCGGCATCAACATCTTCATTACAATCATATGCAAGCTCAATTGGGTCTTCCATAATATTGGTCTTAACGGTTTCATTCTCAACATACTCTTCTTCATTAGACTCAAATCTCGTCGCAAAGTTCTGTAAAACACTAGTTTCATCATCCTCATGTATCTTTTGAATAAGTGCTTGATCATTATAAAGATCAAGAGTTGAGTCAACTACACTAATGTCATCAAATATCTCGGAAGGTTGTTCATTTTCAACACAATCATCTTCATTTTCAGACTCCATTGTACACTCCTCGGGGATGTCACCATAAATTGTTTCAAGTGATGTAGTTTCATAGTCATCATAACTATCATAGTTAACATAAGATTGGCTACCACTTCCCAAAGATTGGTCTTTCGCAGAATTTTGCATGTCCTCTTTGTATTCTTCAATGCCTTTTCTTAATTTGGAAACACCTTTTTGAATCTCTTGGAGTGATCCATCCAAATTTTGAAAATAGTGCTCCATTTGTTGGTAAAGCTCGTTCGACAAGGAAAAAGTAGAATCACTTACTTCAGTATTGCTAGGCCAATTATCTTCCCTTTGAATGGGTGAATGATCATAAATACGATCAGAAATTGGGCCAAACATACTATGAGCACATTTGGTCGATGAAATTGGTTACACGCTTGGTTATCTACAAACTGACTCCATGCCCACCATAAATAGTTGTATCTTATCTACCAAACTCGAATATATATGAATAGGAGTACAACTAGTCTCCCCTCCTTGTGGTTGCTCACTTACATACCTACCGTAAGAAGGTTGATATGTATGAGAATAACTCAAAGGGTACGTAGAATATTGACCATAACCAAAGGATTTGTTTTGATTGTATTCCCCGCAAGGGTGATAGTTGTCATAATATTGTTGAGGTTGATAACCGTACCCATTGTTCCAATATGCTCCGTCCATAGAATGGTACCTGAAACAAGAGTTCTCAAAACTATGTTAAAACCAGAAAATAAGAATAGAGACGCAATTTAATTATTCAACATTTTGTCAAGAATTATCCTTCATAGATGAAGAACAGAGGAAACTATGGATACCCAAGAAAATATTTTATGTTCTTTATCTTCTCAGCAAGAATCCTCACCAAAAATGGAATAATAATTTCACATGAACAGAGGCAATATTTATCACTCTCATTCAAGTACGAATACTTCTTATATATTTTGAGGATTAAATACTTCTTATACTTCTTAAGGATACTTCATACTTCTTATATATTTCGAGGATTGAGTACTTCTTATACTTCATACTTCGCAAGATGATACTTCTAATTAATTCTTAAAGCTTCAGAACTTCGCAAAAGAATAGAGGCAAGTATATACTTTTTGAGTTTGATATTCTTTCGCTCGTTCCTTCATCAACAAAGATCAAAGACTACTACAACGGATTTTTTCTTAAAGATCGCTCTTGAAGCAATATTTAAGAAAAAAGAGGCAAGATGTAGGAGCGGAATATCACAACAAATGATAACTTACGAAATTGTGGAGAGAAAATATATCTTTCGAGCAAAGAAAATTTTGTGAGCAAAGGAAATCACGAGGAAAGCAAAAGAAGTTCGCAAAGTGAAGTTGCGAAAGTTCGCAGGATAGTTCTCAAGTCCGAAGTTGAAGGACAGATTAGTTGTTAACATTTTTGTAAAATCATATAAATAGCCATTTATACATGAGAAGAAGGGGAGGTCTTTTTTAGAGAGAGAGATAATTTTAGGTGGAGAGAGAAAAATTTTGGAGAGATTTATTTTCTTTATCATCTTCTTCCCCCAAATTCTAGAGCTCCAAATATTCATTAATGGAGTCTAAATTGTAAAATTATGTAATAGCATACAATCACTAGTGAAGAACCATGGATGTAGATCACAATGATCGAACCATGTAAAAAATCTTTGTGTCTCTTTTATAATTTTAGTACTTTATTTCTTAGTTTCATATCAAATTAATTAGGTTTAAGAATCATTTTAATGGATTCTTATGAGGGTGTAGTTGTGAGATAATCCGCAACTACAATAGGCGTCAAAAATAAATTACACTTTCTTACTACACAAAATATATAATATAGCAAGGGCAAGAAAGGATCGTTCCCACAGAGAGGTCCTGGTTGTCAATATGTTTCGGTTTCTTATGTAGAACACTGGGGAATTTTTCTGATTTTTATAAACTAAAAGTAATATAAAAACAAACAAACAATAAAGCACGCAAATCAATTAGATGAATATATTGGTCAAGGTTTCCTCTTCAATTGTAAACAAGTAATGAATGTATGATTGGAATTCATATTTAAACTCGCTATCATCAAAAGCCTTAGAATACCTTATTGCAAGAATACTCCGTCAATTTCCTAAGTCATCAACACACACATTAGAGATGCGTATGCGAATTGTACCTAAAGAATAACCTAACGCCTTGCGCTAATTAAGTTCAATTCCTAGGAGCATTAAGTTTCATAAATAGGCTAATCAATGCAATTGTAATACATTGCGCAAATAATTCGAACAAAGGTCAATTTCTACATATGATTACAAGAGTATCTCACTACAAATCATAATCATATCATGCTACTCGTATTCAAGGTTATCGCTTGATGATGAACCCTAAAATAGCTATAGATATGGATGTATGTTCAATCGATTCTAGACTCAACCAAACAAACATTCAATCATATTGCAATACGTCAATCATGCAATTATTATATGCAGTAGAAATCGAACGATAATATTGAGAGAAAACTAATTCATAAAATCCATAACTTGTTTTCAAAATCAAACTACATATTTAACCAATAATAAAATCAAGTACTTGTCTTTTTGGAAATCATCAGAGAAAGCAAAGAAGAACTATCATGTGAAACCCTAGACAACAAGTAGGAATTCACCCTAATGGAGATATATCTCGGTTTAGAGAAAACGTTTTCTATTTATATGCCTCTCCCCAAAAGGATACTCTTTCCCAAAAGTAGGTCAAGTCTGTGAAAACATATCTTCTGGAAATTCTTGGTCCAAAGTTGTTTGTCGGAGTGCCGACGTCATCACCGGTCGCCGGAATTTGTCACCGGAAAATTGCCTCCGGCCACTTGAGATATCTGAAACCGTCAACAGGAAAATATGTACTCCCAGCAACTCATCTCTCATCTCTGCTTCTATATAGTTCATACATTCACAAAAACCATTTTAGCCAATTCCTTGTTTCTTGCGAAAACGTGCCCAAAAGCGCAACCCGTAGCTCATATATCCCACCGTCCACTCTTGCATCCGACTCGAACCCACTTCATGATTGACTGAAACATTATGATCCCCACTTTTGGTTCCAAAATCCGGAAACCGGAACTATGCTCACTGGCTCACCATTCTTGCTGTGTTTTCGCACAATTTTTGCAAATGCAGTTGCAATAATTTAGCCATCACCATAACTTGAGCACCATCACTTGCAATCACCAGCACAAGCCAATACTTCACCATTAATTCCATCGATTCTAGTTCAAACCAGCTGCATCTTTTCCTCATACCCTTTACTTCATTGCAGCATTTCAATACCACTACCAGTCTGTAACCCATTCTTCTCAACTCAACTCCCTTGCCTGTAATTCAATCCTAACATACATCTAAGTCGAGCCATTCATTCCACTCCGCAATCAACTCTCAACCCTTGTATACTTCTCTACCATCATATCAAACCTTTGCTGTCATCCAATTATAACTCCTCCTGCAATTTGCTTCCTGTTGCCCATTGAAACCAAACCTTCAATTATAGCTTCATGACTCTGCCAGAAAACCCATATTCTGCAGCTTTATACCACATCATATGCTTCTTATAATCCTGCCTTATCTAACCACCAGAACCATCTTCAGCTCACAACTCCATTACATGATCACTAGCTTGATCTTGCTGTTCCATTGCAATTTCTGTAACTTCAGAATTCTTTACCAGATGCAGCTGCACATCTTTAGCCAGTCCTTTGCAAGCACCAGATTCATCATAACACCACAATCTTCCCTATAAAACCACAGTACTACAACCATTATAAACCCGGCTGCACCAGTTCATATCTTCATTTAATAACACCATAACTCCCTTCAAATCTGTCTCGCAACCCTGCAACACCTGCAATCACCACAGATTGAACTCAAAATCATCCTAACCTTTTCCCTAGATTCACATACTCAAATAACATCAGAAATAGTAACATATGCTTGCCAACTCAATTGCAATTATGCAGAGCCAACCCATATCTTTTTCTCATTGCAGCTACACATCAAACTCTGCAATCGCTTCGAATCCAGCTGCTCCACTAAACTCAGTTGCAATCTCAACTACCATCAACATCATTCAAAACCCTTAAACACAGTACCACCATCTCCAGTTTCTCTGCATTCTTGGTCCCATTTCAACTTAACTGGACTGCAATCAACTCAGACCCCTTGTTGCTTTAATTGGCAGTTACACCTTCACCAGATTCATTCTCAACCAAAACTTCAATTCTTCTTGAAACCCTAACACAAACATAATTCATTCTCAACCCATGGGCACAAAAGAAACATTCAGGTCATCAAGAAACTTCTACAAGATTTTCAAGAATCATCTGGCCAAAGAATAAATCAACTGAAGATTAAGGTTTTTGTGTGTGTGTGTGGGGGGGGGGGGTATTGAAGGGAGAAAACAACAGATAGCTGGTGAGTTCAATATGCCTCTGTCAAAGCTACTTGACAAATATCTGGGGGTAATTCTGCAACCAGGAAGAGTGAAAATAAGTTATGTTTGGGGAGTGGTGGAAATGATTCAAAGAAGATTATCAGGTTGGATTGGAGGTCTGTTATCTTTTAAAGATAGGTTAACTCTAGTGCAGACTGTCTTAAGAAGCATACCCGTATATAATATGGCAGTGTATAAGTGGCCCAATAAGGTTGTGAAACAATGTGAAAAACTGATAAGGAACTTTCTTTGGTCAGGGGAACCAGAAACTAGAAAAGCAATTACTCTAAAATGGGATAAGGTTTGTGTACCAATTGAGGAAGGTGGCTTGGGTATCAAAAGGTCAGAAGTAGTGAATAAATCTTTACTAATGAAATTATTATGGAAACTGCTTGAATCAGAGGATGAATGGGTTGTGTTTATGAGGGCAAAATACTTTGATGCTAATGGTGAGTTGAAAGGAGGTACAAGAGATCTTCAATTCTTCCTGGTCTTAAATGGGTAATGGAGGATGTTAAAAGGCACACCAGGTGGTTGGTTGGAAATGGGGAGAGCATCTCAGTTTGGAATGATGTGTGGATTAAAGATAGGCCTTTAAGTGATCTATTTCCAGAAGATGATTATATTGAAGATACAAGAAGTAGGAAGGTGGTTGAATCTATATAGGATGGCAAATGGGTTATTCCACAGAAAATGTTAAAATACTTTCAACTTGAAGAGTTGCCCATTTTTTCAGTAGGAGTGGATAAGAAAATATGGTCAGCTACTCTTTCTGGTGACTTTACTGTTAAATCTGCAACTGAGGCCATTAGAAATCACTATTCAAAAGAAGTATGGACTAGGAAGGTTTGGCATCCTGTTCTTCACCCATCCACAACTAGCAATATTTGGAAATTGGTAAGAGGTCTATGTGCTACAGATGGTAAATGGCAAGGGAGAGGCTACAATTTAGCTTCAAAATATTATTTGTGTGCAAATGATACCGAGAATTTAGATCATATCTTATGGTTCTGCAACTTTAGTCAGCTCATTTGGAAATGGTTGGGGGGGTATGTTTTTCTTCATAAATCCTCAATCTTATGGAGATGTAATGAATCTTGCTGGTTCTAAGAGCACTGCAGTTCAAGAAGTGTGGATTTTAGCAGCATCTATAACAATGATGGAGCTATGGTTTTTGAGGAATATAATTGTATTTGAAGGAGTAAAACCAGATGTTGGTACTCTCAAGAGTAAAATTCTTAAATTCACAAAAGAATGTGAAACTAGAATTACTGGTCAAATGTGGGACTGCAGCTATGACTTTCAAGTATTTAAAAATTTTAATCTGAAGAACAGGCCACTGAGAAGACAGAATATTATAAAATTGAAATTTTAACTACCTGGTGAAAATCAAATATTGGTGTGTTGTATGGGTAAGGCAAAGGGAAATCCAGGAGCAGCTGGGATTGGCTTTGTCAGTAGGAGCTTTCTTATTTGCTAAAACAAGAGGTTTGGGAATTGCTACTTCTTTTATAGCTGAATTAATGGAAATAATATTTGCTGCTGAATGGGGTGTCAAGAAAGGTTTTCAGAGTCTAATTGTAAGATCTGGTTCCAAAGCAGCAGTGGCAACCTTCCTTAAAGGTAACATTCCTTGGTTCCTGAAATCCAGATGGAGTAGCATACTAGAAACTTCTCTACAGTTGTATATTCTTTACAGTTATAAAGAAATAAATACCACAGCAAATGCATTGGCAATAAGGGGAGCTGGGATGAATAAAGAAGAGAATCAACAATTCTTAAAGAAGCCAAAGTTCATCAAGGAATTGGAGGCTCCAGAAATCCCTTACTTCAGAGCCTGCTGAAATTCTTGGGCTTAAATGTAAATGGGCTTTTTCTTATTTTCTTTTGTTTTGAATTGTAGTGGGATGTGTTGCTTTATGTTGTTTTCTTTTGTTGTTTTTGGGCTGGAACTTCCTTGGTGAATTTTGTAACTTTTCTTTGGTTTAATAAAATCTATTATTGATTGAGCAAAAAAATAATCATACTCAACCCATGTTGCTGCTGCCATATTTAAGCTTAAACCCCCAATTTCATTTCTCAATTCTCCATTCTTTCTTCTCCTCCATGTATTTTCGGCACAAAACAAACCCTTTGTTTCAATTTCACCAGATCCCCTTTCTGATACAACTCCACTCATCTCTGATTTCTACCAGCAACAACTCAATCTTCTCTGTCTCTCTACCATCGATTCAACATTCGAATCCTTCTCAGCTTCGGTCAATAGAAACACCGTTCTTCTTCATTCTCGGTTACAAACTTTTATCAATTTCCTCACTGACTGCAGCTGCCTGAACTTGGGGAAATAAATGAATGAGAAATTGATTTCTCAAATTGAGAGTTGGGTGTAATAACACTGAGATAGATATTGGCACCGTCCCAGTGGATTAGAGGAAGCCACAATCCATACATGGCTTGTTGGTTCCGAATAACCGACAGTCTAATTCTCTGTTCAGCTCATCTGTCAATTATGAGCAACTGACATTCCACTCTTCACCTCATTCTCGCGCACCTTAGCCTGCTCCAAGCATAGATCGCATGTGAATGACCCTTTGTGAGTGATTTCTTCTTATTTCGCTCCAAATGACTCCAAAACACCTAAATGACTCAAAAGAAAACATAAGGTACATAATTTACAAGAAAACATGCAAAGAAATCATAAATACTAGATATAAAATTAGGTGTTTTAGACACCTATCATATAGCGAAACCGAGATAAGTGTTGCAAAGCATAATTCTGACGGGTTAAACATTATTATCCATGCCATAAGCCCAGATCTTTAGCACCATATGACTTTGTGCACTAAGTTTAAAGATGCTTGGGATATCTTAGAAATCGTATTCGAATGAGATACCTCAAAGAAAGAAGCTAGGCTTCAAAACCTAAATTCTAACTTGGAAAATATTCGTATGGATGATGAAGAATCATTTGCTGAGTTTAATCAAAAAATGTATGGAATTGTTAATGCTTGTTTTGCATTAGGGAAGACCATTCCCCAAAAGGACATTATGATGAAAATTCTTCGATCTTTACCAGTAAGATACGAGTCTAATAAATATGCCATCATGGAATGAAATAATCTTGAAACTCTTTCCAGAAACAGTCTCATTGGGAAGTTGAAAATATTTGATCACGAGCACAATATGGCTAAGGATAGCACTTTTACGCTTGAAGCCACAACCAAAGCAAGCAGAACTTCAAAGGAAAGATTTTCTTGGGCTGACGAGTGTTGTATTTTTCACGATGAAGAAAATATACAAATGATCACACAGCAAGTCAAAAATATCATATGGAGGTACAGACAATCTGGAAAGCGGCACTCCCGAAATGAGATCCAAGATGATTTAACTATTCAAACCGGAAGCTCTCTTCAAAGAAATAATGCTCTCAGAGTTTCACTTGATAACTCTGATGAGCTTACTTCTAAATATCAAGCAGAAAATTCTGCCTATTGATCGCTGTCGTATGCGTCAAAAATAATTACACTTTCTTACTACTCAAAATATAAATATAGCAAAGAAAGGATCGTTCCTACAGAGAGGTATATGTTGTCAAATTGTTTCGGTTTCCTATAATAACAATTGGGGGTTTTCTGATTTTTATAAAAGCAAACTAAAATAAAAGCAAGTAAAGAAAAATAAACAAATCAAATAGAAGAGATATTGGTTAAGGATTCATCTTTATTCAAAAACATGCTTTCAAAACAATAATTAGATTTGATATTTAATCTCTCAACTTAATCAAAATCCCTAGGATACCTTGATCGCAAGAATATCCCGCTAATCTCCTCTTGTCATCAACAAACACATTAAAAGATGCGAATATGAATTCTATCTTAGAGAACAACCTAACGTGTAAAAGCATTAATCAAGTTTAATTCCCTAGATGCATTAAGTTCTTTGAAATCAGGCCAATCAAAGCAATCGAACGTGTAAAAGCACTAATCCGATTTAACAAAGGTGATGGTTCACATGTGATCATAAGAATATATCACTACAAACTATAATCATATTTATGCTACCTGTAATCAGGAATCTATCACTTTTGCGTATAACAAATCCTAATCTAGCAATAAAGATGAAAACAAACTCAACCGATTTGCAACTCGATCAAACAAGCATTCAAATCATGTAACAATATAAATAGTGAATCATAATCGATAATATGGAGACAAAACTAATTTATCATATCAAAAAGCATATTATGTGAAATCCAATTATTCCATAACCAATAAAAATAATCTAGCTCATGTTCATGGAGTTCATAACAAGAATAAAGAGAAAAGACTTCATGTTCCTAAACCCTAGAATAAAAGTAGAAGATAAGATTTTCCTTGTTTCCTTGCTTTGAGTTCTTTTTATATCTCCCTGTTAAGACTAGAACTCTCCTTCACGATTTCTAAACCTTCAGGCAAAATAGCCCACAATCCTTAGCAGATCCAGTCCAAGCCCATTCACTTGATATGCTTGTCAGTTTTGTGGAACTGACAACCAAACCCAGCCTTGAATATCCAACGCCACAGCCACTCAACTCTCATGCAATATCATTCACCGCCGGCACCAGTCACTGCACATACCTTTACTCCCTTGTTGTTTCTTCTATTATTCACCAGAACTCTGCCTTTAGTATTTAGTAACATAACGGCCTACTCCCTGTAATGCACAGACTCAACACCTCCACAATCTCCATAACTAGCTTCTGCAATAACACAAACATTTCCTATGAACCTCAAAGCTGAAGTTTCTCATCTTTTGCACCAACTGAAGTGCATACAAACCACTGAATTGTATGCACCTAACCATCCGTAAAGACCCCACTGGTGCGCTGTTCTCTTATGTGTGTAACTATAATCTCAAACCAAAACCAATACCACCTGGAGCTCAATTATGTTTCCTTACTTAGCTCAATTCCAGCCTGCCTGCCACTTCTTCTTGCATTCAAAATTCAGAATCTAGCCAGACTCCAGCTTTTGTTCATTACTCACTGCTTGTCTTCATTGCCAACAAACCTCCATTCATCTATGCTTCACAAGCCATATTCCCTGAACTGCATCTTCAACTCATTCTTCTATTCTTACTCAATCACCTACAATTGCATTTGCAGCTCATTCCACACAGCAACTGACTCCTCCATTCTCTGTAATGGATTTCAATCCATATAGAAATCCATATTGTTCATCACCAATTCCTAAATTTTAGCTCACTGAATCCACAACACAGCAGCATCCATTTCCCTGCCTTATCTTCAATTGCAGCCACAGTTTCGTTGCCTCTTTGTTCTACTGGCCAATTCCATCACCACCAGCATTTTCCTCCATCTCCATTGTTCATCACCAGCAACACCTTCTTATTTGCATCTCAGTCATAACTCTCTTAGTCTAGCCTCGCAATCATCTGCAACTGCAGCACACTCTCAAGCCTACAACAATTATAAAAATCTTTCTTAAATTGAGTGCAACATCTCAAATCCACCAGCACCTTCTTGTTCTTGACATCAACAATACATACACCATAGCTATAATTTCTTCTTCATTGACTTTGTAAACTCAACTTCAACTACTATAGTACTTCCATCACCTGCAGTCTCCAAATCTTCTTTCATGTAGCTTCACATATAATACCAATCACCGACCATTCTTTATAATACAACTTACTAGCTAAACTCAGATGTAATCTCATGAATTCAAACACCACCAACACTTCTGATTTGAATTTTCAAGCTTCAATTCCATCACTGCATCATTAGTTCCTCTTACTGCTAACATCAAACACCCACACAGCTCATCTTCTCAAGAACCCTAAATTCATCTCAGCTGAATTCTGACTTCAATCCTATCAACGCAAATATATAGATGCAACATCACTTCCCAGGATTCAACCAAAACCCATTAATTCAAACCCTAATTTCTTACATTAATCACTGATTTTCCACAGCCTCAAATCCTGTTATTCCTTATCCTTTCCTGGATACAATCCACTTCAGTTGAATCTTCTCGACTTCGAATTCAATCTCAGCTTCAATTCCTGCTCATTCCCATGAATTTCAATTTCTCGCTGTTTACTCTGAATCTTCGTTTTTTGGTCTTCTCTGAATTCAACAGCATCATCACCTTCGTCTGCTTAAATCTTTCTCTGAATGTCTTCCTTCATAACCCATTTAATCTTCTCTCTTTTCATCCAGAAACAGCTTCATAATCTCCTCTCTTCCAACCAGACGCCATGGCTAGCTCTCTGCTCTGAAATATAGATGTTAATGATGAAGAATGAAATTCGATCTAGTTTAGGGGCATGTAATGAACAAAATTATTATATGCGCCCAGCAATTTGATAAGGGCCATGTAAGCAATTTTTTCAACTGTCAGTTCTGCAATACTGACAGTTTAGTTCAGTTAACAAATTCCACAACTCTGATATGCTTTAAATGCTTGCAGATTCTTCATACGATGTTGGGATGATCTCATTCTTTCGCTACTTTGATGTGCGACCTTAGTTGGTTCCAAACATCGCTCGCCTGTGAATGACGCTTTTGCTCTTCTCGAATTCTTCCACCAACAATAGTCGTCTCTTACTTATCATATCCACTTCTCCTCTTCAATGTCTCTTCATCACTAAAGCTGTCATGCTTTTCAGATAATGAATTTGCATCACTAAAGCTGACATGATTTTCAGATAGAGATGAAGAAATAAAAGCAAATAATGAGAAATAATCCGCCTCCAACACTTTTGCTATGTTTCCTCTTCTTTTCTTCCAAGTGACTCCAAAGTACCTAAACACTCAAAAGCAAACATAAGATACATAATTTATAAGAAAACTTAGCAAAGAAAGCATAAACAATAAATAAATATTAAGGTGTTTTAGACACCTATCAAATTCCCCCACACTTAGACTTTGCTAGTCCTCGAGCAAATCAAACAAAATAATTATAAAACATACATACAACTCTGTCTCGTCGAGGCTACGGTCACACTTAGCATGTATAACAAGCCTTTAAACCCCTAGGTATCTCTAGTGAGCGAGTTATAGTCTCGTGAAGTTTTACAAGAGGTCTACCTACAAAACCTATATTTCTAACTCCATCTACCTGTGACAAATCTACGAACGAATCCAAAATGGCTATTGGAGGAGGTACCCTGATGCGAATCCAAATTAATATATATATATATATAAATTAAGCTTTACTCATAAAGTTGTACAAACCACAATACTCGAAATCTGACTAACCACAATCACACATGAATAAATTAAGAAAATGGATATAGAGATAGATGTTTGCGAATGCTGACTAAGTGAATGGTGTTTCCCATATCTGTCTGAAGGTCACCGCCAAGATGAACCTATGAATCCTATTGGATTGAGATACTAATCTGAATTCTAATATCAACACAGCTGGCATATTCAAGGGAACCAGTGGTCGACAATCTTAATTCTAGATCTACTCAAGTGGCATATACAAGGGAACCAGGAGTCGATTTTATTAAACAATAATAATAATTTTCTTTTTTTTCTTTTGACAACATGATTAGATCTTTTGGATCTAAGCGCATGCTTCTTGTCAGCAGATTACATGATAGTTCCCATGGATCCCGTGTTCCACGCATGTTTAGGCAACGGAGATAGGGAGAACACACACATATTGCTATCCAAGTGTCATTTTTTTAAATTCCGGTTGGTCTAATTGGTCAGTTTTTTTTTTCTTTTGTTAGTAACTCAATCACTCTATTTCATCCCAGTAGTAATAACAATTCGATGTTAGTGACCTACCAAATCACTTAGAGAAACTAAAAGTTTGCAAAAATAAAAACAGAAGGTGATATGGTGACATTCCGAGATATGGTAACAACTTTCATATTATTTCTAACACTTGAATAATTTTGTCCTTTTAGTTAATGGGTTCCTCAATTCCCACAGCCAAGATGGTTCCATCCACTTATATTGGTAGTGTCATCCTAAAGGCACATGTTTCTAGGTTTCAGAGTTCATAAAACAAATTTTTTTCTTCTATTTTTCTATTTTTATTTAATTTTTTCACTAAAGGCATCAAACAAATTATACAAACATATAAATGCTCCCCCACACTTAAAATTTACATTGTCCTCAATGTAAAATCTAGTCATTTAAAGTAAAGTTCAAGATGGGAAAATCATAACATGATAAATATACACAATAAGATAATAATGCATAAAAAAAAACTGATACTCCAACTCATAGCTATTTCTTAACAATAGAGGATAAACACTAAACAAGCTACTTAGTTGGCATCTAATCCCAACTCAGCCAATATATACCTCATTGTCAAGAAAAAATTTCATCTATTTAGAAAGGCTAGTGTTTATTCTAAATTGTTCAAAAATCTCTAAAAGTTGGAGTTTTGATATGCAAATATCCAAAATAAGAAAATAAAGATAAAATACTTGAGAAATAAAAAGATAGAGATAGATACACAAAACCAGTGGGTTGCCTCCCATATAGCGCTTGATTTAAAGTCGTCAGCCCGACTTGCAAGACGAATTATCCATACACCAATAATCTGAAAAGTTGGGGATCCACCCATAGCATCTATTTTGCAAACACTATCTTCACACAAATATTAGTACAAGAAAACAAAATTGAAGCTATTAACCGATAAGAGTTTCCCCCACACTTATTCTTGTCCACACTTACAAGTGTATAAAGAATATAGAAGTCGGGAACTTCTACGGTTTTTTGTTCCATAGCCTGCATAGTATTAGAATCAAGCATCTCTAATGGAGGATATCGAGAGACAAATCCATTCAACAATATTCTCGAAGCACATACATTCAAACCAATAAGAGGTAAAGGAGAAGAATCAATATGCAAAGGGTTAGACAAACCTATCACAATCTCTTGTATCACAGAATCCTCTTCATCATTGAAAAACTCAAGTAAATTATTCACCTCTTGTATATCGTGGTCCTCTATCAAACCTTGCAACCATTCTTCGTCCGTTTCTGCCTTAACTAAAGTCTCGACATTAACATCAATGTTACAATCCTTTGCAAGCTCAATTGGGTCTTCCACAACATTGGTCATAATGTTCTCATTCTCAACACACTCCTCTTTGTTGCAAGGTACATACTCCACTGCGGATTCAAGTCTCACCATAAGGAACTTTTTTAGAACATTCATTGCATTATCCTCAAGATCTACCTTTTGAATAGGCTCTTGATCGTTATAAATATCAATGCTCGAGTAAGCTACACTAGTGTCATCATATTCCTTTTCAACTTCACCTTGATCGCAAAAAGACTTCATTGTACACTCCTCGGGGATGTCACCATAAATTGGTTCAAGCGATGTATTTTCATAGTCATCGTCACTATCATAGTTAACATAAGATTGGCTACTACTTCCCAAAGATTGGCCTTTCGCAGAATTTTGCATGTCCTCTTTGTATTCTTCAATGCCTTGTCTTAAATTGGAAACACCTATTTTGAAGCTCTTGGAGTGATCCATCCAAATTTTGAAAATAGTGTTCCATTTGTTGGTAAAGCTCATTCGACAAGGAAAAAGTAGAATCACTTACTTCAGTATTGTAGTTGCAGAATAACCTACAACTACACCCTCAGTAGAATTAGTAAAACTTGAGAAGTTCTTGATGTTGAATGACAACTTTTTTTATTAATTCTCTCAATTGATTACAAAGAAGTATTTAAATGGAACTAGAATAGTTACAACTTTCTCTATTCTCTTTCCTAAGATAATTTATAATACTCACCAAAAGAACCTCTCGAATTTTACATTTGAACTCCTATTTATAATGAACTTTGTACAGCTGTATATGTGTTGCGAAGTATCGCAACACATCTTCTTACGATTATTCTATCTTCGCAAATCTTCATACTTCCCTGTGTTTCCTCTATCTTCGTATTGTTTTGTAACTCTTTCCTCTTATATTTTTCATGATGTTCGTAAGCTAATGCCTTGTGATATTCGGTATCTACATCTTGCCTCTTCTCATGTCAATTCTACGAAGAAGGAATGTCATGAGAACCTCTATTCTCGTAAATTTAATATAGTTATCACCACCTGTTAAATTTGCAACAGGTCTTTTTTCTTTTCCATTACCTTTTTGACACGTTTCTTCGTAACCGTTCTTTTCAACCGTTCACGTTTAATCGCATTGATGAGTTTCTGTCTTCATCGAATTCTATCTTCTTTATAAATGTTATCCTTTGTTTTTCTTTTTATTCTCTTATCCCATTCGTCTTCCTCATCACTTCTGCCTCTGCAATTTATTCCCTTTTTCTGCTACTACGATTTCTTATCTCTTTCACCTCTTTTCCTTTCTATTTTCTATCTTACATCTAATGGCTCCGAAGAAGAAAACTATTGAACAAATTAATGCAGAGCTTGCTGATAGGGACCTCATTCTTTCTGAAATTGATTGTTACGACAATAAGTCTTCTCTTTGTGTGAAGCTCTTCACCAATTTTATTTGGAATGATCAGAGAGTTTTAATCTCACGAGGTCAAATCCTCGCAGGTCTTCCTCTTCCTCTTTATGATGTCAATCTCCCTTTATTCTATGAAATTATTTCCCACCCCAATTTTTCATGTGCCATTTATCAATTGACTGGTGATTGCATTCGCATTCTGGTTGAATTCGCAACTCGTGCTGCTGCTGGATCTCTTTGTATCCAGTTAATCTTAAGAAACCTGGATTTCAAGATATGGAGATTATTGCTGCAGACTATACAGTTGAGGGTTTCTTTAAAAATTACATATTAATTCATGCGAGGAAAGAATATAAACGTTGGGGTGTTCGTCTTCATCGTAAAGATAATATCGCAGCAGATGACCTTATTATGCACGATATTGATTATGCCTCGGGAAATAATAAAACACCTCGTCGTTCTAATGATGAAGATTGGTATAACTACCCTTTAGCATTATCGGGCTCTTATATTTCTGGGATAGTAGATCTTCCTGCGAACCTTCGTGATCGCAATTATCAACCTTGGGTTTATAAAAATGTATGTACCTCTATTTCCTTATCTTCTTGTTACTCTTCTATTTATTTTCAAATGAGGTAAGAAACACTCTTATATGCTTTTTAAACAATATATTGTTGCCTCTGTTTCTTATCCTTATTTGAATTTGAAGGTTCTTTCTGATCTTCCTGAGGTTGTTGCGAGTAAGAATAAGAGTTCCACTTCTTCCAAAAGGTTAACTGCGAGACAAAAAACACTTTCCTCTGCGAAGGATACCCAAACTTCTGGTAGTCAAGATGATGATGCTCTTCGTAAAGGAAAAAAGAAACTTGAGGATGTTGTTTATGAGAGGAAGAAGAAGAAGAAACTCTCAACCAATGCTTATTCCAATGTGATCTCTTCTAATGAGAATGTTGACGAAGATCAAGGTGATGAAGATGATAAATTTCCTGAGAAGGATTTTAATTCTAATTCTGATACCATTTCCGATAAAGGAGATGATGATGATGATGATCTTGATGAAGGTGAAGAGGAAGATTATAGTAACACGTAAACTTTTGCTTCAAATCAATGGTTCGTGTATCTGAGGCCTTTCTCCATTCTTCTCGTGGGTTAGGAAACTCTCCTACTGCGAATGCTCGTAAGCTTATTGTGAAGGCTTGCAAAGTTCCTACTGTACTTAATAACAACTCTCTTGATGGAATTTCAAGATTCGTCTCTCCTGCTACATTATATGATTTAGGGAGTATGGTAAGTTTCTTTTCTATTCCTTGTTTGTTTCCCCTATTCCATTAATTTCTGACCCTTTTTACTTGTTCAGGTTGGAAGAGTTAGCTGCTACAGCTTACTTTCAGATTGGGAAAGACGCTACTTCAGATTGGGAAAGACGTCATTCCACTGCTGAGAAGAAAACTTTAACCCGTTGTAAGAAGTTGGAGATTGAAAATTCAAAACTTCGTCAGAAAGTAGAGGATTTAAGTATTGATATCTCCGAACTAACATCCCGTCACGAAGATAATCCACAATATGCGAGCATCGCAGCTGATAGTTCTTCTTTTCTTAAGGAGAATAATCATCTAAAGCTTGAAAACTCTTCTCTTCGTAATGATAAAAAGCAATTAGAAGGTAAATTCTTCGTAATGGTGAGTATTTTAATTACTTTTCTTTCGTAATTTGCTAACCAATTCCTTAACTTCTCTCCTTGCTGCAGAAAATTATGCGAAGATGAATGATGATCTGGAAACTATTCATGCCAGTCGTAAGAAGAAGATTTCTGATTTAAGATCTCAACTTCTAATTACCCAACACAACCATAGTTTATATGTCAAGCGTTTTTGAGCTAAGATGACTTGCAAGATTTTTGAAGACAATCAAATTCCTCTCAAGAAGTACCATACGCTCCTTTCTGAAGAAATTCCTAAAGATACCCCATATCTGGAAATCTATGATAGTGAAGTTGAAGATGATCTCTCTGAAGAAGAAAAAGAAGATCATTTTGATGGGAATAAATCCCCCGAAGAATAGCTTCATTCTTTTTTGTATATCTGTTCTAGTTCTTTTCATATTGTTTGTTTGAGTACAACATTTTCTTCTTTCTTGCACTTTTGATCAACCAACAATTTCTTTTTGAAGTTTAACTCGTATTAATGTCTTAATTTTGCGATGATGACTTGATTTTTCTTTGATCGCGTGTCTCCCTTATTCGCATAACTTGATCATGTGAAGAGAAATAATATATCTTAAAGACTTAGCTTAGTATTCCCTTTACTCCTATTATTGTTCTTCATATGATCAAATATCGCTGGAAGTATTAGAATATCTGCCTCAATTTTAATTTGCGAAGCTTCAACTTGTTGCAATTAAGAAATCCCCCCTAAAAAATACGAGGTATGAAATATCCTAAGAAATACGAAGTTTGAAATATCCTTAAGAAGTATAAGAAGTATAAAATATCTTTGAAGAAGTATAAGAAGTATTTAATCTGTAAAGAATTCTTCAATGTATGAATGAGTATAAGAAGTATTTAATCCTCTCAAAATCTGATAAATGCGAAATATCAATTGAAGAAGTATAATAAATATGAGACGTTCTTAAAGAATTATAAAAAGTATTCAAGTTGTGGAGAAATATTCAATATATGAAGAAGTATAAGAAGTATGTAATTCTTGTAAAATTTAATGAGTTCGAACCATCTGTTTTTGATTACGATCAAAATCGCATCTTTTGTTATATCTTCGTGAAAATTCTTCAATGGGGTTGTCTTCTTTGTTAGGACTTCATGATATATATTCTTGTAAAAATTCTTCAATGATATTGACGGAGCTGTCTTCTTTGTCAGAACTTCATGATATATGTTTTTGTAAAAATTCTTCAATGATATTGATGGAATAATTTTCAATAATTGATGTGGTCTTATCATGCCTTCCTAAGTAAAGGTCTTATTTTGCCACCTCTTTGTTGATAATATTTTCGTATTTGCGATAATATGACAAGTTTGAACATTCTTGCGAATATACAATCTCGTGAAATTGTTGTCTTGCGATGAAATCGCAGGACGTTTTTACACTTTCATGTAATAACCCATTGATCTCATCTTAACTTGTTTGTTATGTTCTGCGAGTTCTCTTTGTATGTTTTGTTTCTCTCTTAGAATGCTCACAGAAATTCAATTGTTGCACAAATATGACAAGCCTTTATGTTTTTGCAAACAAGAAGCCTCGTGACATTTGCGTCTTATAGCATGTATCAGCTCCCTAATGAAGGGTGCTGCCCTTTATCTTCCCCTTGGTTGCCCTTTCAAGGAAGCGTACATCGACCATACAAGGTTAGCTCTTCCCATCCGGTTCTGCAAACAACCAGCTTTTGATCGCAACCTCTTATCCTTTTTGCCTATAGGGCTTATAGTTACGAGGTTGCACCCTTATGGGGTATCTTTGGGCCAAGTGCTTCATTTTCCAAGACTTGTCAAAAATGGCAGATGTGCTTCGAGCCCACCCGGCACTCTTGAATCAACCGTGTACCTCAGTGCCTTGATCGTTTTCTGCACTTCTTGGGAAAGACAGTATGCCTTAGTCGCCAAACCTAAATCATGTTACACCGCATAATATTGCGTAATGTCGCAAGATTAGGTGAGAATCCAATGTGTCTAACCCGGATAGGTACCCCGTTATTGGGTTGTACCCCGTAAATTTCCATGTACTCAGGTGCCTTGGTGGTGTTCCGGTGTCCCTGAGCCATGTTTATAGGTACCCCCTTAAATGACATACTTTAGGACTTTTCCTCTTACGAAATGTTGCTTCGCGAACTAGGTTGTACGCCACAAAGGTTTGCCTGTGTAATGTTTATGCGGCTTTCTTTCTTTTTTGAAAGCTGATCACAGATTGCGGTCTTTTATTCGCAAATTGCGGTTTTTTCTTCGCAAGTTAATGTGTGCGTCTTTCTTTAATGAAAGTTAATCGCAATAAAAATTTTGAAATTCGTAACTTTTGCAAATTTCGTCATTTCAACTTTTTTTTTTTTTAAATGGATATCTTGTTATACTTCACGAGCAAACATATTGATTACCTTCTTGTTTCATTACTTTCTTTCTTCTTTCTTCGCAAATCACAACCCTTTGTTACCATCATAAATTTCCTGTATGATTAGTGTTGTAATTTTATTCTTTCATGTTTTAATCTTCTTCCATTAAATTTTCACTTCTTTTCACAGCTCTTGCTCTTTTTCTCCAATTTTCCTTTTCAGTAATTTTTCCTTCGCAAACTTCTACCTCTGTATCGTAACATTTCTTTCCTTCATCCCAATCACCCTTGATAATTCCAACACCCTTCATTTGAGGAAACTTTATGCACTGATATAGAATGGAAGCTACGCCTAGAATTCCATGAAGCCAAGGTATTCCTATCAAATCATTATACGGTGATTCGACATCAACAACGCAAAACAGAATTTCAGTTCGCATTCCACTTAATGGAATTCGCATGCTTATTTATCCTTTAGGCTTATTAGCAGTACCATTAAAACCATAAATCTTGTAGGTTGAAGGTATTAAATCTGCGTCTTTTCCCCTCATAGTTTTGTAAGCAGAATAGAACAGGATATTGACAGAACTTCCCGTATCAATCAAAATTCTATTAAGACCAATTGATTCTTCCTCCATATCATCTTCGCCTTCTTCCATATTCATGCAAATTTCTAATTTTACTACCAATGGATTATCATGTGCTTCACAACCTTATGGAATTTCAGTGGCTTCAAAAGAAATTTCACGTTTCTGCCAATCTTCAAGTCGTGAAATTTTTGCGATGTTCATTACTTCCTTTCCTTCACCATCCCTCGCATATACCCTGCTTAACACATTATCATGAAAATATTCTATGGTTTTATATGAGTGAACAATAGAATTACAGAAGATATTCCTTGCTTTTGATCCCACTTCTATATGTAGGGTTTCTCCTCCCTTTTCTTGTACTGTGTTCTCCCTGCGAGTTATGACTAGAGCCTGTGGTAATTGTTGCGATTGTGCTTGCTTAAGTAAAAAGTGATCCAATTTCCCTTGATCAATCATTCGCAAGATTATCCTCTTGATATTATTGCAGGTATTTGTAGAATGTCCATGAAAATGATGATATGAACAAAATTCATGACTTCTTGGACCCATTGGTGGTTCCTTTCCCATGTTCCATGGAGTTGGTATACGCTCTATCAGGATAATTTCCTGCCATATCTTTTCTACACTTGCATTCAAAGGTGGCAACTTTATCTCTTCCCTTATCATTCTTTGACCTCCTTGACCATTGTTATAATTTTGTTTCTGGTTTCCTTGTCCAAAATAATTTTGCCTTTGTCCCCCATAATTTTCTTGCTGTTGATCTAATCTTGGGATCTGGTTATTTCCTCCTCGATTATAGAATTTCCTCTCTCTATCATACTCTTCTTGATCTTTGCTGCCCATTGCTACTATTTTTGGCTGGCTATTATTGATTTTCTTCTCTTCTGAAATTTGCGAAGAAGTTTGCGAGGATGTTTGTGAAGTACCTGCTACGACATTGATTATTTTGGGAAGTAAATTTGCTCCTGCATCTTGATTATTAGTGTTTGCTATTGGATATGACTCCATATTGTTTTGCTTTTCCTCTAGTGTAATGTACTCTTCTTGCAATTCTCGTAACTCTGTCATCATTATGGAATTCTTTCTTCTGAAGATTTGAACATACAGTTGTTCAGTTGCTAACATCGCATTTATGAAAGACAGAATCAAATACCTCTCATCCACGCGCCCTGCCATATCACTGCACATAGTTTTCCATCTTCTTACTAAATGCTTCAAACTTTCACCAATTCTTTGTTTTAAACCAAACACATCTTCAATACCAAGCCGTGAGGAATGATTTGTGATATATGCTCCAAGGAAAGTTGCTTGTAAATGATTAAATGACGTAATAATGTTCTTAGGAAGCCCTTTAAACCACTTTAGAGCTTCCCATGTTAAGCTTGATGCGAAGTACTTGCATAATACAGCATCATGATTCTCCCATTGTAACATGCATCTTATGTATGCTTTAATGTGCTGAATAGCACATGAAGTCCCGTCAAAGATACTGGTAAGTGTAGGCAGATTGCATTTTGGTGGAATCCCTCCCAATTGTACTTCTCTAGCAAATGGAGTCCTCGCGGCTTCTTCTATTGCTTCATCTAATTGCCTTCTATCTCCTCCTCTTCTATTGTTTATCATCCCTCTCATTTCCGCTAATTCTCGAAAAATCCGTGCATTTGCTTCAGAATTCTCATCCATTGGCTTCTTCAACGCAGCCTCTCTTCTTCTACGTTCTTGTGTCTCTTCTCTTGCGATCCTTCGCATTCTATCATATTCTTCATTAATGTTTTCATTTGCACAATTTTGCAAATATCTTCTTTCTAAATTATCATAATTGTTTTGTTGCAGAGCATCTTGAAATTCTTGTTCTTCCCTTTCTATTCTTCTCATCCTTCTCATACGAATATCGGGAATTTCTTCTTCTTCATTTCTCCTCCTTCTGTGATTTATTTCTTCCTGATTTGCTTGTATTCTGGTTCGAAAGTTTGGTTCATTCCTTGTCATTTCTGTTTGTTGATTTCCAATTCTTCTCTTAATTCTTTCATACTCAATATTTTGATTGTTACGAGCCTCTTCATGTCTTCTTACTCCATTCTCGTAATTGTTTTGATGTACTGCTTGTTGTCTCTCAGTTTCTTCCATAAGTTGCTGCCTCTCCTCTCGATTTTCTTCACCATTTTGATTGTTTTCTCTAGGATTTGTCCTAGTTCGTAAATTCTCCATGTTTTGTTCGTGGTTTGGTATTAAAATGAAGCGATTCTCTTGATTTCTTTCAACTTGATTCTGTGCTTGTCCTTGCATAGTACTTTCATCATTGATTGTTGGTGAATTTTGTCCTTCTCTCTCTGGTCTAGCATTTGATCTTGCAACACTTTGAGATTTCCTCCTTTGTAAATCTCATTCTCCATCCTTAATTCTTGATTCTGTCTTGTTAGGTTAGCACGTTCTTCAGCTTCAATCCTTCATTCTTCTTAAATTCCTTGTCTCAATGTTTCTAACATCTCCCTTTCTCTTTCAAGAATTTTTCCTCCCATCAACCTCCCATTTTCTCTAATTTGTGGTTCTCTATATTCTTCTGCTGGTGTATCAGTTCTCCAAGTGTGTATACTCACTCGATCATGATCTATTGTTTGTTGATCTTGATTTCTTCGATTACTCCCTCTCCTACTAGGTTCTCCTGTTATATTTGCTTCTCCTCCTGCGAGTCTCACACTTCTTCTTACTGCAGTTAATGGTTCTGATATATTTCTTCTTCTTGCCATTTTTCTGATACAGGAATCCTTCAAATCCCTGTTTCTAGCGCCAATTATATAGTTGCAGAATAACCTACAACTACACCCTCGGTAGAATTAGTAAAACTTGAGAAGTTCTTGATGTTGAATGACAACTTTTTTTTATTAATTCTCTCAATTGATTACAAAGAAGTATTTAAATGGAACTAGAATAGTTACAACTTTCTCTATTCTCTTTCCTAAGATAATTTCTAATACTCACCAAAAGAACCTCTCGAATTTTACATTTGAACTCCTATTTATAATGAACTTTGTACAGCTGTATATGTGTTGCGAAGTATCGCAACACATCTTCGTACGATTATTCTATCTTTGCAAATCTTCATACTTCCCTGTGTTTCCTCTATCTTCGTATTGTTTTGTAACTCTTTCCTCTTATATTTTTCATGATGTTCGTAAGCTAATGCCTTATGATATTCGGTATCTACAAGTATTGCTAGGACAATTATCCTCCCTTTGAATGGGTGAATGATCATAACTACGATCATAAATTGGGCCAAACATATTATGAGCATATTCGGTCGATGAAACTGGTTCCATGCTTGGTTGTCTACAAACTGACTCCATGCTGACCATAAATTGTTGCATTTCATCTACCAAACTAAAAGAAATATTAATAGGAGCACAAGTATCCTCCGTTCTTTGTGGTTGCTCACTTACATACCCACCTTAAGAAGATTGGAATGTATGAGAACAACTAAAAGGGTAAGAGGAGTATTGACCATAACCAAAGGATTGGTTTTGATTGTACTCCCCGTAAGGGTCATAGTTGTCACGTTGTTGAGGTTGAAAGCCGTATTGATTGCTCCAATATGCTCCGTCCATGAGAAACAAGTACCCGAAATAAGATTCTCAAACCAAGGTTAAAAACCAAAAACTAAAAAAAACCAAAAACAAGTGACAACCACTGCCTCCCCAGTAGCGGCGCCAAAATTTGATCATTGTCGTATGCGTCAAAAATAATTACACTTTCTTACTACTCAAAATATAAATATAGCAAGGGCAAGAAAGGATCATTCCCACAGAGAGGTCTAGGTTTTCAAATTGTTTCGGTTTCCTATAATAACAATTGGGGTGTTTTCTGATTTTTATAAAAGAAAACAAAAATAAAAGCAAGTAAAGAAAAATAAACAAATCAAATAGAAGAGATATTGGTTAAGGATTCATCTTCTTTCACAAACATGCTTTCAAAACAATAATTAGATTTGATATTTAATCTCCCAACTTAATCAAAATCCCTAGGATATCTTGATCGCAAGAATATCCTGCTAATCTCCTCTTGTCATCAACAAACACATTAAAAGATGCGAATATGAATTATATCTTAGAGAAAAACCTAACGTGTAAAAGCACTAATCAAGTTTAATTCCCTAGATGCATTAAGATCTATGAAATCAGGCCAATCAAAGCAATCGAACGTGTAAAAGCACTAATCCGATTTAACAAAGGTTATGGTTCACATATGATCATAAGAATATATCACTACAAACTATAATCATATTTATGCTACTTGTAATCAGGAATCTATCACTTTTGCGTATAACAAATCCTAATCTAGCAATAAAGATGAAAACAAACTCAACCGATTTGCAACTCGATCAAACAAGCATTCAAATCATGTAACAATATATATAGTGAATCATAATCGATAATATGGAGACAAAACTAATTTATCATATCAAAAAGCATATTATGTGAAATCCAATTATTCCATAACCAATAAAAATAATCTAGCTCATGTTCATGGAGTTCATAACAAGAATAAAGAGAAAAGACTTCATGTTCCTAAACCCTATAATAAAAGTAGAAGATAAGATTTTCCTTGTTTCCTTGCTTTAAGTTCTTTTTATATCTCCCTGTTAAGATTATAACTCTCCTTCACGATTTCTAAACCTTCAGGCAAAATAGCCCACAATCCTTGGCAGATCCAGTCCAAGCCCATTCACTTGATATTCTTGTTAGTTTTGTGGAACTGAAAACCAAACCTATCCTGGAATATCCAACGCCACAACCACTCAACTCTCCTGCAATATCATTCCCTGCACTAGAGCTAACACCACCGACACCAGTCACTGCACATGCCTTTACTCCCTTGTTATTTATTCTATTATTCACCAGAACTCAGCCTTTAGTATTTAGTAACACAACATCCTACTCCCTGTAATGCACAGACTCAACACCTCCACAATCTCCATAACTAGCTTCTGCAACAACACAAACATTCCCTATGAACCTCAAAGCTGAAGCTTCTCATCTTTCGCACCAAATGACGTGCATACAAACCACTGCCTTGTACGCACCCAACCATCCGCAAAGACCCCACTGGTGTGTTGTTCTCTTATGTGTGCAGATACAATCTCAAACCAAAACCAATACCACATGGATCTCAATTTTGTTTCCTTACTTAGCTCAATTCCATCCTAGCTGCCACTTCTTCTTGCATTCAAAATTCAGAATCTAGCCAGACTCCAGCTTTTGTTCATTACTCACTGCTTGTCTTCATTTCCAAAAAACCTTCATTCATCTATGCTTCACAAGCCATCTTCCCTGAACTGCAGCTTCAACTCATTCTTTTATTCTTGCTCAATCACATATAATTGCATCTGCACCTCATTCCACACAACAACTGACTCCTCCATTCTCTGTAGTGGATTTCAATACATACACAAACCCATATTATTCATCACCAATTCCTCCATTTCATCTCACTGAATCCACAACACAGCAACATCCATTTCCCTGCCTTATCTTCAATTTCATCCACAATTTCGTTGCCTCTTTGTTCTACTGGACAATTCTAGCACCACCAGCATTTTCCTCCATCTCCATTGTTCATCACTAGCAACACCTTCTTATCTGCATCTCAGTCATAACTCTCTTAGTCTATCCTCGCAATCATCTGCAACTGCAGCACACTCTCAAGCCTACAACAATTATCAAACTATTTCTTAAATTGAGTGCAGCATCTCAAATCCTCCAGCACCTTCTTGTTCTTGACATAAAAAACATATACACCATAGCCTATGTAGGTACCGAATATTGGAAGATAATAGTTTTAAAACATCATAGTGAACATAAGAGGAAAGAATTACAAAACGATGCGATGGTAGAGGAAACACGAGGAAGTATGAAGATTTGCGAAGATAGAATAATCTTACGAAGATATATTGCGGTACTTCGCAATACATATACAGCTGTACAAATTACACTATAAATAGGAGCTCAAATGTAAAATTCGGGAGGTTCTTTTGATAAGTGTTAGAAAATATCTTAGGAAAGAGAATAGAGAAAATTGTAACTATTCTAGTTCCATTTTAGATACTTCTATGTAATCAATTTAGAGAATTAATAAGAAAAGTGTCATTCATCATTAAGAACTTCTTTAGTTTTACCAATTCTATTGAGGGTGTAGTTGTAGGTTATTATGCAACTACATAATTGGCGCTAGAAACAGGGATTTGAAGAATTCCTGCATCAGAAAAATGGCAAGAAGAAGAAATATATCAGAACCATTAACTGCAGTAAGAAGAAGTGTAAGACTCGCAGGAGGAGAAGCAAATATAACAGGAGAACCTAGTAGGAGAGGGAGTAATCGAAGAAATCAAGCTCAACAAACAATAGATCATGATCGAGTGAGTATACACACTTGGAGAACTGATACACCAGCAGAAGAATATAGAGAACCACAAATCATAGAAAATGGGAGATTGATGGGAGGAACAATTCTTGAAAGAGAAAGGGAGATATTAGAAACATTAAGACAAGGAATTCAAGAAGAACGAAGGTTTGAATCTGAAGAACGTGCTAATCTAACAAGACAGAATCAAGAATTGAGGAGGGAAAATGAGATGTTACAAAGAAAGAAATCTCAAAGTGTTGCAAGATCAAATGTTAGACCAGAAAGAGAAGGACAAAATTCACCAAAAATCAATGATGAAAGTACTATGCAAGAACAAGAACAAAATCAAGTTGAAAGAAATCAAGAGAATCGCTTCATTTTAGTACCAAACCACGAACAAAACATGGAGAATTTACGAACCAGGCCAAATCCTATAGAAAATAATCAGAATGGTGAAGAAAATCGAGAGGAAGATTCAGCTGAGAGACAACAAGCAGTACGCCAAAACGATTACGAGAATGGAGTAAGAAGACATGAAGAAGCTCGTAATAATCAAAATATTGAGTATGAAAGAATTAAGAGAAGAATTGGAAATCAACAAACAGAAATGGCGAGGAATGAAACAAACTTTCGAACCAGAATACAAGTAAATCAAGAAGAAATAAATCACATAAGGAGGAGAAATGAAGAAGAAGAAATTCCTGATATTCGCGTAAGAAGGATGAGAAGAATAGAAAGGGAAGAACAAGAATTTCAAAAGGCTCTGCAACAAAACAATTGTGATAATTTAGAAAGAAGATATTTGCAAAATTGTGCAAATGAAAACATTAATGAAGAATATGATAGAATGCGAAGGATCGCAAGAGAAGAGACGCAAGAACGTAGAAGAAGAGAGGCCGCGTTGAAGAGACCAATGGATGAGAATTCTGAGGCAAATGCACGGATTTTGCGAGAATTAGCGGAAATGAGAGGGATGATAAACAATAGAAGAGGAGGAGATAGAAGGCAATTAGATGAAGCAATAGAAGAAGCTGCGAGGACTCCATTTTCTAGAGAAGTACAATTGGGAGGAATTCCACCAAAATGCAATCTGCCTACACTTACCAGTATCTTTGACGGGACCTCATGTGCTATTCAGCATATATGAGATGCATGTTACAATGGGAGAGTCACGATGCTATATTATGCAAGTACTTCGCATCAAGCTTAACAGGAGAGGCTCTAAAGTGGTTCGAAGGACTTCCTAAGAACACTATTACATCGTTTAATCATTTACAAGCAACTTTCCTTGGAGCATATATCACGAATCATTCCTCACGGCTTGGTATTGAAGATGTGTTTGGTTTAAAACAAAGAATTGGTGAAAGTTTAAAGCATTTGGTGAGAAGATGGAAGACTATGTGCAGTGATATGGCAAGGTGCGCGTAGATGAGCGATATTTGATTCTGTCTTTCATAAATGCAATGTTCGCAACTGAACAACTGTATGTTCAAAACTTCAGAAGAAATAATTCCATAATGATGACAGAGTTACGAGAGTTGCAAGAAGAGTACATTACATTAGAAGAAAAATAAAACAATATGGAGTCATATCCAGTAGCAAACACTAACAATCAAGAGACATGAGCAAATTTACTTCCTAAAGTAATCAATGTCGAAAGTGTACTTCTTAAAACATCTCGCAAACTTCTTCGCAAATTTTTAAGAGAAGAAAATCAGTAATAGCCAGCCAAAAATGGTAGCAATGGGGAGCAAAGATCAAGAAGAGTATGATAGAGAGAGGAATTTCTATAATCGAGGAGGAAATAACCAGATCCCAAGATTAGATCAACAAGAAGAAAATTATGGGGACAAAGGCAAAATTATTTTGGACAAGGAATCAGAGACAAAATTATAATAATGGTCAAGGAGGTCAAAGAATGGTAAGAGAAGAAATAAAGTTGCCACCTTTGAATACAAGTGTAGAGAAGATATGGCAGGCAATTATTCTGATAGAGAATATACCAACTCCATGGAATATGGGGAAGGAACCACCAATGGGTCCAAGAAGTCATGAATTTTGTTCGTATCATCATTTTCATGGACATTCTACAAATAACTGCAATAATATCAAGAGGATTATTTTGCGAATGATTGATCAAGGAAAATTGGATCACTTTTTACTTAAGCAAACACAGTCGCAACAATTACCACATGCTCCAGTCATAACTCGCAGGGAGAACACAACACAAGAAAAGGGAGAAGAAACCATACATATAGAAGTGGGATCAAAAGCAAGGAACGTTTTCTGTAATTCTATTGTTCATTCATATAAAACCATAGAGGATTTTCATGATAATGTGTTAAGGTGGTATATGCGAGGGATGGTGAAGGAAAGGAAATAATGAACATCGCAAAAATTTCACGACTTGAAGATTGGCAGAAACGTGAAATTTCTTTTGAAGCCACTGAAATTCCAGAGGGTTGTGAAGTACATGATAATCCATTGGTAGTAAGATTAGCAATTTGCATGAATATGGAAGACATCGAAGATGATATGGAGGAAGAATCAATTGGTCTTAATAGAATTTTGATTGATACGGGAAGTTCTGTCAATATCCTCTTCTATTCTGCTTACAAAAATATGGGGGGAAAAGATGCAGATTTAATACCCTCTACCTACAGGATTTATGGTTTTAATGGAACTTCTAATAAACCTAAAGGAGAAGTAAGCATGCGAATTCCATTAAGTGGAATGCGAACTGAAATTCTGTTTCGCGTTGTTGATGTCGAATCACCGTATAATGATTTAATAGGAAGACCCTGGCTTCATGGAATTCTGGGCGTAGCTTCCACTCTACATAAATGCATAAAGTTTCCTCATATGAAGGGTTTTGGAGTTATCAAGGGTGATTGGGCTGAAGGAAAGAAATGTTACGATACAGAGGTAGAAGTTTGCGAAGGAAAAACTACTGAAAAGGAAAATTGGAGAAAAAGAGCAAAGGCTATGAAAAGAAGTGAAAATTTAATGGCATAGGATTAAGACATGAAAGAATAAAATTCCGATGTTAATCATACAGGGAATTTACGATGATAACAAAGGGTTGTGTTCTGCGAAGAAAGAAGAAAGAAGGTAATGAAACAGGAAGGTACTCAATATGTTTGCTCGTGAAGTATAACAAGATATACGTTCAGAAAAAAGAAATTGAAATGAGGTATGTTGCAACACAAAAAAATTTGTGTTAAATTTTACGAATATTGTTTGTTCGCAGGAAATTTACAAA